>CM053509.1:118660734-118703532 GCA_028627145.1 Eidolon dupreanum | reverse complement strand
CATACCAGCCTCAGTGTCCTCATCTGTGAAATGAGGAGCTAAATCTAGATGTTGATCTCTCAGGACCTTTCGATGCCTACTATTCTATGTTTCTGGAATTTATTATTGTAATCAAATAAAACTAATTTGATACATATTTAATGATATACATAATTGTTATTGTGCTGCACGATAATTAGCTATCGATGGTAAGCAGTTTCACATAAATGACTGTAATTAGTATTTCTTATACACAGCCAACCCAAGTTTGGGGTTTTCCTCTTTTTTTGCTTTGTCATTCTGTAATTAGCATCAGGGTTGTCTGTTTTTCCATATTATGTATCATTCCGTGATAATCCATATCCTCTCTCACACAACCACGTAGGGATGTTGACACTTTAAAATATCAGGGTCCCACATGTTATCTTAGGAACATATATATCCAGTATATCTTTCCTAAGATAATATACCAATTCCGAGACTACTGTATTATTACATTCCTTACTACCACCACGAGGCCTTTCAGATAATGCCTACTTTTGGTTCCTACATCTGATGTCTTGCACGCTAGAAGGACAAAAAGAAACTGCAAAAAGTTTAGACTATTGGAATTTTCTGGAAGGGATGGGAAACCAACAGGGGAGATGGAGCCAATATTTTGGCTTCTGAGACTCTGGCAGCAGAAGGGAAGGTACATTAGTTTGCTAGGGTGGCCACAACAAACTACCATAGACTGAGTGGCTTAAACAACAGAATTTATTTTCTCACAGTTCTGAGGGCTCAAAGTTCAAGATCAAAGTATCAGTAGGTTTGGTTTCTCCAGAGGCCTCTCTCTTTGGCTTTCCTACGGCCGCCTTCTCTCTTTGTCTTCGCATGGTCTTTTCCTCTGTGTGTACATGTTTCTGGTGTCTCCCTCTGTGTCCCAATTTCCTCTTCTTGTAAGGACACAAATAAAATTGACTTAGGGCTTACTCTAGAGACCTAATTTTAACTTATTCAACTTTTTAAAGACCTTCTCTCCAAATGCTGCTATATTCTAAGGCTCCTTGGGTTAGGACATCAGCATATGAATTTTGAGGGGTACCACAACTCAGCCATAACAGAAGGGAAACTGTGAGAAAGAGCTAACACTCTAAAATACACAAAAAACAGGAAAGCAGTCTTCCTTCCAGGTCTAACAATTTCCAGAACTTCCTTTCTGAGACTTCTCAGCCACAAGGGTTATTCCCCCAGCTAATGACTAAGTACCTAATGCACCTCCAATAAACTCTCTTTTTTCACAAGCAAGAATTAAAATCTTAAAAGATGTTAAAACCTAGGAAAGTGAGCCCTCTGGGTGAGAAAGAATTCTTTTTGGCAACTTGTCAGAATTATTCTCTGTTTTGGTAAGAAGAAGGCAGGGAGTTGAGGGCGAACTTGGCTGACTTTGCAGTTTGCTGCAGAGTCTCTGTTGATCTTCAGAGCTGGCCAATTCATGGCAAGGCAGATAGGATCATGGTCAGCTGAGTGAGCTGGCCTGCAGCAAGCCCCAGCAGGCACACAGATTCCTGCTTCCTTCTGTATTTCTCATTTGCATCAGGGTCCCCTGCCTCCTAGAGGCAAACTGTCTTTTAATGGTGAGATCTGAAAACAGAAACTCCTGCATGAGAGAGAGAGGCTTGCTAGCAAAGCTTTTAAAACAAAGCAGCACTGAGAGAAAGCCACCAAACCTCACAAGACTGTTTTCAAATGGCTAAGAGCAACAGCCTATACTCAAACAAACCAAATGGATTTCCCTTATTTTGCCTGGCCTTTTACACAACATGATAGGTGTGAGAGTGCTTTGTCATGAATAAAAATAGAAATATAAGCAAAGAAGATCCAGGGATAGACTTCAAAAAATAATTCTGGAATGCTGGAGAAAGCATTTTACTTTAATTTGGTGTTTTAATACAATAGGCTTTTTTTTTAACTCCTCTTTTCAAAATCCCTGGTCTGAAAACAGGAGACCTAGGTTTCAATTTTCCTGCTCTGTTGCTGGTCAGTGAATCACTTATGTAACCTCTCTGGGCATGGCTTCTGCATGCCACTCAGGTATTTTCTTCTGCAAATATATGTTGAGAACATAAGAACTGATCTAAATAATTAACAGGGCAAAACTTAGTTACTATTGTACATTTCTGGTTAGATGTCTCAACTAACATATAGCTACTAAAGTCTCATATCTGTTTCTCATGAAACTCGTGATTACTCATCTATCAAATGGGGATAAAATCTGTCTCACAGGGTTTTCTGAGGGTTAAATTAAATAAAGGATGGAAATGAGACAATGGCTGTTGAATAGCAGATTCTGAGTAGGTGTTAGTTCTTTTCTTATTAACCTTGGTAACCCCCTTGGTGCCTGGTGTGATTGATGTGCAGTAAATATCTGACAGGTTCTGAAAGTAGTATGGAGGCACCACTCTGGTAAGAACCTAATGCAAATACAGACCAGAGGCACTAAAGTGTGTCAAATAAGGCGGTGATGGAGTTGTCCACCCTCTTCCTCTTTATAACATGATGCCCAGTACTTACCTATACATACTCAGGAATTCTATGAATTTAAATTTTCAGCTGTCATATCTCAGTGTATTTTTGGCATGATCTGGTGGAACATGATAGGATGGCCTGGGAAGAGCCAAGACCCAGAAAAGATATTCCAGATAATTATCAGTAATATTGGAAGCCAAACCATGTTCAAAGGAGTAGACAGAAGAGTATCATCAGCAACAACATATTCATTATTGTTTCCTTGAGTCCTTTGCAAGTCATTTCATTTTTTTTATCATAACTCTTCAAAGTGATATTGATATTCCCTATTTATGATAAAGGAATTATTGCTATAGGCATTAATAATCGTGTCTAAGGTCACAGAACTAGTGAATAGTAGATCCTGAATTTGAGTGTGAAACTCCTTTTCTCCAAAGCTCTTATGTGCTATACTTCAGTGACAGACAATCCAGGAGCAGGCTGTCTTTAGAAGTAGAGACTTGCATTAGAGATATTGGTCAGGTGGTACTGAATGATCAAGGCACTAATCTAGGTCAAGGAGAAACTCCAAATTTAGACGAGGGGCAGGCAAAAACAAGGAGGGTCCCCTGACAAATTACTAAGGTGGGGTCTCAGACCCTGAGAGCAAGATAGAGGACAAAAGCACAGAACAGGGCATAGGAAGAATCTAGGGACAAGGCAGAAATGTTATTGTGATAATTAAGCTAAAAGATCTGAGGCAAGAAGCAGCCAGAATGATTCATTGCTTGAACATACTGGGCAGAAGCAACTCATATTCTGACAGTGGCATCTCTGAGAACCTAGCATGGAGCTGAAATCTACAGAAGGATGGGAGCAGTAGGAGGAGGTGAAGGGTTCCCTACTGGGAAGAGAGAAATGTTCCAGGAGAATCCAATTCTGGTTCACTGGAAGATTTGGAGATCAGACCAGACACTTCTCTCAAAGGATTTGAGAGACAAACTTTGGTGCCATCCTTTGTGATCAATTTTACCCACAGAAAGTTTGTGCATATGGCAGACAATCTCAAGAAATAAGGGCTGTGTCTCATTCTCTGTTTTTAAAAGAGGTCTTTCTAAGAAGCACACAGAACCCTCTGCTTCCTGGTATAACACATAATTTAAACTGAGCCTTCTTAATGCCCATCTCAGTATAGTCTCCTACAAAAAAATAAAATCTAACATGCAAATAAGCATTATAAAGTAATTTAAATATTTACTGAAATCACTCAATTGTACCAAAGAAGCATATTATATTTTATGACACAGGAAGATCCTAAAGATCTTCTTCACCTATCTTTATCCACAAAGTCCCATTTATTACTGTTGCTGCTTGCCCTCTCCCAATTATTTCTTCTCCTTTCATCCCCAACTGTCTAAAACTTCCCACCCATGACACAAGGCAGAAGGAGAAAAGCTATAAATAATATGCACTCTTTAATATTTTGTCCCCATCACAGACTTTCTGGATGAATTGTGAACAGAGAGCAAACCATCCATGACTATTGCTTATTGCCTGGTTTTGCTCCCCATACCATTCTTCCGTCAAAGTATCTCCCTCCTATTGCCACCCATTAGATACACTCACTCACTATATCAACTGAACTTCTAGTACAGTCTTGATTTTTCACAGTGCATATAGTAAAGTGAGAGGTGTATAAGACACAAGCCCTGCTCTTAATGAACCTAGAATTGAGTAGAGATGATAGAACACCCACAAAGACAACAATAAAATGTTTGAAGTGACTGGTCCATAGATGTGAATTAAGATCCAAAATATCCTGGAGAATCAACTGACACAAATTACACAGTATACTTACTGCTTATTCCTACCTCCATCCCCAAGATACACATACAGTTCTCATGTTCCTTTTCTATTTACATGATCCAACTTGTTTTTCCAGTGAAGTCATCTTAAAGAAAAATGAAATCAGATCAAAATGTACATAAGTCCATACTTGAAGGAAAAAAGTCACTAAAGGAGAAAGCTAGGAGTGTTTGTAGACAAGAAGAAAAAATTGACTTACAGCCTTGTAAAAATAACCTAGAACTTTCAATAATTTTGTGTTATCAGAAGATCTAGCTGATTTAGTCTCTACAGTGACTATCACCAAGATATTTTCTAAAAACCAATCTCATAATGTCTTATTTAAAATGTCCCATCACATTTGAGATTCCCCTCATTCTCTGATTATGCCCAAATGTCTTAATATGATTTACAAATTCATTTTCTTTTAGACTCCCAGCTATCTCTCCAGACACATATCATACCACTCATCATTGCCTGCATATTCTCTGCTTCAGTCCTATATAGTCATTTACAGTAATGGGTAACCTCTGCATCCTGAGCTTACCCTATCAAGTCCTTATCATGCTGAACCATAATTGCCTTTTCCCAAGTTATTCACCTGCAAGACAATAAGCCCCACACAGACCTGGGCTGGGTCTACCATAGTCACCATTGTATCCCTTAGAGTCTATCTCAGTGCTGGGAACATAGTAAATATTTCACAAATGTTACTTGAATGAATAATTTAAAATGTAAGAGAACCATTCCCTATCTTGAGTTGGGTTCCCTGGAAATATTCTTTCAGATATAGACTTTCATGCAAAATGTTCATTAGGAAGTAACTGAAGTAGGGCTCTACAGAGGAATTAGTTGAACTATAATGTGGATCCCATAAGTAGCTCTGGAGCTGAGATAATGCTCAGGTATTCCCTACTAGAGGCACAAGGGCCAGGTCTTCATACCCCTGGATCTACCTTGAGTGATTCATCTCTCTTTGATAAGGGCAATTTCTAGAACAGATCTCAGCTGGAGTCCTCAGCATCTAACCCTCCCAGAGGCTGGGAAGGTGTGTGCCTTGGTTTTGGAGGAGGATTTGAACAATACACTACAGCGTCTACTACATTTCCCTTTAACCTACAGCATAGGGCATATATGCCTCAATTCATTAAACTCAAAAAGTGTCCCTTAATAACAACCTCCATGCTCAACTATAGGTGCAGTTAGCACCAATATTGCCACTCTCACATTCACTTATCTGCTCAGTGAGTATTTGCAGAGCACCTACAATGTGACAGGCATTATTCTAAGTATGGAGAATTCAGCAGTGCATAAAACAGACAAAAAAGGCCCTATCTTCATTGAGCTTTCATCCTAGAAGACAATTAGAAGGGTAAAAAATGGAGCAGACATTTATAAATACTGTGAATAAAAGTTAAAGTGAATATGAAAAATAGCGAGTATCAGGATTTAGGAAAGCGTGAGTGTTGAAATAGTAAATAGAGTAGTCAGGGCAGGGCTTACTAAGAAGTTGATATTTGAGCAAAGCCAGTTAGATATTGGGGGAATAGCTTTCCAGGTGAAGGAATAACACGTGCAAAGACCCTGGGGTAGAAGCAAGCCTGGATGTTGGAAACTAACCAGGAAGCCAATGTTCCTGGAAAAGAATGGAAAGAGAGAGCCTAGTAGGCAATGAGGCCATAGAGAAACAGGAGGAAGGGGCAGATTATATGTCATTATAATGTTTTACTCTTATACTCTCCCTGATCAGTGAGGCCATGGTAAATTTGAATAGAAGAGTAACGAAATCTGACTTACATTTTAAAGGATCACTCTGATTGCCACCAGAAATAGGTTTATGAGGAAACGGCAGACACAGGAAGCCAGTTAAGAGATTTAATATATACTAGGTACCAAATCAGGAACTTAGGTGAAGACAATAGCAGTGGAGAAGTTGAGAAGTGGTCAGATTTTGGAAATATTTTTAAGGTAGAGCTGATAGGATTTGCTGGTGGATAGGATATAGGTCATGAAAGGAAGAGAGGGATCAAGGATTTTAGTTTGAGCAACTGGAAGTATAGGGTTTCCACTTACTGAGATGAGGAAAAGAATCTCAGTGAGGGAAGCAAGTTTGGGGTAAGGTGATTAGAATTCAGTTTTGGACATGTTAAGTTTAGAGATGCCTACTGAATATCCGAATGGAGATGTTGAGTATATGTGATATGCAGGAGGAAAGTCCAGACTAGAGCTATAAATGATGAGAGCCATCAGCACATAGATGATGCTTAAGGCCATGGGACTATATAAGATCATCAAAAGAATGAGTGTATAGAGGAGAGGAGGAGAAGACAATTTTAAAGGCTGAGCCCTGGAGCACATGGCTTTTTGATGCTTCACACAGCCTTCCACTTCACTCCTATTCTGTACCATGAAAATATGCATTGAACAGAAATTCATCCTTCACCATATCCAGCATGACTGAATGACTGAAAAAACTTGGGCTTGAGAATGAGACACACCTGTATTAGAAAATGATCTCTGATACTCAAAATGGTAATTGAATTATTGATCCTAATTCCTCTCTGCCCTGTATTAGTAGCATATATCCATGCCCTCATAATAGCCCTTTGATGAGAGGTATGTTCTTCTCCACTCTCTTGGACTTTACCATGTAACTTGCTTTTTCCAATGAGTTTTAGTGGTTGTAATGTAAGCAGAGGCTTGAAATGTGCTTGTGTGACTGGATTTGCTTGCTTTTATACTGCTGCCATTGACATAAGAAGAAATACTTTGGGTAGTAAGCACCTCTAGTCTGGGATTTAGAATGAGACACATGGGACAAAGTCACACTAGTCACCTCACAGACAAGTAAGAGAGGTATCTATTGTTGACTACCACAGTGATTTTGTAGCTGCTGGTTATACAGAAATAGCTGACTGATACAATACTAACCTATTTGCTGTGTAGCCTGGGAGTCATAGTTTATCTTTCCAAAGAGACAGACCATACCCCTCTCTCTGAGTTGTAATGAGGAATAAGTACAATAATATATGCCAAAATCCTGACATTGTGCCTGCCACAATATAGATGCGTGCATATTAAGAATTAATCAATATCCTCAGATTTCTCCCCTCCAGACTTGATAGTCAATTGTGACTTTCCATACAAACATAGGTTCCAAGAGTAATAAGAATTTTCTCAAAAAAAGGGTCACCCTTGCCAAAGAGAAGGGGCGGGTATCCAAGTCGATTTGGCAATTGCCTTCATCATTCATAATCTTAACACAAGCTGTAGCACTGTAATTTCTTAGGTTTTCTGATAAACAACTAGAGCCAGAAAAACTGGAAAATCTAGTTCCATTGTTTCTTCATGGGACCACTACCTTTAAAAATAAAAGCCTATTTCCACAGTGCACTTAGGATATCCCATGTCCCCTGAGAAATAACTGACTTTTATTTATGACGAGCCAGAATGCATGCACATGTTACACACTACACCATTCACACTGCTCTTCATCGGCCCAGGTTTTGTTCATCAAAATAATAGCAAGTGGTGGCATAAAGCTATTCTCTGTAAAATAATTCATTACAAACAAAATCATCCAAATGCCAGTTCTTCTGCCCAGAATGACCTTCAAGGGGATAGCCCCCGAAGATTCACCTGCAGCAGTCAGTGGCAGTAACACGTTAACTTCAACAATGCTTATTGCCTCGCTGGGCTGTCCCTGGCTTTGGCTAATTCTTTTTATACCTTTAAATACTGAAGCTGACCTTTAATCCTTGCAATCAGGATGCCAACAGTTCAACGGCTCATGTAGTTTTTTTTTTTTTTTTTTGAGGCTGTAGTGATGAGCTTGGTAACACCTCCTGAAGTAGCCCCACACTTTCAGGTAAAGCTAGAAAAGAAAGGTTGACCAAGCCCTTGTATAGATTTAAGACAGCTAGTCCATGGAAAAAATGCTCAATTATTTAAAAAATAAAATAAAAAAGCTTGTTGTGGGTTTGAATTCCAGTCTGCAAAAACAGGATGTGCATGGGATGAATATTCATTTCTTTAATTTCTTAAATTCACACATCATGGCAAGGAATTTAGTCCATTCATTATTGGAATTTACCCCAGAATTAGATTAAGGTCTAAAAGTCTTACGAAGTCCAAGATGTCAGGAAAGCTCTTCCCAGTGGAGGTCTAATCTAGGTGCCATCAGGATGCCCATGTCCTCACTCTACATTCCCTTGAATCCTCAGCTGCCCATATACATGATGCCTCAAAGTCTTTGCCCAGGGTTGGCACCCCAGCATCTGGGAACCAGCCACCCAAAATACGTTATACAGCCTTAAAAACTGCTCTGTTTGGCCACAAAGAGGGCACAAGTCCTGGGTTCCTCCCATGTAACTCCCACTATTCCTTTTGACTCAGTCCGACCTCTCTTTTTAGTATCTCAGCAAAGTTTACTCTCCTTCCTTCCAATTATCCTCAAAGCCTGACTCCTCTATCTGCCTATCTCTTCAAAATGCTTTGACTTTGAAAACAAATGATGGAAAAGGAGAAGTCCTACATGATTCTTCTCTCTTGGTAGAAAGTCCTGTGTGCAAGTTTGGATAAGAGTAGGGGGAGGAGAAGAACGCAAAGCAATATCTCGGAATATTACTCTGCCACAGGTTGATCATTTTATTATTTCTAGAACACTTGATTCCTTTGGTGAAAGAATAGAGTGGGTGTGGGTTGTGGACAGGTGGAAATAAAAAAGAAAAAATGGATACAGAACCTGCCTCCTAAATCAAACATTAGGAATTGCCTTAGTTGGGTGTTCCAGAAAGCAGAGGCTGAGGCAAAGGCTTGTGCAGATAACTTACCAGGAAGTGTACTCCAAGGAAGCTAAAGGACAGGCCCGTGGTGCAGGAAAGTGAGAGGCCCCACAGTAGCCACTGTTAAGCTGGCCACCTGTAAGTGAGACTGATTGCTCAGTCTCACTGCACCATCCCCTAAGAGGTTGAATAAACTCCATTTTGTCACCATCCATCTTGTGGGGGAGAGAAAGGGAAATATATCCACCACTTCCCATCTCTAATTGATTAGAACTCACCCCATGGGGTATAAGTCCTCCACAATTCCAGATGTACATGCCTCGGTGCCAAGCACAATACTCCAGGGTCCATGTCTGATCATCAACAGAGAAGCTTTGGGACGAGAGCCAAAAGGCTGTCAGGTGGCACCTGTGTGCAGTTGTTTGGAACCTACAGAAATGGTTGCCCATTTCTGATAGAAATCAGAGTGATTCTTTAAAATGGTCACCTCAGAGGTGTCTGGAACCTGAAACAGATGAGGCCAAGAGCGAGTATAAGAAGGAGGACGGTAGAAGTGTGTTGTATAGTAATGTGTGACGTGCACACAGTAGGAACTGTGAGTGAGTTTTTAACAAAAATACTAGGATAGTTTTGTTAAATATACACATATATTTTATATAAATTATATACACAATATAAAATATATAAATAATACAACTAACATAATGTATAAATATGTAAAATAATATAAAAATACAAATATATAATAAATATATGTAATATATAAGCAATATATTTATTATATATTTTATGTATATATATATTACATTCTAAATCTAAATTAGCATTTCTCAATCAAACCTGCCATTCATTCATTTAATCATGCACTCATAAACATTTGTTGGGTTCCCAGTCTAGCAGTGCATAGAACAGGTGAAATCCCTATTCAAGAGATGATACTGTTTGAAAAAATATTTGTGAAACTTAAAATTACCTTACAGGTCAGCATTGAATTCTTGTAACATCTTTAATCATCTCGAATCTTTCTTTTTATGAATTCATTCTACTTTTTGGAATTATAAGGAACAAAAACATTCAGATCAAGAAATAGTGAGGTCAACCTGAGTAATAAAGTTATTAAGTCAAAAGAGAAATGTCAATATAAAAACATGAGAATGGTTCTTTGTAGGATTTGGAAGTATGCTCTTCTAGAAAATCTAAAAAATTATTAAATGCACTATATGCATTTTAAATAGAGTTTACTTATATCTTCTGAGACCTCTTTTTAATGTGAGAAGCATTACTTGGAAGAGATAGCAAGTGCTAAGTTACTTCCCTCTTCTATGACATATCAGGAATCTATGACAATCCTAAAAACGCTGACATTTTTCTCACTTAAGAATTATAATAGAAATGAAAGAGATTTCTTCTCCTTGCTCAGAAAGTATGCAAGGAACTATATAGTATCCTTCTAAAATGGAGAGTCACTTGAATTGGAGACTCCAGATGACAGTTTATTATCTTTGCAAGAAAAGAATTTTTTTAAACAGAGATATCCCAAAATACTCTAAAATTCAAAATGGAATACAATACCAACTTTAAAAATGATATCCAGCATATTTTATGCTCATCAATCATTCCCTTGGTCTTTTTCACAAATGTCAATACGTACTTCAAATAATGTATTTGAGAATCTTTAAAATTATTTGCCACCATTCTACAAATGAGAAAAACCAAGGACCAGAGACAAGATGAATCTTAGCTAAAGCTATTAATTAATGACTATGGATAGTCTATAATGTGAGGATTGAACTCCTGGTCCAGGGATTTTTCTTACATAAAATGTCTCGTGGGGGCATTTTTTTTTTAAGTAACTTAAATATTTTGTTTACCTATTTCCTCTTTTGTCGTATAAGGACAGCCTTATTTCGTAGAACAATTTATCTCTGCCTCGAAGTTTGCTTATGCCTATTATTTCATTGCTCAGGCAAACAAAATCCATCCAGTTAACCAGGCTCCTTAAATAACAACTTACTGATCATAAACTTTTACTCAGGCATAACATTTAGAACCTCAGTTACAAACTTTACAACACCATTACCCCAACAGATTCCCAAATCACAGAGTATTTATGAGAAGTATTATATCAAATGTGTTTTTCATCTTACTACATATTTGGATATATTAGTATTTTGTATTAAAAATAGAATATAATCTTCTACACCTTCATTCATCCACTTATTCAATATATATTAAGTATTAAGATAATCTAATATCTCTTCCCTTCTCCCATAGCTTGCCTTTGCAATAGAGCTAAACTCAATAAAGTAAAATCCTGTGGTATCATGACACACCCCACAATAAAACACAGTCACAACTGAGAATTGGCTCCCATGCTCTTCCCAGCTCCCATTGTGGGTTGAAGTTCTTCAGGAGAAGAGATGTGACTAGGAAGTGACTGAGATTTTCTCAGTTCAGTGAGTGGTCAGCTAAATCCCATAAATGCTTCACTACTGTTATATAATAGTACACATAGACTAAAAAGATATTGTTTTTATTAACCCCAAAGCAATACAGTCCTGCATTTTGTACAATTACATTTTGGACCTCACTAATCATATATAGCCAAGTCTTACTGCACTCACTTCCTCAGCCTCCCTTGAGCCTGGGATTTGTCATGTGACATTATTTGGACCAATCAGACCTAAGCATGAATCTATTGGGAAGGTTTGGGAGAAAGCTTTTGTTCTTCAAAAAAAGGGGCAGATGCAGCTGCTACCATCTACTCCCTCTCCCTGACCCACAACTTTCCCTCTACTGCAGCCTTGAAAGAGGACTTGCTGTTATAGCTGTAGTGGCCAACTCATCACCAAAAGTAAAAAGGTAAGAAAACTCTAAAGGCAGCAGTCCTGACATAATTGAGCTGCTGAACTAAAGCCAGCATCTGTCCACCCCTAGAATTCACATTATACAAGAATAAACATTTGTTTATTTAAGTCACTCTTAGTCAGAGTTTCTGTTACTTGCAGCCAAAATTATTTCCGATTAAAACAGAAATGGACTGTATTTCCCACTGAAGTGGGTGTAAAAGGTATGAAGATTGCATTTTGGAACTCTACTTATAGAGGAGAAAATATCTGAACATTCGAATCACTAAATATAAAGTCAAACATCTCAACTCCTTATAGATGAGTAGACTGAAGCTCAAGAAAGAAAAGCAATTTGTCTGCAGTTTTGTACCTGGCAAGGACTAGCCTTGGGTAAAGGATAACACATACATGCATTTTTATATAGTAACTGAGGCTGAGAATGGTAAATATAGACTTCTCACAGTTCCCAGCTCTATAACTTTGATTGTCTTATTCCCAACTTAGCTTTCAATTCACTAGATTTAGTTTTATCTCAATTTGCCTCCCACTTAGCCAAAAGCATCTCCCACAACCAAAAGTCACATATCACTTTCATTACTCTTTCCTATCATGAAGAAATACTGACATTCCTAAATGAGAACCCTGTGACACAGCTGTTTCAATTAAGTGCTTCTCAAGTATTTGGAGAAAATTCTAATGGTTGATAACAGTTAGATACTGTGTATGAGATCTGACTCCCTGTTCTATCCTTTGCATTTTCTATTACAAACACCCTTCACCTCACAACAAGCTCACATTATTCTAGAGAGTGTATTCTTGGAAAATCTGCTGAGAAAGATGACCAAGAAATGGCACTGATTAAAAAAAAAAAAAGGATCTAATCACTAAAGGACTGCATCTGGAGTGCTTGGCTTTGTTAGTGGGAGAAGAAGTATCCTCTCTCTCTCTCTTTCTGCATAGGCCATCGGTACATTTTTCTAATTAAATTCCCATTGAGTGGCCTCAACAACACTGCATTTTGTTGTCTCTTAACTCAGTCCCCAAAGTGCTGGAGAAAACTTTATACTACTAAATTGTGCAGCAAAAGTGATGGAAATCATTAATATCTCTGCTAATGCAGACATTAAGGTTTGTATTACTGCTTGGGGATATTGTTTCTAATGAAACAATGGTTTGCTAAACTGCAACCATTCGCCATATCACAAAGAACAAATTTCTACATGTGGACAACTGTTGTTGGTACCCACATCAGGAGTAGAGCGGGCAATGAATTATGCCTCAGAATTTGGAAGTGTTGACATTTATTAGAGATAGAGTGCAAAGTCTACATGAATGGATTAGAGTCAATATATGCAAAAGCACTTTAAAAAGGGAATGGTTCCAAGCCAGTAGACTAAACTATTAAGAGAATAAAGATATCAGCAAATCCTTAGATATGTCAATCAGAAGAACAGATGATCTGAAACAGAAGCATGGACTAAAAGAATCCAATGACAAGTGTTGAATTGCATACCCAGATTTGACCAGGGAAGAAGAGTCTTATCCAGTGAACCTTCAGCATTAGGATTTCACTGAAATAGTCCTGTATAAAGATGGCAACATCAAGCTAATTTGCCCTATGCCATTTATGTTAAATCACCTACCTTCCCTTTCTCTGATTTGATCCTCAGCAACCAACTGCTTAATAATATGGCTACTCATGGAGATTTTCAAACCAGGGGGAAATGTGCTAACATAAATATTATAGTCCACAACACAAATATTTTCAAATATAAGTTAATAAATAAGAATTCTACTTTCCTGGTTTTACACATCAGTATCTCCTGGCTTGGTTAGAGCAAGTATGCTCCTGAAAATGTACCCACTTTCAGTGGATGAAAACCAATTTTATAGACCTGTGAGACTGAAGACTGGAAAATGCAACACAATAATATCACCATGTGAGGCATCTTCCTATGGCATTGCCTAACCTCTGCCAGCTGTCTTTTAAGTCTGTCTTCAACAGATATAGACTGAGATGAACCAAGTTCATGGAGATGGATTCTGGAGTTTTTACATTTCCTGCTCAAGTCTTACAGGATGCTAACAATCCAGTCAGAATGACTCCTTTGCAAAGGTTATAATTAGGTTAGAGCTTGAATGAACATCTATTTCATTCTTTTGCCTTCACTTACACAATCAATTTATCAAATATCCACAAAAAAGAAGGATCTCCATCAAGAACCCCCTGAAGGCGGATGTCACTTTTTTAGTTAAATTTATTGGAGTGACATTGGTTAATAACATTACATAAGTTTCACGTGTACTTTTCTATAATACTCCATCTGTATATTGCATTGTATGCTCACCACACAAAGTCTAGCCTCTTTCCATCACTATGTATGGCAGATGCCATTTTTGCGTATCAATTTGAAGTGACTAAATCAGGAGAGTTCTATGAAAGTACAAAAGATAGCAGCTTGAGATTCTTTTGCTGAAGCTACCTAGTCCACCATTAATTTTCAAAAGTAGAGAAGGACTTGTCAACATTTGAAAATGGGTCATTTTGTGGACAGTGGATTAGTGGCTACCAAAGGGAAAGGGGATGAGGTGAGGCAGATAGCGGTAAAAGGGGTCAAATATTTGGTGACAGAAGGAAATCTAACTATGGATGGTGAACACATAATGCAATATATATATGACATACTGTTGAACTGTACACTTGAAACTTATTGAATATTTTTGATCGATGTCACCCCAATAATTTTTAATAAAAATAAAATTGGTCATTTATTGCTCCAGGTACTGAAGGATAGGAAAGAACGATGAAAGAGGCAAGGTAGTATAGAGACAGGACTGAAGTCTAGGACTTATGATGTTTGAGTTTGAGTTTTGACTCAGGCTCCAGTAGGGCATGACTGCTGTCCCTTCCCTTTACCTTGCTCCCCTTCTTTGTCTAAGCAAAATGCTGAATTAGGAGATCTAAAATCCCTTCCAGTGTTAACATTCTGTGATACCAGGAAAAAGAAGGAAAATGCTGCCTAGAGAGAGCACTTGTGTTTGGCCCTTTCTGCAACATGAGTCCTGAGGTGCTGAGCATCTAATTGGACCAGGCCTCCCTAATTAATACCCCAACCATTCCTTCATGCCAGGGTAGGTTTGCACTCTCATTACAAAATTTGTGGGTAGGGAAGTAGATGACTAATTCATATCATTTGAAAACTGCAAACCTTGTCACCTGATATTTGCCTTAAATTAAGGGAGTCTCACCTCTAGCTGAAGATGTCTGCAGGGTTGTCATTCTTAGATGTTGCTATTTATGCTGGTCACCCCCTGAGGGTCTGGAGACTTCAACTAAATATCACAGATCTATTGATGCTGATGGCAGCTGGGTAAGAACCTGCAGCAACTGCAGAGGTGCTGTGAAGGAGGAAGAAAATTGAAATATATGGTGAATGTGAGAAGTCAGAATGGACCAAGAAGCCTCAACAGGATCTCAAGCAGAGATGCCTCACTGACAGAACCTGTGGAGTTAAGTACCTACTCCCCAAGTTGCCCCTGCAGGGTTCACCTGCAAAGTTAATAGCAACATTTTCTGGAGCAATCTTGTTGTAAGAAACATGCCAACCCCAAATAGCACACATAACATCTAAGAAGCTTTGCCGGCAGAGAAACACCTACCATACATTAATGTGTCCTGCTCTATATAGCAAATGAAAAATTAAGCTGAGTCCAGGAATCAGCTAATCTTTTAGCAGAACCATGTGTGAGGAATTCATTTTCTTCTCAGCACTTAGAAAATAAAAGCAGTTATTGAAAAGAAGGCCTTGCATAAGACATACATGACCCTGAGGTACAATGAACTTGACTGAGACAAATACTGCCCTGAATTTGCAGAACACCACATGTACACACAAACTTATATGCACATATATATAAAGAGGATAACATGTGCTTAAAGAAAAAGCAATTTTCCCAGCACAGGAAGAAATAATTTCTCAGCATGAAAAGAAAACAATACTATGGCAAAATCCCTTGCAGAAACAAAGCTGCTATCCTTATTCTTATAAGGATCAGATAATAAGTACAATCACCTACCATATTTTAAGTCAAAAATGATTAAGATTATTGGAGTTTGGAGTTTTCTGGGATAATGCAAGCAAGCATTCAATGGACCATCTGGTCAGTGGATGGCTTCTAGCCCAAGCTGACTGCACCTAAGTTGATGGGAAACCCTTTAATAGATTTTGCTGCTCTTCCATTTTGTATCGAATGAAGACCTGTGATGGCAAGAGCATAATATTATGGAATGTGACATAATGACAACCTACAGATTGAAGGGGGGTGGCTTTCATTTTGGAAAGGATGATTACTACCCACCAGATTCTAAGTGAATGTGGCAGATGGAAGAAAAGGGAATAGGTTCCTTGCCTGCAGGGTTCAATGAATGGACAAAGCTGCCTTGCCAATGAGCTGAATGACGCCATATAACTTGGCAGGCCTCTACCAGAATAATTGCTAAGAGGGCATGAAAATAACATACAGTGCAGATTTTAATTTTGTGGGGAAATTTTATGTTTAACAAATCTGAAAAACATAAGTAATTAGGTTGTAGACATTAGCCCTTTGTAGTATTTTTATATGCTTCCTACACAGGCATGTCAGGGGGAAAATGTTTCCTTCTGTCACCTCAAACTTCAGGAAAGAAAACTCCACTAAGGATACTTTGTTTTGTTTTAATATTGCCTTGTCACTATGTAGACTTGTTCTTTTTAAAGTACATACTTGAGTTTTTCCTATCTCTAATTACATGGTATGAATCATTGTGATATTTATTTATATATTTTTTTAATTTAACAAATGACAACTCTGCAACCTAATACTCTCAGAGATCTTTCATAGATATCTGTTGCATTAACAGTGTTCTTGCCATGATTAGAACTCGGTATTTTGAATGTCCATCTCTAAGTATAATCCTCAGATAAGAGAAAAGGTATAGGAATGTAAAGGCACTTTAAAAAGTCTCTTTCTAGGAGGGATGCATTTTATTCTGAAAAGATTTTCAGTATTTTACATCTGGGCACTGCAAATTATCTTATTTAACTTCTTTATTCTATAGATAAAGATAATTTAGTTATGAGATATATAAACAGGAATGTTATCAGGCTTCCCTTCTTCCCTGATGCAGTGTTCTTTTAAAAAATATTTTTTATCAAAACAGTATGTGATCATTAAAATAGTATAGAAGAGATTTAATGAAAGAAAGAAAGAAAGAAAGAAAGAAAGAAAGAAAGAAAGAAGAAAAGAAAAGAAAAGAAAAGAAAAGAAAAGAAAAGAAAAGAAAAGAAAAGAAAAGAAAAAAGAAAAGGAAAGGAAAGAAAAGGAAAGAAAAGGAAAGAAAAGGAAAGTAAAAGAAAAGAAAGAAACCCCTGCCCAACACCAATTCTGCTATCTAGAAGATCATTTACCTAAATACTTAACTCTAAATAATATGCTAATAACTGGATTCCTTGATGTCTTAATTTTAAAAATTATTTATTGACTTTTCATTTAAAACAATAAAGATTTAGCTTACTTTACCCTTTTTCTATTTCAAAATTTTATAGTACTGTTACTATTATTAATTCTAGTAGTGCTTTGTAGCATTAAATGATATACAAAGATACCTTATGTCTTATCAAATGTTTTACAGTTTTTCTTGACCACTACATACAAGATGAAGATGTCCTTGCCCATATTTCTGTCCTTCCAAACCTCAGTTCCTATCCTCAGATCCTTACATTTGCATTATATTCTATAACCATAATTATATATAGCTCTTTCATGTTCCTAATGGATTGATTTTTAAAGATGAAATGAACAATGTTTATTATTTGTTCACATAGAGCCTAGTATTTCTAGGATTACGTTTAATTTCTATGTGAGTTTAAGGAGAAGACAACTGTACCACATAAAGAAGAATGATTCTAGAATCTAGGTCAAATGGAATCTTTTATACTGCACCAAAGTCTCAAAATCATGATACATTTTACTTTGCTTCATATTTTCACTATGACTTTCTCATCAGACTTTTGTTTTTCCTGGAGTTAGTAGTCATATTTTCTTTTTCAGAAAAGAAATACATGGTTTTTTTTTTTATCATATTCCTTAGACTTTTCTTTCTAATGCTTAGAAATCATTCCATTCTTCTTGAGGATATTCTTAGAGTTTATTGACTTCTTACATGAAACAGATCAATTGCTTTTAGGGCCTATTGAAATTTCTTTCAGCTTATCATTTCATTTCATTAGACTCTATTTCATTCAGTGTCCAGGCCAAAAAATAATAAAAATAATACAGAAACCACTCTAAATAATTAAAGCAGGAAGGAATGAATTACCTCCTGAAGTAATTCATTACTAAGTGTGAGGAGGACAGAAAGAGCAAAAGGAAGAAGGTAGTATTACCCAGGCATGGTAACTGCAGTAAGTCACCACCAGCCTTGCAGGAACTCCTGAGTCCACACTTCCCTCTGCCACCAAGAAGCCCATAGCCTCCAATCCTTTGCTGCTCCAGGAACGCATAATCCAAGGACACTGTTGGCAGTTCTTCTAGTGTGACTGGTGCCCTTGTATTAAAGCTACTGAAGTCATCTCCAGAATCAGGTCTTCTACCTCCCCATTGTCTTTTAATTTTATTCAAATTCCTCCTCTTGGATGAAACAAACCAGAACCCAGTTGTCATTGAAGCCTCAGAAGGCAGTTCTCAGGTTCTCAGCCCCTGCAATACAGAGGGGAGTACAGAAGATCAGTGTAGGGCTGTCACCAGGCAATATCTGGAACAGACTTTTGAATTAGTTGCACCATTTTTTATGACTTATGTCTACTTTTTTGGTTTAAAAAATTTAATTGCTCAACTGATTCCTAAGAAAGTAAGCCAGGAAGGTAACATACTGAGTGTTTGCATGTTAGAAAATGTTTGTATTTGTCATCACATTTGATTGACAGTGTGGTTAGGTTCATAATTCCAGGTTCAAAATCATTTTCACTTAAAATTGGAAGGAACTACTCTGGTTGTCTTCTAGAATCCTGTATACTTATCTTGAGAAGTCTGTTATAAATCTACTTCTCATTTCAGAGTTTTTAACTTTTTTTCTCTGGGGAAAAAAAACAGTTCTTCAAAACCAGTTTTTCCTCAAACAATGTCCCAACTGTATTCAATTCTCTCTTGAGATTGAGAGAGAGAGAGAGGGGTGGGGGGGAGGGAGGGAGAGAGAGAGAGATCTGCCATCTCCCTGGAACAGACCCACTAAATCTCTCAACCGGATTATGAAAATAGCCTCCTAAGTGCTCTGTTTCCACTCTTGGCCCCACTTCCCAAGAATATTTATCCACAGAACAGTCAGAGTTATCTTTTAAAAATGTAAGTCAGTTAATGTCATCTTTTGAATTAGGACAATTTAGTGGATTCCTGTATCAATTAACTTTTGCTGTATAACAAGTCAGCCCAAAACTCAGTGGCCTGAAACAATATTTAAATTTCCCTTGCAGTTTTGTGTGTCAGTGGGAAGTACTCCTCGCCTGGTTGAGTTTGTTTGAACTCTAATTGTGGGAGATGGTCTTGCTCAGATGTCTGGCAGTGGAACTAGTTGGCCTGGAGAGGTAAGGGTGGCAACTAAGCTGAAGTAGCTCATCATTGCTCCATGTGGCATTGCATCCTTTAATAAGCTAACTTTCCTCCTTCACATGGCAGTATCAGCGTTCTCTGGGCATTTAAAGAGAGCAAGCCTCAGTGTACAAGTGGTCTTCAGGTTTATGCTGGCATCATACCTGCTAATATCTCATAGCCTGAAGCAAATCACCTAGCCAAAGTTTCACAGGTTAAAGAAATAACACAATAATTATGGTCCATGTAGATATAAGAAATCATGTGGAAGTTAAATGCCATAAAACATCATTCTATCAAAGAATGGGTATTACTTTACTAAAGATGTTTCCAGACAGTTCTAATCTTCATTACTTCAGTAATCCATTGTTGCAGGTCTACTGTGTATCAAGGATTGAAGATTTAAATATCGCTAATACATGGTCTCTGGCTTTAGAGGCCACTGGAGTGAGTTATCCATACACAAGTAATCTGATTAAGATATTGAAGGTACTTACCTGAATGGAAAAAGACAACTGTGCCATCTAAAAGAACTCACCACATCACATTTTATGAAAACTGGCAAACCCACACTTAGGCAAACCCTGGCAAAATTTTTGAATTTCAAGTATAAAGGAAAAAAACACCTTAAGTATAAGGACAGTTAGAAACAGAAATCATCAAAGGAGGAAAATATCAGGCTGACCTCGAAATTTTCTGAAACATTATGTGCAGGAATTCATGGGCACATGAAAAGGTCATGACTTAACACTTTTTTTCCCCAAAATTGTTTCTGTCTTTAAGTCCTCAGATTACAAGTTTCTCCTTTAAAAAAAAAAAATCTAGTATGCAGTCTACTTAATGGAGAAATGAAGTCATACTAGAAATTCTAAAATGGAGAATTCAAGTTATAAAAAGACTTGAAGGTCATTATTTCCTGTTTAACCTATAAACTCAAAAATCCATTTATTGTCTGGTAGACACTATGGCCTGGGTCAAGGGTATGGCCCTTTATTCAGCTGTTCTTTATTTATGTTTCTACTTTTTTCCCAGGAAGAAGAAATATTTTCATTAGCCATATTCTTCTTTCCCCCCTTCAGAGGGCTTATCTTGGCATATTTGATGTATGCTTAAAATAACCAGCGCAGCCCTTCCAAAATGGCTATTTACATGGTTTAATTAACAACATTTTTTTCTGTTAGGCTAAAGCAGAATTACATATATTCATTCATGTTCCAGTTTATTCAACAGATGGTTATTAAGTGTCTCTGTTTGCCAGACATTGTGTTACATGCTAAGGATGAAATGGTGAAAATATAGAGAATTCTTTACTTTGTAAAATTTGTGAATATGATAAGATAAGAAAAATATCTTAAAGTCAATTTTATTGCTAATTATTTAAGCAACTATAGAGTTCATATTTTTAAAACACGTGTTGAATGATCCGATCTGAAATTTGGATTGGGAAATATTTTCTGTCATCAAAACTTACTTCAAAATATTTCCACCTTATCCCAATGAATGTTTTTATGCAAAAAGAAATGCATAGAAAAAATGGCAGGGAGTAAAACTACTAAAATATTAAAAGTGATTATATCTGGGAATGGAAAAATAGGGGGTTGTTTTTCTTTCTTTTATGTTCTAAATTCACAGAATCATCAATAATCGCATGTATTACCTTTATAATAAAATATTAGTGGAGGTAACTATATCTCCTAAATTAGTGGCTTGTCACAACAAAAGCTATTTCTTGCTTTTATCACACTCCACTGAGGTTGTTCATAGGTACATTTCCTTTAAGTGTGACTCAGAGGCTCAGACCCCCTCCATTTTGTGGTTCTGTCATCTTCCACAAGTAATTCACCAATGTTCCCTGGTCACTGTGACCATTCCAGCATTCCAGAAGAAGAGAAAGATGTCCACTTGAGAGGATTGTATGTGTCATGCCTGGAAGTCCCATACTCACTTTTGCCTACATCCCCATTGGCCAGATCTTGGTCACACTTAGTTGCAAGGGAAGCTGGGAAGTGTAGTTTAGTTGTGTGCCCAGTGAGAAAAAAAAGGCTGCTGGTGAACACATCAAAGTCTTAGCCACAATCTGTTCTTCTGGTCACTAAATAACCATTTACTCTCATTCTCACACATAGAACATACCTTTCCTTCCCCAGAGACAACTTTGAGAGAAACTGAAAAGTTCCAGCCAGATACCACACACATCTCAAAGCGCTATATCTCCCAAAAATGCACAGTTCATGCCATCAGTCCAGAAGCCTTTGAATTAAAAAGACAAATCATCTTCTCCTGCATCTCCTCCCAAGGCACCCACTCATTGGTGGGACAAGGAAAGGATTATAGCAATAAATATTCCCATGCAGTCAGTGGAGGAATGGGACATATACCACAGACTCCGATATCTGGCAATAATGTAATCCCAAAGGGCAGGTGTTCTGAGGCAACCTGCCCTACAGAGAGGGCTGGTTCTTGGTTAGACCCTGATTCTGCTCTCTGGGAGCAACTCTTTCACTCATTGTTCCTTGTCACTTGTTCTGCCTTCTGAGAAACTCCTTATTGTCTATTTTCAAAGGCACTCTTGAGAAAATCATCCTTGGGGGCAATACAGTTTCCACGGAACACTTCAAGCTGGTACAAATTTTGAGGCCTTACAGTAGTTTTAAGACTCAAATAGTTAGGGATTTTCAGTCCAGGCTTGTGGTTTTCTTGGCCGTCACTATGCCCTAAAAGACATACTCTGCTTCTGATGTATTTACTTTCATTTAGTTCCATGTACCAGTAACCATACCCAAAGTTCTTTCCTAAATGTTATTTTCAGACTTGATTTATTTCTTTGCTTTCTCACCACCCATGCTTCTCTCACCTCTGTGATGACTCTCTTGAAGCTATCTAGAATTACAATTGGGATGAGAAGGCCAGGCCTTTGATTAATATTTGCCACAGGGCTACATTTTATTGGATCTCTGTTGCACAAATCCTTTTCCATGATCAGTTCTTACTATTGGGGCCTAGAGGCAAACAGTATTTCCAACCTTTGGTGCTCTCCAAATTTCTAGGCTCTCTAATCCCTTTTATTCTACTTGTAAACTGATCAATTCCATCCTGAGTTTCTTCCCCCCTCCCTTTAATCCCCAACCCCACAATACCTCACTTCCACCCTTGGCCTATGTATGTTGTCATTTCCCCTTAACTGGAATTCTGAAGGCAGACCATCTCCTCCCACACGCTCTCGGCGTGCACCCAGGACCTGGTGCCCCGGTGCACTCAGGGGCCCTGGCATACCTGGGGGGCCTGGCACCCCCAGGGTATGATCTGTGGCCCCACCTGGGGTGCAAACCCAGGACCTTCTGCATGTAAAGCAGATGTGCTAACCACTACACTATGGAGCCACCCCCCATCCTGAGTTTCTCTCCCTTTTTGTTATTGTAGTAAAATATTCATAACATAAAACTGGCCATTTTATCCATTTTTAAATGTATTATTCAGGAGGATTAAGTACATTTACATTGTTGTAAAACCATCATCACCATCTATCCATGCAGCTCTTTTAATCTATCCCAACTGAAACTCTGTACCCATTAAATAGTGACTCCACATTCTCCCTCCTCTCAGTCCTGGGCAACCATGATTTACTGTCTGTTTCTATAAATTTGACTTCTCTAGGTATCTCATATACATGGAACCCAAACAGTATTTGTCCTTTGTGTCTGGTGTATTTCACAAAGTGTAATGTCTTCAAGGTATATCCATGTTGTAGCAGTGTTAGAATTTCCTTTCTTTCTGAAGCTGAGTAATATTCCATTGTATGTATATACCACATTTTGTTCATTCATCCCTAGTTATTTCTGTTTTGCAATAATTTGCTTAAAGTATAAAATAAAAGCCAACACACTCCATTACTCTAATTTCTGGCAACAAGTTCTCCTCAAGCTACAGTATTAGTAATACATGGTCTGTCTTTCAGGTCACCACAGAAAACAGTTTTACCAAGTGTTTTGTCACTTTATGTCTCTCTTATTTTTTCAGTCTCCAATATTGGTTTTCTTACTACACCTCCTTGACCTCTACATTATGTCCCATATTTTAAATGTTATTATAACTCAGCATTCACTTAAAGATATCACTTTATTTCTTAGGATAATTCTGGGAGATGTAATAGATAAATTCTGAAACATCAATGGCTATCCAAGTTTGGGTTCCTCCAAAAGCAGAAGCCATCAAGGACATGAGTAATAGTGGTTCATTTGGAAAGTGACCGCAGGAGGCAAGAATGAAGGAGTAAGCAGAGTGAGATGGGAAAGAAGGCTACTGCTGTGGGCTCAGTTCTGCATGGATTCTGGAGAAGTCTACAGAATGCTCCCTAGAATTGTCTTCCTAAAGAATACAGACTGGAGTATTTACTCACCTGCTCCTATCCCCTACTGGTTGAGGGTTGCTTCTTGGAATGTTAATACTCTTGCTTATCTGTGATCCATTTGCTTGTGTGCAGGCCAAGCAGATTGCTGCAGGGGCAGAAAAGACCCTGGGGACAAAATGTAGAAAGACAGTTTATATTTGAGGTGGGATATGGTCATCACAAAATCTTCCCAAGTTACTGTAAAATTTTTCACTTCAGCGGCAGCTGAAATCACAGGTGGGCTGAGGAAACATAAGAATGTGACTTATGTTACTAGAAGTTTCTGCTACAGTGGCATAACAGCATATAAATTCAGTGCTCGCTAACATCACAGCCAAGTGCATGTGTCTTGGGTAGCCATCCTCTAAACAGCAAGATCAAGGCATCTGCCATCTTGTAGCTCTGCCATATTCAAAACACAATGGCTGAGGTCACTATAGTTTTTTTTATTATTATTATTCAACCTAGACAAAGGAAAAAAAAATATGGAGGATTGTCCGGAGAAAGTTTTTGTGGTCTAGACACGTACCCCATTGGCCAGAACTCAGTCACATGGCTACTACCTAGCTACAAGGGAGGCTGGGAAACACCAGTTTTGTGTTCCAGAGGAAAGAAGAAATAGATTTTGGTGAACACATAAAAGTATGTATTGGTAAGACTGTCTTTAAAAAAATAATAAAATAATAAGATCTAAGGCAATATATTTAAGCATTTTAAACGAAATCATACCCTTTGACCTAGAAATTTTACTTCCAGAAGTCCTTCTCTGATGGATATTCTCCAGTAGGTCCTCCAGATCCATTCCCCACCCTTTTTTTCTTGCCTTATGTGCTCCCAAGTATTCTGGCTTCTGCTTAGATTCAGCCAATAGAAAGTACCAGCAGGCAATCAGAGAATGAAAAGGAGTGAAAAGTGGGAATATATAGTTCCCTGCCACCCCACCCCAACCCCATCCTGCAAGACTACATTGTAGAAGTGGCAGAATACCTCTACTGCATGAGATAGCTCTTATTGAGAGGCTCTCCTCTACAACTCTAGCCACCTCTACAACTTCAACTTCACTTCCCTCTCTCAGTTCCAACCACTGCTCCCTCTCTTTGCTCCTTTAGACCTAGGTATGACGACAGCTCCCAGCTGTTCACCAGCTCTTACTGGTCTCCCTTAATGCTGTCCACACTTTTCTAAATAGTCCTCAGTTACCCCATTTACGTGTGCCTTCTGTTTTCTTTCTGAATCCCAACTAATATACCATCCTAGAGAAATAATCAGAATTTTGAGACATGAACACGTTAAGCACAGCAATATTTAAAATAGCAAAAGTTCTGGAACTATCTAAGTGTCTAATAATTAGCAAGAATTAAATACATGATAATGAATCTACTATAGGAAAAATACATTAATAAATGAGTTTTCATAGCCTTTTCTGTCTCTTACTCTAGTAACCCTGCCTCCATCCCAGGAAAATTCTAGTCAAATCTTTTCCTTGTCCTTCCTTTCTTACCTCCCCATCCTCAAACTTTTGTTCATCAGGATGAATTACTGAGTTATGAGGGGTTGAAGGGCTACATCTACAGGAGTGGAGAAAATAGCTTGATTTACATTTAAAAAAAAAAAAGATGGAAAAATACACCAGTGAGGGGAACACAGGACCAAAAAAGGGGGAAAGAAATTATTAGAAGAAGAATGGGCAAAGAACTTTACCACGTATTACTTTTCGTAAGCTCATTTTTTCAAGGAAACATAATAAATATCGTCATCATTTACAATACTCACTGAAATTTCTGAGATGAGGTCCTTGTTTTTTTGACATTTGTTAATTCCTCATTACATACCTTGTGCAAAGTGAATTTTTTGCCTTATTTCATTCTATGCTCTTTGAAACATCTCCATATTCAAGATGTGGACACTGAAACACAGAAAGCTTTGCTGTTTTTGGTTTTATGCTCCACTGTATTCAAATTACCCATCCTTATGGTAAAATATTACATAGAAGTTGTGTTTTAAGAATTCAAAAGTCTGAAAACTGTGTAGTTTCATATTTTTATATTGTGTTTTATTTCCTGCTTATAAAACTAAAAATTTTTAAATCTGAAAACTGTAGAATGAGGAAAAGAGAAAGAGAAAGTGAATACAGAATGAAAGGGAATACAATGAATGAATAGTGATAGCATTCATTCACAATTATGAATCGAATTGGAGGTGGTGCATTAAACGAAAAATTATCCTTGCATTTATAGAAACAACATTCTAATGAGAGAGACAGATAATCAGACAAAAAGTAATAGGAAATAACATGATATAAACACTAGGCAGAGGAGTGAAGCATGAGGATATAGGGTGAAGGGGGTTATTTTGGATGGAATTTTCTAAGAACATGTCTCTGTTTTATCGAGTAACATTTAACCAGAGCCCTGAGAAGTCCACTTTTGAGAGATGAATGTGGTGAAGGAGCACTCCAGGAGACTATTGGGGGAAAAGCATTTCAGCAAAGAAAACAAGTACATGACCTTAAGGCAAGAGTATGTTGGACACATTATTGCAAATGGCAGGATTTCCTTTTTTTTTAAAGGTTGAATAATATTCCATTCTATATATATTCCAAAATTTTGTTCATATATTCATTTTTTGATGAACACTTAGGTTGTTTCCATATCTTAGCTATTGTGAATAATGCTGCAATGAACATAGGAGTGCAGATATCTCTTTAAGATAGTGATTTTGTTTCCTTCAGATAAATACTCAGAAGTGGAATTGCTGAATGGTATGGTGGTTCTATTTTTAATGTTTTGAGGACATTCCATACTGTTTTCCATAGTGGATGCACCAATTTACATTCCCACCAACAATGCACAAGAATTCCCTTTTTAAATATATCCTTGACAACACTTGTTACCTCTTGTCTTTTTGATAAGTCATCCTAAAAGGTATGAGGTGAAATCTCATTGTGGTTTTGATTTCATTTCCCTAATAATTAGTGATGTTGAGCACTTGTTCATGTATCTGTTGTCCATTTGTATGTCTTCTTCAGAAAAATGTCTATTCAAGTCCTTTGCCCATCATTTAATCCAGTTACCTTTTTGTTTTTCTTGCTATTGAGTCATATAAATTCTTTATGTAAAGAAATTTATATTAACTCCTTATCAGATATTCATGACAATATAAGTGAACCTATGGGACATTGTGCTAAGTGAAATAAGCCAGATGCAGAAAAAAAACATTGTATAATTTCACCTATATGTGTGGAATCTGAAAATAAAACCACATTTATAGTAACAAAGAGTAGAATAATAGTTACCAAAGACTGGGGAAGAGGGATAAGGGGAGATATTAATCAAAGGAAACAGACTTTAAGTTAGAAGATAAATAAGCTCTCGAGACCTAATACACAGCACGGTGACTATGGTTACTAATAATGTATATACTTGAAATTTGCTAATAGAGTAGATCTCAAGTTTTCTCACCATACACACACACACACAAAGGGTAACTATGAGAGATGATGGATATATTAATTAGTTTGATTGTGGTAAGCATTTTACAACATGTACATATATCAAAATATCACATGTGTACCTTAAATATATACAATTTCTCTTGTAAACAAAACAAAACAGCATACAAGGCAGATTTGATCAGCAGCAAGAGGCCACCCTTGCTGGAACTCAGTGAGTGAGGGGAAGAGCAGACATGATGTGGATAGAGGAACAGCAAGGGGGTCACATCAGCCTTGGAGGACATTGCAGGAACTTTGAATTATATTACAAATGTAATGGGATGCCTTAAATGGTTTTGAACAGGAGATTCATTGATATGATTCACATTTTAAATGGCTTACTCTGTCTACTGTGTGTAGAATATTGGTAACCTTTTTGGAGTGTTTGTTTGTTTGTTTTTCTGTTTTAATAATAAGCATATTTTACTTTTACAAGCAAAAAAAGGCACTGTTTATAATGACAGAAAGGCAATTAGTTATTTATTGCTGCACAACAAAGTACCACAAAACTCAGCTGCTAAAAATCACAAATGTTTATTATCTCACAGTTCCTGTGGGTCGGAGATCCCAGAGGGGTTTAGTTGAGTGCTTCTGGCTCAAGGTCACACTGAGATGCAGTCATGGTGACAGCCAGGGCTGCAGTCATCTCAAGGCTCGACTGGGGGAAGATCTGCTTCTGAGCTCTCTCACTTGGCTATTGACCATTAGTTCTTCCCCAAAAGGGCAACTTTCTTTCCCCAGAGTGAGCGTGTCCAGGAGGAAGAGAGTCTGCAATACAGAAACCACAATCTTTTTATAACCTAATCTCGTAAGTGACGCCCCATCACTTTAGCTGTATTCTCGTCATTAGAAGTCATCAGATCCAGCCCATAGTCAGGAGGAAGAGTTACCCAAGGTCACGAATATCAGGAGGTAGGGAACAGTGGAGACAATCTTGAAGGTGCTACCACAATAGCCATTTCCTTCAAGTTCCTTATTTTAGAGAAGCAGAAACCCTTCTGAATATAAACCTGGACTCCATAAGGCCCTCCCAGGATGATTGTATTGATGCTTCTTAAGGGCTTTGATAACTGCCCAGCACAGGAAAATGTAAGGGCTTATTTTGCTTTCTCATTGACTCATTCTCTTGGTGTCCTTTCCAGATCTGGTCTATATTCTTCTTCATTCCCTGTATTAATGATTTGTCTTTCTTGCACAGGTTATGCTTTCTTCTTTTTCCAAGTGAAAATCTTTGAGTTTTAAGAGATAAATGACAATTGGGAAGAAGAAAGCAGAGTGCCAATCTCTCCAGGTTCATGGTGGGTGAGCTTTCAGTTTAACTGTTTACCTCCCAGTAACAGAAGTTCTGAAAATACAAAAAATCTGCACATTCAGCAGAAAAGAGGACAACAGAATATGTATTTTAGGAGAGGGCCTATGGAGGCCAGCATGTTAGATTTATTTGCATTTGACATTTGTCTTATCTCATTCCATAGTTATCCAAATTTGATTATATAAACTCTTGAAGGCAGAGACCTTATTAGTCTTGAAATTATATATTCAAGTTCCACCATTGAAAAATTTCCTGGGGAAAAAAATGCTCCTCCATTGAAGGCAACTCAGTTTAAGAAGACAGCAGTAATAAAAACAACCTTAAAATTTAACCCAATTTGTGTCATGCTACTCCCTGAAAAAATTTCTCAGACACAGCTTCTATTTCAAGATAGAAAATTTGACTCTGGGCGATCTTCTAACTTCTTCATGCTTACCTATTTCAGGTGAGTTCTTCTCCCATCCCAAGCAACTTCATTTTCAGCATCCTTTTCAAGGACTATGACTTTACTCTCATACATATTTCTTATCTAATTTCTCTAAAACAGAAATTCATTCATGCTCAAGTATTATTTTAGCCTAGTATTTGCACAGATACCTTTTCTCCCCTGGTATGATTACAATATGAGAGGCTTTTTTACCAGTTGGAGGAATTCTTAGATGGCCAGCAGGTGACCATAGGGAGTGTGGAAGAAAGGGAGTCCCTCAAATAATAGTAGATCTATTTGTTTGAGCTTAAAATTAAGCAAGATTCATACTCTGTAGGGCGAATGAATTAGGAGGTGTCAGAATGGACTGCCCATTATCTGAAGCTCTTGTGAATACATTAGCATTAATTAATATATACATGAATGTGTTTTACATTAATTTGTGTTGTTGAAATATATGTAGGCCGACCATCTGCCTAAGGGCATGCAGGAAGCATTTCCAGAATTCTCTCAGTAGCCATGATCTAAAGAGTTTAGCTCTATATTCTCTTTCTATGTTTGGACAAGAGATGCTTCATCTACTCAAACAATTAGGTAAAGACTTGTTTATAGGGAAGAAGGCTAAGACAGAAAGATGATGGTGTCAATAGCTATTCTATTTAAATCAGGGGTGAGTGATGTATCTTAAATATTTAGTGCATACTAAATTCTAGACATTTGCAGCCAAAACCTCATTTAATAAATCTGGAAGGGAGAAGAAGCTACAGATTATTGGTTTATTATATGGTCTCAGACACTTGACACACATTACTTCCTTTAGTCCTCCACAGTGGTCCAGAAGGTAAGCAAATTAGACCAGTTTCACAGAGGGAGAAAGAGAAGCCCAGAGAGCTTAGTATGTCCAAAGTCATAAAAATAGGATTTGCATTCAGATGTGTCTTATTCCAGAAACTCTGTTCAATGCATATCAGCTCTAACATGAAGAAACCCTGAAGCTGAAAAGGCTAAATTCTCAGAAGTCCTTCCCTAGAGTGAGAGAGGGAGACAAAAATCAGCAAAGGCTGAGGAAGAAAGAAAAGAGAGTGGGCAAAAGGAGACTAGTGGACAAGCATGAAAAGAGAGAAAAAGAATAGAGAGAGAAAGGAAATGAGCTTCAGGAAAGCAATAAGGAAAAGAAGCGACTAAAAAATAGAGAGGAAATTGACTGCTTTTCACGCAAGAAACAATAAAAATTAATATTTAGTAAGAATCCTATTCGTGAACAACAGAAAAGTCAATTGTTTTTATCTTTTAACTAAAAAGAAGTAACAATCATAGAAGGGAAATGAAGGAACTAATATTTGTTAAATGTCTTCAATTAGGACCTCTATTAGCCCATGGGCTTGGGAGAAATTAGAAAAAGACATCCTCTCTTGATGGAGACAGTTCTGCACAGAGCTTGGTGAATTGACTTTAGTCTCCTCTTGTTCCCACATCTGGGGAACAACCTGTTTCTCAGCTCTACCTGCTGTGTGCTAAGGCCTTGACATACATTATTACACGTTTGTAAAAGAACAACATTTATTCACATATTGTGAATTAAGAATCTGAGGCCCAAAAGGATTAAATCTCATACCACACAGATGCAGACATATAGACACACATACACACACTCCAATGTCCCAAAGTCACAGAGAGAGCAAATCCACTATATCAGTGTTCATTGCGAGTAATTTCAAAACTCAGTATATAATGTTATTTATTAGCTGACCTAACTAAAAATTCTTGAAATTGAATAGGTTTCAGGTTAGGATTGGTCAAGAGATAAATTGGTTTTTCATACAGTTTTCTCACATATGTCTTCCTCTGTGTGTCAGCTTCATCCTCATACCTCAGCAGTTCCAAAAAGCACAGCTATACACCACACTACTTATAGTATGTCTTCTAGTCATTCTCTAAGCATATGAAAAAAGCTATTTTCCAGGATTTCCTAACAAATTTCTCTTCCATTCTTATTGGTGCAGATTGGATCACACATTTATTCTTAAACCAATAATGATGGCCAGGGGATAGGATTATGTTCTACATATCTAATCTCTAGAACCTGGTGGAGCATCTATTTCTCCAAAAGGTATAACTGCTAAAGAATTAGGTACTAGAATGAAAATGAAAGTTATTATTAAAAGAAGGAGTGGGTACTTGGGAGGGCACCCATATGTCCAAAACAGCAAGAGTGGTTGATTTTATGTTATTTAATTATTTTCACCCCTCCGCATCTTCATGGGAGGAGTACACTTTCTGACTCCTGGGCTTAAGTATGTGACTTACCCTTCTCTGCTCTTGAGTTTGAGCTTGGTCACATGACTTGCTTTGCTAAATGAAATGTTAGCATATATGACACAAACACAGTTGGATCTATCCTCTTGTACTTCTGCCATCACCATATGAACATAAACCAGGTAATCCACTGAGCTAAGAGGAAGACAGACATGTGGCCCAGACTGGGACCTAATTTCCAGCTTGGAGATAAGCCCAGGGAGGAGGCCCAGCCTGGGTTAGCCAACCCCCAGCTGACCTGGGCCTGTGAGCAAGAATGAATTGTTGCATTAAGCTGTTAAATTTCAGAGTATTTTAGTATGTAGCATTATTGTGGCCAGCATTGACTGAGAGAACAATTACATCAAATCTGGTGTGTGCTATTTTCTTACACGACAGCACAGATCATCACTCTGTCCATGTTTTCTCTTCTTGGCTGCAATCTAAACTGGTTCTCAGCTAAAAATGAAGGCTCAACTTTATCCTCCATTTTTAATCTCACAAAAACCTATTATATAGTTAGCAGCTGTTTTGAAGGTCCTTCCAGAGAGCTAGCTAACTATCACACCATGTTAGCTGGTCAGTTTCATCAGGCAGAACCACACAGCCATCACTCCCAAACCCTGCCAAGCGAAACCTTGCAATATTGAAATGGCTGCACCTCAAACTGTCATGTGATTTCTGTATCATAGGAATTTGAGAAACAGATGGTGAGCACAGACGATAGTGACGGTTGTACGATGCGCATGGGGCAAAGGGGAATGAGCAAGCAAGGAGGAGAGAATCGAACAAATTCTGGAGAAGCACTGAAAGAAAAGGGAATGGCTGAGAGCTTGTCTTCTGCCTGAAAACGCAACCACAGGTTGCACGAAGTTGGGAAAGATAAACACCTGACAGGCAGTTGCAGCGGGAAGGAGAAGAGGCAAAAAAAGAAAAAAGATGTTTTGTTTTTAAAGCAAGGAGGATGATATGTTTAAACAGTTTTTTTAAATCACACCAGAAAAATAGGCAGCAAAATTAATCAATTCACCTGCACTTGACCTTTAGGCGGGTGGATTTGTTGCTTAAGGGAATATGCAGTGTCAGAAGAGTTGAAAATTGAGCAAACGTTCAGGAACCAGATTCAGATAAATAACACCTTACACCCCACATTCACAATGCCAGCAGTGTCCTGCTCCCCAGAAACCCCGTTGCATTTTGGAGGGGGTGGGGGCGATTTGTGTGGACGTCTCAGATGGCTGATTTCCTAATTCTATCGTGAAATGTATTTCCCCTGGAGCTGGCATTTATTGCTGAATTTTGGCACAGCTCCTGAAATGTTGCATCTGCACCACTAAACTGAGGTTACTTGTAGATCATTAATATGCAAGAGGGGCCGTGAAATCATTCCTGTTTCTGACAGGAGTTCTTACATGCCTTTCTGGAATGCTTCATTTCTGAAGTGGTCTGGCACGGATACTTTCCTTGTCTTCTTTTAATCAGCTCCATCTTGTCACTATATAAAGAGTTAAAAAAATATATGCTTTCTGAAAATCTCAAGGAAGATGCAGTGCATCCTTCTTTCTCTTTTCTTTCTCATTTTTTTGTCATTGCCCCCACCCCACCCCCATGAACACATCAAAGTAAGAAGTGACATGCAGTGCCCTGGAGCTCTTAGCAACATGCTTTTAGGTTGGGAAAATTTCATTTTCTACCTTATGATGATTACATGAGGAAAGATGAAATGCTCGCTTTGAGGTTTATTTGAGAAAGAGATGTAATGAATGCTGTGGCTTCCCACTGAATGGAGCAAATCCATTCTGGTCATGTGTAGGATATTAAAAATTACATATGTGTGTGCATGTACACAGTCTGTGTGACTTCAGTGGCATTTGTGGTCCTAGATGCTGAGAAAGGAGACCTTGGGTGGCTTCTTCAGAAAATGCTGAATAAAGTTTTTCATTTTACCCAGATCTGAATGCATTTGATTTCAAACAAAAATGAGTTTCCACCCTGTCTGAGCTACAGCAATCCTTTCTAAACCAGTCCCCCACCCCCACCAACACACGTACACACACACACACATACACACACACACACACACACACACAACATTCATACAGATTAACATAGCATACAGATTTCTTTTAGCTGAAACCCACAAGTGTGCCAGCCTGTTGATGAATTAATACAAGTCCCCTTTTTCCATGAAGTTTATTTTTCTAAAAACTAGAACAGGGCAGAGGACATTTGTGTTTTGTTCTGGCTATCATAATTTTTTTTTTTTTTTTTTTGTCAGTGTGTTTTTGCTTTTGCCTAGGGAACTTCTCTATTAGTGGGGAGCTGAATAGGAAATGATAATCTCATCTTGCCCAGAAGACAGAGCCAGCAAGGTAGAAAAATATCCTTCTGGTTTCAGCCCTATGATCCTTAGTAGGAAAAGATGCTAGAAAGAAATCGAGTATTCACTGAGTAAACCATTTTCTCGCACACAGAAACATGCAATCTCAGGCTGTATTCAGCGCTCTCACATCACATATGCTGCTCTTTGTTCAGCTCACAGCTGGACCACACAGGTTGTAGGATGCAGGATTTGCACAGGCTTCGCCCATCAGCTCTGGCAAGCCACCCTCTAAATAAAGTCAATCATCAATCACCCTCAGGGGCAGTTCTTCAGCCTCTCTTGATCATGTTAATCATTTGGGTTTGGAACAGAACTATGAGATTTTTGCTTTGGCTGCAGAAAGAGGAGAGATCCTGATCCTTTTACATAAATAACCTAAACCCCAACTATTCAATAATGAATAATCTTTGTTTACGCTCCTTCTTAAGGAAATAAGAAATTGCTTTGATTGAATACTTACTATGAGCTCTCAAATGGATTCTCAATGCTTATTCTGATCAGCTCTATATTTAAAGGGAGATGATAATTTATAAATATTTTTAAATATTCTATTTTTAGAAGTTTGCAGTTAAGCCCTACACTCCTTCTGAGTCCGGTACTATTATTATTCCTAACTTACAAAGGAGGAAAATAAAATTCTCTCTTTGAGTCTGTACACTTCTTCCAAAAGCACACATGGATGGAGGCAACTGAGATTCAAATGCTGGCCATCTGACTCGAGCCCATGCTGTCAACCAATATGCTATACTGCCTCCTGCTGGTGGGAGGCTCGTGGGGTCCTAAGGTCTTCTGTTCCCATCTTTAGCAAAGATACTGCAATTTCTGTTTACAAATTCATGTCCTCCATAGATTGAAAGCCCCTGGAGTTATCTCAAGCATTTATTCTTTATATCTGACACTTCAAAACTGTTCAATAAATATTTGTTGAGTGAATTCAAAAATAAAATAGGCGCAGAATGTCAGAGCATTTAAAGGAGAGTGAGTAGAGAATAAGTTTCGGAGGGAAAGAATTCAGCCTCTAGCATGAGAACAAGAGATGGAAAGAGGCAGGAAGTTAGACTCAATTTAAATGAGAGAAAGGCAAAAGTCTTGATGCTAATGTGACCCTTTCTTGATGCGTTATGCTGGCATTGTTGGGAAAGTCACTGTTAGGAGGTGGGCAAGGAGAGTGTGTCCACCCAATTGAAATGCTTATTGATCTTCCTGGTTAAGAAGAAAGGGCTATGAATGAAGTATGGTTTGTGTTTACTTCTCCCTAGCTGAGCAAGTGAGAAGTAAACTGGGCAAGTTATGTACCTTCTTTGTGCTTTAGTTCCTTAGTCGATATAGTAAGAAAACTGGATTCAAGGGTTTGTGTAGCATTGTAGAAAAACAGGAGGATATAATTATATTATAAAGTGGTTGCAAGCATTTTACAAATATTGTATATGAAAAACTGTTATTATTATCAATAATAAAAAATAATGCATCATTGAGTGCTTTTTATGAACCAGGAGCTCATTCACCTGCTCTCTCTCTCTCTTCCTCCCTCTCTCCCTCTCTCCCTCTCTCCCTCTCTCCTGCCCATTTTTATGAACGCAGAAATTGTAGTTCAAAAAAATTGTGTAACATGCCCAAGCTGACATTACTAGTAAGTAGCTGAGCTGGGATTTGAGTTCAAGTCAGTCTATCTCTGAAGACCACACGAAGGCACATCAGGGACCCTATGCTACTACATTCCTCCTTAGCAAATGTCCCTCAGAGAAACCTGCCGGCATTTTGAATAAAAAATTCCTAACGACTGCCCAACTCCCATATGCAGCCCTGGCCTGCCCAGAGCTACCAGTCCCAGGAGAGAAGCTCCTCAGGGTCCCTTCAGATCATTAGAAAACATTCAGCTATGCTCCCAACGCCACTGCCTCCCTAGCAGCAGCCGTGCCTGCTGTGTTTTAGACCAGTAGCAGACTGAGGCAGAAGGAGCACACTGTTCCCTAGAAACCAGCCCTTCCTGTTCCTCTCCCTCATAGACCTTGAAGCCAAATTCCCTCGTTAATTCAGGGAAGCATCATGTGACTCCACTGTCTCCAAGGCTGTCACTTGCCCATTCACTCACTACTTATTGGCAAAAAATTCTGTCTGGATGCCATCAAATCTTTTTTTCTTCAGTATCTCTATCTACTTCCTTCAAAATTCAAAATCTGTTTCCACTATTCTATCAAAGACATTAGTAGAAATTCATTACAAAACATAGAAGCTTTTAAATGAATCAAACTTTAGCTTTGATTATTATATTCTAAATGTCTTAAAATAATCTCTTTAAAGACTACTAATAACCATAGTCCTTTAAAAATAGTATGTATATACATAGTACATATGTATGTAGATAGACATCTATATCTACATATAAGAAGTTATAAATGCCATGTATGTGCATGTATATATACCCACATGGTAAGGTAAGTGCCAATATCTACATGTAGATATATATCTTAATTATATACGCAGAAAAGTTTATCTTATTTTTTGAAAGGTGGAACCTGGGCCAATCACTTGCTTATTTGCTTTTAGATGAATTTCCCACCCTTATTCTGTCCTGCTATGTTTTGAAAGGGGATAACAACTTGCAAATATTTTTAGATATTTATTTTTTAATTATTTAAAGTATATATTTGTGCCACATTGTCATAAGTGTTGGACCTAGAACAAAAAACTAGGGGCCTAGTCTTGGGATATGAGGATTAAAGGAGCTTAACCACATTTTCTAGAGTTTCCATAGCCAAACCTGCTAAATTTATCTTTGGAGTAAACATTACTTAAGCTTCTAACTACTGGATGAGTTGGAGAAGGGTAACTAATTTGTAGGACAGAACAGAAGGTCCAAACAGGCAAATAGAACACATACCAGGTCATTCCAATAGCAGTGATTTAATATGGGGAACTGTTTACAAAGGTGTTTAAAAAACCAAAGGAGCAAACAGTGAGTCAATGAGGAATCAGGAACTGTAAGAAGGCACTCTCATCCCCGAAGATGGATGAACAAAGAAAGGAGCCTATGAGTGGAGGATGCTCATAGGCAGCTGGGACCAACAGGGAGCTGGTTGCCGGAGCTGTGGAAGCAACACAGGCATGGCTGATACAAGCAGAGAAAGAGAAGGAAAAAAATACCCCAGTTTCTCCCCTCCTTACATCCTCCAATTTCCAACTAGACCCTACCATTGAACAAACCTAAACAAAATCAAGGAAGCCCGAGAAACATGTTTCGCAAGAATCAGCATTCTCAAATATAAAGCAAAGCTGGCAAGTTGAGGGAATGTAGCCAAGCACAAATGGAAAGTGACTGACCCTGATTTCATCACTCAAAAACTAAGACCTCTTTTAATAATCGAGATAAATATCTAAGTGTAGAAACTGGTGTATATATTGCATAAGCATACAGTCTATCTGTATACTGGTTGCTTGTCCATGTGACTTCAGTGCATTCCCTTAGGAGGAAGCATATCAAACTCAGACTCAGCAAGTGTGTGACTTGCTTTGAGCAATGAAATATGAGCAGAAGAAATGTGTGTTGTGTCTGAGCAGAAACCATGAGAGCCATCCCATGGCTCTACCTTGTTTTCTTTCCCTTCGCCACAAGACCTGTGATGTCACAGATAATGCGACCAAATTATTTATTAACCAACATGAGACCCTGTATTTATTACACTTTTTTTTCAAATACACAATTGAACCCCATTATTTTAAATGAAGAGGTGCTTCACCTGATGTCTGGAGTTTGAAGGAAAACATTGTGCATATGATTTGAAAATATAACTAACTTACTGTTTAAACATAAATTTATCCTATTTATCCATAAATTTCCCAACTTTGCAGACACCTGATGGACATAGGCAAATACAGGGCGAGAGCTCAACAGAGAGAGAAAGGCAAACCGGTTAAGGCCTCAAAACAAAGAATACCCAAGTTCACACAATAGCCTTAGCTTTGAGATGAGTAGACACTAATGGTACTCAGGAATCTTAAAAGAAGAAAATTAAAAAGGACAACTCTGGTCATATCACTCCCTTACTTCTAACCCTCCACTAAGTCCCCTTCTGTATCCACGCTTCCCAGAAGATAAAAAACAGACTCCTTTGCTTGGCATAGAATTGAACCCCAATTTATCTGTCCAGCTCTGTTTCTGCCCAATGTATTATATAGTTTAGAAGCTTAACTTCTCATTATTACTAAGTCATTGTTGCTGAGTTTCATGCCTTTTACATGCTACTCTAATTCTTTGAGTTTTCTTACTACTCCTGCTCCTCCATCCTCTTCTTGGCAAAATCCCACTCATCTTTCAAGTTTGGGTTCAAATGCCTCCTTTGTGAAGTCTTCCTACATGGGGACTCGCCATGCTGCCAGCCGCAGCCCTCACCACTCTCCACTGTGATGACTCTGCTGGCCTGTCTCTGCCACTCAACCGTAGTGCCCTGAGAACAACATTGTCTTCGTCTTTATATGCTGAGCAATTATGACAAAGTCCAGCATATTCCAGGTCCTCTCTAACATCTGTTAAGTAAGTCAGTAAACACAGGAATGAAGAATTTTCCTATTTACCTCCACATTCTTCTCAGAAATCATGTGAAACCATGGAATCTATTGAGAATCCCAGACACCCCAGTGTTAAATTCCAGATATTTAGCAATGCTAATTATAGATATAATACTCAATGATACTTTATATAGTTGAGTTTGATCTGTTTCACGTAGAGTACTTAGAGTCATTTAAATTTAGAGCTAGAAAGAATCAGAGATCAGATAATTCCCTTCAGAGAAAGGGGTATATTGGGCAGAAAGAAGTTAGACCATGGAATTAGAGGTCCCACAACCAAGCTAGTGTCCTTTTTATTCTACTGTAGTTGACTGTGCTTGGGGAGAAGGTTGATTATGTGAATATTCACATAACAAAAAATATAAAGAGGAAATAAAACAGGTAGAAAATAATCACTCTTGATAATAATCAAATAAATGCAAATTAAGTTTCATTTGCATCATTTTACACCCGCTAAATTTTAACAAAATGATCCAGTCCAAGGCTGCAGTGAAATTAGATCTTTATATAATTCTAAAGGTATTGTAAATTCCTACGACCTTTTTGGAAAGTAATAAGAAAATACAGAATAAGAATCATAATGTTCACACTGTTTTGACTCTGTATTTAAAGTGCTAGAAATTAATTCTATGAAATATTTTAGCACTACCAAGAAACTGTTTGTAAGAAAGTATTTATTGCAGCACTGCCTAGTAAGAACAATCTGAGTATCCAACAAGATGGGATGGCATATTTAAGCAGTGGAAGAATTTGCTGTCATCAAACATTATAATTATGCAGCCTACATATAAATGTAGAAAATATATAATATGAATTAGATATAGTAGAAATCAAAACAGTATGAGTATTATGATAGCAACTCTATAAAAACATTCTTACAGAAAGGCACTGGAAGGTAATTTTTAAGAGTTGTGATATGGTAGGATTATGGTTTTTCTATTTTTATCAACATTTTTGTAAAGTTGCTATGACATATTTTTTCTAATAAGAAGCAGATGGAAAGTAAATATATTCACTAGTGGGAATTGAAAGGGCTCAAAGGGACTCAATAAAGCAGGTGAATCATATGTAGTTTTGCCCCCAAGTATTTCTTCCCCTGCAGTGGTGGGAATGGAAAGCAAATTCAAGAAGTATGTCGTCTGCTGGAAATCTGTTTAATATGCAGGAAATAGAGGATTAGGCGAAACTTAGTAAAGAAATCTCCCTCGATTTTGCGAAAGAGAAAGAATATGCTTTGATTGAAGCTGTCTTAATATCTAAGTGAGAGCACTGCATCTCTTGGCTCTCTGTTGTGCTGTCATCAAGCCAACTGCTTATCAAGAAACCGCTAAGTGTCAAGCAATAATCTTTTGAAATTTTACGTATGTATTTCATTGAACCCTCATAACAATTCGGCGATGTACTTACTATAGAACTTTTTTTTTTTTTTTTTAATTTCACAAGGGCAGATTCTGGGACACAAGTCCTGCTTGCAAAATCCCTTTCTGTTGAGTCATACCATAGGGCAGACTGATACACTGACAGGTAAGTGTTCTCATTACCTGAAGACAGCTGGAAAGGAGCTCAAATAACTTGTTTGCCTGCTACAGGCCAAGCACTCTCAAAAATTTTTTAAAAAGTACTTTAAAAAGTTTTTAAAAAATTATTTTTAGTGACCTGAGAAACAGGCACTTTATATATGTTATCTCATTAAATCATAACTTGATATGGGTGTATAGCAGCAGTCCCCAACCTTTTTGGCACAAGGGACTGGTGCTCCTATGAGATTCTAATGCCCAATAATCTAAAATAGAGGCAGTGATGTTGGCACTGGGGAACAGTTGCAAATACAGATGAAGCTTCGCTCACTGGCCCACTGCTTACCCCAGGTATGTGGCCCAGTTTCTAACAGTACCAGTCCATAGCCTGGGGGTTAGGAACCCCTGGTGTATAGCATAGCCCCCATTTTTGACTCCAAAGCTCAAATAGCAAGGTCACAGGTAACTCGGGTGTTCTTAGACTAAACCTGAAGGCTTAAGAGGCCTCAGGACTTCCCTAGTATTTAGACTTCCTTGCAGTTATTCTCAAAGGAAGAATGATTGGCATTTGGGACAGAACACTTCTTTGTGCAGGACTGTGTTTCAGACTGAAGGCATGCCATATTCACCCATGGCCCTGGTCACTAAAAGCTAGGAGCATCACTCCCCAGTATTATAACAAACAAAAATGTTCCACACTTCCAAATGCTCTCTCGGGTGGGGGTGCGGAGGTACCACCTCCACTTGAGAAACATTAAGCAATTCATATTCATTCCACCAATAAATGTTCATCAAGTGCCTTCTCCATGCCAGGCACTCTGCTGGCACAAGAGGCGTTTAGTGGGGAAGTATGACATTTAAAGTGGTGCCATAAAATGTGACAAATGCGACAACAGACCAATGTGCTATGAGCACAGAAAGGAAAATGCATTTAACTTCCTACAGTGTCCAGAGGCCAAGCTTTGTGACCTGTCACCATGAAGTGACTCCAAGAAGGGTTTCAGATTTGCCATTCAAAGACCTCCATTCATATGTCCAGTCTGAATCTTAATTATTATCTCACTTCAGCCTCCTTGCTAAATCCCACTAAGAATTAATTTCTTCTAATGAAAAATGGAAACTATAATAAGATCTGTCCTACCTCCCTTACATAGTCAATTCAGGAGAAAAGACTGTGGCGTGCTATGCACATTGAGTAACATAGCAGAGATTCGAGTTTGAGCCTAATTTGTGTTCTCAGCTGGGAATCAAGCATGTCTGGAAATGTCCAATGACTTGCTGGAGCAAGGTAGCCTACTGGTATCTATTTTTAAGAATTTGGTTTCCCTGGATTCTCATCTGAGCCCTGCGGCAAGAGAGGTTGTTTGCAGAGGTTAAGGAGACTGTTATCACAAGGTGTGCTGTGAGATGAAAGGGCTCAAACAATGCTACTGAGATACCGAGATAATAAAGTAGGCCCAGAGCTGAGGGCTGGAAAGGGGTGGGTATGGGGCAGGAAACCCTCCCTCTGTCTCTGCCCCAAACACAGCATGTCTTAGCTCCATGAGGACTGCTAAGTCCCCAGCTCCACCTTGGCCCTTAGTGTAGAGGTCAGGTCCCTTTCTGGCAGCAGTAACAGTGAAGTGATACCTACCTTTGAATAGATTCGTAGGCAGGAGACATTAACCATGAGGACCTGGAGCAAAAGGTAAAAGGGCAACTGATAGGTAAACAGGTAAACACAGGTGAGAACCCCACATGTCTTTGGAACACTCACTGAGATTTGACATTGGAGGAAGGTATTAGTTAATGAAATGTGATTTATTGCTGTTAATGTGGCCCCAGTTGTACCCACAGGCTAGGAAAACTTGGATTACTGTTATTTACTCTAATAATAACATGGCAATATGGAGAGATGATGACTGTCTAAAGGCCACCTCCCCGCATGCATTGCCTGCCTTCCAAGGGCCGAGAGTAGCCATGATGGAAGGCACTGAGACGGAAGCCTGCTGCCACAAAAACCCAGGTATAGGATTACCCTACCTCTCAGTGGACAGGGTACAGGAGAGAGCAGTTTCCCCCAAAACCACCTCATTCTTAGTAAAAGCGAAATGACTGTAGGTGTTCACTGAAAATGATGGTGCCTGGAAATTCGTGCTTGACTCTGAATTTCATAAAGTTTCATGACCCCAGTAACTCCTGGACATCTCATGATGCTAATGGGAGATAAGGGTTGCATTTCACCTCCCGGGGTCTTCCCAAGTGTTGTAAGAACTAATACATGGTAGAATAGCTCTTCAGCTAATTAGGTGACTGAAAAACTTCCCCCTTTCCTAGCTTGTCCTACTAGCTTGAACTAGGTTGTCCTACTATGGCAGTCATTATTTTCCGAAGATGGTGACTACAAGAACTTCCATCCTGCATGCTTTTCTTACACTGTGACCTTGACATTCCTCCTGTGGGATGGTGGGAATGTGTTCCCCCTTTTTGAGTCTGTGTGAAACTTTGTGACTGTCTTAAATATAGAGTACAGTAGAAGTGAAACTGTGTGACTTCTGAGGCTAGAACATCAAGACACCATGCACTTCTGCTCAACTCTCTTGGAACAGCAGCTCTTGGAACCCAGCCCCTATGCTCCAAAAAAGCCAGAGCAGCCTGAGGCAAGGTTCCTGTGGAGAGATAGCAAAGCTCCCAGCCCCCAGTCCAAAACAATGGCCACCACTGATTAGTCAGGCTGTGAGTGAGGAATCCTGAAAGTGGATCGTCCAGATTTTGTTGCAGTCATTTCTTCATGTTGCTAACATACTGTTGTATCTCTAGACTGGCTGCTCATGATAAGGTCTACCATTTTATTTTTTATTTTGTTTATAAA
>CM053509.1:118608016-118660234 GCA_028627145.1 Eidolon dupreanum | reverse complement strand
TGCCTCCTTTTCCACTCTACTCTTTTCTATAATGTCTCTCTGTCCACTCAGTATCGGACTGTTTCTTCTCCCCTCTCCTACACACAATTCACTCACTTCATCGTCTCACAAACCCAGTGAGTTTCCTTTTATCATTCAGATGTATTGGTCAGTTTGTCAACCATTTGTCACCAGTGACCTGAGCAGTACAATTAGTACTGGGCCTGTGGATGCTGAGCCCAGCCACCTGGGTTCTCCGGCTCTCTCACTGCAAGCCCACAGATCCTGGCACCTTTGTAAGCTACAAAGAGGGTGTGAAGTTCCCTACTTGCTCGTGAACATGTCCCATGCAGCTTCTCTGTATCATGCACTGCCTGTGGGTCCAGAAGCAACTGGGAAGGTAAGAAGGGTCACAAAGGAATTCAAAATATTCAAATGATATGTAGTTTCAGGCTGGGGTGGTTTGATTTGTGTGATTTTAATAAATGCAATAAGGGTGCCATTTATTTCTAACTCTCCAGTAAGATTATTAACTTTTTCTTCCAAAGATAAACTTGATTACATTACTTATTTATACTATGTACATTGCATTAGAGGTAAAAAAAAAAAAATGTCAGGGTAAAAAAAGTCATATACAGTTTTTTTAAAATTAGTGTTTTCTTATCCACCGCTAATAACAGATTATTAAAAAGGAAGAATCTTAAATATGCAACTCACCTTCAGGTCTTGGTACTGCTTGTTTACTTTTACACATTTTTTAAAACTTGACAGACAATCTAGAAATATCATCTCTACTCGCTTTCAATTTCTCATTTTTATACCAGTGCTGTGCTTTTGTGTTGGGGTCTATAATATATCGAAAGAGGCAGCATGATACAAGTGAAAAAATGAAAGCCTTGGAGTACATATATTTAAGTTCAATAGCCAAGCATGTCTTTTACTAGTTACGGATTAGGGATACATAATTAAAGGACAATTCAAATTTCAGTTTTTAAATTTGTAAATACAATGATAAATTTATTAGATGCTCATTATGAACCAGGCACTATGCTAAGCACTTTATATGTCATCATATTTAATTTTGATAACAATCTGTTGACAGACTAAGTATTAGTATTATTTTCTCCATTTTAGAAATGAGCAAGGTGAAACTTAGATTAGCTTAGTTGCCCAAGGACATTCAACAAATAAGCTAGGGGTCAAAACTACACACCTGACTCTAAAGGCTACTCTCTTAACCGCTGTCTGACACTCTCTAGTATGTAGATCACCTCCATTCCTAGAAATAGACCTGCACAGTAGGTGTCATCTCTAAATTAAGATGAAGAAATAGAAGTTAGAGAAAATCTCAGATCCCCAGAAGGCAAGACCATTAATTCGTATAGTCTTTCAACTTTTTCCCTGTCCTGGTGTCGTTTTCTTTCTTATTAGAGGATATTAAGCATTGGCCCCACTAGCCCTCTGAAGGATGCAGATGTCTGTTGGGCTGGTAGGAGGGGCCACAATGCTCAATTTAATTTATGCCTTTCTTGTTCCAAAAGGATTAGAAGTGGACTTATAAATTAATATGGCAAGTTTCCCTATTCCTTTACCTTTCACAAAGTGTAACACATATTATCTCATTCAAACCTCCCAGCAACTCTAATGAAAATGAGGACACTTTAAGCAACAGGCTCAAGGTAACAGAGTAATTATAGGTAGTACAAGGGGAAATTAACTGCAAACTCACCATATCTGTGTTAGTTATACTTCTTAGTTATAATGATTTCCCTCTGAGTGCTCAAGTGAAACATGAATACAATAAGAAATGAGTGCTCAATTATTTGATCATGACATCCCCTAGCTTGGGAGCCTCTTAGGGAAACCCATCACTGAAGACCTCTAGCATGACATATGCAGGCTTTTCCACCTATCCCCAACCTAAATTTTCCAGCTTCATCTTTTATCACTGTCCTGGCCATCCTGCCTCTATTCAAGGCATGTCAGAGAAGCTGCCATTGTAGAATACAGTGTCACTCCATCCACCCAGGCTTCACTCATCTTCTTCTTCATGGAACCACTCTTGTCCCCTGCCGCATTCTCTACCTAGAAAACGTCAACTATTCTTTCAAAACCCAGCACAGTTTTTATCCTCTCTGGAAAGTTGACCCCAAATTCTTATCCCATTAAAAACATGTACACAGTACTTTGCAAATGTAGACCATACTTCACCATAATTGTTTACTTATATATCTTTCTTCCTACTAGAATGAGGGTTTCAAGATCAGCAACCTCCCATTCATTTTAATGCACACCACCTAACTACATGTATCTAGTACATAGAGGTGCCTACAGATGAGTTTGGTGGTTTTTGCTATGGTTTTTTACCTAAATGTATTGAGTGCCTACTATGTGTTAGAACATTTATAGAAATACTTTGCCTGTAATAACACATTCAGTCCTCAGAAAAACCCTATGAAATGGGTTCTATAGTTTTCCTTACTCTACAAATGAGGAAACTGTAAAACAACTTTAAAAGATAAAACAGCTTTTCCCAGATTACCCAGTTAGTAAGTGGTGGGGGCAAAACTCAGACCAGGCAAGGGGCTCCAGAGCCCAGTTTCTTGGCAACTCTGCTACAGTAACCCTTGGTTAAATGTATGTTAAATGAATGGACAACCCAAAGTTCTCACAATGTTCAAAATTTGCTTGATCCTATGCCTAAAAGGAAGTAGATTGTGAAATCTCAATAGTAAGAAAGCCTGATTTCCCAGTTTCACCAAGAATCATTATTCTCTTCCTCTACAGGAGCACTGCTGCACCACCGCGTCTCTACATTCTCTTTACAAAGGCCTTTGAAAGAATGTGGCCTGTATCATGTCCACCGCAGTTTGTAGTAGCATTCACTTTTCTTTACCATCCTTTTAAAGACCATGTATAAGTCTTATAAAACCTATAATTAGGTCTAGAATCCCTGGTTGGTTTTCCTTGTTTTTCCTGGTTGTATTAAAGGTAGCATTTAGGGTGGGAAGGAAGGAAATGGAAAGCACATGTCCTCTGACATCCCTAGGGAGGCGGGTAAGTGGGGAAACTCGGGGAATTTGCTCCTGATGTGAGCAGAAGGGTGGGGACTATTTTCTCCTTCTTAAAGTTGCACAGTATAGAGGATTATATCTTTGGATTAATCCTCCAACTGAACGACATGCCACTGCAGAGCAGAATTGGATGGTGAATGCGGATGAATTCTCTTTCTTCTTCCAAGTCCATGAGAATACCTTATTGCCTTCTCTGTCCAAATCAATAAGTATTTTGGGGACCCTAAATATGGCAATATTGTCTATGACAGAAACAAAATCGAGCCTCCCTCAAAGAGGGCTAGAATGGGTCATGGGGAGGAGAAATTTTCATGGAAAAAAGAAAATATTTCATAGATAGGAAGTCCTTTCAGCATTTCATGATTAAAAAGAAAATGAGCTCACTGGCCTCATTAATTCTCATGACTTCATATCAAGCAGTTTAAAGCCTGGCAGAATCATACCACTTCACAGAGGAGTATAATAATGATATACAACATTGAATAAATGCCTACAAAATATCTGATACATAAATACATTATTTAATCTAGTCCACAGGAATCCTGCAAGGCTGGTGTTATGGTCCATTGTACAGTTGAAGAAACAGGCTCACCAATGTTAAGTAAGTTGCCCAATTACTAGAGCCAGGGTTTGAAACTAGGTCTGTCTTTTACGGCTTTGGTTTCTTTCTATTTCACCAAGCTGCCTTAAAAAAAAATCATATAAAAGGCAAATAAGTGATTGATGTCATTCTTCCTCAAGGACATGAAAGGAATGTACAAACAGCACAGTCATTTTCTGTTGTAAAATCTTTTAATTATGACCCAAATCACAGCGCTGCAGTGATAAGCTGATTGTGAGCTCACCTGAAGTCAAAGCACTTCACAGCAAGTTCAGTGGCAACAATTCAGCTCTTTTTCTATTAGCAAATAGAGAACCCTGGGAAGGTATGTTTTATCCAACTTAGACCAGAATGTCATAGAGTGAGACATTTATAAGAATGCCAGCAGGAAAGGAAAGAAAAGGAAAAGGTAGAGTTTGCAACTTATTATCTTTAAAACTTCATTTTGGGATCTACTGTTATTACCTCTCTGGAATAAAATACATCCCTTTTGAGGACTATTTTAGGGAATATTTGCAGGGAGTGGAAAGGCCCCAAATCAACAGGTTAGCAGGATTGTGTGGATGGGAGCATTTGTCTCATACAGTGGTTCAGTATCATTTCTGCAGCCAAATGAAGAGTCCATGTTTCAGGTGATACTCATGATTCACTAATGGTTGCTTTCCACAAGTAATGAGATGACTCACCTCATTTGTTTCCCAAGGTAGATGATGGTTTCTGTCATCACTTCCAGTGATTTATTTACCCTTCATCACTTTTAATCTTTGAATATTGTCAGTATCTATAAAACACTTTGGAATCATCTGGCCCAAAATATTCTAAGCTTTTCTTCTTTTAAGAGGCTCTGAACCAAACAAACAACACTTCAGAGAACTTCAGTTTATTACTTTGTTTATTCGTTTGTATTATATCAGATATAATATATATAAAAATATATATACACACATATATATGTACATTTGAGACATAATTATGTGTGTATAAAATATACATGATATGCATACATGTAAACAAGATAGGAAAATTCTGAAAAATAACACTGGGATCACGTGAAGGCTTTCCCAGTTCGACCTGCAGTCCTCAGTAGGTGATAGAGGAGAATGTCCTTGAAGAGTCCAAGTAAAAGAATCTTTTAGCATTTAAAAGAGGAAGACACAAGGATGATTTAAAATTTTTTAAAAAGGAATCTTCTCAAAGAAACTGTACTTCTAGGAGATCCAATAAAACCGTTTTAATTTAGTTCAATATATCTACTAAGTCACTCTTGACAACAATATATCCCATCTTGAATTGATTTCACTGTAGCAACATGGCAGACAGCCTCACCACATATAGGACCAAGAAAACTCACCAGGACCATGGAATTCATTGATGCATTTCTTCAACATTTACTGAGAACCTACTGTTTTTATTCTTTGCTCAGCCCTATACTCATAGTTCTAAGCAATGAAAATAGAGGATTGAACAGAGGGTAAAAATTGATCCCCCAAGATTTATAGTTTATTGATTATACCTATTTGTCACCAATATGAGTATAACTTCTAACTCTCTCTCTCTCTGGAATGGATAATATATTCACATAATAAAAAAATTTTGTAATTGTGGCTTTAGGCCCAAAACAATAAGTATATCCCATAAGTCTAATAAGAAATAAAAGTATACTCAGTTATTGTTATCGAAATCCTAATATGTAACTAAAGGAAATTTGGCTTACTGTGTTGTCTCATTAAGGAAAATGGAGGATATGGTGATTTACTATGACAAGGTAAATATCAAAAGATAAATGCTAAAATTTTAATAAAACGTATTCAAATTTGTCCCATAAGTGTACTGGATGTATTCTGTGTATTGGACTCATGCTTTAAAGACTTGTTGATGGCTAATTAATTTCATTCATTTAAAATAGAAAAGAGGTGGAGAACAGGGTCCCAGTGACTGATAATGTACTTGCAAGTCTGAAAGACACTAGAGAAATGAAGATAACTTTGTAGTTTTCATGAAGCATTGCAGGCATTGCTAGAGTTTCATCTCAGCAAAGGACACTCTCAGTACCCAAGAAGTAAGTTATTTGATCCCTCAATAAAAATGTGAGAGAAACAGCTCTGCTGAGGAGGACTCAGTAGCAGAAGCTCTGACCATGCTGACAGCCAGTTGTGCCTGTGAATTCTGGGACAAGATAAACCTAAGAGTTTGAGGTTGGCTCTCAAATGGAGGGACGAGTATGTAGCAGGAATATTTGAGATATTCTTTAAAGCTAGATGGTGTAGCTGTTGATCTGTTCATTCCAGGTTTTAATATGTAGCTCCATGTTCCTCTGGACCAGAGCTCAATGACAGTAGGTGATGGCAAACGCCAGATTGACCCTGAGCCACTCTTTCCTATGTAAGGAAACTGCCAAGTTCACTATACAGCATTTTGAGTTGAGGGGTCAGGTGAGTCAAGGTTTTTTGAGAGCCATAAGCTTGGGGAATAATATGGGTATTTCTATAAAGCTGGGTGCTGATGCTCATCATTTCTGTAATTACTGTATTTCTCTTCTCCTCCATTTCCACGGGCCAAGCATAAAGTGTGCAAGGAAGCAACTACCTATATGTGTTCTATTTACTCAAGTTTACAGCTATTGTACAATACTGATTAATCCTCCCTTCTCCATGACACTGAGGCAGTAGCATTCTAATGCTATCTTTATTATTGTTCGGCAGATCCCATACTACTGCATACAGAAATAGTGTAAATCATGGAACTAGTGTTAGAGGTCCATAAAATGCAAGGTTATGAATATTTCATTACTATACATTTTATTTCCCTGTCTATTCTACATCTCCCAAAATGTTGTTTGTTTATTTATTGGCTCACTCACTGTTCACCAGGAATACTTAATTCTTAATATAAGGTATGGCCTGAATTGCTGACCCCAGCCTTCTGGCCCGAGCTACATTTGAAAGCACTGATAGATGTTTTTGTTTTTGATTTTTACTTTTTTTCAACACACAAATACTTGACAGCCAGCTGACCTCACTAACATATATTTCAGCTTCTTCGTCATCAGTGCATTGATTTGCAAGTCCCACTAATTGACGCCCAAACATTTATTTAAATTTTTCTTAACACCCCATTGTATTCATCTTTGGCTGAAATAAGCAGTGAGACTTCGGCTGCAGATCTTGGCAGTGAGAAACACATTGTCCAAGTGCAATTAGCTTCTCTCCCTGCACTGGTAAAAATGATTTGTATGAATCAGCTGGTCCTACAAAAGATGCAGCCATTATCACCTGCTTCTGGATTTTCCTTTAACCACAAAATTCATATTAGTAAATAGCCAGAGGAATTCAATCGTAGCAAAATCAGAGCCTGAGTGCCCTGCATTAAGATGCTAACTTCTCTTACGCCATAGGGTATAGTAGATATTAACACAACTCTTTGGTACAGGCTGCAAAATATATAAAATGTCATAATTATATCTGCAATTCAGCAACGAAACAATTTTCTCCCTTTCTTCACTGTCATCAGCATAATAGCAGCCTATGGGATTTGTATTTTTCTGGCTGTGAGCCCTTTTATGGGCTGTAGAAAAAAAACACAAGCAGGTTAGTTTCACAGTTCTGAGAAGGCCTCATGACAGAAATATTGCTTCTAATGTTATTGTCTCTTTCTAGCTTGTAACCAACTCTCTTTGGGTGGAGAGGCTTCTGTGCCGATGCAGCATCACTTATGTTTTTCTGATAAACCCTATGTCCCCTTTCTTTCTTCTCCCACCCCTCTGGATAGGGAAATAACCAATTTTCAGGATCATGCTATGTTATCTATAGGGAGGGGACTAGTCAGAGGGGAATGAAGTCAGAAGGAGGCATGTCTCCTCGGCTTCTCTTGGAGACATAAAAGAACATGAGAAAGATGCATTCTGAGTGAATCTTCACATCTTGTTTATTTTACTAGACAAGACAAATATCACAGCTTATATCTAACATTTGAAAAGCAGGGCCAAATAAAATGATGGATTAATAAGTCCAAGAACAGAATAATAGAAGGAAAATATAGAGAATAATGCCCATGTCAATCTGAAAGGGGCAGGAAAAAGCTGAATTGGAAAAAAAAAAAGTATACCATAGCAACCTTACATTAAAAACTCTGCTATAGTTATGCTAAATATTAATTAATGTTATGCAAGACCCTCCGGTACTATTACTTCAGAAACAGGTATCTTCAGAGTGTTTGAGAGTCTTTTCATTATGACCTACACTATGGGCACCATGAAATGAACACCAGGCTAAATGTTTCCTCTGTCATTATTGGTGATAACATTCTGTGCGCATTCACATCCCCCATCACCATCTGTGATGAGGCTAATCCAGTACTTTCTGCATGAACTGTGATAATGCACAAAGCAGCAAGACGGAATATTATCAAGCCTGGGGTTACCAATGGAAAACCTAATGTAACAGAGTTCATTCCTAGCAAATAGGCTAAGGATGGAATTTGCTTGAATCAGCTGTACAGACACCTGTAACACTCTTCAGGGTGACTCACTCAAGTGACCATTTCTCGGAACAGTATCATGTCAGTCACAGGAAGCCATCCTGAATACAGTTCTACAGAACTGAGAAAATACTCTTTAGCCAGGAAGCAGCTCTTTAATGAGAATTGAGGTGATCTGAATTCTGTTGTCGTCTCAGCCACAGACACTGATGTAGTAATGTTGTTGGCCATTCTGTGTCTCGGTTTCATAAATGGTAAAATGTAGAATATAGCCTTTCTATATCAAAGGAAACCCTCTAGGAATAAATGCAATTTTAAAATCTGTAAGCGGGACGAAGATCCCTAGAGACAGTTTGTTGTATTTTAAAGCTAAGCAAACAGAATAGTAGTTTTACAAGCAACAAATAATTTAAATTGTTATTTAAATAAAATTGTTCAAGATGTTTTATTAAAGGAATTAATAGAAGGGAAAGCCTGGAAGTTACTGCAAAGGACTGCAAAATAGAAAAACTGTCATACATGTTAGACCCTTCTTGAACTTTAAGATTATGATGAGGAAACCATAGTTGTGCTCACATTTTAGGGGGAAAAGAAATGCAGCCTATGAAAATTCAAATGAACAAACCAGATCAATTAAAGAGTGATTATTCACACTATAAAAGGATTTATCACTTTACAAATGGATTCCCTGCAGGGTTCCATTTTAATAACAGCTCTCTCAGTGTTAGGAGTCACTGCCAATTAAAAGTCAATCAGAAGTGAAGATAAAGTGCCTCTGCAATTAAAATGTATGTCAATGGGAAATCATTGTAGAGTTACAAAAATTCACGTTACATATAACTTTTAGGAATACAGAATTTTTTTCACAAGCCTTTATTGAGCACCTACTATAAACTCAGCTGGTCCTGAAGAGTCACTCACTGCCAAGGGATCTCAAAAGTAGAATAAATGGTGCCAGTCTTTGGGACTTCTATAATGTGATTGCATTAACATTTTGTGGGGGTGGAACAATACTTTCTCGTGGAAGTCATCCCTGCACATTGCAGTCCTCCTCATTCATGAAATGCCAAGGAAATACTTGTCATTGTATCAAGCACAAAATGCCCTTACATATACCCCACATCTTCTGTGCCACCCACACTCACACCACTGCTGAGACCCTTGTGATACTCAAAGTCTGCTTTATCTTCAGACAGTACCGGAAGACATCTTAGAGGCCATGTAGTTCAACTTTTTCTTTTGAGGTAAGGGGGAAACTGAGGCAAAAAGAAACAAGTGGCAAGTCTTCTAATGCCCACTCCGTTGATCTATCTATTGAATAAATATCTTTGGAGAAAGTAGGAGCATTTGATATCTAATCTCCGAGCTCAACTTTTTCCTACATCGAACTCTCTCCACATTTTTCATGTTTGCTTTGATCATCTCTGCTCTCTAATCTCATTTTCAGGAAAGGAGTATTCTTACTCTTTGTCAGGTTCAGCTTCCATCTGTTCCCTGGAGTCTCTCTTCCCAAGGGCTTTCTTCTTCCAATAGTAGAATTTTAGAACAGAAAGGGGGAAACAGAAATCTCATCCAATGAGGCCAATGGCTCCATGGAAGAAGATCTCTAACTAAAGAAAATCCTCCACTGGAGGCTTAAGGAGGGGAGAAGGTTTGTAACCTCTGTGTGGAGCTTAATAGGGTATCAAAAACAAGAGGAAAAGAAGAAATGTTTTATTATACTTGATTCTGCTAGGGTTCAGCTAATGAGCCTGCACTAAACTGTAACTGACCTAATCAGCACTTTTTCATTATTTTCTTCGGCAGCTTTCAACAGTCTAAGAATGTGAGAAGAGAAAGCCCTCTTGGAAGTCATTCATCACTGATGAATGGTTGAATGTAAAGAGAACGAGGAATTTGGATATAATTGCAAACACATCATTGAAACGGTTAGCCAAGTGCTCTGTACTAGAGAGGCAAAGTGATAAAACAGGTGATCTGGATCCCTTCAGCTGAAAAGCTTCAAGGAGCCAAAAGGCATTTTGACATGCTAACTCTGGTGGTGAGAAAATGAAAGAAAGGGAGGTATAGAGTTTCCAAGAGGAAGGTCAAAATTTCAGATCTCAAGTGTACAAGTTTTGTGTAGTTGTGTTGTCTCTGGTATGAGCAGCTGATATAGTTGAGGCCCAGTGGGAATGAAGTTAGTTATTAAGAGAAATCTTAAAGCCCCTAAAAATGGTATGGAAAGAGAGAATAAGACAGGTGCTGAAGTCATTTTGTAAAGTAAATGGAAGTGAATTTGAAAAAAAAATAACTCAAATTTCCATTAAAATACCTCTGGGACAAAAGATTACAAGAAGATATGCAACAATTCTCAACTGCCTTCATATTAGTATAATGCTTTTGAGAAACCTAAAATAAGCCTTCATTTACTCACTGAATTTATATTGATGTCATTATTATTCAATCGATAGGTAGATATTTTGGATACAGTGTCCACAGTATAAACAATGTGAATATCAACCCCGTGTCAGATATTGTACTAAGCACTATTTTGTGATTGGGAATCAATAGGTACCTGCCCTTAAGGTGTTTACAGCACAGTGAAGTAAGAAAAAGATTCAATCTCAGCAGACTGTCATAGTACTGAATGTAGGCATAGGCTCATAGAAGAAATGCCTGACCTAGTCTCTAGAATAAAGGAAGTCTTCCTGGATGAGGCAACATGTAAGCTGAGACTTAAAAGATAATATGAGTTAAAGAAGTCAAAGAGATAAGTGAGAGGTGTTGGCAAAGAGAACTGCAGGAGCAAAGGCTCAGAAGCTGTACACACAGAAGGAATTGAAGGTATGGTGGTGACAGGAAGTTAGACTGGCAGGGAGGAAGTGGTAAGCACTATATGAGCAAGGACCTCTTGAATCACTCTAAGGAGTTGTCATTTTATCCTGAGAGCATAGAAAGCAATTAAGAGGTTTTTACATTGGAGAAATGACAGGATCAGATCTGCATTTTAGAAAGTTCATTCTCATTGCCATTTAGAGAGTGCATTAGTTTGAAGAGGGCAGGCCTGGATATATAAAGTACAACTCTACTAAGTTATTATACCAGTGAGAGAGAGGGAAGACTGGAAGCTGACACCCAAGACTTTGGGCTTATGTAAACAGAAAGGCAGGAGACAAATCTCAGACATTTGAGCAGTTGCTTCTGGTGAGGGGAGTAGGAAGATGATGGTCCTACTTTAAGCATGTTGAGTGTGACGTGCCAATGGAATATGGAAGTGAGGATGGTTAGTTTGCAGATGTGAAGTCAGATCAGGTGAGGGGTCTGACACGGATGTGGAGACATAGGTATTTTTCATGTAACCGAAGCCCTGTGAAAGGAAGAGACCCACCAGAGACAATGAGAAGAGGGTATGGCAGGAATCTTGAGTAACTCTGTGTGTAATAACCACTATAGTAATTCAGGCAAAAGATTATGCGGGTCTCGTCATCTAAAATATCATAGCCAGGGGATGGGGGCAGGTGAAAGAATACGGGTGGGTTTGGGGAATGTCATAGAGGTGATTCCAAACTCTCCAATTGTGAAGCCCCAGGATGTCTTTAATTACAATAGATGCTTGGTTGACCCAAGTGCTTTAGAAAGTAATCTTGTTGTGTTTTCTATTTAGCGAATAATGAAGCCAGTTCAGGTATTCCCAAACTGGTTACTAGCAAAATTCACTGCTGCCACTATGCAAGAGAATTTTTCTGCAACATTTAGGGGTTGCTGCTAAAATATTTGTAGTATATGAAAATTTTGAAGGTGCAAGCCATAAGCAGATGGATAATTTTATAGCAAAGTCAAATATTCATTACCACGCCGCCCCCCCCCACACACACATACATACAAATATATCTCAATCTAATCTGGTAATTGGCTCTTCCTCATTGTTCTCTATTTAGTCAAAAATCTGGTTCTCTTGATCTTCTTAATGGCCATGGGGGAGAGCCTATGCAGTCGGGAAAACCAAGATATATTCTCTTCATTTTTGAGCAAAGGCACCATCCATCTGGCATCCTGAAATCCAGGTTGCTGAATCTCTCTTCCCTGGATTTCACCCCATACCTCTTTAGCAATTCTATTTTCTCTGAGTTATTTTCTCAGTCTGGAGATATGGCAATTTCCCATTCTCAAGTCATTCCTAACTGGCCTGACCCTGCTCAATATTGTATCTCTGTGACTTCCTGTTCCTGCTCAAACTAATTCACCTTGATTTTCTGCCCACAAACCCTATATGACTAGCTTTCTTTACACTCCAACTCCTGCCTCCACACTCAGCTACTAACTCACTCAAAGCTCCTCCAACCCAAAAACAAACAAACAAACAAAAACCTTTAAATTTAAAAATCGGCATTTTAGAACTTTACCTCTTCATTTGATAGTAACTTGAATTAGGAGAGTTCCCAGTTTTGTCATCCATAAAATGGGGATAATATGTGCCTGTAACAGTACCTGGCATATGGCTCAGTAAATCTTAGCCATCATTCTTATTGTTACTTGGGTTGAAGTCCCAGCTCCAATATTCTCTAACTGTGTAATAAAAAGTAGGGCACCTTCTCTCTGAGCCTCAGTACTCTCATTTGAAAAATGCGGATTATGATGCCTATCTATCTCCTAGAGTTAAGAGGCTCCAATGGGATGTAATAAACAAAAATACTTTGCACGTTACAAAACTTTGTAGAAATGTTACTTTTTTGAAGTTTTCTTTGAAGGTAGTTCCTTGCCCAGGTGGATCACCAGAAAACCAACAATGATCGCACAGAATACTAGCTGGGCCATGGAAGAGGTAAGAAAATTTGGCTTGCAATTTTATCACACAGCTGCCTTTGATAATCAATATTAGAAGGTTAATTAAAGATTCTCTAACTTTTATTTCAGGTTAAATTCTCAAAAGGCTACACATCCTAACCATGAACACTTAGCTGTCAGTAAAATGTCTCCTGAATTATTTAATAATACAAGGCTATAACAGTTAAGAATTAATATAGAAAATGGCCATATGAAACATATTCTGCCTCATTTATAAGTTTTCTATTGAAAACATTTGCCCATTCCTCTGTTCAATGTTTATAAGGATCTACACAACAAATTTCAGCAAAAACTTAATGTTAGGTTTAAATTTAGTGCCTCTTCATGTACAATTACAATTCGACCTATGATACAATGAGCGCTTATGTAACATATTCTCTCACTCTTAATTTTTTCTTTGTTTTGTTAAAAGGATTACACATGGTCTGGAACTGGCCAGCTGACAAGGATCTAGGCTGACTGGGGACCATCTATTCATTTTCCCCTCTTAGAGAAAGTCTGCTTCTTTGTTTGGCACATCGCTCTTGCCCTCTGCTTACTCAGGATTTCTACTTATAACTTACCTGGCCCAGGTGCTACCTCATGACCTTGTTTTAGCTTCAACTCCCATTACAAACTAGACAAATTTTTTTCTTTCCTGCAGTTTAAATTTCTGAGGGAAGGGATGTGATTGCCTCAGCCAAGCATTTGCACATCTGTTTGGGCAGAGCCCCTCATGCCAGGCCCATCATGTTTGCTGGCAAACAGAGACAGGCCACCTGGAACAGGGGACCATTCCCAGCCCAGCCAGGATGTGGCAGAGCTGCTGATCCAGGCATGCTGTGCAGGCAACTTTCCTTACTGAGGTTAGTTCTTTACCTTCTTTTTCACTTTTGTTTGTTTTCTGTATAAGAAGTTTATAATGTCAACCTCTAAGCCTCTTTTGGGTTAATGACATTTTTTCGTGAATTAATATATTGACTTAGAAACCTTTTCAAGCAGACACTAAATCAACCTTATAATTTGTTTCTCTTTTGAAAAAAAATAAAAATAAAATCTAGCTTACTGAGAGATTTTTAAAGGATTCTAATTAATCAAGATTTTATTATAACAAAAGACCACACCAACATAATCCACAAATGATAGAGTACCTGTATTTGTCAGTGGTAGTGGCATGAGACATTGTCTGTGCCCTTCTATTTTCCAAACGGGGATCTTAATATCCTGAGAGATGGGTGTATGTGGTGGTGTGCTGGAATCAGCTCATACTAGCTCACAAGTGTTGATTGTTAAATGTTCAGGAATTCTGTGAGCTGCTTATTAAAAATAGCCATTATTAAAATTAAGTTAAATCAACTCATAGTTAAGCAACCTATATTAAAAAACAAAGCTAATAAACACTTGATACCCATCACTTCTTTATTTGTTTACTATATTTTACTCTTACCTCTGCTTTTGAGGTTACTAACATCTATTATATTTGTACGGTTTAAATACTATAAAATGTTGTGCTCCTGTGCATCTCGTCCCAAATCTATGTCCAGTGACATTACGTTGGCAGCTTGAATTCCAGGCAATGGAAGTATTTACACCATGGAAATAGACATATACTACAAATCAGCCCTTCTCTGACATCCTCACCCCCTTCCTGACAGCCCACTATTAAACATTTACCAACTTTTAAATTTACTAAAATTTGCAACAGCTTTGGGGCTGGATAAAAAATACCTTTTAAAAGGTTGGGGACCATTACTCTAGTCCTGAGTTACCTATCTATCAGTTTATTCAATTTGTTTACTGATAACACAGCATCAAAACTTTTACATATCACCTCCTAAATTTAGCAGTCCTCCCTGAAAAAATCTCAGAATGTATTATTTTTTTGGAGGGGGTAGTTAAAGTTCTCTGAAGCTTATAAATATAAACCCATAGATATGCTACTATACAAAATGCTCACCTGAGAATAATGGTACATGCACCTAATGATGGAGATTCAGCTTCTTCAAACAATTAAGACTTATGTTTAAATTCACTGTTTTATTGGTTCATCCACTACACATACTCCTGAATACAAATGAAGAAGTGCACTAACTTTTTAGTCTACATTTTTAATGCATGATGACCTCATTAACCACCAAACAAATTAATCCTAATTATAACCTTTTGAAATATTACTGCATTAATAGGATGTGGAAGAGAATAACTGGTTGGATCTCTCATTAGTGCAATGTATTTTGTCACTGAAGAGATTGCCAAAGTGGTCAATGTTTCAAATTCTCTTGTAAGAAAACTGGACAGAATAACAGCAAATAGAAAAAATATATATATGACCTAATCGGACTTGGAAGATATATGTTTGGGCTGAAAGAGGAGGGAGCTCTGTGAGTCTGGCAAACAGGCAAGGTGGGCTTGCCATAAGTCGATTTGTATGATGAGCTAAGGAGCTTCCCAGGCAGATCTCGTTCGAATGAAAAAGAGAACCAAGCACAAGCTCAGTCAGGAACAGAGCCAGGAAGGGGTGATTATGAATACATCAGAGCATCTGTCACTTGGATTAGCTCCTGGCCTAGTCCCCCAACCCTGTGTCTGAGTCCTGAGGCGAGCAAGAGTAATAACCTGCCAGAGCAGCAGCTGGGTCCATCCAAGGCTACATTCCCCCTGGTAAGGTGACTGGGATGGACAGATGTGTTAATATCTAATGAAATAGGTAGAGGTAAACATTAGACATGGTTCACACACCAAGCACAGAACCCAGGGAGCCTTATCATAAGAACAAAACAAGGATAATGCATGGGAACTAACTTGACTTATTTCTAAATTATTTGGATATGCTACCTAAGGAGTCTGAAAAAATCAAGGAAAGGGGAAGAACTTGCAGAGGCTTAGAGTTTTACAATAGTAGATGGTGACAAAAGCTTATAAAAAACAGTTGCTTCTTCTGTTCTGTTAAGAGATTCCTGGTGCAGATACTACTAGCACAAAGCCAAGAGCACATTCTCAAACAGCCACCAAACTGCAAGTTGATTGATGTCATGGAGGTGCATATCAGTGTTCACAGCCTGTGCTGGTCATTGGGTTACTTCCTGAAAGAAAAAGAAAGCCATTTTGCTAACTTCAGTGGAGTTTCTAGAGGCATGTGAAAATGCTCACCATTGTAGATGTGATGCTGCAAGAGAGCCCACTTTCTGGGTTGAGGTGCCAGCGTAACGAACTCTTTCATTGGAGAATTTGGGTACCACTTTGGGTACTTGAAGTAGGAGCCACCATGGCTCCTTGAATGATAAGCTCCTCTAAAAGACATGATGATGATCTTGTCTTCTCTCTGTGAATTGATGAGACTATTGGGAGGACAGAGACCATGGAAAATCTAGGCTGGCTCCCAGAGGATGTACTTAGGATGGAGAAATGAGCCACTCCTACCAACTGCTGTCAGGGCAGCACGAATTACAAAAAAAAGGCAGCCTTTCTGGGTGGCCACTTTGCAAGGAGATACAACTTTCTCGGGCTGACAGCCCCTTACTGGGGGCTTACCTTGTTAAGCAGGTAACAGATTCCCAGTCCCTGTGTGCATTTGTACATTGCACAAAGTGCAGAACTCTCTGGAGTAGTCCATCAAAACATAACATGGTATGAGAGTGGGAGTTCATTGAATGCATCCCATGGTAAGAACTAGGAATGAACTGGGAATGGATATGCTTTTGGAGGTATGAGCCAGAGGTTTTGCTTGAAACTGAAACAAAAAATGTGTGGCTGGAGCAATAGCCTAGGGAATTAGCCCTTCCATCTGGCCAGACACTATGTGCACAGCGGTACTTTGCAGCTCCAAATAGCTGCCAGTTGTAAAGAATACAAAAGGCCCAGGAAAGAACTTTTTAAAATCAGAAAATGTCACACTTATGCCTGAAAAAAATCATTGCAGACCTGGAAGAGATCCTGAAATTGATGGAGGTCATCTCCTCGTGAGAGAGACTAAGAAACCTACTGATGTCCTGCTGCCATAAGCTGTTCCAGGGCCCTAAACAAGAGGCAGCCTTATGCATTGCTGGGCTTTACTGCACCGGTAATCCTGGCAGGTGAACCCAGAAAGAGATGGAGACTTTGACAGAGATGACATAGATACACAGAGGGTAGCAAATAAGAGAAAGTTATGTCCGCTGTGGGTATCAGACTTGTCTGGGCACATGGGGAAATTAGAAAGAATAGGCTTGTCATACTTACATTTGCATGACTCTAAAGACAGAGATCAATTTTGTGGAACAGAGAGCTGGACACAGAGCATCCTACTTGATAGAGGAAAGGAACAGTTCTGAGAGCAGAGTGATGATCCTTATTGTACTTTTTCCCCTGGCTGGAACCCCACATACTTGTGTAACATGAATCTGAAGGTGGCATTGTCAATAGGACCTGCAAGGACTGTCACTAAACTGTAAGACAGTGGTCACAAGTAGCCATGTTTCTGATCCTATATATAGGGCAGTATCACAAAGGGGGCATTCTCCCCTAGTTTATAGAAATCCCTTGCAGTTTGAGCACCTGAGGGGGTTATGGAGGTACAGGTCTTTGGTGCCTTCTGAAGGAGTTGGTGCTGTTTCAAGGCTGTGAAAAGAGCCATACCCTGCAGAGTTGACCCCAGGCCTAGGGCCTCAGTGGGGCCAGCAAATAGGGCAGTACCTAATGAAGAGGCTGCAAATGGAAGAGAAGGATATAGCCACATAGTAAGAGATGGATTTATTTGTGAGCATATATGATCTGCCACCTGGGACCTCCAGAGATGACTGGGTAGGAAAATGAGAACTTTGTGGAGGCCTAATATCCAGCATTCACAAGCCACAGCATGAGCTAGCAAAATCTAAGCAACTACAGAGTCTTACTTCTGACGAAACACATGTATTCTCTGACAATTAGGAGAACAGGTAAAAACTAGGATTAAATCCATAATCAGAAATAATTTTTAATTTCTTAAAAATGTATACCTTTTTGAGTTTGAATTTAAATCTAAAAATATGCAGGCTGCTTAAATAAAAGTTCATCGTTCTTTACCCATTATGATCAGGCCTCACTCCACTGGCGGTATTTGTCCTGTGAACATGCCAAGCTCATGCTTACCTGAGGATCTTTGCTTTTGCTCTTCCCCCTCTCTGGAATGTTCTCCTTCAAAGGTTTGCAAAGTTGACTCCTTGTCATTCAGCTCTCAGATTAAATTCCTCTTCCTCAGAGAGGCTTTCTCTGACTATACAGATTTTTAGCCCATCTCTCCACCCACAGTCACTCTGTCATATTAAGTAGTTTTATGTTTTTAATGACACTTATCATGAGCTGAAATTATCTTTTTTGATTTTTTTTTTTTTTTTTTTTTTTTGCCTATCTCCAACAAAATATAAGTACCAAAATCCAGAGAATTTGTCTATCTTATTCCTAGCTGCATTCTCTAGCATATTAGTACCTGGCACATAGTAAGTAAGTACTCCTCAAGAATTTTTAAATCAATTAATTTGAAACATTCATTGTCAATTTCTCTGAAGTTGGGCAAATAACTTATGATAGGTTAACATAAGAAACAGTGTCTCTAGACCCTTAACCTTATTCATTTTTCACGTAAATGAGGACCAGGAAAACTTCTGCATCAAATTTAGTATGTAATCTTGACTTGTTTATATGTGTTGACAGATCATTTTCAAATTCATGTCTCTAACATCTTTGTACACTAACATTTTTCACATATCAATACTTTTAACATTCATTTTACTAGAGCATCAGATGTCTCTACTCTTCTGAATTTGCTTTTTGTAGCAAGTGTTATTAAAACAGCGCATCACTAATGAGAATTAGTGATCTATCAGCAATTTTTAGGCTAACCATTTACTCCATTAGCAATACTGAAACCATCTGTATACTTTATGGAAACTCTCACCCTCAAAATTATGCCTTTTTAAAAAATATTTGTAACTGGAAACTCTTTCAGACAAAATTCAACTCTCTCTCTTGTATTTTAGTAACTTTGCGTACCCACAGGGATTATGTTTAATGTTTTCTAGTCCTTTTAAGTGGCTAGATTGACACCAAATGAGCTTCTAAGACACACTGCTGAATCATCTTCTTAGGAAGTTTTAAGAATAGAACAGGTAACTGCCTGTGTTAGATGAGATGTCACAGCACTTAGAAGCTAGGGATAGAAACCAACACACCTCTTGAGATTTGCTCTAACAAGGTGATTTTTCTACCTTTAGATTATAATTAGTTCTCCAAAACTGTCTTAACAAACAAAATTATCTCAAGGGGAAAAAAAAAACTATATTAATCAATATTGGGGAATATATATATTCATTAGGAATACAACAAAGTGAATATCCAATGACTTTTCCTGATGAGTTTGGCACTTTTAAAAATGTTGCTGTTTTTCCTTTTTAATGTAAATTGTCCCCTAGTAACTAGCATGGGGTATTTCTGAAATTCATTTACTGCCATTTTGCTGTATTGTCCAACAGATTGTTTCTAGTACCTTCTGATGTGTGGCAGCTGTGTTTTAACAATTCCAAGAGCACCATATGAAAGTAATCAAAGACATTAACACAATAGTGTCTGCAGCTCTGGAGGTATTTCCTGAACATGGTACTGCTGGGCCATGCAAAGCTATACATAAATAATTTTTTTTTTAGCATACTGAAGTATTCTCTAAATATCTGTAGAATCGTCACATGTTTGTATTTGTGGATTCCTGTTTTCATGGACATAGCTATCTACAAAGGGCAATTGTACTAAAATCTGCCACTTTTACAGAGCATAGAATATATAACACTTTAATCTATACAAAGTGATTTTTCAGATTCCCCTAGGAGGAAATAGTTAAAGTTTAGTGTTTTCCCTGATATAGTGTACCCTGGGTAGAGTAGTAATAGCTAACTACATAACATCCTAATGTAAGCCGTTATTGGAAAATGTTTCGCATACAGTATTTTATTATAGTAAGACTGCACTGTACTTAAATATCCCTGGATCCCCTCCAAACCAGAAAGAATGTAGTTAGGTTACAGAATACACTCATTCAGCAATTGTGTCTTATAATAAGTGAGGATTTGAAAAGGATTGCTTTGTTTATTATAAAAGGTAGGAAGAAATAAAGTAACCTGAAGAAAGTATACTTTCAAAGTAGTTTGTCAATAAAACAATATGTTGTGCCATCATTTTGCATTAGCTACCTCGCTGATTGCCAATTCACATGTCTCATATAAGCAAGGTATCCAAAATGTAAGACTCTAAATGTGGCAAATGCTGTCATAAGTCACATTTTGAGATTTAAGTCTAGATTTTGCCGTATCCAATGTCACAACACTTCTGCAACCTTTACCGAAAAATATAAACTCTTTCATTATTTGACACGAATATTATAGATATAGGTATAACTATAGATTAGAGAGAACATCTAACATTCTATTTTAGTGTACTAACATCGCTTTCCTTGTTAGATGAAGTATTCTTTCAAAACATGCTTTAAATAAGGGGTTCGAGGACTCGGTGGTAGTAGTCCAGAGCCAGCATTTATTTAACATTCCATTTCTCCCCAGTGACCACTACTGACAGAGCCCCAGTGTGCCTGGCCCATGTAGAACTTTCACTCTTAATTAAAATGGTGACACCAAAAGCTTTTAATGATTCCCTAAATGCCGTTATAAGGCACAGGGTAAATGTTAGAGCTGGGGCCCATCTTTGGGAAATAGCTAAAACTTGGAAGTAACATTTTCCACACTGCTTCATCCATGACCTTCCTTTGGCCCTCCCCCAGGACTTCACTAGGCACTGGGCCACATCTAACCTTAACTCCTTGCTGAAGGAACCTCTTTGGAACATCGAACACCAGAATAGTATATTTTTTCCAAGAAAAAAAAATGTTTAAACTTTCAACTTTATCTCTTTAATTCTTGACTTTCTTCTAGATCTAATTGTCTTACTTCTTTACCAAGATAAATATAGATAAACCATAAAAGGAATCGTCCCCTCCATGCACACAACACAGCACCATGAAAAACTTATACAGTATCAGTCCTCAATGGAGTCTGCATTTCTTGAGCACTTACCGTGAGCAAATGGCAATGCTAAAGATTTCTTTTTAATCTAGACTTAATCTCTGCCCTTATAGTTGTACATGAATATTGTCTAGTAGAGAGATTGAGATGGATTGATTGATAGATAGGCAAATGGATGTTGCTTTGAGAAGGAAGAGTTAGGATTGTCTGCAATACAGAGGCCTTACTATTTCTCTCATTTCCAAGCCTTAACTTTGCCCGTTTTCCTCAAGCAAAGAAAATTAGAAACAGTTCCTGAAAAGTTGCCATTTAATCAGCTATTTTCATTTACTTCACAAATTCTTTTGAGGATACTTAAAATATGCAAGGTGGGAGAGATGCACAAAATGAAGAAATCAAGCATGCTTTCTTCCAAGAGTTCACCGTCTAGTAGAAGGGCTGGGTGTATAAAGGAAGGGATTTTTCACCTGGCAAAAACACTGAGCAAAAGCCCTGAGGTGGGCCACATACAAGGTGGACACTTGTATAGCATGCTTGGAAATGAAGAAGTTTATTGATTTGGCTAAAGATTAATCTGCATGGAGAAATAATGAGTGGAGATATAGAAGAGGGTCTAGGAATAGGAGAAAGGCTGAAATGGAAGCCTTGATCCAAATTATGGATTTTGAATTCCAGGACAAGGTTTGGATGTTGCATCCTAAGCCATAGAGGGCTTCTGGGAACCTTGGAAGGACAGTGACCAATGTGATCAAAGACCTCTCTTCCCTAGTGACTGCTGAGGAGGTATTCAATTTAAAAACTCAGAAATTATTTAGGGGACTTTTAACAGCATTGCCAACATCACCCAAAACTTTTGAGAAGGCAGTGGTTTTAAAACTAACAAAATCACAACAAAGAAGACAGAAATGACATTTGAAACCTGTATTTTCCCCTTTAAGAAGCTATGTATACAGTCATGGTTGGTCTTAGCACAATCATAGGTTAGAAAAAGTTTGTGTTGATGTGTCCCCCACCCACCCCACCACCAGCCCTTCTCTAGCCCCTGCATCTCCACGTATTCATCTTCCATCCCAGTTTACCAGGAAGAAGAGAGCCAGCTCTCCACGCTCACCTAGCCATTAGTTGGCTGAATGAGTGCTTTAATGGAGCTAAGAGGCGGGGTATTATATAAAATTAGTGTTAGAATAACTAGAAGACTCCCTTTGGCTGTGATTCATGAGAGACAGATTTAAATGTTTTTCCCTTTCCTCCCTCACCAGTGCAAACTTCACCTGATTGCTTATCTGTGAAATTCCTGAGGACTAAAGCTCTTTTAGTGCCATGGTTGGACTTAAAATTACAAATAGCCAAGGGAGGGAAAAGCCTTGGACTAAATTTATATTAAGATATAAATGACCAATAGTGTAGAATAGTGCATCCATAAGGTTCCCAGTAGGAAATAGATGGCATGTTCAAATTAGGATCATTCCAGGAGAATTTAATAAAGAGACTATTTACAGAGTTCTGGGGAAGCTGCAAGGGTTAGTGTAGCACCCTGGGCTAATAAAAACACAGCTGTTACCAGTCCTAGGTCCAAGAGAGGAAGAGAAGGAACAGTTACTGGAACCCAAAATGAAAGAGCCATGCAGAGAAAGCTGCCACAAGAAGAGCTCGGACCTTTAGACAAGGGACACCACTGGCCCAAGGTGACACTACAGAGAGAAATCAGGGAATAAATATCCTGATTTCACTTTATCCCTCCCTCAGTCTTTTCTCAGGGCTCCTCATTGGCTGAAATCAACTAGAGCTGGAAAATAAGGGAGTCAATTGATGAAGTTCTTATAATTCAGCTTTCCTGTGCCAAGCCAGGTAGAAATGAGTGCAGAGCAGATTTGAGTGGGTAAAAGGAATACCCAGCACTAAGAGGCAGGGAGAAAGAGAAAGTAAAAGCAACAATCCTGGGGCGAGGGTGGGAGATGTTGAAGAAGAAAAGACTAAAACTTATAGTTCCAGAGAATTGGCCTAGTGCTTGAACACACACACACACACACACGCACATGCACACGCACACACAGCCCTTTCAAAATTCAAGAAACACAGTATTGGGACTTCCTTGTTTTTTCTAAAGTTGAAGAGAGACATTTTCACTCAGCCCTCATTCCACAAGGTAGACACTCTTCTTTCTGTGAGGAAAATGAGCTCGTCGAAATCTAACATTAATGAGATCTTAAAGCACGGACACACTTCACTGTGAGGTGCATAGAGAATTTTATTTTATTAGCCAGTTGGGAGTACACATGAATAACAGCAGACACAGCAAAACATTTCTTCCTCCTTCTTATAAGACTGCCTTTCAGGTCAAACAAGGTCAGCCTTGGATGGAAACCCATGAGTTCCTGGAGTCCCTCCAACATGCTTCTTCTCTTTTCTACTCCTTGTCTTTCCATCAATCGGGGCCATACTTCTCTAGGTCAAAGCTTTGGAGAGACTCATTCCTGGTTCTATCCTAGGAAAATATTTTAAAATTTCTGTTCTGTATCACTTTAATTTTCTCCAGGAGTAAGATCAGATTCTTATATCTGAAGTATCTACAAGAGAAAACTTTCTCTTGCTAACAATGAACATAACCTAAGGCACTATTATGCTAAAAAGAATTTCTTTCCACCTACATGCATTTCACCTCTTACCTGTATTCCTACCCACTCCCTCCCCAAAAGGAGTAAAAGAAAGTAAAAGAAAGCTGAAACTTTGTTTTGTCACACTAACTTTAGGAAATTCTTTTTTTGATTGTAGTTGGACAACAGGTTCCTTGGTTGGTTGGTTTGACAGGTTTCATAAAATATGTTCATTTTTCTTATCTATAACTAAATTATCTTTTCATTCCTAAACTTCCATTTGGTTATCGATAGCTGCATAGTACTATGCCAAAATGTGATGGTTCGAAACAACAATGTTTTGACTTCCACAATTTTGGGGGTTATCTGTGCTTCCTTCTTGAAATTTCTCATGTAGTCATCTCAAGACTCCACGGGGCTGGTTGATGGCATTTTCACATGACTGGATGTTGATTCTGGCTGTTGGCTGAGAGATGAGCTGGGCCTTTGTCTAGAGTACCTGCCTATGACCTCTCTATGTGGCTTTCATCTCTCATGGAATGGCTGAAGAGGGAGTATCTCAGAGTGAGTGCGCCAGGAGACCCAGGAAGAGACTGTCGACTTCTTATAACCTACTAAGAGAAGTCCCAGGGTGATACTTCCACCTCAAACCTGTTCTTAAGATGACCTAGATTCAAGAAGATAGGAACTAGACTGTACCACCCACTTGATGAGAGGAGCAGCATGCACCTACAAAAGGGGAAGGAATTGATAATGGCTACATTTGAAAACCAACACAAAATTCATCTCTTCTTTTGTATTTCCTAATGAGATTATAGTCATTCATTTGTGCTCCCATTATTCAACAGTCTGTTTAATATAGTGGAAAGAGCACTGAATTCAGAGTGAGAAGGCCAAGCCAACAGTCTCAAACAGGGGTAAAACCAAGCCAAAGCAGCAGCTGGGTTCTGAGGAGCCTGTGCATCCATGTCTAGCTTTGGACTCTGGGGAATTTTTATGCCTTCTAATTTTACTCCAGATGAGTGCAGGATTAAAGAGAACTAATCTGTGGTTGTTTCATCTCCATTTTAGATTCTACTACCCCCTGACAGATTAGGGGAGGAGAACTAAGCTGGCAAGAATTTAAAAGTGAATGGAATAAGGCCAGATAAAAATGGTCCCTGCTCAAGCTCGGGAGCAGAAAGATAAGTGGGTCTTTTTTGATGGCAAATTAATTCACCCTCCTATCCAAAGGGCATCCTCTGCAGTGTACAGGCAGATCAACGTTTTCTAATCCCAACAATGTCACATATTACCTCTGTGATCTTGGGCTAGTCACTTTCCAGTTTTCTCATTTGTGAAATGAGGAGAATAGATATTTCAGAGGTGCTAAAGGAACGAGGTTAATAAGTGTATGAAAACACTGTGAATAGTAAAGGCCTAGGTATAAGTATTTTTAAGAGAATTGCCTAAATTAGGGCAAACTTTTTCTCTAAAGAGCCAAATTATAAATATTTTCAGCTTAGTGGACCAGTGATCTTTATCAGAACTACTCATCTTCATTGTTAGAGTGAGTGAGCCTTAGGGAAAAAAATGGTGATTAATGGTGTAGCCAAATTTGGCCCTTGGGCCACAGTTTGCCATCTTCTGGTATAACTTATGATTTCGCCTGGGGAAAAATGGGTAGAAAAGTCAGAACAAGTAAACTTATAATAAACTACTTTATTTATGTTTACTATGACTCAGACACTAAACAAGGCGAATTACAAATGTAAAGAAATGGGAAAATATTGTTTGATACCAACAGTTGATATCAGATTTCCTCCTAGAAAGAGAATAGTGAGAGAAAATATTCTGACAAGTGTCTAGGAGTAGAAAGAGAGAACATGGGATCTTAAAGTGAGAAGATCTGGTATATCTGAGAAAAGAGAAATATTTTATTTGTTCCAGATAGGAATTGAAATGACAGCAGGAGTATACATGATTCTCATGTAGCCCTCCCTTGTGAACCTCCAAATCCTTAGTAGGGTTATTTAACTCATGAAATATTTAGAATAAATGTTTTTCTTTTTGGTCTGGTTTTGTTTTAGAAACCAGTGAAGCAACTGGAGCCTCATACCTGATTTATATGGAACAGACTCTCAGTATCGTACCAAAACCTTAGAGTATAGAAGCAAAGAAAATCGTAAAAGAGTAAGCCCCAGAATCACCTAGAAATCACAAGGAGACCTCTGGAACATCACAAGCCATGGAAATTGGGTGCAGAAACACTTAACCAGATGTCCAGAGGGCAGGGACCCCAGCTGGAGTCTCTGGCAGAAACATCAAGCATATCATGATGTAAATAACAATGATTATAGCAGTCTTACAAAACATGCCAAATACTTTCTACTAAAATGATAATTAAAGTTTTTTAAAAGTCACTAACTACCCCATTCCACCGATTACAAAGATTTTTTAAAAAGAAGACATGTAAGTTATTGGCACTTTTTTACATGGTTTTTAATGGAGACATATCCAAGTTTTTCCTTTCTGGGAAGACACTGTTTTTTTAAGTGATCAGATCTCTTTGTGCAAAGGTTTCTCATGCATCATATTCTCTGCAATCACATTTTCAAATACCATAGTGCCAAATTTGGTTTAAAAAAATTAGAAGCTAGCAATTAACACTGGGCACTTGAGAAAGAATATTCATAATAATAAGACTCCAGATGAACCTTCTGTAGAGTGGTGACACATAAATGTGTGTGTTCACTTCTCTGGGAATGAATGGTACTGAGTGCCATGGTCAGCTATCTGCTTACATATTCTGGCACATACTTGGCACAATATACTTAATTATTAGCTGTAAAATTGGACTGAGCCACTGCTAATAATGGCTGAAGAAAACATTTCGAAATATCTTTATTTTATAAGGAAGGCACTGTGATAGAGAAGAAAGACTTCTTACAAGGAAATGCGTGATCTGAATTTGAGTTTGAATCCTGCCACTTCTTACTTCTGCTTCCAAAGTTCCTACTGGATTTCTAAGAGCCTCAATTTAATCATCTGCAACGTGATAATAAGTCCCGTACTTCACCCATCACTTGGTTGTTGTGAGAATTAAATGAGAAAAAGTAGGCAGAAAAAGTTTTGCACACTGACATAGATATATAAGTTCTTTTAAACTGATATTTGAGATGATATTGTAAATAATTGTTAGATATTTTAAATATATTTTCAGGTTTCACTTAGTAAGACTCAAGCATGATTCTGCTTTGAATATATTATCAATATGTCATTAATGTATAGTAAGCATAATATCGTCTCTGCCTCCAGTTTCTTCTCCCAGTATTACTACTGTCTGGAAACTGATAACAAATAGAATAAAAGCAAATAGCGAGTTGTGCATTATGTGGTAGCACTATTGGTTGCCTCCCCAAGAGCACTTCATCCCTTCTCCCTTCCTATTAACAGAGCACAAGTTTTATGCATATGTCCATATATAAATCCACATCTTTAACTCTCATTTCAAGAATAAATATAGAATTTTCAAAGCCAATCATAGGGACCTCATTCCTTTAGTCAGTGACTGATTAAGGGATGGTCATGTAACTCAATTAAATTGTTGAATGCATGGAAACGAACACTTACTGAGCACGTACCATATACCAGGCACTTTTCAAGTATTTTTTTACATATTAATGCTATCATAACAACAACCCTATGAGGTAGGTTGTATGACCAAGTTTTACAGCTGAGGAAATTGAGAGCTAGAGAGACTGAAAATACTTGTCCAAGGAATTAGGTAAGTAGAACTAGACTACAAACCCAGGTAGTATAGCTCATTATTCATGCTCATTGCCACTATGTAATACTAAGGTAGAACTCTCCTGAGTGCTTTTGGAAAAGATCTTTTCACTAATGAAAAAGAGTCAAACAGGATATGGCCTATTTCCTTCTGCTGGACATCTGATGATTGCATGTGATACCTAGAATAATGACAGTCATCTTGTGACAATGAAGGGAGCTAAGGCATACACTGAGGATTACAGAGTGAAAACAGAAAAACTCTGGGTCTTTGACATTATATAGAAACACTGACTTTACAAACTCTTAATTTCATGTACTTTTGTACTTCTTACAAGATGCAATGATATATTTTCATCAATATTTAACCAATTTTGGATTGGAGTCATCTGTTACTTGCAGCTAAACACATTCCAGGTCAACTAATACAGACATGCTATTAGGTATGGTATGTCCAACCAGAATGACTACTCTCTTCTGAAGTAGCAATTTACTATCACTAGAAATATGTCAAGGATTCTAAAAGAGGATTACAACTTGGGGAGAGTAGGTTAAATAAAGTGATCTAAGATGCTCTCCAATTCTAGGTCGCTGACTTAAGTGAAATTCCAGTTTTCCCTATAAGTAGGATCATTAAATTGGAAAATACTAAAGTACAGTTGAACAATTTCCTAGAGAAAATGTTAATATTTAGAATTAAAGGTAGAAAAGATAAATCCACAGAAATGTAGGCAGATCCTATGGTTCGGTGAAAGAACTGAAACCAAAAATAACTTGGAGATTCAGGTAAGCCAAACAACCTTGAGACTTAACTTCTTCTGTTCCATCTTTAAAAATCACGCAAGCAAAATTCCTAGCGTCTATGTCAACAACCTACATTCCTCTCTTTTCTCTTTGCCTCCAGCTTCAGGAAGAAGATCACACGGCCTCCTTTCTAATTTCTCTCAAAATTGTCGATACTTGTCTTTTACTCCCCAACTGAACTGGGACTCCTCACACAGTGGTTACTAATAACTACTTTTTTTCTTTTTCTTTTTTTATTTAACTTCTTAACTTATAGATCCTACAGTGTGTTTTCACTCCTTGACCCATCCAATCTTTCTGTGACATTTGACCTCAACTTATGCTTCTTCTTCCACCTTTCATCATCTCTCTCTGAATGACTTTCTCTGTCCCTGATCCATTTCCACTACCCAACTCCAGATCTTCATCTCTCATCTAGGCCCCCAAATGGCCCCCCCAACAAGTTTTATGCTGACCACCAGCGTCATAAGTCTGAATCACAGGTCTGACGACGTTTTTTCACTTTTTCTCTTTAGATAATTCCTCATTGATGCAGATGGTTACAGCCTCCAGAATAACAGCCATGTTTTTAAGGTGTTGCTTTACCTGTCAGCCTCAGTCCAATCCATTCTATTTATGCACCTTATGGTTTACCTATGTGAAACTGTCTACTTTTCTAGCTCTGTGCTGTGCAGACATGCTGTTTCATTGCGTGAATTGTTCCTATCTACCATTTCTTGGCCTGGCAAAATCATCATATCTCAGGGAATAGCTCATATTATGCCTTTTCTCTTTATCTTGCCCATCACCAGGTAGATTTTTAGCTCCCCATCTGTTTCTATAAACATATCTCCATCCAAGCATGGGAAAAGCAAGAGCTGCCTGGATAATACAGTGTATCATCACTTCCAGCTCCACAGAAATGCCCAAGGCCTGAGGACCTAACCACAGCTGAGCTAATATGTCCCTTTCTGGATATCTTTTTATTTGAGACCAGAGAGAGCTATCAGTGAATCTCTCTGCCATTCAGTCAGGAGGGAAATTATTATCCTACAAAGGAGCATACTCAGCCCAGCATCAGACTGTTGTAAAGAGCAGAATCAATGGAGTAACTGTTTCAAGATTTTTTATAAGAAAAGGTTGTGGCCCAATAATTTTGTACCTAAATACATTTTTTATATGTGTATAAAATTCTCAGAAATATGAGGGCAAAAATAAAAATGTCACCCATATCTTTCTTAAAATTTTCAAGACAGGAAGCAAAACCAGAACTCAACAGGAAAAGTTGAGTCATTAAGGGTTAATGGTATTCTAGAATTATTGTTTTACCAAAATCAAACACAAATGAAATTAATTTTGATAGAGAAGATAAATAAAAGTAATGATTTAATAATGTTAATCTGGATATAAAACTACAGAAGACTAAGGTATTCACATTAAACATTATTATTAAGTAGTTTTTAAAATTCTGTTCAATGCAGTGAGGTAAGAAAAATAAATGAAGTACAAATGAGAAAATGATTATCATCATCTTGAGATGATACTATTATTTATGTGCAAAACTCAAAAGAGTCCTTCAATACTAATAAAGTTTATTCTATGTAAAACAAATGGGCATGTCAAGTATACGAACTTTGAGAGTTTTGCCTATGTATCACCAATAACTGATTAGAAAATATAATGAGGAAATAAACTGGAGTAGTTATATGATTTGGGGTACAAGTTGAAGAAGAAATAGTTCCTAACTATAACATATTTTCCCCCAAGCAACAGTAATACTAGGCATGCAGAAGTAGTCACTGAAAAACTATTAATAAACATAATCAAAAATAAATATAATAACTGAGAAAGAAATATGCCTGAAAAAAAAGTATATCCAGCAAACTTATACCAAGGAGCATAATGACTATAATAAATGGGAAAACAGCAATAGGAAGACTTAACATTAGAGAAATGTCAATGTATCTTCAAATAATGCTTAAATTTAATAAAATCCAATCAATCTCAATATATTTTTACTTGAAATTTAATTAAGATCATATGAAATCAAAACAAACAAAAATTTTGAGAGATCAGAATAATGAGGAGGGCTTTACATTAAGATCTCAAAATGTGTTACAAATCTACAATAATCAAAATAATATGGCATCGATGTAATTTTCTACCAGTGATTTTTTTCTCTACTTCTTTGACTATTATAATTCTGACCTTCTCAAAGACATTTCTGTGAAATTTTTTTGGACCACCCAATCTGGAAGTCCCTTCCCATATGTCTGCCCTTATTTTGGTCATTGATCCCATACTCTTGGCTATGTAACAAATTTTATACAGGCCTTTTCTCCCACAGAGTTTCAGTTCCTATGTTTTTATCATCTTCATCTTAATATGCTTATGCCTATAAGAGAAAAACAATTGTTTTTAATACCATCAATAGCAGAGGATAATGTGAGATTTAATAACATGATGGCAAAGCTTCAAAGTTAGATCCGAGGACCACCAGTAGCAGCAGCACCTGGAGCTTAGAAATGCAGATTTGTAGGCCCCATCCCGGATATACAGAATCAGAAGCTGTATTTTAACATGATCCTCAGGTGATCAGTATGTACATTAAATTTTGAGAAGCACTGCCCTAAAGAATTTCTTGGAAAGAAAATATTTCACAACTCTCCTGAAGCAATCAGACAGAGTTGGATATCTTCCTGTGCTGCAAAAGAATTAACTTATCCAAATCATATGAATCCTTTGATATACAAAAATTTGTGATACAAAAAAGTGCACTAAGGAAAAGTGGGTTCAGGGGATGAGATAAATCTAATGATAAAAACAAGTTGAGGAGGCATGTACATGGGAACTGTGAAGGCAGCAGTTCATAATTTGGAAGTGACTTGGTACCTGGTTACTTCGACAGGGATTTCTAATTTCTCTTTCCAACTCTGGTCTCCCTACCAAGATATTGTTCTTTATCATCACCTATCTACCTAATTTACATTTTAACCTGTGCTACCCTGATTTCACCTCCAACTCATTATCTTCTTAACAAAATCAGTTCTCCCTCATGAGGTCCCCCCAATTCCTAGCAACCTAGGTCTTCAGATCATCCACTAGAATGTAACTTCCCTAGCAGTGCAGAGTGTGATTGTCCAGTTCACTTACATATCTCCATGAGACAGTACAGTATAGCACTGAGAACATAATAGGTATTCTACATTTGTTGAATGTTCAACAAATGAATCTAAGCAAAAACAATTTGGACATCCATTGTTCCATCCAGGTCATTCTACAAGAATAACACCTAGATTGATTTACATTCAATCACTACATCTCCTTGGAACAGTGCTTATTTTACCCTGTAAGTTTCTTTAAGTTTATTTTCATTGTATCATTACTGTCATCATCACTACCTTATGCCTAGACAATCATAGTAAAATCTGAGGTACGCATTCGTCTCCTTACTCTGGTTCTGTAATCTGTCTCCAAGTAACTTTTTCAATCCACTGTTCCCCAAAATATTAAATTCAAACCCTCTACCCTGGTATTGAAGTTTTAAGGGTTCAAACCCAAGCATCCTTTTTGGACTCGTTTCACAACTTCCCAAAGGGAATATTCTTTTTCGGCCAAGAAGATCTAATCATATTTCTTGACGGTGCATTCCCTGCTGGGAGCTATTTCCCTAAAGTAAAATATTTTTTTCCTATCATATCTGCCTATCACAACCTACTCATTCCTCATGACATGGTGTATCCCACTTTCTCAATGAAACATGGTACCTGGCCACTGTAATCTAACAGAATTCATCATTATGATATCTCCTCTGAACTCTCATGACAGGTACTATCTATAATGCCCATCACTTATTATATATGTTCCTCTGAACATGTATGCTTCTGCATTTGTGTTGTACATTTAGGTAAATGATCAAGTTAGGGTGGCCTGGGATTAAAGCCTCTCTCTACCACATAGTAATGATGTGACAGTAGGCAATGTTTTTTCACTCTCTGGGTCCCAGTGTCTTTATCTGTAAAAAAAAAAAAAAAAAAAAGTACCTACTTTATAGGGTTGAGATAATTAAAATAAATCACTTACTTTAAAAGTCTCTTAGCAGGGTATCTGGAACATAAACAGTACTCGGCAATATTGGTTTCTCTTCCCAAGAACCTACTCCTTACAGCTTGCACTATATTCTTATACATTCTTATGTATTTCATATTCTTATATTCTTGTGTATTTCAATACATTGAAACATTTATTAATTCATTAGTTAATTGATAAGAGTTAGTGTTGGATATAAATGCACACTTTCTACTGAAGGATTTTAGGAGCAAAATTCCCTACTCCTTTTAGAGTAGGCAGTAGGCACTCTTCTCCAAAAGAAAGGTGTTGGGACAGTATGTGAAAGAGAGAGACAAACATAACATGATTAGAGTCTTATATTAGATTATTTTATCTTTGATAACATACCTTGGTCTTATCATTAAAACTATACTAAGAAGTGAAATATGTTGCAAAGAAACCTCACTGTGTAGCCTTGGACAAGTAGCTTAACCTCTCTGAGCCTGCATCCCCACTTAACAATAGGATTAGACCAGATGACCCCTATTGTCTCTTGGAATGCTGTGAGGATAGAGTTACTTTGCTCTGAAATACCAAGATTGTGTCATTTCCTTTTGTTTAGGTAGCGGTCCTAAGAAACATTCTTCATCTAAGTAACGAATCGTTACAAGATTTATTTCAGATTATAGAAAAATATATGGTAGCCGACGGAAAAAAAAAAGATTATAGAAGATCAGTTCTACCCATTATTGATATTAAGTTGTAATTCACTTACTATTAAACCCCAAAATTTTCATACTCATTCTGACAAAGTATAATGCCTTGTATTTTAACAGTAAGTGATAACAATGGTTAATCTTACTTTACTTTGGTAAAAGAGAAATTATGATATACAGTTTAGGCAACTTACTCAAAATAAACTATTAGCTTATTGGCCAAAGTAAGACAGCCATAAGTTTACTAATTTCTACTTCCTAATTTTATTAAACACTACACATGCCTTTTGAGTCTGAATTAGAATTGTGTTTTATTATGGCAGTTGTCAAGTATGGCAAAGTTCAAGTAAGATACTATTACTTTTTATTCAGTAATACAAAAAATATTTGCTATTAGGTCTCATGCATGCCCTGACTTGACAGGTGATATTGTGTTTAACACACTCACACACACACACACACACACACACACACACACGTATTTTCAGCAAATCAACATCCATGCTCTAGGAGACACAAGATGTGAGGGCATGTCTACACTTGTCTTTGACATAGATTTGTTGGTATCTAGGGGAGGGGAGTAATAAATTGATATTTATTTCCCATAAACCTTATTTCAGTGCTCTCTTTAAGAGCCTTGTAAGGCCAGCCTAAGGCTACCCCGTGGCTGTGGCTACCCATTCAGCAGCCCATGGTTCAGGAACTGCAGGCAGTCTCCAGTCTCAGCCTGAGTTCCCAAGTTTCCATGGGGAACTGCTGAACAAGTAGTATGAGATATGCCAACCTTTAGAAAGTCTGTAACCCCAAGTTCAGCAGCACTGGATTCAGGAGCTGGACATCCCATTTACCTTGAAACTTTGGTTTACTGTCCTTTCAGCAAAGACTAGATCTTCCTTTCCCTTCTCACCTGTCTCTCTGCAGAAGAATTCAGGAATTACTTCCATAGGAGCTGATATGAGATAGGCTCTGTTTATGCAGGATTTCTGGGCCAGTACTCCCCCACATCAGACCCATTGGTGGCCCCCTTCTTGTTGAACAAGGTGTCAGTGTCCATATAACACAAGAACACAAAGCTGTGCTTGTGCCTCAGAGTACCAGGTCCATGTAAGATGCCCCTGAGAGAGGCTGGTGGTCTGCCCTGGGATTACTAGCTCCCAAAACTATGGCTCTCAGCAAGCTGCTTGGAGCTGGTTTGACAGGATTCCAGGTATTAATTGTTCAACAGTAGGCAAGCCTCCTGTGGCAATAGCGAACCTCAGAATGGCGTGTTGAGTGGTGTCCCTGGAGGACAAGACATGAAATCATCTGGGTTTTCAATGGCAGCAAAGCCCCAGTTGCCATCAGAAGCATCCCCCAGTTCTCTTCAGAAGTATGAGTTTTGCTTTTACAGGTATGCTGTTCCATCTAAAAGGCAAGCCCAGTACCACCTGAAGAATTGGAAGAAACTTTCCTCCCTCATCTGCAGGATAAAGGGGCTCTGGATGTTGTGAAGGTTTTCCTTAAGTCCCTTCAGGAATCAAGGACCACATCATCTGAACCCTTCTGCAAGTGTGGAAAGCCTTCAGTTAGTTTTTACTCTCTTTACTCGTATAGTTCTCCCAGTAGGTTTGTGTGAAACCTGAGGCTTTTACTGAGGTAGAGGACCAAACAAAACAACTTGACTTGGATCCTGTGCCCTCCGCCTCAGTGATAGAAATCATTTGATGACAGGGGCTAGAAGCACCACTTCTGCATTCATGGGGCCCTTGCCTGTCAGGGTATAAGTGTATCTTAGAACCAACCAGGATAATTTTTGAATAAATAAAAATGTCGTCTCTGTCCCTGGAGATTCCTGGATCAGAATGCAGGAAGGGGAGTCTTGTCCTCCTTTGATTTCCCCCTACAGTAAAGGGTCAGACCATCAGTTTGCCTGGGGAAACCATGACTTGGCTAACTCCTCTCTCATCTTCTACCATGTGCTGGGCACATGGGCAAGTGATGAAAGAGGAATGGGGTAGACTGCAGCCCTGTCACAGATGTTGGCTCACCACTAGTAAGCCTTTTCTCTCTCTCGTCACCCTCTTTCTTCTGCCAAAGTTAGCATGCTGGATCAGTAGGGCATAAATATGTGTGTGACCCTTCCTTAGGCTGGACAGTCATCTGGCCAGATAAACTAACAGGCTAGGAAATCCAGCTGGGGCTGGTTGTACTTGCCCACGTCTGTTACAACATATGGCGCATTTACTTGGAGTGACTGACAGAGCTATTTAACTTTACAGTTTGTCTGTCTGACGCCCCTACCCAAATACCATGCATACTGTCATGTGCTAATGCAAAAAAGCACTGGTGAACAGTCTCAACGTATTTACAACTCGTGGATTTCATAAGAGGAATACATTAAAACTGGATTTGAACTCCACAGTTCCCAGGATGGAAGAGCTGTATAGAAATATTTGGAGACATACTCTTTAATAGGTCTGATCATTTTATACAGGAAGAAATTGAGACAGAAAAATTAAGTGACCCCCCCCCCCCACCCTGCAGGATTCACAAAGGCAATTAGTGCAAGGATTAGAGCTGGAACCCTCTGCCCTGACTTCCAATTCAGTGCTCTATCCAGCCCAGGCTGCCGCCACTTGTTCAGTTTCACATCATCTTCAAAACTTGGCCTCTCGAAACCTTTCCTGGAATTAGACTTCTGAGTCTAAAATGGTTTAATGCACACTTTTGGGAAGGGAGAGCCACAAGGCCTCTAAGTGGTTTGATCAAGTTTTCTAATATTTACATTGTAGGATCATCTGCATAAACTTCATAAATAATGTAAATTCCTACAAAGGGAGTTAACCATGAGCTACATGGCCTTTTGAAAAATCTGTGTTATGCAATTACCCTGGCAAAGTTAACACAGTGGAGTACCAAGGGTAACCACTGATTGCAGTCACCGCTATTGACCATTTTAAGTGTGACTATTTTTAAAATACTGTATGCCTCATTAAGCTGTGCTCTGAAAATGAGAAATTTGCTTTAACTGCATTGTTTTGAATTGCTGAGAGAAGAATCTATCAACCACAAGGTGCCCTGCTGCTGAACTCAGCCAAAAAGCTGTTAATAACTCCAGCAGATGTTTCAGCTTTTTAGGCCAATAGACTCCCTCTCTCCCCACCCTCCCCTTTCCAGAATCTGATGCCAACATGACTGAACTCCAATTTCTGTGGTTGCCACCGCAGCGGCCGGCTGTGAGGGCCAATGGTACGAGTGCTGCTGAGGAATGATTCTTCAAACAACCAGTGACAACAGAGCCTCAGCCCTTTAAGGTCAGAACATTATTGCTTTTACCATTAGAAGTTTAAATCTTCAGGGCGGAAATGAAGGTAAGGGCACGGAATCGGTATTTCTCTTTTGTTGTCTGCCTTCACTGGCAGTCATTTTGTTTCACTTGTTGTAATTTCTCCCAACACTAAAAGTCCATTTCTCAGGCTAATCAGAGTGTTGGGCTTGCTATGTAGAGGGTCATTAATACAATAAGTCCTCAATGTCGTCAATAGATTCTGTGACCTTAAGTGAAACAACGTATAACAAAACCAATTTCACCATAGGCTAATTGACAGAAACAAGAGTTAAGTTCCTACGGCATCTCATCCATGTTACAACAAAACAACACTGAATGAAAAGATGTTATTTGAGGACCTGCTGTACACTAGTGTCCCAGTTGGTGCAGCAGAGAGGATGTTGGGTTAGCAGCTTTACAAAGGGGGCCTCTGAGTGATGCACAGTTTTGTGTGGTTGTTTGCCTGATTCCACAAGGCTCAGAATGCCCTGACCTTAGCAGTTCTGCAATATTAGAAGTGTGTTTTATAAATATAGCTACATCCCTGCGAGATAGGTAGAATATGAGGACATACAGGGCTACCGTGGTCCCAAATTGGAATTTGTCAACATCTCTGGACTGGGATAAACCTGACATCTCAGCCTAAAAATTAAGTCTATGTTCCAAGGCTTTCCAAATGAGAAGAAATTAGAAGAAAAGAAGAAAGGGGAGATCCTACCCCTTTCCCCCACACGCCCATCATTGCCTCCTACTTACTTATTTTGGAAAGAGCACATTAAAACACTCCAGTGACAGTAGGGTGACCAAGAAAACACAGGTGCACCACATTTATGGAATATCACATTGGCTAGGAACACATCTGAACTGCACATCTATACATATCATCACACAGAGAATTGCCATTTCAAAGGCAGAAAAAATTGTGAGGCAGAATTAAATTCATAAATATTTTGTTTCTTTATTTTGATGCAACACAAAGGCAGAATATCCAAGACTCTGTGGACCTCTATTGTCAACTTCGACATTTGCCAACCATAGTAATTCAACCCCAAAATCTCTGCTCCGTGCCGTACTGGCTGTAAAATCTAAGTACCTTTTCCTTGGTGCCACCGCCACCATACTGCTCACATGCTCTCAGCACTGTGTATTTCTCTTTCTCAGGAAAAGCTTAGGAATGTAATGCAAGTCTTTTTTTTTTTTAACTGTATAAAGTAATAGATTCCACTGTGACTTCGTCCACATCCTCTTCAGTGCACAGGCAGAGCACTCGTTAATGCTAATGGAATTTGCACAAATGCGTCGAAGGGAAAATATAGTTGCCCATGCCAGTGTGCTTTTTATTTTCTTATCAGACCAAGCACAACACTGTACACTTGGGAGATCAATGGCATCTAAATCTTCTAATTTTGAAACATAAGTAACTCAGATGAAAAATTATTACATTCATTCTCAAATATGATGTTCCCACTAGCAAATGGGATGGGCTTTTATTCTTAGATTACTGATTCCAAGAAGCCAATACCAGATGATGACTCTTTAGTAAAATAAACCACCAATGTTGTAACAATAAAACAAGCTTAAAAAAAATCCACAAAAACTCCCTACTGAATCAGTAGAGAATATACTCTCATTATTAAAAAATTCTATATTAAATTACCCATACGCATCTCCAGAGAAGTAAAAACACAAGATGAAGAAAAGAGAACTGAAAATATAGTAATCATTGTTGAGATTCTAGACCCACCAGCAGTGTATATTGATAATAGGCATTAATAAACTACATAGAGATGTCTGAGGCCTATGTAAATCCAGACCATACACTTCATTAGGTTTTGAACTTTACCTGGATTCTTATACTGCAAGTGATGATTTCCAAGCTATTTTGTTCTTATATCCAGTTCAAATAAAATGGACAATAAAGAAAAGATGCTTCTATACTATTTCTGTGATGGATGTTCATGACCAAAATAACTTTACCATCTGATGTATTTCACAGTTTTAAGTTAAAACAGACCTAGTATAATATGCTTGTACATCTGGCTCAGGTGCTTCATTTGCCATATGTTTGTGAAATAATCCAAGGAGATGTTACAATTGTAAGTTCCCCTTGGGACCTGAATAGAATGTGCCCACAAAGTTACCTAATTATTCATTCCTGCCAACAACATCCTCACCTAATAATAAAGGGGTGCTTAAAATGAGACAATAGTGCTTTCAATCTTGAGAGATGTCAGTGCCACTTATTGTTTCAAAAACAGAAAGTCTTTTGCATTTTTTAAAATAAGAAAAAGAGGTTGGCCTTTAAAGCAAATAAAATACTTTGCAGGTGATATATTCGGTATTCTTATGGGAGCAAATTCTGCAGTACTAATGAAGGCCAGTGCTCCCTGAGACTCATTGATTGAAAGCCCGGTAGCCACAATGGAAATTAGTGACCCAAAAGTCGATAGTCTCTAAGAAATGGCTGCTCCAGTTATACTACACATTTATGCAGAACTTTAAATTGGCAAATTGCTTTCATATATGTTACCACATTTAATTCCATAACAACATTGTGAAGCAGATAAAGAAGGGCATACCTTATTTAGCGTTGCCAATTATAGTGCTATAGCACTAATTAGTCAGAAGTGTGAGCATCTTTCAAAAAATTCTTAATTTTTTTAGTCTTGACCAATGAGCACCAGTTGCCATAATGCACAGTTCTCACTTTGAACCATTGACAATCTGCTTTTTAACTCTTCCCCTGCTACTTGCCTTTGTTTATTCCATGATTCATATTCTCTTTCCCTCTCTTTCTCTCTCTCTCTGATTCTTTCTTGATTCAAAATAAATAATTTTATTTTCTTTCAAGGGTTAAAAAAAAGAAGGGAAATTAGTTTAATGATCAGAACATAGTCAGACCATGAAAATACAAATTTAAATGAGACTCTAGCCTGGTCAAAGTTCAAATGGATAAATCATGCTCTAGGCCTACCTTTATCCACCATTAAGTCAATTTAAAAGAATGTGGCAAATGTAAAGATAGACAATAAACCTCTAATTGTGTGTTAATTGTATACTGACTGAAGTAACAAATGATTATGAGGGTTGTACCTCCATAAGGACTAGGAGAAAAGACCCTAAATAGTCAGACTAGGTGAAAGGTTCTCTTTCCCTGTAATATAAACCTCAGAGTCAAACAGGATATAAAAGATGAGAGAGGAAGAGTAAGAGATTTACCTTGGTTACCCAGCTAGGAAATGGCTGTTATTGCCTGGTCATCTGCCTCCAAGGTACTGGTTGAAAACAACAGGCAACTAAAAATCATCTCTTGGTTCCACTTTTCTAGTAAATCTTAACAGTTTTTACTGCTCAATATGTGATATTTTCTGAGAAGAAGAGAGAGTTACCACGAGGAAGTAATTGAATATAGGTATCTTGTTGGAATGAGAGAAATTAAAGAGAATATTCATAGAAAAGTGTGACAAATCACATTAGAAAACAAAACACCACGAAGTGTTTCCCGTCCCTACACACTGAGACCAGGTAGAGGTGGCTGCTAATAGTTTAAAGGGGCCTATGTATCCTTGGCCTTGGCATATGATAAATCTCAGATGGATGTCCAAAAGATCTATGGGAGCTGAGGGGTGTATTGTCAGAAATATTGAAACCCACCTCCTTGGAGGAGTGTATCTCAACAGGATATAAACACAGACCTCACCCAATCCCTTTCCCAACGCCTACTTCAGTGAATTCATTGGAATAGTTGGACATTTATTGGTCAAGAACATCAAGCACAATCATAACCATGACCTAGAGTTCTTAAAAATGTATACCTGTGTCAGTAGTGGCTTGCAAAACACATTCTTATTACAGCATAAGCTGCGGTCAGGATACATCCCTATCTGCCTCGAGAGTTACATGTGTAATTAAGTAGGCATTCCTAATTTTAATTTTGACAAGGAATGCTTTGAGATTCCCTAGGGGAAAATTTTCCCACTCATTGCAATTATATACTTTGAAAATATATACATTTTCTTCATTTACTAAGTGTTTTTTGAGTGCCTACTCGATCACTATGTGCCATAGACACAAACAAGTGGAGAATCAGACTTGCAAAGAAGCAAAAACAGTGAGATTTTCTAAATCGAATGATCTACAAAATTGAGTGGCAGATTAGGATAACACATTTAAATCTGTCCTGGAAAACTTCCCAGAGGAAAAAGAAACTTGAATAGGTGTTTTCCAGGCAGACAAAAGATTTTAAATTTTGTATGCTGTGAGTCATGAGATGCCAATGATCAACTGTGAGCAAGGGAGTGACACAATCAAAATTTTGTATTTGAACTCTGCGGCCACTATGAAAATGGGATTGGAAATAGGAATTGGAGGCTGGGCAAATGATTATATCGCAGTAGTTAAGTGAGTTGATGGGCCTAATCAAGTGGAATCATGGCCCCATTAGGTATGAGAGATATGCAAAGAAAAGAGTATATTGAATGTTTTGTTTAGAATGTGAGAAAAGAATCAAAGACTTTTAGACCATTGTCTTGGGAAACTGGGAAAGGTGTCTAAACATTTACTAATAAAAAGAATATAGGAGAGAGAGCAGTAGCTGGGGATGGGCACAAGAGCAGAGATGAGAGTGTTTAATTTTGGACACATTGAGTTTGCAGTGCCACTAGAATATCCAGGTGGAACTATTTAGAAAACAGTTGGAGATATGAGACTAGAGTTCAGTGCATAAATTTAGATGTAAAGCATTGGCAAGTACAAGATCCCCCCAAAAGTGAATAAAGTGGGAAAAAAAGATACTGACATTTAAGGAAAGGGCAGAAAAATAAAAAAAAGCTAATCAAAGCACCAGAAAATAAGCAACCAGTGTAGAGATAAATCAGGAGAGAGAGAAATGTCATAGAAGGCAAAGCCAGAACTCCAAGATGGAAGAATAGTTAGCAGGACAAGTCATGTAAGATGATAATTAAAAATGCTTATTTCCACTAAGTTAGTAAAGGAAGCAGGACAGCCTAGCACAGTGATATGGGTAGAACCAGGTTAGAATGAATTAGAAAGTGAATGGGTGGTGTGGAGTCAGAGAAAATAAATCTAGTTTGCAATTTGTGAAAGAATAGCTATCAAAGAAAGAAACATGAGGATGCAAAGAAAAAAAATGACCATTAAATGTGTTGTTTTTTGTTGGTTAGTTAGTTCTTTTTTGTTTTTTGTCTTTCTTTTTTAAATAAGAAGATGAACATATTTCTATGTTGAAGAGAATAATCAATGAAGCATTGAAGGTAAGAAAAGGACATTATTTATAAAGCAACTTTCCTAAGGAGACATGATGGAATAATGTCCATGCACCGGTGGATAGAGTTGCCTTTGACAGGAAAACTGTCTTTTGCTAGAATGAGGATAAGGAAAGAATGGGTGCAGATGTAGGTGGGCTCATGGGTGAATGGTGGGAAAATGAAAGGAGCCACTCTCGATAGCTGCTAATTCTTAACTTGGAAACAAGATCATTCCCAAAAGAGAAGATTGAACACTTTGAAGAGCAGTAAAGGTTTGGATAGCAGCTGAGGGAAATGGGAGAAGGACTGGTTATAGGACTGCAGAATAACATTGAAGGCACAACTGAGATTAGTTTCAATCCAGATTTATGGTCTCCATTCTACATGGTTGTGATTTTTCTTTTTCCTCCAGCAGAGCAGTGCTCAAGGAATGTTTACAGCTAAGGAGGCTCCATGGAGGATTGCTTGAAGGACATGAAGTCCATCCATCTCTCCAGATAGTTTAGATTATACTTTAAGATCAAGGTAAACCATCCAAACTGAATACTTGAACCATATCGTTTTGGTGTCTTTTACTTTTATTCACTTTTACTGAATTGCAATTTGGCATTACAGGGAAGCACCCAGCAAGATACAGTCAAAGGTCTGTCAGCATCGTTAGCATTGCGGGGGATGTTGAGAAAGGCTCTAGCCCCTGAACCATTCATGTTCCACTCATGAGGGCACAAAGAGTCATTTCCCTTAGACTCAAATGCCAGGAAACATTTGGTTTTTCATGAGTACTGACAATATGTTTACGTGTTTACCTGACATAAAGCTAAGGATAGCCAGAAGCATGGTCTTGAAATTAGAATGCTGATGTTCAAATCCAGCCTCCATCATCTATTATCTGGTTGACCTTAAGCCTCTTCTCCATGTCTCAATTTCCTCATCTGTAAAATAATAAAAGTAATTGTATCTACTTCATAAGGCTGTAATGAGAATTACATGAGACAAACCATGTGAAAGTATTTAGCACTGTGTCTGGCAAATCATAAGTTCTCAATAAATAATCACCATTGTTGTTATTATTATCTTACAACTGCTTTTTGAGGGGTTTTATTTCTGTGTTTTACTTTTATTCTCATTGCAGCATGCATTTGCATGTATTGATTTACCTCTGGTTTCTACTTATACATTTTCCTTTTGTTCTTTACCCATACTTCATTTATTTGTTATCTGATATCTACCTGGCATCATTTTGGAATAGGCAGAGTATAAGAAAAAAGACTAAAGGAGGCCTTATAGCAATCAATATTTATAAAAATTATCCTGTCTATTTTTGTCCCTATTTTAGGAAAAGTTTCAAAGATGACAAAAAGGACTTGGAACTTTCTTACTCCACTTTTCATCCAGAAATATAAGTTTCCTTGTAGTCCATTTCACTTGATATTTATTTTTCTTACAACCATTCTTGATCAGCCCCTACAGGGACTTCACCCTAACTCAATATTTGCTTCAATACTTCTCATTATGTTTAAAAAAACATACTACTTTATTTGTAGAGAAGGATGAATTATTGTAACTGGAGAAGTAGCTATAGTTGTGGTAGACCGAGGATCGGGTTGGGGAGTCAAAGCCTTTGGTTTGGGTGTCAGCCCTGCCACTTAAGCTCCCTTGCTATTTGAACTTTCTGGCTTTTGTTCATTCATATGCTAAGTAAGGTTAACAATATTGATCACACAGTGCGGTTGTGAGAAATAAAGAAGGCACTTGGCAAAAATTAGTTGGATCTTCATCTAATGCAAGAGGTGGCATTCAAATAACCATTCAAACTTGTACTTGAAAAAGTGGGCCAAATAAATCAGCCTTCTTAAATGTGTTTAAAGGCAACCTAAAGTATCTTTCTTATTGAACTTAAATATTTATAATAACATATACTAGCCATTTAGAAATAGTCAAAAGTCAAAACAAAAAAGTTTAATTACCTTTCAAGAATATTAAAAAATTTCATTTTGATATCGGAGTATCAACTCAGCTTGTAATGTCATCAGAGAAACAAAAAATATCCCAGATCTTATTCTTTACTTTCAGCTAAACAAATGATCTGTCAAAACTTTGGTATACAAGTAAGTCTGCTTTATCTCCTAGAAGATAATAGCTTTTTTGGTTTGTTACTGTTCCTCTTTTTGTTGTTGCATAGGCCAGTAAGTACATTCAGATGAAAAGCAGCTTTCGTTTTATTGAAACTTAAGGTATGTGGGTGTGGGATGCTTTATCCCAGGTGTTGATATCAAAAAAAATAGCAAAAGGGTTTAGGCCAGTTCTTTAAGGAAATAAGGACTTACTTTCCCTGTCCCCTTTCCCTCTTTCAGGCCCAAAGTTGAAACCAGAGGACATGTGTTGGTGGGTCACTCCCACCACCACAGAACATCTCTTAGATATCCCTGTCAGATACCACAAAAAGAGACCAACTACAATGGTAGGTCTTCAAAGGGGTTCATTTATTATATTGCTCAGTGCCCCACAGAGTTGCTCCAAGCTCATAACTGCCACTGATTTCAAAGAGAGCTCTGAACTTGCATACGCTCCACAAGGCACGGCACAGGATGAGACATAGACTGAGTGGCTTGAAGCCATGTTCAGACATTTTTTAATGTTCATAAATGTCTTTGGCACCATCGCTTTCACATAGAAACCCACTTACCTCCTGCCGTAAAGTATGAAATAAAGCCATTTTCAAGCTTGGGGAGGGGATGATCTGGAAATTGGGCTAAATCTTAAAACTGCATGAAGACTGAAAACAGGATTCAGCTCTCACTAAACCACTTCTAAGTTTAGGTTACCATGACACTCTACTTTCTTAGACATTGTCAGTGTCACCTTAAAGTGTTAAGACACTAAAATGTGGTCATCTCAGTGGCTCTCAAATGAGCCTGGGTTTAACTGAAGTCCCCTACCTTTAAGACATTCCAAGTGAGGTGGTCTATAGGGAAGGAGAGAAGCACGTTCTCCACTGGGGTTTGATTGACACTCAACTGGCACATCCCTGGGGAACCTCGAGTTAGGGACTGGCATTTCCTACCACACTTCTCTGCCTCAGGAGATGCTGTAGGTCTCACCTTGGTCCAAGAGGCTTGTGGGAGACAGATTAAGGTCCATCAAAGGCCTTCTCCTTGACCAAGAAAAATTAGCCATCTTCCCCAATGCTGTTCTGATGGCTCTTTAGTCACCAAGACAAGGAGAAAGAGATCTCTTAGGGGTTCAGAGGTCACTTTATATATTCCAGAAGCTCTCAGATAGGTAATTCTCCAGGGAGTCCTCTGGATGACTCCATGAGTACCTTGCTTTCAGATGGATACAGAAAAAAAAAAGGTGCCCTGTTCATAATCACTGTTCAGTAAACATTCATTAAATCTTGGGCAATGCATTATATTGGGCGTCATCTTTAGTAGGAAACAGAAATTTATTTGGGAGAAAAGGAGTTAAATGTGAGACTTTAGATGTGGTTTCCAGAAATTCAGAGATGCCCTCTACAAGTGTGAAACCACAAAGTCTCTTCTCTAAAATCCTTCAAGAAAATATTGCTAAGAATTTATCTACTATAAATTCTCACTATTTATTGCTTCAACCAATGCTTGCTGAGTACTTGCAATGTGCAGACACAATTCCACTTGCTGGGATTCACCAGTGGGCAAAGCAGACAAAAGTCCCTGATTTCAGTGAACTTCTATCTGAGTGGTAAAGACATGTGATAATAAAATAAGAAAATTCTTGAGTATCCAAGATGGTAATAAGCACTATGGATAAAATGAGCAGGAGTAAAGACCGGGAATAACAGGGTGAGATAGGGTGCAATTTGAGACAAAGTAGTATTGAGAGGTAAAGAATTTTTAGGGAGCTTTACCTTTAAATGCTTGCCTTTTTTTTTGTTGTTAGTTCAAATATTAGCAGAAAGTAACTCAGAATTATCTGTGAAATCTTTTTAAAACTTAAATGGAAAGCCAGCTTGCCAAAAACAATGAGAAGGCCAAGCAGCTCTGCTCTCAGGTCCAGTTTGGCTATGCCTCGCCATGAAGCCAGTCCCATGGAAAAGGCATTGCTTTGGTATCATGTTCTATACATTATGAGTGCCCAATAAATGCTTTTCTCTCATACATAAAATCCATGGTCTTAGATCATCGGATCTAAAAGTAACGGGTTTTTTTGTTTTACCAAAAAAAAATATATATATATATATAATTTTCCCATGTTTTTTTCTCTCTTCTAGGGGACTGTGAGTAGATACGGTCATGTAGACAGATAAAGCACCACAAGTAGTTTCTGGAAATTTATCAAGCAACATCTCTTTATGGTACCATCCCTAAATTTCCCCATGATCAGTGTAAACGTCTTTGACTAATCTGGCTTTATTGACTGCTGTTCTTAAATACTTGATGCAAATGCCAACAGGCTGACTCCCTTCTTTCTTTTGCATCTCCTTATCTCTAAGAGGAGACAGCCATCTCTACTCCTAAAACAGTGTATTTCTATACTTTCTCCCTTTCTTCCTTCTTCTCTTTATTTTTCCTTTTCTTCCTTCAGTGTGTATGTTATGCCAGGCATGTTACAGTCTCATAAGGTCTCACTTTAACCACACTAAAAAAACTAATTCTTAATATAGGTACTGTTAGAAGCACTGAAAAGAGCAGCTTAGAATGGAAAGACATGAAAACAGTAGCATTATTTAGTAGAGAAAATTTCTCAGTAGGATATATGAATACTGCTGCTGTTAATGGCAGTACCTTCTACCTGTTGCACCCAAGAGTTCACAAGTCCTTTTACATGTACAATATACAGTCTGCTAAAGTTTTCCTTCTCAAAGCATGGTCCATGACCAGTAGCATCAACATCTCCTGGAAGTTGCTAGAAATGCAGAATCTCAGGCTCCACCCCAAAACTACTGAACCAGCCTCTGCAATTTAACAAGATCTCCAGATGCTTTGCACACATATTGAAGTATGAGATGCTCTACTCTACATAGTCCTGTGAGTAAATCAGAAATCCCCTTGCCTGTTTTATAAATTTTAAAAAATATGCATAGATATTTAATTAGCTAATAGGTAATAAGACTTGGAGTCAAAAATCAATATTCTTTCCACTATACTGTGCCCTCATTTTGGATGCTCCTGGAAGAAACCATCACATACCTCTTTTGGGATCTGACATCACCTAGCCCAGTATCTCATAAGGAGTATCTATCTGCACAGTAATTATAGCCTGATATTGTCCCCTGGTGGTAAGTAAGCAAGTGCTAATCTCTTGCTTTATTATATATTCCTTATGTAAGATGGACTTACTGTTTCTTATTTAAAAGGTCTAAATATGAAAGAAATTTCATATTTAGAAATTTCTCTAATTTTCTCCAATTCCTTACCAGAGAAGGATTGGTTAACAATTTTTGAAGTTTCTACTGCAAATGTTCTCTCCCAAGCAGACTCTTGAGGGGAGAGTGAAAGGCCACTAACGTGCAAACATTCCTTCGGGCACCAAGCTTAGCGCTCAGTATGTGTTATCTCATAATTCTCCGAGAGACCTAAGGATTGGCTCTTACCCTAATTTACAGACGTGGAAGTTGAGACTCCAAGGTGGCATGCACGGCAATGCTGGGAATCAAGTCAGATTCTCTGCTATCCTGCTAGGTTCTTCATAGAAAGAAGTCTTAACTGAATTAGTATAAAAGGTGACTCCAGGTAAGAGACGCCATCATTACCTTCTGTCTTTTGTAACATCACTGTTGATACAATAGGTACTACCCATTATATTTTCTCAGAGAGAAAAGTGGTTAGCAAACTCCTTGTGGTTTTTATGGTGGAGTTAAGTAACTAGAGTGAAATCAAAACAGAGAGGAGCCAACTAAAGGGATACAAGTTAAATGTGCATAATCTCCCAGAAAGGACTAAAAAATCCACATGGTAATATTGCTGGATAATATGCTTTGAAACAGCCATATCAACACCATACAAATTGGCTAAAATCCAGTTATGTGATCTAAGCAAGGCTCTAAACTGGTTAGTTTTAAATTCTTCATGCCTAGCAGAGAAGTGGGGAAATGTCACCTAATTCTTTAAGAAAGGAGAAGGATGAATAGATTTCTCAAGCTTGTAGACCTGAGAAAGGCATCTAGCAGGCTCTCTAATGTACAAGTTGTCAACATTGCAGCTTTCTCTGTTCGGTCACATTGGACTGGAATGCCCTCCCATGTTACTCTCTGGGAATCTGCTGACAGTCCATGTAGAAGTCTCTCTGCTAGGCTTAAAAAATTAAATAGAATATTATAACAACTCAGATTTTAATATATGCTCCACTGTTTTGCTGGCTTGGCATTTAAGGATGTAAACTTTCCAATCTCTTTTGGAAATATGACGCTATAAAAGGGACTACCATAATTAGGGATAAACTGTGCAGTCCTCATTAACCAGAAAGCACTTTCTAAACCCAGAGAGGCTCTACTTTTATTCCAAGAAAAGTCAGGAAAATGGTCGCAAGAGCCTAATAAAGATTTTGGGTCAACTTGTGCTCACTGGAATTGACTGCGGTTGATGTGAAATGACTTTAAAAGGCAAAGAACAACAAATGCTTCAAACAGAAGAGATCTAAACAGGGCAGAGCCTGAAGAATCATGTTAAGCTTAATCTTGTTTAAAGTTTCATTATATTTAAGTCTCGATTACCCATATCCATTTAGATTTAATGCATTGTGATAGAGCCTGTCCTTATTAACCAAGCATGTTATGGTCACTGGTTGTAGGGCTACTGCTCTCCTGATTATAACATGTGACTAGAAGAATGCTTTCTGAATTGAGGCTGGGAGTGATAAGTCCCTGGTGACTCAAAATAGCTGAAGAGTATTTATAAAGCAAGGCACAAGCTAGTCCCAAAGATGATTGCAGGCTTTACTTTAGTTCATTTATCTACGCATCCATTTCTGTCCTGCCAGAACCATCTACACTGGGGCCTCGCTATGGCATCAGTCACAGCAAGAGACAAATATGTTATAGCCTGTGCTTTTTGATATCTAAGGGGATAGAGTCCCTCGAAAAACAAACCATGTTATAAGGGGTTCAGCTGTGAGGTAGTCTTCACGTTCTAAAGGAATTTCACTTATTTATGTTTTCTACATAGATAGTTATGATGTGTCTGCTTCCTGGTACATTGCAGGTAGCAGAATATCTAGCTCTTTTTCTCTCTTTTAGTGGAAATGCATATCACCCATGTTTCAAAACCTAATTCAGCTATGGTTCATTTATAACAAAAGGACTATGGACAGGATCTGGGCTCCAGCCTCTGCTTTGTCACTAACAAGCTCTGTGGTTCTAGGCAAATTAGATCTCTACTGGGACTCCATTGCTTTGTCTTGTAATAATAATAGCTATATTTATTAGACACTTTCTGTAAAGTAGGAGTTATGCCAAGGACTTTAACAAAATTATCTCAATTAAACCTTACAAAAATCCCATAATTAGGTTCTATTATTATGTTCATTTTATAGATGAGGAAACCGAAGTATAGAAAGGCTGACACAAAGTGCCACCAGCACTATTTAGACGTGTAAGAGCCAGGTTTGGCTAAGTTTTCTGAGCCTATGCTCTAAACTCCTAGGCTACATGTCTCTAATTGTCCTACTCTCCCAGACCACAGTTTTCTTCCTTTAGAAATTCCTAATTATACTTAAGATGATTTGGTTTAACTCATGTCGAGCATCTATGCTACTGAGTCATTTAATTTTTCAATTTTTCAAATTTTCTTTTTTGATATTTTAATCGTTTCCTCCATTGAAGAAAATGTCTGAATTTCCTCTAGGATTATGATTTTCTGCCCTTTATAAAAGCCTTCCTTTATAAAGGGAGATAACAATGCCTACCTAATAACATTGTTGTGAGGCTCCAGGCAAAATGGCTATTAGGTGAAAAGCACCGTATAAATAGAATTTGTTGACTAGTATTTAAAAATATCAGTTCTTTCAGGGAAGACTTTTTTATAGGCTGTATTCTCCATAGCATGTAACACTGTCCCCTCAAAGTTGTGAGATACTAAAGTGGATGTGTTGATCACTACTTTGATTGTTGTTTGAATGAAAAAAGAAAATTCTTTTTTTTATTGAGGTGTAAATAACATATAACATAGGTTAATATGTATAACATAATGATTTGATGTTTATATACTTCAAAAGATCACCCATGATAAGTCCAGTTATCATCTATCACCATATAAAATGATTTTTTTCTTGTGACGAGAACATTTAAGATTTACTCTCTTAGCAACTTTCAAATATGAAATACAGTATGATTAACTATAGTCACCATGCTATACGCTACATCTCCATGACTTATTTATTTTATAACTGGAAGTTCGTGCCTTTTGACCCCTTTTACACGTTTCATACTTTTGTATATGGCTGTCAAATTTGCCTAGCATCATTCATCAGAGACTATCCTTTCTCCATTGTATATTATGGGCTCCTCTATTATAAATCAATTGATCATGTAGGCATGAATTTGTTTCTGTATCCTCTATTCTATTCTAGTGATCTGTGTCTGTGTTTCTGCCAATTCCATACTGTTTTGATTACTATAGCTCTACAGTATAGTTTGAAATCAGGGAGCATGATGCCTCCAACTTTGTTCTTCTTTTTCAAGATTGCTTTGGTGGCTATTTGTGGTTCCATACAAATTTTAGAATTATTTTATTTTTGTAAAAAATGCTACTGAAATATTGATAGAGATTGCATTGAACATGTAAATTGCTTTGATTGGTGTAGACATTTTAACAATATTAATTCTTACAATCCATTAGCATGAAATATCTTTCTATTTATTTGTGTCTTCTTCAATTTCTTTCATCAATGTCTTAGAGTTTTCAGTATATAGCTCTTTCATTCCTTGTTTAAATTTATTTCTAAGAATTTTGTTCTTTTCGATACAATTGTAAATGGAACTGCTTTCTAAATTTCTCTTTCTGATAGTTCACTGTCAGTGTATAGAAACACAACAGATTTTTTGTATATTGATTTTGTATTCTGCAACTATACCAAATTCATTTATTAGTTCTAACAGTTTCTGGTGGAGTTCTTGGGTTTTCCATATATAATATGTCATCTGCAAATAGTGACAAGTTTTACTTCTTTTTTTTCCCAATTTGGGTACTTTTCCTTTCTTTTTCTTGCCTTATGGCTCTGGTTAGGAGTTCCAATGCCATACAGAATAACAGTGGTAAGAGCGAGTATTCTTGTCTTCTTCCTGATCTTTCAGCTTTTCACTGTTGAGTCAGATGTTAGCTGTTAGCTTAAAAAAAGAATTCTTAATGGATTCTTCTTTACCTTTACACTGTAAATTGATGTAACAGGAAGAACAGTTTAATGATGATGACAAATCAAAGAGAACTAATGTTTATTGGGAAACTCAATTTGTCCTAGGTGCTATCTCACTGAATTCCTACCATCTCTCTATGAGAAAGATATGAGAAAACTGAGATATAGAGATGTTAGGTGGCTTTCATAAGACACAGCTTTTCATTGAGAGCTAAGATTGTGTATATTGTCTGTATGTTACTATATTAAAATATCTAACTTAGTTGTCAACATTCTCATAATAAATATTATGGTGATAGACCACGAAAGCTAAGAATCATAAAAGTACACATTGAAAAAGAAGTTCAACAACCAATCCATTACTTTACCAGCTTCTGTTTGAACACTTCCTACAGTGTGGAACTCAGTATCTCTAGTGGCAAACAATTTTATCTTTGAACAGTTAGATGGTATTACTACTATACTCTCCCTCAGGCACCTTAAACTTAAGATGCTCAAAACTTAATTCATAAAGTAGTTTCATAATTTTGTTTATGGTTAATTGGGGAGCTGGGCTTACCAGAGGAGAGTGAGTGCTAAGAAAGGAAACATTATCCCATAAATAATTAACTACAGATTACATTTTGAATGTCCATTCACTTTTTCATTACTGAGGCCAAAGAAAAAGGTCAATAAAAATTGCTACCCTATCTCCTTGGGATTTTCCAAGATCATCTTGTCAGAGCTTTGTGCTGCATTTGTGTTAGAGGACAATTGTATTATCAGTCAGGGTTCCCAGCAAGAAGCTGATGGTACATTCAAATGGAACTTAAGGCATGTTAATGAAGGTGTGAACAGCATTCATTCAGGGAAATAATCCACAGAGTATGATGAAGCATCCTAAGGCTGGCAATAGTGGCAAACCATTAATACCTGTGGATCTGAGAGGGTGGGGTAAAGAAGCACATTCTAGAAGAGTAGTCATAGATGACCCACCCCCCAGAAAAGAACTATGGCCTGAGGTGGAGGCATGCAGCCACTTAGAAGTTCAACAGGAGAATGGGCACCCTGACCTCACTGTCACCCTACTCCCAGAGCTCCTGCTGATGGGTCAGAGTTCCCACTGGTAGACAGAAGATAACCGAAAAACAGAAGACAAAGGGGTTTACCAATGCAGTTTAGGAACAAATATCAGCCTTCTTCAGGACACAGAACAGGGCACAGAAGAATGGAGTGTAAATATAGAGAGCCAGATGGAGCATTCTAGCACCACAATATTCCATGCAACCCCATGTGTTCCCTGAACCTTGTTTTTCCCTCTTACACTTCTCTTGGCACTTTTTCCCACTGTCTTTTCCCATTTTCATTTACTAAATCAGGAACAGGAAGGATAAGTTGTTTCAAAGTAGACTTAGGTCGGTGAAGAAAATGACAATCCTATAGCTACACTAGATTTTGCCATTAAAAAAA
>CM053509.1:118334069-118607916 GCA_028627145.1 Eidolon dupreanum | reverse complement strand
CACACACACACACACACACACACACAGGCTGTTTAGTATTCACACATCAAACTTTTTCTCTGATTTCTTTCTGAGACTTTATCTAATTGTTCTTTGTTAAAGCCTTTATTAAGGTTTAAACATTGGTACTACAAGTCCTAAGATCTGAATTACTAATTTAATTGCTTTTCCCTATCCCCAATATATTCAAAGCCTTGCTTTTGGGGAATTATGTCTTAACTAAAGTTTTCCTGAGGCTAAAGTTTTCTGAGAAAGGTTCTCAAAAACAGATTTTCCAATGGGATGTGCTTATGTCCTTAAAGACAAGTGGTCTGCTGAATAGAATTCATTTCAGACAAGTCAGGTTCATTAGGAGGAGAAAAAAGGAAATTCTTCATTTTGTTGTGGAACACTTGAAATGGAACTGACACAATTTGAACAAGTTCAAGGAAATTTTTGCATCCATATTACTTGGATGGTGCTATGATAGTCTCTTCATAGGTGTTTTGAGCCTGAGATAGTTGTATTCAGACTTATGAAAATTATGTAATAGTTACTTCACCATGCACATACAACAGGTTTGACAGTGGAATACCAATCAAGACCAATATGCCTTGATAATAAGGAGGGCAGATTCTTATGCAGCACAAGCAAGATAAGGACAACATTTTGTCTTAAAAGATAGTTGAGATATCAGTAAGATCACAAGTGAGGGCTTCAGAGTTTCATAATTATTTTATGTGTTTGTGTTTTCTTCTGATGTTTGTATTTTGTACGCTGGTCTGGCAGATGCACTGAGAGGTAACCCTTTTTAATTCGCATACACATTTCTTTAAGTATTTATTAAGCCCCTTCTTTGAAGCAAGCATGACAGCAGGGTTGGAATGTGACATCTGGAGCAAGACATGACCCCTCTCCTTCAATAACCTGTAGTTTAGGTGGGTGACCATGTCACATCAAAATTGGGGGAAGCTCTGAAAGAACAAATACTATCAGACTGTTCCAGTGGCATCTTTTCATTTGTTTTGTGCTACTTCCCTGAACTGTCAAGGATCCATGAGACCATATGAGAGATGTTGGGGTTATATATGTGCTACAGGCTCAACAAATCAGGACTACTATGATTATCAAATGATCTTGCCTCAGAAATAGTCTTACATCCATCCCAGTTCCCCAACCTCATGACACTGTGTAGTCCAGGTACTCATTAGCTCTCATGTTGAGCAATAATAACAGCCTCCCTAATCAGTTTCCTTGTTTATACTCAAGTGTATCTTATCTTTATTCACCTTAAATCCATTCTCTAGCACCCCTGTAATGATCTTTGTAAAACATGAATCTGGTAGTCATATTTCCAATTTAAATGCTTCACAGTTTCCCATGTCCACCAAGATAAAGTCCAGACTTTTCAACGACTGTAGTGGTGATTGGATTCCTGTAGACTTCTCCAACACTTTCCCCTGGCTCCTGAATCTTTACGTTTCCATGGATTCTGCCATAATGACCTATTCATGTTCCAACCACAACCTTTTTTTCACGACCTTGAATGTCATGTTTCATCCTGCCATAGGTTTTACATGTGCTGATGCCTCTTCTCAGACTGTTTGCTCACCTTTTCCTATCCATTCCACAGAGCTCAGTTCAAGATATTCAAAAGGAATCTTTCCTTGATCTCTGATCTAGGTTAACTTTCTTTATTCTACACTCTCAAGAGTGTTCCTTTTTTCATAGTACCTACCTCACTCTGTAAATGATTGTAATTAATGTCTGTCTCTGCAACAAAAGCAAATTTCATGAGAGGTAGCATCTGTTGTTGTCCTCTATTCAATTCCTAACCTAGCACAGTATCAGGCACAAGAAGGGCACTCAAAAAAATTTTAATGAATTAGTCAACCAGTCCTCCTTTTCAATCCTTTTGTTGAAAAGCCCTACCATCATTACCACTATCATCAGAGGTGGTATTGGTCCCCTAGAAGCTCAGGTATATGTTAGAGCACATACCTACATTCTTTATTATTTTATTTATCAGTTCCTTTAGGACCTCAAAGTCTAGAGAGAAATGACATCTTAATAAACCTTACATCCACTATATCTAACCCCATAGACAGTGAACAAAGAAAGCATTCACTGATAATTTTTTTTAATTGAAGTAAAATTGACATGACATAGAATTCACCATTTTAATGATCTTAAAGTACATAATCCAGTGGTAATTATTACATTCACGATGTTTTCCAATCATTATCATTATCAAATTTCAGAATATTTTCATCACTCCAAAGGGAAACCCCACACCCACTAAGCAGTGGCTTCCTATGTTCCTTTCCCCCAGCCCCTGGCAACCATTAATCCACTTTCTGTCTCTATGCTGGACATTTCACATAAATAGAATGATATAATATGTGGCCTTTGTGTTCAGCTTCTTTTACTTAGCATAATGTTTTCAAGGTTCATCTATGGGATACATGGATAGGTACTTCATTTTTATGGTTGGATAATATTCCATTGTATAAATATATCACATTTTGTTTATCCAATCAACTGTTCATAGACGTTTGAGTTGCTTTCTTCTTTTGACTATTGTGAATAGTACTGCTATGAATTTTCAGGAACAAGTTTTTGTTTGAAACCTACTTTTAATTATTTGGGGTATATACCTAGGAATGGAATTGCTGGGTCATATAAGAACTATATGTTTAGCTGACTGAAGAACCACCAGACAGATTTTCACAGAGGTTGCACCATTTACATTCCTACCAGCAATGTATGAGGGTTCCAATTATTTTTTGACATCTTTACCAATACTTATTATTTTCTGTTGTTGTTGTTGTTGTTGTTTATTGTAGCCACTCTAGTCAATATGAAGTGATATTTCATTGTGGCCTTGATTTGCATTTCCCTAATGGCTAATGACATTGAACATCTTTTCATTTATATATCTTCTTTGAGAAATGTCTACTCACTTCTTTCGCCTGTTTTTTGGTTGGGTTGTCTTTTTGTTGTTGAGTTCTAAGAGTTCTTTATATATTCTGGTTTCTAGACCCTATCAGATATATACTTTACAAAGAGTTTCACCTATCATGTGGGCTGTCTTTTTACTTTCTTTATAGTGTATTTTAAAGTAAAAAGTTTTTAAATTTGATGAAGTTCATTTATCTATTTCTTTTTTTAATTGTCTGTGTTTTTGGTGTCATATCTAAGAAACCATTGCCAAATCCAAGGTCATAAGCATGTATCCTTATTTTTTCTTTCTACATGGTTCTTTTGAGTTTTAAAATTCTACAATTCCAAATATTATTGAACATCTATTAGATGCAAATAACTGTAGTTCAGCGAGAAGTGGCCTACTAACCTCTAGCTAGAGAAAGAGGTTCACCAAACATAGAAGGTTCTGTAAGATGGCTTTCATTTTGGAAAAAGCGGAGAGAAAAACATTTTAACAAACATGTCACAGAACTTAAGTAGATTCTGCAGTCCCTGGTCTCATCCTGGAAACAAAGCACAAATACGAGAGCTATAGTAACAACCAGAATTCAAGAGATTTTGAAAACTATGAACATGGGATCGAGGTTCTGTGTGACAGGAATTTGATATTCTTAGCTTTTTGTTTAATAACATATTTGCTTTTAATGAAGATTAGTAATAAAAAACAAAACCCTCAGAAAATAGGTGCTGGCAATGATGTTGAGAAATTTCAATCCTTGTGCACTGTTGGTGAGAATGTACAATGGTACAAAAGGAAAATGTATTGTTATGGAAAACAGTATGTTGGCTGCCTAAAAAATTTAAAAAATAGAATTACCATATGATTCAGCAATTCCACTTAGGGATATATTTCCAAAAGAATTGAAAGCAGGGACTAGAAAAATATTTGCACATTCATGTTCGTAGTAGAATTATTTGCAATAGCCAAAAAGTGGAAGCAACTAAAAATGTCCATCAATGGATGAATGGATAAACAAAATATAATATGTACATACACTGAATATTATTCAACTTTGAAAAGGAAGTCCTGTTAAAGGTTACAATGCAGATGAAGCTTAAGGACATTATGCTAAGCAAAATAAGCCATTTCCCAAAAGACAGGTATTGCAAATAGTTTCTCATATTTTAAGTACATAGAGTAATAAAATTTATATAGAAAGAAAGTAGAAGGGTGTTTTCTGAGTAATGGGGAGAGAGGGAAAATGGTGGCCAAAAGGTTAGGGGAGACTGTAGTTTTCTCAGAAGAGGGAGAATTCAAGCAGATGCTTGCATGGGATTGTAGCCTCAAGATTCACTGTCTTTGGCATTCTTCCAACAGCAAAAAGAGGCCCTTTATAATCTAAAGACTTCCTAACAGTTGAAGATGGCTTTAGGGGTGGCATTTGGGGAGAAGTAACAAACGAATAGCAAGAGGAGGAAAGGGGCAATAGAAAAAATGACCGAAAAGGGAATAAAATTCGTGAAAGTAAAATTAAAAACCATTTTATGAGTAGGAGAAGCAAATGATGAATTCAGAAGTTGTAAAAGAGAGAGATGACAAAAGAGCTGAGCAAGAAAGAAGACATTCTATAGAAAAATGCTGACAACTGGGGGTTCCAGCTGATGAACAGAGCTGTTGGCTAGTCAAATTTCAGTTTAAAGATGAAAAAAATGCCCTGTTTTCTATAGGGTAGCAAATATTTATTGCCAAAATGTTAGTTCTGATGAAACACAATATTCATAAGCAGACATTTTATAAGCGGAAGTCTTAGCAATACCCATATAAGTCAAAAAGCAGAGTGTCATACTTTTCAGAGTCATATATTTTGGGGTTCTTTTTAATAAAAATTCTTGTTTATTCTGCATCAGAAAGAACACCAGGGAATAAAATTATTTTGAAAAATGGCTAGATGGAATAGAATTTATATTCCCCCATAAATGGGCAGTAAGTAATTACATCTGAATAAACTTTTGTATCTAGTTGTTTAAGTATTTAAAACTTTCTTAAGATAATTATTCAGGAAAATTTTTCAATTGGGATTATCTTTACTTTTTATAACTTCTTTTCTCTTCCGGTACACGGCTTTTAGCCATCCTTTGATTCTTAGAATGCTCCTCCCAAAAAAGATGAATTATGGAGATGCAAAAGAAATTCAAATAAGTCAATGGGACTGCTTGGCAGTAGTCAGCATAAAACAGAGGTTGAAATAAACTAAAATCAAAGCAACTGTTTTTTTTTTCAATAGTACTTGCTATTTCTATCCTCCATTTCCATAGAAGGCAAACTAAGATGGTATAATAAAAATAGCTAATGTTCATCGAGCTAAGCATATGATGTGCCAGAGCCAGTTTTCAGTGCTTTGCATGTATTAATTTATTTAATCTTCACAACAACACTGTGAGAAAGATACCTTGTAAGCATCCATTATTAAATTGTCATAAATTTTGTAAGCCTGTTGGTAGCTTGAAATCAGCCATTGTCGGAATATTTATACCATGGAAATCGACATATGCTACAAATCAGGGCTTTGGCAAGGAGACTTATTAACCATTTTCTAGAATATCACTGCTATTATTCTTTATTCACAGATTGGGGAAACCGAGACACGGAAAAGTTAGGTAAATTTTCCATGATCATGCAAGTAGTAGTCAGTAGTTAAAAGTGTATGATAGGCAGCACCACTTGAGAGCTTTTAACCATCACGCTGTTTATGATATGACTGAAATATGCCTAAGATACAACTTACAAAGCCTAGGATTTTAATTTGCACTGTTCTACTACCCACTGTTTAAGCTTTCTGAATTTAAAGACATTTTATAATAGAGGTGTTACAATCTCTGCTATATCATAAATGAAAAAAAGATTAGGTAAAAATCTATCCTTCCTTCCTCTCATCCGTCCTTTTTTCCTTCTTTCCTTCCTTTTTTCCTTCCTTCCTTATAAACTTTAGTTATGTCTTTGCTTTCAGAATAGAATGTATGCAAATCTCTTAGGACTTTTGGCAGCATTTAAAGAGGACTATAGTGAATTATCTCTCTAATGCTCTCATACTGCTCTCCTCATTATTGTAGAAGCAGAACAGCTGTGCTGACAGTGGGCATCATAATCATCATTAATAAATATTTATCGAGCATGCCATTTGTGCTGAACAATGAGGACACACAGAGGTAGAAGATATGGCCCTAGAGTTTGTCCAACAAGTGGTTCAGGTAACAAGTAGAAATTGTTCAAAAGAGAAAAGTAGGGCTTGGGAAGCCTTTCAGGGAAAGGAAATAGCTCCTGGGCTAAAGTGTCAAAGGGAAAGTGTGCATTATAGGTAGGCAAAATGGCTTGAAGGAAGGCACATGGGGCTATTATCATTTTTGTCTGAGGAATAATAAGTAGTACCATTAGGCCTACGGAAAGGTTCTATAATAGGGGACAAGGCTAAAAAGGATAGACTCCTGCCTGAGGAGGGTGTTTGACCTTTGACTAAGGAGGCTGGGCTTCCTTTTTTGAACAATAAGGAATCATCCAAGGTTCTTGAGCACATGAAAGATGCGTAAAGCTGTGCTGTGAATAAGATTAAAGTTCACCAGGTATGTAGAATAACAGAGGAGAGTTACTGGAAACAGAAATAACAGTAAAACAATAATCTATTATGAAAGCTTTTTCGACATGGAAAATCATTATGGAATAATTAGAATTGTAAGCAAGATACAATTAGAATTGCAAACTGTGATTACAATGGCACAAAAACATATGCAATGGCAAAGACTAGAAAGAACTCCAACTAAATTATCAGTTATTGGGTTTGGCTGGTGGAATTATGGGTGATTTTTTTCTTTTTTTTCTTTTTTTTAGGCAAGGCAACCCTTGGTTGACCTCACAGATTACAAGGACCTTGTCAGCTTACAATCTTTTATTTTTAAAAATTTTTTTATACCTACAGCAACTGGTCTTCCTAGGTGGTCTCCCATCCAAGTACTAACCAGACGCGACCCTCAGCTTCTGAGATCAGACGGGATCCAGCTTGTTCAGGATAGCATGGCTGTAGACATTTATTTCTTTTTTTATTCAGACCCTCTTTGGCAGCCATCAGCTTATTCTCTATTTCTATGAGTTGGCTTCTGTTTTATTTATTCATTTGTTTCATTTTTTAAGATTTTGCATATAAGTGAAATAATATGGCATTTGTCATTTTCCACATGACTTATTTCAGTTAGCATAATATCCTCCAAGTCCATTCATGTTGTCACAAAAGGCAAGATTTTATTCTTTTTTATTGCTGAATAATATTCCATTGTACGTATGATTTTTTCTTTAATCAGAGTTTTAGTATTATGGTCATAGTTTGTCATTCCCCCTCCCAAAATGCATGTAAATAACGACAAATTATTTACAGAAAGTGAGATGCTTGAAGGGGACACCAATTTTAAATAAAATATACTTTGGACATAATAAAATAAAAATTATACTTTGGACATTATAAGATAAAAAGAAAACCGTTAAAATATAGATGGCTTTGTGGCAGCTGCAGTTATGGGATTAAAATTTTGGAGCATATTGAATATTTGACACCCTGTTTTGTGAGTCATGAGAGTGACTGAAAATCCTGATAGGGAATTCAAAGCAAAAAAGACTGAGCCTTGGGGGCGGCGGGCGGGGGGCGGGGGTGGTTGCTTAAGAAAGCGCAGAAGAGGAGGAAGAAGTGAAGTCTATGGAAGGGGTGGAACATAATTTACCTGAAAGGAAGGAGCAGTGTTAAAACCTATTAGGACAAAGAAACCAATGTAAGTTATTAGTTTATAAGGTAACTGACTTCTGAGAGTTAGAAAAAAAATGAGGACTGAGAAAAGTCACTGTTTCTAACTTCTTGGGCTGAGGGGGGTGAAAAAATAATAGTAGCTTTATTTATTGAGTGTTTCCTCTGTATTAGCACCATAATATATGCATTACATCTATTGTCTTTTACAGTTCTCATAACAATGTCTTGCTTTGGGTGCCATTATTATACTATCCTCATTTTAAAGATGAGGAAACCGAGACAGAGCATTTAAGATGGAAGAAAACTTAGAAATTGTTTGGCACAAATCCCCTTATTTTTTATCAGTGAGGTTAAAAGAGCTCATGAGTCAAAGTCATATACTTGTCCAGGACAGAACCCGTCTGAAGAAGAGCTCACATCAGACGGGGTTTATGTACCCAAACTCTCCCTTGCTGATGGCCAATGTACCTCCTAGTGTGGTGAGGCCCGTGGTGGTGGTTCCTCATATTTATTTTGTACATTTTCTCAATACTATGTAAATTGTCTAAATGTACAAATTTTGATGCTATTGTCACTCAATGTTATTTGGTTGCTCCAAGTAACTTTCATACTTCCTTATTAGCAGCAGCTGTATGGCAATGCTGTTTAAGTCCTGGTAATGGATCCATCACTAAAGTGGGAATTTTCACCTGGATCTGAGATGGGATCTTACTCAGGAGAAAGGAAAAGTTGTGATAATTCGGTAGAACACTGATTGACGATTCAATCCTACAAAAGAAGGTATTTAGGTTATAAGTGGCCTAGCAGATCTCTGCTTTCAACGTTTATGTTAATAGATAGAATTTTAGATGGAGACAGTTTTGCCCAGTTTTTGAAAAGACTCTAAATACACTAATTAGAATAGGCCAGATACTATGTACCCTAGATGGTGACTATCAACCAATAATCCATCACAAGTCTACTAAAACATTGGGCCCTGGAAGCATCACTAGCGAACTTCACAGTCTAAACTCTCACCAAGGTGGGAAATTTTATAGATTTTGCTGTTAGCATAATATACGACCTAATACTTCCACAAAATTGTAACCATGTACTAAAATTTTTGTTATTAATTTGAATTAGAAGTGTGTCTATTTTACTAGATTTATAAAAATCTATAACTGTTATATATGCAATTTTAGATATATTTATGTATTATTAACATATTATTATCTCTATTATAAGAGATGGTCCAAATATTGAACCCAGTAGAAATTTTTATTTTGCTAAGATTAATATAACATAATACATACACCTCTGATCACAAGACCCATGTTTTAGTAACCTGACCTAAAATCAGAATATTTAGGTGAAGGCAAAAAGTTCCTAAATTATGTATCTCCTATTGGTCCAAAGAGTGTTTTTCAACTCACTGTGAATTATGAGTCATAGTGGGATGTGTACAACATAAAAAGAAATAGAATAGAAAATATTAACTTCAGAGGGTATCGCTCTTAGTAAGTTTCAGTACCGTTTTAGGAAACTTTTGGTTACTTTTGTTTGTTGGCCCTAAGATGTATTCCTCCCTCTTCTGCTCAGCTCTATAAAGCAATTAAGGATTGACTCTTACAGGCTGTACTTCCCAGGCCCCTGTGTCAGCTGCAGTCAGCCCATGAGAGGCACTGCAAGAGACAGGACAACTAAAGGACAGGAGAGGAGAAGACAGGGTATTTCCCTCTCCTCTTTCTGCCTCCAGCTATGTCTCTAGCAACAGCTGTATCTCTACTTTTCCTCTGACTCAGAACCATCAAGATTTCAGATTTCACCAGGAGACCCTGGCCTCTAGGCTCTGTTAATTCTCTCTCACCCTAGTTTAGGGGTAACAGTGACTTCTAACTATTGGTACTCTCAGTTCCTTATTTGACTTCTCAACTCTTCCATCATCAATGTAACTAATTCCCTAAATTAAATTCTTTCTGTTTTCCTGGTTGGGCCTTGACTGATACAATTCACCCTGTACCTAAAGTATGTGTAAATTGGGTCATGGTATATGATACATATTTTACTGAGAGTAGTTGTTAAAAAAGTTTGAAAGCCACAGCCTATGAAAATAAATTTGATAGCATGTAATGAATGGTGCTGGGACCATTTCTTCAGTTGGGTATTGATGGCTATTACTGAACTAAAGAATGTGAACTTGGAGACTTTTTTTTTCTTTTAAGGGAAACAGGGTGGCAGATTAGGAGGTGTACTGATTGAGAGTGAGGAGACTAAGATTCTAACCTTGGTGGGTGGCCATGGGCAGTCCATTCAACCATGTGTTCCAGCATATTATGCTTATTTAAGTGATGGAACCAGAGGTTCTGAGATTGGTATGTATTTTTTAAATCAGTGACTATTATAAAACGTTATAGTTTAACTCTTCCAAGTAAGACATTGATATATAATCTGTGACAGCTCAAAGACCAGTAATATTAGCATCTGAAGGCTGTTTGAAAGAATAGTCACTTATCTAGATCATTAAATTTTGTTTTCATTATTTAATTATGTTCCTCAATTGATAAGTACTCATTTATTATGTTAGCATTAGAAATAATAGCTCATCATTCTGCTCTTAGGTTCTTATGAAACTAATAAACATTGATATAGGCCATAGGACCTGCAGAATATCAGGTAATGGTAGTTACCATCATTAACGTCAGTAAATAAATCACACCATAAAATTGTCATATAAAGACAAATGCCCCTGATATGTGGGTATATTTTAAAGCAGTTCAATTAATTATAGATAAAATGTGAGGTGTCAACCACTTTAAGATTCAGATGTACCCCCAAACCCTAAGTCCTAAGTATTAAACAAACACACAAACAAAAAATGTTATATATTATGATTTTCTTTTACTTTATCAACAAATCCTTTATTTCTCCCCATATTTAAGGAAAGTCTATTACCAAAAGTTCCCAAATAGTCTTCATAGTAAAATGCCAACAGATAACAGAATGTCTCTGCTAAGATAAGCAATGGAATATGCACAATTCCAGACTTTTCCTTTATGCCCAACAATCATTGAAGTCAGTGACTGTTCAGCTGAGTTTATCTTAAAGGGAGATAAAAGCTTCCTGCCCAGGACAAACTTTGCCCCATGTAGAATCCAGATGCTGCAACTCTTTCTCGAAACTTATTATTCTTGTTTTATATATTTATCACTTTTCTGGCTGGTAACACCATTGAAAACTAAAATAAAGCCATATTGATGTGGAATGTACTTCATACCTCCCTGCGGAGAACCTGACTCCCCTCCCTCTCCAAAAGCAGATTGTTTATCTCAATTTCTTTAAAGAGTCACCTAATGTGATTTTAGTAGTCATTTCTGTTTTTATGCATCCCTGCTTATTTTCTACTCTTCTCTTGAATTACATAGAACATCAAGCATAGAAAAATGACTGAAATAAGACAACAGCAGATTGCACTTTTGTATACTGTACTTGAAGTAAGAATTGGGTAGGTGACATAATGCAAGTCAAGCTGGAAAAGGGTGGCATACAAATGAAAGGCAGTGAATAGTAACTGAAAAGATAAGTCCAGTTACAGCTGAAGGTGGTCTAAAAGTAAAATGCTACAATAAAATCTAATAAAACAGCGTGAGAGATGGATACAGCCTATTCTGCTATTGTGGCATTTGGTTGAGGGGCTTGGAGATGAGCTAGTGTCACATTGGTACAGAAGCATGTTATCATTCAGAGAAACACAGTACAAATCAAAGGGCAGTAGGTACAATGGCCTGCCAAACAAAAGTTAAAATATTTGAACAATTTATGACAATAAATTTCCAGACACTGAATTCATGTTCTGATTCCTAATGTACACCTGCCCAAAGATGTGTCAAAGCCTCAAAGACGTGTTGATGACAACATTTATAAAATCCTTTTCTTTGTCTAGTCAACATACATATAATGGAGTATTATTGAGAAAATCTTTCAGAAGGAAATTATCTTCAGAAAGCATATCTTTAGAGACAAATGAAACTTTCCTTTGGGCAGTTAAAAAGCATTTAAATTGTCTAAAGATATATTGAGTGGTATAAGGTTTAAGGGTAGGCATGTTTGGACATATAAAATGTGCACATTGTTTTTTATAGTAATAAAAAATTTTATTTAAAAAAATTTAAAATTATAGCTGACATACAAAATTACATTAATTTCAGGTGTACAATATAGCAATTAGACATTTAAATAACTTACAAAGTGATCACCTCAATAACTCCATATCCTTGCCAACACTTGTTGTTTGTTGATTTATTGATGATATCCATTCTGACAGGTGTGAGATGATAGCTCATTGTGGTTTTAATTTGAATTTCCCCGATGATTAGTGATATTGAGCATGTTTTCATATGTCTATTGGCCATCTGTATGTTCTCTTTGGAGAAATGTCTATTTGGGTCACATTTAGTTTTATAAAAGTTACAGAAAAGATTAATTTCTTATCAGGAAAATATCCTGCATTATTAATGCTGCTAATAACTCAATATCAGTAATTCTTGCCCCATTTGAGGAAGATTTCATTGGGAATCTGCTGAAATGTATGGACTCTTTTTGCAGAAAGTGTACATTAACATGATCGTGGAATTTCAAATACAGTTTCAAGGGATTCTCAAATGCTCCAAATATCATTTATATTCTACCTGCCCCCTGCCCCATAACAGGTGAAGAATCCTGTATTGATGACAAATTATTGGGCAGTTTTTACATGAGAAACAGATCACTCTGAGTCTGGAGGTATACCAAGCTGAGTTAAAAATTCTGACTTCATCATTTAGTCATCTCTAAGTTAGTTGATCACATTCCCCTTACAATTAAAAAGAAAAAATATATAGAGCATAATTTATATATATTTATTCATAATACATGTACTCAGTATTAATATAGCAAGTGCATTATAAAACATACACAAAATAGAAGTTATAAAATGAGATGAAGATGACAGAAAAAATTTAAATATCTTGCTAAGTGTAATTATATCATACTATCAATAGCTAATATCTCAATGCAAAATATATGTTTAGGTCAAAATTCATCATTAACGTAAAGCCAAATTTCAAATAGTCTTGGATAACTGTGAATGTTTTTGACCTATTATCTTGTCAGATCTAATTAGACTGTCATTGTTTTCACCTTTCAATATGGTCGACAAAGAACTCTTTGATTCACCTGTACTTTGCATTATCAGATTTATCTCTATCTTTGATTTCTTTGAGGGAATCTTTTTAAAGCCACTTGTTTTCCAAATAAGAGGGTTGATTGATTAAAATCAAATGATATAACCTGTGGAAGTATTAAACTTTAGACAATGGAACGCCCTGAAAGTGAATAAAACCAGAGGGGGCACTACTGTCACTCCCCTGCCAGTGGCTCTGCTCTTCCATAAGTATTCCTCAGATAAAATTCTGGGTACACAACCAGTTTATTTGGGACCATGTAAAGATGCTAGAGTAAATGAGTATAATAAACATTTATAAATCTCTCTCTCTTTTTTTGGTCTTTACGTCATTACAATTTTTAATCATTGAAGGAAAAAGAGTTTCTAACATTCTTCCCACAGCAAGATGAATTATCTATCTTGCCTACTCTACATTGGAGATCCCTGCCTTAGGCAAATTGCTTACTGCTTTTCAACTTCCTCATCTGTAAAATGGGGATAATATCACATATCTCATGGTGTTAAGTGAATTACATGGCATATATAAAGGTCTCTCCACAAATTCTGGTAGATGATTAAAAAATAAATAAAAGAGAGCTGCTGTTATAATTACTACTACTCTATTACACAATTGCCATGTAAGCACTCATGTTATTCTGAGACTAATTTAAAATCCAAACAAAACCTCCTCTCGAAGTTCTTTATTTGACTGAAAGAGCTGTTGCTTCTCCTCACCTCCCACCTTCTCTGTGCCACGCCAAAACAAAACAAATCAAACCAAACCAAAACAAAACAAAACACCAAAAGCATACCAGCGTTTTCAGCTTGGAAAATAACATAAAGCGTCAGAACACAGTAATCTTGTTCATTAACATGATAATCAGTAATAGGAAGACCTGCTAAATTATCTGTCAGAGTTTTAATATAGATCTCTCATCCTTTCATTCAATATAATTTTTTTAAACAGTATACAGTAGTCTCCTTTACCCACGTGAATATGTTCCAAAACCCCCAGGTGATGCCCGAAACCACAGATAACATTGAACCCTACATATATGTTTTCCTATACATACATACCTTTTCACTTAAAGGAAACACTATATGGCTTCTCTTTGGCTCATCCAAATAACCAAAATCACTATTGTACTTTGGGACCATTATTAAGTAAAATAAGGGTCTCTTGAACATAAGTACTGCAATATTGCAACAGTCCACCTGATAATTTAGAAAGCTACTAAGTGACTAACAGATGGGGAATATATACAAGGTGGAACCGCCAAACAAAGGGAAGGTTCATATCCTGGGTGGAACAGAGCAGGACTGCATGAGGTTTCACTGCACTACTTAGAATGGCATGCAATTTTAAACTTATGCGTTGTTTACTTCTGGAATTTCTTATTTAATATTTTTGGACCAAGGTTAACTGTAGGCGACTGAAACCACAAAAAGAAAAACCACAGATGGGGGTGGGGGCGGCGGAGGGCGGGGGGAACTACCATACAATGTGCTAGGTATCCAGTCAATCGCTGAAAGTTTCAAAGATGAATTGAACTTGCTCTATGCCCTCTAGGCATCAACCATCTAGTTTAGAGGATACCAAATAATCCCATCAAAGTGATAATGGCTGTAATGCTGTAATGGCCGGGTACCCCAGTTGCTAAGGGAGCAGAATAGGATAAGTGGTTTCCTTGGCCTGAAGAGGGCAATGAGGGCCCCTGGAAGGATGCTGGGCCATAGCTGAGTTTTGAAGGATGTGTACTGGGGACTTACATTTCCATCAGAGGAAAGTATGTCCAATACGGCCCCTTAGGAACCAGTAGGTAGACCAGGTTTCCAGAGCTCAGGCATTTGGGGGAAAATCAACAAGGCTGACAGAGATCTGTCTATGCACAGCCTTGGATGACACACTAAGAAAGCTGAAATTTATCATATAATGGATTGGGAATAGACAAAGGCTTTTAACCTAGAGAGTAATATAATTACAAAAAGAATTGGGGTGGTATTTTGGAGGAGTAATTGTGGAAAAACAAAATCTACTGAGATTGTTGAATGGAAAAAAGAAAAGAGAAGAGCATTTATTTCTGAAATAAATTTACTTGCTAATTCTAAACTCTTCACTAAATTAAATATTGGGTGAATCACTTTGTCAAAGTATAGTTTCCATGACTGCAGATAGGTACTCATTCCCTAAATGTCTTACCTGCTCCTGTTTAAAGCTAGGCAATATTTCAGTCAGCATTAACAGTGCCTGGTGGAACTAGAAGCTTCCTAACTTTGTGCATGGAAATTTTCTTTACGAGGGTGTTGTAACCAGATATCAGTTTTCAAACCCAATATCTACGCTCTGTAGAATGTCAACCATAGCAGACTTACCTAAGAAGTGAATGTGGCCATACAAACATGAAAAACAAACAAACAAATAAACAAAACTTCTGTCCCTTGATTGCAAACTAGAAAGAGAAAAGCAAGTTCGCAGAATACATTATGATTTATCAAAGTCCTAAAGGAAAAGCTTCATGTGAATATAGTATGTGAATATATCCTCCCAGAGTCCCATTAACCTCCAACCATATTTGCTTTTGTGTGATTTTCTCCAAAACAAAAGAACTCCATCATTTTTTCTCCTTAACATCAGTTGTTAAATTTTGCTTTACCTCAGAGATGAAGCTCAGGCTATATGTTGTACAATCTTTTCGTAATGAGTCAATGGTGTTGCCTTTTCATTTCTCATGAGTATAGGTCTTGTTTTATACAATTTCTACTTGATGCAGCGCAAGCTACAAACAAGACAAGTCTTTAGAGGAAAGACCTGAAGGGAAAAGGTGGTGCTTTCTTAGACTAATGTGCAGGGAAAAGGAGATGGAATATCTATATTTAATCTCTGCTCCCAATGATAGATTTTATTTTTCAATTCCCATAGTTGTGCATATAATACATAGATACTCATCCCTCCAGGTAGTGCATCAAAATTTTATACGAGCTGAAAAATATATGTGTGTAACAAAGGGAGTGTTTTTTTTACTTTCCATCTGACAAAATTCTGGAAGAAATGACCAATCTCTTCCTCCAGTTTCTTACTAAGATAAGTGTTCTCTTTTTGAAATTTGGCATGGCAGTTGGAAGTAGAATCTTAAAGGGATTAAGGGCACTAATTCACAAAGAAATAATGGTAAAGTCATCAATTTCTGAAAACTTGGTATGTGAGGTTGGCATGTGAGGGAAACAAATTAGCCACCCCCAAATTAAAACATATTACCTAATGTAATGAGTCTTGACATTAGGTTAAAGTCCTTTTATAGACAACTAGGTTATCTGGTTATATTATTAGTTGTAATTTAATAGGGAGAAATTATACTTTTACTACATTATTAATTTTGTTTAAGATTTCTGGTTCTGAATTTCCCCGTTAAGTTATACTGGCATATCCTCAGGCAGAAAAAGAAGTTCCTGCAAAAGATTCTTCAAAGCATACTATATCCTATTTATCTTAGATGTGTTATATTTTGTTGTCATGAGGTTCACTTTGGGATAGACAGAAAATTATGAAGCTAAAGTTGACACGCAAGTACAAGGCCTTAGAAAAACAATAAGGTGGGTGATCACTGACACTCCTAGCTACCTGAAAATGGTGCCCTTGCCCCTTGCAGATTCTGCTTGTGCCAGCAGTGGGCCAGCAAGGTGAATGATTCTTGACACTTAATGACCACATGCAACAATTGTTTTTTCATTGCTTCATGTCTTCAAGGTATCCAGTACCTACTTTTAAGCATCCTAGAACTGCATTTCAGACCGGATTGCTCAAATAGAGTCAATTTGGCAACAGTAAAATGGTCTTAAAATAGAATTTTACTCTAGGAGGAAAAATCCTCAACGAAGTAGTCACAGTGCACTTTGAATGACTAATATAAGCCATTACATTACAAAATAAGGGATAAATCACACTTTTCAGAACACTACTGTATAGCAACAGTTTAATTTTAAAAAGCAAGCACCTACATTAATCTGAGTTTAAAATAATAGGCCGCTGATTTAAAATCTAACATTCTTTCACACTTTATAAAACTAAAAATAAAATTGTCTTAGCAAACATTGACCTATTCCTCCTGCAAAAGAACTGTATTTCAAGGAAAATTGGAACAAGAGGTCTCAAAACCACGAAGTGCCAGTAGATTACTGTTTGTAGGTTTAATTGGTCTTAAATGTGGGGTGGAAGATTCTATAGTCTGTAGAGAATAAGAGATTTATTCCCTTTCTTAAATCGAAAACAGATTCCATGCTTCCACTGCCCAATCCCTGCCCCTACAGCGTTGTTTTTCCAAATTTTTGTTTATATTTTACGCGAAGATGACAGGTGAGGGAAGGTCAAAGTGCTATGTCTGGTCCACAAAGTAAACAGAGACGTTAGGGCGGGTTTGTTTTTATTTATAAGGAGTTAAGCCTCTCAGTTGTTTTTCCCTCTTTGGCATTTGGAAGCTTGCTGTCTTTTAGAAAGGAGGCAGATTTAGCAGGAATGTTCTTTGTGCCCGCCTCCCTTTTTATGGTGGGGAAAGAGAGCCGATTTGTAATTACGCCTTGGGTGGGGGGCGCGGGGAGCGAGAAAAAGTTTCAGCCGGCAAGGCAATCTTCTCCTCCCTACTCCCCACCCCGCGGTCATCACTGTGCCACTAACAGCTTTGGTGCCACTCGGAGCCCTTCCCCTGTCTCCTCCCCTTCCTTCTGCAGGCTTGCTCTGGCTGGCGAAGGCACAGTTAAATTCCAGCACCTTCTTCACATACCCCCAAACTACTACACGCTATTACTACGCTGCCCTCCCTTTCGTTTTGCCTCTCCTGTTACCCCAGCCTCCATGGAGCCCGGCAGCGCCACTGGAAGAGGTTTGCCGGAAGAGGGATAACAGGCGCCCAACTCCATCAAGGCATGGGGCTTTCTGCGTCCTGCGCAGTTTCTCTGCTCCAGGCACAAACACGGCCCGAGAGCCGGCGCCTTGCAGACACACACAGATCCACGCATACAGTAGAGCTGTCTCGGTCCACATTCTTGCACACCGCCCCCTTTTCCCCACGAGCTCCCGGAGTCGCTGAGCCCGGCGAGTGACAGGCGCTTCCTGCCAACCCGCGCCGGGGAGGGCAGGGAGGAGCGGCGCGCGGGGCCAACTGCGGCGCGTCTTCCGGCGCCCGTGGAGGCGGCGAGGGTGGGACGCGGGGCGGAGCCCGAGTTTAGGAAGAGGAGGGGATGGCTGTCATCAATGAAGTCATATTCATAATCTAGTCCTCTCTCCCTCCGTTTCTGTACTCTGGGTGACTCAGAGAGGGAAGAGATTCAGCCAGCATACTCCTCGCGAGCAAGGTAAATATAACTTACAACTCCTTTCTCCTCTTTCTCCTCCCTGTGGCCTCCGGGCTACAGCCGCCGCACAAACCCCTCGGGCACCGCGCCGCCTTCTCTGAGGATTATTCATTATTATCCTAATTATTATTTATTGTGCATGCACGGAGACCAAAACAAACAGGCGGGCCAACCGCCACAACAACAAAAAAGCCCGCCTCCTCCTCGCGGGCCTCAGGTGGAATGCTCTAACGACAGCACCGGGCGGCGGTGGAAGAAACGGGAAAGTTTCAACCGAACCTTGCTGTTCTAATAATAACAGTAGTAATTACTACTTCAAGGCGGCAAGGGTGGGGGGGAATTCCCAACAAACCATAGCCTTGACCCTGGGTAGGCAGTCAGCGATGCGCTGCCAACTCAAGGTTGCAACACACACACACTCGGCAAGGTTGCAATCCACCCCCCCCCCGCCCCGATCCCCTTAAAAGCCGTAGGGGGGAGGTGTGGGGGAAGGCAGGAGGATAGGGGAGGAGGATGGAAACGCGACAGTTCATTCCGAGCAGTCCTTCTCGGAAGAGTTGGAAGTGGAGCTGGAGAGGAAGGCAAGAAGCCCGGGCTGGCAGCGGGGCGCCAACGAACGCGGCTGCAACCAGCTTCCCGGGGACTTGTTTAAAGGGCTCCGGCTGCGGAGACCCGAGCGGATCGCGGCGGGAGAATCCTGAGCTGGTGCGCTGAGGAGGCGGCTGCCACCGCTGTGGGGCCGGTGCGTGCGGCCTCGGAGGTGTCACCTCCACTTTGCGCGTTCTCTCGGGCGGGGGTGGGAATGCTGACCAGCAGGCAGGCCTTTAGAGAAAGGGGCTGCCCTGGGTCTGAGCCCGGGGCTCTGAGGGCGTCCTAGCGGCCGCGCGGGCTTGGGTGTTGAAGTTCGGGGTGTTCGGCCCGGGCCTCTCTGATGGGAAGGAGGGAGTGAGGAACGATGCACAGAGGAAGGAGGTCGGAGGTGCCAGTCAGGGACAGTTACCCTGCTCTCCTCCTCCCCGGATTTGTTTTGTTTTGCTTTGCGTCTTCCCCTAGCTTGAGCCGCGGGAACCGCGGGCGTAGGGCGCCCCAAATCGTCTGGGTGCTAGGGGCACTCTGGGGCCCGGGAGAACCACGGTGGCTGCGGGCCGGGAGGCCATGATCCGGATAATCCTCTCTGTCACAAACAGGACCCGCGCGCACTCGGGCAGTGGCTGTGGCGTTCGCTGGAGAAGGGGAAGGGCTTCAGGGGATGGAGGGGGTGGGGTGGGAATGGGGGACGAGGGCCCGAGGTGGGGAGACCAGGTGGGAGCCTCCTCCCAACGATGACACGCACCCCTTCTTTCTCGTTCCCTGCTTTCGAGTTGCTTTATTCCCATCCTAACCTGGCTTACCCCTTGCTCTACTCTCTCCTCGATCCTGCTGTCTTCCCTCCTCCCGTTTGCGTTGCAAAACACGGCCATGCCATCTGCAAAGGTGTCGCGATGCACTTCCCTAAATAACCGGTCCGGCGCTCCAGCCCCTAGGCTTCCTCCGGCTGCGGGGCGCACACGGAGCCCAGTGCCCCCGGGTGCCCCGTACCAGGCCTCGCACCCTGGGCGCAGTTGCACGGCGAGCGGCCGGGGGCAGCAGTGCAGGATCCAGAAGACACCAGCGCTCTGGTCTGGGCACTCCGGCCGGTTTCCGGTACACGCGGGGAAATCGCCTCCTGCCCATGTCTGCGCGCTCGCCCCTACCCCGCCGCCTGGATTGCATTATTATTTTTATCCGGGTTGCAGTTTGCGGCGGATCCTGGTGAGCGCGGGGTTGGCTGGACTGTGGGGGATGGGGGGTGGGGATGGAGGGAAGTTGGACGCGGATCAGGCAGGAAAAAAAAGTTTGGCAGGGCGGCTAAGTAGGGTGGGGGGTGGGGTGGGAGGGGGCTGCGAGCTCCCGCGGCTCGCGTCTCCGCGCCCTCGAGGCCAGCGCGAGTGTGTCTGCGCGAGTGTGAGTGTGTGTTGCGCGCGCCGGGGCCAGCGCGTCGGGAGCAGGGGCGCGGGCAGCTTGCCCGTGCCCTCCCCCGGAGCCCCTGGAAGACAAGGCTAGGTTTGGTGGCGGCAGCTGGTTGGGATGGCGTGTGCGTGTGTCTGTGAGTGTGAGTGTGCGCGCGCGAGCGGCAGAGAATCAGGAAGTCACAGCAACGAAGCGCACACAGACATGTTTGATCGCCGTGACATGACGCGCGCGAGGGAGGAAGCGGCGGCGGGGGCCGGGCCGCGGGCTCCGGCGCGGGCCTAGGGCTCCGGCGGGGACACTCGCTTCGGGTGGCGGGCGGCACAGCCACTACAGGCTCGGCGAGCCCCGCTCCTCTTTTTGTTCCGCGTCCTCCAGGTAAGAAGCCTTCGCCGCCTCCGCCGGCTGTGCAGAGCTTTCCAGCACTTTCCCTGCTGGCTCCCTCAGGTCTCCCGGCTCGCTTTTCCTGCAAAGTCAGGCAGGCGGGGAAAAACCGGCTCCTTGCCCTCGTATCGATCGCGTGGAAAACTTTCCAGCGGGAGGCATCGTGAGGGGGAAGGAGAAGGCCTTGTTGGCTGCTGTCGCTTGTCAGTTTTCTCCTGCGGGTCGGGAGAGTGGAGTCGCAGCGCCCTGGGGCTGTTGCACATTCAAACTTCGGGCCTAAACGTGCCTCTAACTCTTGCAGGATTTACTCCAGCAATAAATAAGTATTCAGAGTCATCCATTTGGTCTTGCTAAGCGTTTGGATTTTTTAAGAGGAGACTGGCTCGGAAGTCGAGGGAAGTGGGGGTGTTGTGCAGAATCATTCCTTCTTTAATGTCTGCACCGGCTGTTATGTAATTTTAGTAGCACATGGGTGCAAAGCCCATTCTGGGCTTCTCCCCTCCTTTGTTTATATAACTTTTGGGAGAGTTTTGCAAGGTTGTTGCTTTTTTCCCTCCTCCCTGACCTGATGGAGGTTGGTGCTTTGGGAAAAAGCAAAGCGACCCGGTTTAGTATTTGATGAAGAGGGTCATCATTGTCATTATGTAGGCTGTATTCTCAAGTATGTGTAGTGTTAGAACATAAGACATTAAGGATACACGTTTGTCTGTTGCATTGAGTGATTATTTTTAACGTCTCTGTGCTTACCAATAGCAGAGGTAAATTTTAAACTTCCATTTCAAAGAACTTATTTATATACACCTGGTTGTGCCATGCTTATAGGGACAGTATGCTTGTGTGAGCAGAAATGTTGTTGTTTGCATTTTGAGAAGTAAATTCCTGTCCAACCACTAAGACTCAGAAACCTCGGAGAGTTGTACTAAAATAAAAGCCATGCCCAGTGTGTGTGTGTGTATACTTACATATGTACATTAGGTTGTTTTCTGTAATGTTTTCCATCATTTATTTGGGGGATCACTACCGGAGGCTTGTTTGCCAACAGTAGACTTAGTAGACTTCCAGCCTACTGCTAGCACACTGGTGAAGTGTTAAGAGGTGTGGCTGGTTCGAATTCAAGTTGGTGCATTGTTATGCAAATTGAGCACACTTTTAGGAATCTAATTGCCCTATTCTTATGGACTTTTTTTTAAAACTCCCTGGCAACTCAAATGTTGGCTCCTGGAAAGGAGGGATTTGGAGATACCTATTAGCTACAAAAGATATTGAAGTGGACTGAGGGAAAAAAAAAACAGCCCAACAAACTTGTAGACTGAGGTCGGCTCTCTTCTTGAGGCATTAAAGAAATACTATATTGGTAAAGAACTTTGTAAAATAAAATAGGAGTTTGGGGTATCAGAACCCTTGAAGAATTGGCAGAGGTGAGGGAGTGCTTCCTTCAATGCAGCCTTTCTCTTAAGAGTTACATCCCAGCTTTGGGAGTAGCTGCACTGTGGTGTTTCACAGAAAATATTCACCGCAAGAGTGTGTTCAAAGCAGCCTTAGATCTTTTCTTTTGTTCGTTTTTAAAGCGGTTTTTGAGCATTTCTCGTCAAGTTTCTTGAAAGGTGCTTTGACCAACACCGGAGGCTTGGAATTGACAAAAAAAAAAGTGCCTATGTTTGAGTTATATTGTTAATGCTTGAATTCTGTTTAAAATATTTTTGACAGTATAACTAGAAGACTTTGACAAATAATTATTTAACACTTTTTTCCTTTAATTTTAAAATAAGTCATTTTACAGATGAATATAAAAGCACATCCTATTATTTTTTAGGAGATAATTGAAATACCCCTTATATTACTATAATATTTTGACATTTCATTTTAAAGGTTTATTATGTATTGGAGCAAGACCATAAAAGAGAAAACTTTCATAAATTATAAAAGTGATGCTGTTATCCAGTGTTTTCATGTTTTTTTTTTTTCTTTAGAAGACTTCATTTGTAAACAGGGCTTTTGTTTGTCAAACTTTCCTAGGTCAGCAGCTTTTTGATATTCCATAAGACATCCTGACATGCTGCCATAAGAACAATTGAATTATCACAAACATAATGCTAAGGAGTGTTTCCCAGCACTAGATTATTGACAGTGTGTTGATAGGACCTGATTTAACCACCAGTTTTGATTCTCAGGGTTTCTGGTCAAAATGGTTTTAAGGGAAGGCATGGACATTTGCTGCTTAACATGAGTGGCCTTAGAAAGCTCTCTGTTAATGAGTCACATTTCTCCAGTACTTCTGGTGAACAGATGAGAAAATTTCCTTAATGTAAAAAGCCACATTTGGGATCTACTTCTGATTTTTTTTTTTGGTCATTTTTTTTTTTTTAATGTAAAAGAACTGTCTTCTTAATTGCTCCATTTCCTTAAATGTGTTCTGATTGTTTTTGACCAATACAGGATGCTGACTTTTCTGTCATTTTTGGAAGAGTTTGTTTTATGGAAATTTAATCTCTAGCCAGTTAGTAAAGTCATGGATCATTCCATAAGTAGTTGGTAATAAAAAATACAGATGCTGATAAGTTATTTGGTAGAGTATTTAGGAAGGTCTGGGGTGTTTATTTTTTCTACATAGAAAATTGTGACTTTATATTAACTAGGAAACATAGGAGTCTAAAACTTAGTTTTGCCCAAGTCATTATGAAAGATAGCATATTTATTTGCCTAAGATGTATCGTATCTATCACCAATTAAATGGAATCTAGCAATTTGGGTTTGGAAAACTTTACAACTTTATTACTGTTTATTATGACTTCATTTTTTCTTATATTAATTAGCACTTTCCCTAAAGTGTTCAGGATACATTAGAGAGTGCCTTTAAGTAATAGCAATTTTAAAGATATAGTCAAGGATACTTGTATAATTATACTTTAGCAAAACATATAGAGCTGACAAAATTTAGGAGCTAAATAGCTAGGTCTTTTGAATGTTGGATATAAAAAACAGTTATGAGTCAACTCATTAATTCACTCATCTGGAATGATGTTTTAGATCTGGAATACAAGATTTTTGGCCGAATGTTGACATAAGTGGTACCCTTTCAGACTTCTGGATTTATATAATGTATTATATATGTGGATATATAATGTATTAATAACATTATTATGTAACTGAAGCCGACTATGAATTACGATGTTTTATTAGATATATAAGACTTTGAGAAAATTCAGACAGTTTTAATCAAGCTATATGCCTCTATGATTTAACATCTTTAAAAATATAGCAATATTCTATTGTAGTTTTAGGTATATAAGCATCAACTTAAGCATCAGTCTTACATCAACATGTCATCTACCTCTATACAAACACTAGTGTTTTAGAAACTTCAGAAACTGACCTAATTTAAATATGGCCTTTTGTAAATCAGATGAAATCCACAGAAGTTGAAATAAATTTAAAGTTTAAAACCATGAAATATAATTACAATCTCCCCCCCTCGTCCCTTTTTAACTGAATTCAGAATGTGGGAGTTAAAGGTACTTAAACAGAAAAAATACCTCTGACCAAACAGGATTGGGATATTGTTGGTTTATAGGTTAATAGTAGTCCATGGGAAATCCTATATCAGTGTGTATTTAGATTGTGTTTTTCTTGTTTAGGATGATTGTACATTTCTTCCAGTTTTTACCATCCCACCGAGAGTTAGGTCATCAAACTTAGAAGTCCAATATCCATGAGGAAGGTCCTCTCCCATCTTCCGCCTGGTGCTTTTCAACTGGGCATTTAATAGTTTTGAAAATATTTACAACTCTTTTATTGTTTGCTGTTGTGCTGTATTCCTACATGTTCTAAAATGCTATTAAGCGAAGTCCGTAATTCGGAAAAAAAAAAATGTCCTACAGTTGAGAATTTGTGTGTTTTAAAGACTGTACCTGAATATGTAAACATATGAATAGCAGATGGTAAACTGTACAGGCTGCATGATACAAGGAGCAGTCAGGGTGAGCTCTCTTGGGTCCATGGCATCGATAAGGCCTTGGAGATGAGGTAGGATTGTTGCTGCTGTTGGAGGGGATGGGTGGGGGTGGTGGATTGTGATCTTCTGAGATCAGAAGAGAAGACCTGAGATCACAGGGACTGAGCATGAAGAATCCGTTGGAAGACTAATAAACCAGTTTTGATCTGGTTGCCCAGGGCAAGAGGTTCAAGTGGGGTAGAATTTTCAAAAGATAAAGTTGGAGGTGGTAGAAAGACTTGACTTCTAGGCTAAAGCATAAATATTTTATCCAGTGAGTATTGGAGGCTTGTTGCTCAAAAGTTTTGAGCAAGAGAATTCATGAACAAAAATTATTTTAGATTAATCTGGCAGGCTGTGGATGCATTTCCAGGGTTGGAATTAAAGCCTTTAGAAGGATCCTTGGGATAAAGTACACTTTTTATATGATAGCTCACCAGAGGTCTTTGTGTGTAATATTTTATTTGAGTCATATCAAAATTGAGGTTGTAGACAGCCATTATTATGCTTATTTTGTGGATGAAGAACTTGAAGGTCAGAAGTAAAATAAACATGGTGATTTTTTTAAATGGCATGTTAATATTATAAATGACCATTATCCATTTCTTCCTGAATTTTTGTTGCTACTATGAAAGGCAGAGCAAGTGGGGCATATCAAAGCTCATCATGCAACCAGGGCTTGCTCAGCATATAATGTTTGCATTTTAGTGCTAAGTCACAGTGTGCCATCTCAACCTGAAAAGTTTTTAAAGTATGTTTTTCAGACTCTCTTATATGTTTAAAGTATAAATAAAATTACATTAGCAGACAGAAGGAAGTTGCTAGCTTTAATTCTTACCAGCATCCCAAATGAGGTTGCCTTGAAAAGGGGGCTAACAGAACTTAGGAAAAACACGGACAGTAAGTACATCACAGAGCGTCATGCTTCAAAACTAGGTTTTGTTGGTTTGGTTTGTTTGGTTAGATTTCGACCCATCGCCTAGCAGTCTGGATTCAGTTGAATTTTAGAAGCAATAGTTATCCATGGTGACCTTTATAACTGCCAGAGGAAGTGAGTCCTAGGTTAGAGGGATGCTCTCTGCTGAGGTGCTTTTTTCGTTGAGGGGTTTTCTAGTACTTTGGGTTTTCTCATGAACATGATTTTTAAAGGAATTTTCCCTTTGTGGAAACATTGGCTATCCTCACTGAGGAGGTCATCACATTGTATCGCAGGTAAACTCTTGGAAGAAGACAACTCATGGTATCTCCAGGGTGATAATGTTAAGAGCCAGGTTCCTGTGAGGCTGTGCCTGGGAAGCGTGGGGCACTAATTAGCCACTGCAGAGTTTGTTGTTACCTTCTGTCTTGCACAGAGCTGCCTCTCAGCCTTTGCCAGGTCTAACTCTGGGCAAGGACGGTCCCAAGGCAGTTTATTTAAAGTGAAGGCAGCAGCTTACATCCTAACTTGTTTCCTTGACTGAATGATGAAGAATTCACAGAAGCCCAACAAACAGGGCCAGCTTTTTATCCAGCCCCTTTTTAAAACACAGTCGACTTTAAATGGTAAACTGACATGAATAACCACAAGAAAAAAATGTTTTCCATGCTTTTCTGGAGTTTTGTATAATGTATAATGTTAAATCTAAGCCCAGAGCGGTTTTTATCCGTGGCACAAATCATATTTGTGCACTATTTAAAGTTGGATGTCTTAGACCAAGAAGTATGAGGGCTTTGGTAAAGTTTCACCACCTTATCCAGACAACCTTGGCCTCTGAAAAGGAAACTTCTGGTAGATATATTTCCTTTATCTTCCTTGCTGCTCTCCTTACCCAGTTCTCTGCTCCCCCATTAAAAATAGCAGTGCTTATCCTGCAGTTCTAGAGATGTTGCTACTTCTTGTCGGGGAATTATCAATTCATTTATAGAGAAAGCTACACAGAAGACAAGAGGCTCTTCGTGTTAGGGGAGAAGTTCTGAATCAGCAAACAGACATAAAAAGAACTCTTTTAAAAAGAAAAGAAAAAACTCTTAACTATCTCTAAGCCTTGTTCTTCAGTCACAGCCAGATAACTTTAAAAATGCTGAGTTATTCTTAGAGATGTGAACTAGGCCTAATTTTTAGTTCTAATATTCTACCTTTGACCTATATCCTGAAGTCTTTCTATAAATCTGCGGGAGATCCAAGACTTCCCATCTTCCTTACAACCTTTGGTGAAAAGTTCTTTAAGAAGTGTTGTCTAGTCAAGGTGGTGGTGCTTCCTCAAACTCTTTCTGTGGCTAGAAAACACAAGTTTCTAGGAAATAATTTATTTTTATTTCAAGGTCTAGCTGAAAAGGCCACCTTCTCCATGAAGACTTCCCTAGCTCCCTTTTCCTTCTTCCATGCTCCAGGCTACAAGTAATTTCTTCTACCCTGTGGCTACATTGGACCCTTTAGCTATACCCCTTCTTGTCTTGCAGGAGCTTCATTTTCTCTCTGTCTCTGTCTCTCTCTCTCTCTCTCTCTCTCTCTCTCTCTCTCTCTCTCTCTCTCTATCTCATTGCTTTTTATGAACAAGTCCTGTTTCCCTGTCAGATTTGCAGAGCCTTGGGGTAAGCCCTCTGGCCATTTTGTACATCCTGCATTCCTGATGCCCCCGTGGAAAGTCAGTACAGTTGGGAATAGATAAGTAAAATGGTGTCCCTGGATGTTTGATGAAACATTGCTGACCTCTTTAGTTCATGACATCGTCTCCACTTTATATTCTCTCTAGGGCTTCTCTCTACTTCTCTTTCCCTTCCTCCTAAGTTAATATGATAATCACAGACAAATCCTAATCCTTGCAAAATATCTCTCCTATTGTTTCCATCTTTTTTCTCTGTCCTCTACTTTCTACTCCTATGCATTGTTGCATACTCTACACACTGGTAGATGGCCCCGCTTGGTGGGTGCAGTGGCTCAGTAATGAGATAAAAAGTTCTACTTAGAGATGTGACCTTGGGCAAAATATGTGGTCCCTTCTTGCCTTCCTGTCCTCATCGTTTAAATGAGGACGTGACAACACGTCTCCTCAATTTAAATCACTAAAATTATTAGAAGCCCATGTGGGTGTATTTAAATATGACAACAGTGGGGGTCTTTGGTATTTCCACTGATTGCCTTTAAGACAGTAAAGTTTACATTTTGTCATGTTGTCATGGTCGGACTGGTGACCCTTAAAATTCCATGAAGTTGAACTCCTTTTAATATGCAGATGGATATGCTGTGGCTTTAAGCTAAGGGGAGAGGAAGGAGATTGGGGCTGAGGGATGATGTCTATAGTGGTTGGATTTGTGAGAAGCTCCAAACTTAAAACACATTCCCCAGTTGTAAAGGCAGAGACATCAGGATGAGAGAAAGCAGGGTGTACTGCTGAAACATTCTTGAATGCAGCGGCCTGGCCCTCAGGGAGTGCTGGTCTGAGGTAGAGGAAAGCATAATGGGGGAGACTAAGGGACTAGCGATACATGTATGATGGGGAGTTCACTGTGCTTTTACCACCCCCCCCCCACATTTTCTTCATTATATTAGCCACATAATTATAGGATGGGTTTTTCTTTTATGTGACAATGTAAATTCCTTCCTCCAACACAAAATAAAAATAGATTTTGAGTGTTATCTTGTGGACAGACTTACCACTACCCTTTCAAAGTTATCTGAGCCCTCACCTCTTCCCCGTCCCTACCATGCCTACCACTCTATCTGTGTAATTTCATTAGTGCTCTGAAGAAGAAAGGAAGGGATTTGGATTCCTAGGAATGCCGGTGGTATTGATGAGGGAGAAGCTGAGTTGGCCAATACTGGATTTTAAACCTTAATTAAAGTAATTTAGTAATAATCTGCACCTCTGTCTCAGACTGGCCTCTCTTTGTATTTTATTCTGCCAAGAGGCTTTACACAGTAGGGAAATTTAATTATGTCCTTAAATTATACAATGAAGTTGCCACCAGAAATGAATAGGAATAAGAAACCAGGACCACTGCTGTATCTTTGAGAGGGGCTCCTCTTTAGGACACTTGGGTGACGAGAGCAAGGCATGAATCCTGGGACAGCCCAGACTCTGCCACAGAGCTTCACTGATGAACGCTACCACGCATAGCGTTGGATTGGACGAGGTCTGCGAGATTCTCCTAGTCGTGTATAGACAGATGGAGGGAGCCTTGAGACACTCCTATTCCAAACCCAGATGAAGCCTAAAGACCCTGAAGAAAAAGCACTCTGCCCAGGTCTCTGGGGTTGGGGGTGGCCCTGAGATGAGAAATCAGGAACCCAGGTCTCTGGGCTCAAGTCAGAAGCCAGAGAGTGTCTTATTCAAATTGTATGATAGTCCGGATTGCTGCCATTCATTAGCTGTGTGGCAGGGGCCAGTTTCCTCATTTACTGAACTATGCTATTTCTCTGAGCTAGCTTCTCGTTTATGAATCTATGCTATTTCATGGACACATTCATCAAGTTTAAGAATCTGAAGTTTCTCTTCTTATTAAAAAATTCCCTGTATAACATGTTCCCATATTACCATTCCACTTACATGCCCATACTTTTCCATTTCCCTTTTCATATGTTTTATACTTTAAGAAGTTTTTAGTAGTTTCCTTTAACAGAAATTGAAGAGCATTTTTATGGGACTATATACAAGATATTACAGCATTCTGTGAGATTCCCAGATGAAAACGATCATATATGCAGAAAGTAGTATTATGGGATAATGTATATTAAAATATAAGACATGAAAAGTAGAACTACCAGGCAAAGTATTTGTATATTCATTGTTCAGAGTTATGGTATATTACCATAATAGCTATTGAAGACCATTTCAAGGTAAACCATAACAGGAAGTAAGCAATTTCCTTTTATTCACTAAAAAAATAAAGGGGTGTATTAGTTTGCTGACATACATGAAATAGCATTGTAACTTGTAGTACCCCTGAATTGACGTCAGCTTCCTAAATTTAAAATGCTGACTGAATGTGTGTGTGTTGGGTGGGGGGTGGAATGCCAAAAAAATGTTATTTCCGCCTGCTTTGTTAATCACAAAGAATAAATAATAACATTTGGCTCTCTAGTGAATTCAAGGCTGTAATTCACTTGCGAGGCTTCCCTGTTGTTTTAGAAACCACTTGAACTCTGTTCGCTTAGTCCCATCTTGTATCTGCAAAACAGTTTGACTGATCCTCTGCTTATATAATCACTCCAAAGTAGCCCTTTCATCACTGCCCGTTTTTAGCCCTAATTCATTTATTGGAATGCCCTACGTTTGTTTTTCTTTTTAAAATTTTTATTAAAGTATAGTTGGAATATAATATTGTATTAGTTTTAAGTATACAGCATAGTGACTTGACATTTATATACCTTACAGTGTGATCACCACAATAAGTCTATTCACTATCACCGTGCAAGTTATTATGACATTACTGACTATATATATTCCCTGTGTTGTACATCATGTCCCTATGGCTTATTTGTTTTTAGCTCGAAATTTGTACCTCTTAATCTCCTTCACCTTTTTTACCCATCTCTCCTTCCCTTCCCCTTTGGCAATTATCAGTTTGTTCTCTGTATTATGAGTCTGTTTCTGTTTGTTTGTTTTTTTAGATTCCACACATACATAAAATCATAATGATGTTTGTCTTTCTCTGACTTCTGCCCTAAATTCTTACCTGTACTTTTAAGATTTCTTTATGTAAGCACACCTTAGACACTGATTACTCTCTAATTTTTATTTATACAATAATCGACTATTAATAGTTTCCCTTGAAATTGTGTCTCAGTTCATTGAGATCTTTTTTGAGCACTTGCTACATGCTGATTGGAGGTGGTGGGGATACAGGAGTGAAGAAGAGCTAGACCCAGCCTTCATGGCCTTGACGGTCTAGGGATTCAGCGAGAGGTGACAGTAGGTAGCTAAGAATGAAACTAATGTGGTTTTCTTTCTTCTTCTTCTTCTTCTTCTTCTTCTTCTTCTTCTTCTTCTTCTTCTTCTTTTTTTTTTTTGTATTTCTTCTCTAACCTCTGATTTCACTTGTGGAAAGAGCCCTGCTATGGGTGACTGGACCGCTCAGTCTAACTCCCTGCTACTAAGTAGTGGGTAAGCAAATTGCTTAGGTCGTCTCTCATTCTGTATTTTGTGAGGTTAACGGCAGGAAAGTTTTTGTGTATATAGGTGTGTGCCCCCAGATAACATAATATGTAACGATTGCTATCACTAGTGATTTTCAGCAATCTTGCTGGGATCATCAGTCTCTGTCAGAATTTGGAAAACAGCTTATTTACTTGTTTTGGCTCTTATCCAAGATCCAGTCATTCCCACCCCCTGAGGCAGCTCCCTGGTGGGTATGCCAAGACATTTTGGAGCATGGGCAGTGGAATAATGCTTTGCTGAAACTGAAGAACTGGAATTTGCATATGTGGTCTGTGGTAGGCCCCAATTCTGTAGTCATGGATGACTTCTTTGGGGAATGTTAGACTGCAGCGAGGCCTAGGACAAATCCTCAGTTGTCCAAGTTGTCTTTAATAAAATAGCTGGCAAGAGGACCACATCTTAAACTGATCCTTCTAATCAATTCTGGTACAGTGAAGGTGGTGGGGAAACTAATGTTAAAAAAGAGGGGCTGAAGAAAAATCACTAGTTCAAAAAAATATATGTACTCCTATGTTTGTTTATTTACAGCATTATTTACAATAGCCAGGACATGGAAACAACCTAAGTGCCCACTGATAGATAAATGGATAAAGAAGATGTGAGGGTGTGTGTGTGTGTGTGTGTGTGTGTGTGTGTGTGTGTGTGTGTAAAGGAATATTAGTCAGCCATTAAAAGGAAGGAAATCTTGCCATTTGCGACAATATAGATGTACCTTGAGGGTAGTGTTATGCCAGATGGAAAAAGACAAATACTGTGTTCACTTTTATGTGAAATCTTAAAAAATGAACAAAGATAATGAGCAAAAACAAATTTATAGATACAGACAACAGATTGGTGGTTACCAGAAGGAAACAGGGTTAAGGGGAGTACAAAATGCGTAAAGGGGGTCAAATGTGTGGTGATGGATGATTTCTAGACTTACATTGGTAAACCCTATGTAATATACACAAATACCTATAATGTTAAACCCCTTGAAATATACATATAATTTATATACCAATTTCATCACAATAATCATAAAAAAGATGGCTGCTTGTTGTGCCAAGCACAAAGCTATGTTTTTACATGTACCCGTTGCATTTTACTCTCAGCCAGTAATTATATAAATATGGGAATTTGAACCCATATTTGTCTGACTCCCATAACGTTTGCTCTTCCTGTGATCTGGAATTCTCTTTCATTATCAATTTATGAAATTATACTTTTTCTCCCTTTTTAACAGTCTAGAATTCTCAATGAAGTTCTGAATTTCTATTTAACTTATGAAAATGGGTCTTGGTTGGATCCTTTTTTAGAGGTTTTATATTTTAATGGCTTTGGGGGTTAATGACTTGTAAGGTGCCCAAGCCAGTAAGTAATGGAGAGCATCTGTTGACTTCAGTAATAAATCTCAAACTTGTTTAGAATTCTGCTTATGTGTTAAATTTTAGTTTCTCTAGTGAGTCTTTTCTGTATCTTAGATGATTTATATCTTTCTGGGGAATCATTTAGAGTGTTTTTTTTTTTTTTTCTTCTAAACAAGTGGTCTCCATAAAGACTAGGGCAGCTGGATATATATCACACTCAAACATCTGGACCAGACAGGGCAGTTCTGTTTGATGTTTGTTATAGAAATGGCACCATCACATACAACTGTTTTATTCTGATTTTAACATCATGTTTAAAACATTCCTTTCTCTTTTCTTCTTTTCAACTCAGTGTCATTGTACTGACTGGCAGAGACGAGAAAAGTAAATGTCCACGCCCACAGACCCTGGTGCGATGCCCCATCCAGGGCCTTCGCCAGGGCCCGGACCCTCTCCTGGACCAATTCTCGGACCTAGTCCAGGACCCGGACCATCCCCAGGTTCCGTCCACAGTATGATGGGGCCAAGTCCTGGACCCCCGAGTGTCTCGCACCCTATGCCTGCAATGGGGTCTGCAGACTTCCCGCAGGAAGGCATGCATCAGATGCATAAGGTGAGATTTTATTCTCCTGCTCAGCCTTGTCTTCTGAGTTGTGGATGGTTAATATCTCTGTTAACCTCTGACCCCCTCTTTACTACTATTTTTAACAAGAGAAGCTAAGTCTTTGTCCTATCTCGAATGTTATTAAAAACATACATTCTGAAGCTCTTGTTGTTATACATATTGTACTAGTCAGTAAGAGCAGATCTTGGCTTTTTAAAAATATCGGATAGAATATGCAGTTCTGACAGTTAAATTATATGATTTGTGGGTTGCAGGTATTTTGGCTTGAGGAATAAGTATATAAATGCATGTCTTGATTTTTTTTTCGGACTATATGTGTTAAATAACTATGTCATCTACAAATGGACATATTGATAATTCTTCCTTTAAAATGTTGGTATTTATTTTAAAAATAAAATCTCAAAGAGTAAAAGGAAAATGAGTCCCTTTCTAAAGATTTTAAAATAGTTTCTAGGGAATCCCTAAAATGTACTTTGCTGACCTTGTGAGGTGGCCTTATTCTAGTTTTGGAAGAGGGATCTGATTTAGCAGAGCTCAAGTCCAGTTGTTTGTTTCTGGTCTAAGGTTATAATAATCCTCTGTTTATGAGACTCTGATTGTTGCTGTGGGGATGATCATATTGGTACAATTTTGGCATTACGCCTTCGCAGGATGTACAAAGAAGAGAGAACAGGCTTTTGAGAAAGTAAACAAAAACCTCTGTGACAATTTGCCTTGAATGTTAGCAAAAGCTAGAGAAGCTCTCTGAGGCCATTGTGTATTACCAAAAAGTTGTGCCTGATGAGACAAGTAGAGGTTTTATATCCCTTTTAGGCAGTATTACAGGTGGATAGGGTGGCCGTATGCCTCTTGATGTTAAAATAGGCAAGCCGTTTCTGGTTTAAAACAGAAAGATTACTGCAAAAAAGAGCAAGGTTTCCCTCTAATTGTACAGGACTGTAGGTAAATTTTAAGGTAAGTGTTTGAACCCGGAAGAGATCACCTTTTTTATAAATTTTATTTGATGATTTTCAAATCAGGAAAGTTATATATGCTTATTTTGAAAAGTAAAACCATACTGAGATAAATAAAGGAAATGGTTAATCCTGGCTTCACCCCAGGTAATAGCTTACTTTACATGCTTTTCACACCTTACTTTTCTCCAGGTTCAATAAAAATACCATATAAGCACAGGGATACATATACAGTTGTGAGTTTTAAATAATTTTTCTTTTACCATTATAAAATCATATCATATTAATTACTCTGAAACTTACTGTTTTCATTTAAAAATATATCATGGATATTTTTATAATATTCCAAGTTTTCTCCCTCCTTATTTTTTTTTAAACACATTTTTAGCTTGTCAGGTAACTGAAGGAATAAAGCTGCTTATTTTCCATATCACATTTTTTAGCAGACATATTGAATACATAGACATCTTGAAATCATTAAATTGTCTTGTGATCATATTTAATTAATTTAGGAACTATATTATAGATCTGATCTGTCATTTGTAAACCTTAAACCAGGTGGATTGAATAATTTCAGAATGGGTTAAGGATGTCTCACCTCTGAAATGAAAGATAAAATTTAAAGAAATATTTAGCTAAGCTTTTGTTGTTTAAGCATTTCAGAGTTAAATGTATGAGCAGTGTTGGATCGGTGTTACGTTTTTGGCCCTGGCTTGTTTTAATTAATTACTTCTTCTGGTCCTTTGTTTTGTTACCTAGCATCTTTGTCACATTTTCTCATATTCTCTACCCCCATTGAGGTTCTTTTTTGTTTCTCGTTTTGCTCTCATTCTTGCAAGTATTGCATTTTTTGCCACCCTGGTTTTCCTTAACTCACAGCCCCTCAGATAATTCCCTGCATGAGGACATGGTTAAGTGCCTAAGTTCACACCTGCTGACCAGATGCCTTCACTTTCTTAGATTCTTTTATATAGGCAGCTTTATTCCTTCTCTTTCTCTTCCTTCTTACTCTGAGCTTCAGCATTTTGCTTTTCCCCATTACTGGAAATAAACAAGTGGCATAAATACATCTGCTGTGTTGCTTTGATTTCCTCTCTATTATTACTATTTAACAGACTCAGAGACACTCTTTATTCCAAATTCTTCCCATTTTCCTTCTTAACATCCTCTATATAGTAAATTTTTCCTCTTTTCAAGTGTATGCTTTTGACTCTGCAGAAATTAACTTTCCTTTATCTAAAACTGCAAACACTCAGACTTTCTTGCTCGAAGTCATTTGGTTTCTATAAAACTCCTGGAAATATTCCTTTCAGGCTGTTTTGAAATTGCTATTCCAGTTTGAGGAGGAATAGACTTTTCCTTTTTCAAACACATGCTCTATTGCCCAATTCTGGATTAGATTAACATCAGTTCAATAGCTATTTATTGTGTGTCTGTTATGTTCTTGGCCTCAAGTCCTGTTTCCAGACCCTATGTTCTTAATTTTTTTCCAGACCTGTACCTTTAACCTTTTTTGGACTTCCTCCTTCTGTAGTATAGCTTCATCTATTTCACCCTTCTTCCCTTTCAGTATTCACCCCCATTCACTGCCCTGCCCTGTCTGTTTCTCTTTTCCCAACTGCCATGGAACTTTCTGGTTTCAACTTTTAAACTTTCCATGGTTCTTTTGCCTCTGATGACAAAAAAAAAATACCAAAAAATAGATCATCGCAGACATTTCAAATAGTCATTCTTCAGACTTTGGACTAACTTCAACATATAACAAGTTTCAGGATTTACTTAAAATGGTATGGCAGAATAGCTTATATTTGTATACCTTGTGAATAGGACTTTACTTTTATTTTCAGGTTTTGACTTTACAAAAAACTCAACCGTTTAAAACCTTAACTTTTACAGATAGTTTTGCTGATCCTGTTGGTGTAGTCTTTTAAAATTTTTTCCTCACCTATAATATATATGTAACATATAATAATATAAGTAATGTGAGTTTAAAATATGTGACTATTGTACGGGTAACAGATGATTGTGCCACAATTTTGAAGACTTTAAAGAAGGGTCTTAAAACTCCAAATAGAAATGTTGTACCTTAAAGAGGTATCTAACTGATGTCCTTTCAGCCCGTTGATGGTATGCACGATAAGGGGATTGTAGAAGATATTCATTGTGGATCCATGAAGGGCACCGGTATGCGGCCACCACACCCAGGAATGGGCCCTCCCCAGAGTCCGATGGATCAACACAGCCAAGGTCTGTAATTCTAATTACCTGATTGTGGCTCCATACTGTCTTTCATCTTTTGTATTGGTTATTTTAATTATGACTTCCAAAGAACATTTCTAAGGAAGATTGAATCTAGCACATTTCTTTTCCCTAGAGAAATCTCTCCAAGTTTCTACCAACTTTATGATTTATATGGTCAATTTGATTAACAAAATCCTAGTAATTTTGCCAGCTTCTGTGAACCAATGCACTCTGTAAAGTGCTTCATGTACTTGATGTGGAATCTTTATAGTGATCTTTTAAGGTAAATTATATGACCCCAGTTTTATAGATAGGGGTGCTAAAGCTCAGAGAATTTACTTTGTTTTCCTAAGTTTACACAACTTGTAAGTGACAGGGCCAGAAGAAGAATCCTGGTCTGCCCCCCAGTGACAGTGTAAATGTGAAGGTTAGATGAGCCACTTGTGTCCCTTGAATTGCATGCTCATACATTGTCTGCAAGTGGTTTTCATGGCAGTGGAATTACCTGTCATTGCTGGTGGGTGGCTGTATTAGTCTTCTAGAGTTGCTGTAACAAATTACTACAAACTGGGTGGCTTAAAGCAATAGAAAATTATTCTCTTACAGTTCTGGAGGTTAGAAGTCTGAAATCAAGGTATAATCAGGGCCATGCTCTTTGAAGGCTCTGGGGAAGAATTCTTTGCCTTGTCCAAGCTTCTGGTGATTGCTTGCAATGCATGGAATTCCTTGGCTTGTAGATCTATCACTCCTATCTCTGTGTTGGTTTCCACATGACATTTTTCCTGTGTGTCTGTGTCTCTGTCCAGATTTCCCTCTTATGAGGATACCAGTCATTGGCTTAGGGTCTACCCTAATGCACTATGACCTCATCTTACTTGATTACATCTGCAAAGATCCTATGTCCAAATAAGGTCACATTCACAGGTCCTAGGGGTTAGAGCTTCAACATATCTTTGTAGAGACACAAGTCAACCCACAATAATGGCCAAATCAATATATGGTATGTTTCAGTTCTCTTTGGTGCCTTCTTCCTTAACTGTTGGAGGCATATTAAAGATACCTCAAAGTCTTTTGAATACAATCTAACTTGTTTCCAGAATTATTATATGGTCATTTTAACATGCAAGGGGCATGCATTATTCTATAATAATTAACCCTAATATGTTGATATTCTAATTCAGTTTATGGTTTATGCATTGCCGCGTATACTCCTTTGTACTTTAATGTATGTGTGTTTCATGATCAGATATCCATCCACCTGAAAGAAGATTTTTGGCTCTGAGAATTTAGAGAAATATATTCTGTTTTAAAATATGCATATAAATAAGCAAGTCATAGAGGCTAGGAGAGTACATGTTCACTGATATTCAAACAAGTTTTGAATATCCCACACTCTGATCTGAATTTTGATGACAAGTAGGCATCACTGTCACAGATGATTCATAAAATCTTGACCCTGTCAGAAAAGCAGCCTGAAATCTTGGGACTTTTTTGCAATCCAGGAAGAAAAAATTTGAACCATTCATTGTTAAGAAGGAATTAAGACAACACTTCCAAGTTTATCATTTAAATTCTAAGGAGCTGGTATGTTCACAGAGCTACTGTAGGTCTCATTTTTAATATCTGGGAAGTGTAAATGAGTTCTATTCAGTGATTCGCAAAACCAGGTGCTTGCTCTGTCTGCTCCTGGCTTTGCCGTACCTCTAATAGCTGGGCCATAGGAAAACTCTAAAACAAAACACTTTTAAATGCATGAATTATAATTGAACATTTTTTCTTTAATGTATCTTAAAATTTCTCTCATTGCTTGGTTCCTTTCTTCAATTTAAGAATGATGATTTTTCTTGGAATCTCTAGCACTTGGCACCATGTCTAGTGCATAACCAGATAGATACTTAGTAAATTTTATTCAGTTAGGTAGAGAAATGAACCTGTGCATTCAAAAGTCAACAGTTTTAAATAGATCTTAATTTTTATATAATTTCAGTAAATTATAATTACTTTGAAATGCAGAGGTCTGCATTAAATGGAATTAGAATTAGCATGTAATAGTTTCTCTAAAATAGCAAAGTGCATTGTAGGCTGGGGAACGACTTATTTAAAACTGTATTTTTGTTTAAGTAGTATTGATATATTGCAGTCTTATTCTGTATAATGATTTAAAAAGAATTTAGACTCTGTAATAACATGTATCTTTAAAAAAACCCTATTGTAGAAAACCATTTATAAATACAAGTACAGAGAGGTGTGGTATTGATTGGAAAGCTTCCAGCTTTAACTACCTAGCAACCTATTAGGTTATTTTAAGGTATTGGTTGAGAAACAAAACCATTTCCTTCAATAAATACTGAATTGTGTACCTTACGGTCCCAATGATAACATTGTTTATTTTTAGTAGTTGAGTAAAAAAAAAACAAACCTTCAAAGGCTAGTATATACTATTTAACGTGTGTGTATGTATGTGTGTGTGAAGAGAAAATTCATATAAAATTGGTACTTGGTTCAATATTATTAAAAGGAGAGAGAGAGGCGATTGCTTCCCTCTGAGGCAAGGTGAAAGTGGGGAGATAATGGCCCTTGAAGACTAGGAAGGGAAAACTGCCACTTTTGACTACTTTTGAATGAGCAAATCAAACCAGAGTTTTTAAAAAGCAAATTCTGCATCAACACTGTCATCCTACAGACAAATGTATATTCACATTTAGGCAATTTCTATTCTCTGTTTTCTCAACTAAAGATAATTACTAAAATATGTTGTTTCATCATTTAGATTGTTTTTATTTTCCTGAAGTTTTATGGAATGCTAGTCATCTAGAAAAAAAAATCTCTCTTTAGATGAAACACACATTTTTAATATCATACTATGATGGAATGATTCTATTAAAATCCCCTCTAAGTTCTAGGAAATGATTTTTCCCACCTTCGGTTTTTTAAATCTGAGGTAAAATTTTGTTTATTGATTAATTATGGGAAATAATTTTATTCCACTCTCAGTTTCTTTCTTAGCAATTTGAGATAAAGTTAATTATTGTGCTTAATGTGACTGCCTCACCTTCATAACTTTGCCTTGTCACATAGTTCATAGTTTACAAGAGTGATTTGATAAACAGTATTATATAGTTAAGATTGTCTAATTTGTTGGTCTGCTGTATTAGGCATCCTATGACTTATCATGGGTAAGCTATAATGGATCACCTTAGGAAAGAGGAGAGATCAGAAGGCAGGAGACATGACCCATATTAACACCTGGTTGTATCCCTTCTACTATGAAAATGTTATTAGCTTTGGTAGGAAGTTTTTCTTCCTGTTATAGGTACAGATTTGGCCAAAAAGGTGTCAGAAAGGTGCTTTCATAATGAACAAAATGCCATTTTGCACAAGCAGTACAGTTAAAATGTGTTCCTCATTAAAAAGGAAAAGGGAGAAGGTTAATGACATAAGTAGGTAGATGTATGTTATTTATATTCTCTAAGTGTTTATTTTTATAGCAATATACTGGGATTAAATTTCTGCTAGTCTTGCAAGCTGATTTTAGGGCCATTTTCTTGGCTAATCATACGACCAACTAGAACCATAACTGCTGCATGGTTTTTATGCTCTGTTGTGGAGTAGGGATTTGGGGAGTGAAAAGTAGTTCTTATATTTCTCTTCAGGACAGGATTTTTCTGAATGGAGTTCTACTTCTCACCAAGTGATAGAACAAAACATACTCTTGTATTAGGGGATCAAGCTAAATTTGTTTCCCTTTCCAAAAGGCATTTGAGATAAAAGTAACTATATTTTTTTATTTTCTGTAGTCTTGTGAATGCTGATGGTGAGGCCCCTGTCAGTGGCAGTCTCATAGTCTCTGGTCACTGTGATTGCACATAGGTGCACAGAGCTATTTCAGCTCAAACTTGACATAAGTTCAAACATAGCAGATGTCTAATAAACACCTGTGTGATGACCTTTATGTTAATTGTGATGGAAGTACATTATTAAAGGGCAAGACTTTTAATCTGATATTTTATATTGTGTCTGAGGACACCTTTGACTTCATTAATTAGCACTTAGTTTGAATTCAAGGCAACCTTTTAGATTGCAGTAGGCCCCTTTGTTCTCTCCTTTATCTTGGATCTCCCTCCAACAATACTCAGTCATATGTTTTTCTAGGAATTCCAGTGCTATACAGTTCATCTAAAATAAGTTCCATGAAATTTTTGTGCATTTTGACTTTTCTTCCCCAAGAAAAGTATTCTTCCATTTCCCATTTAGGTCTCATAACCCAAACGGATTGCACTCATTTTTATGTCAAATCATAATCTTCCAGAAGATTTTTGAAACTTCTAAGTCTTTAACTTAAAATCAAAATTAGTATTTTTTAAAACCAGATTAATATTAGACCATGGAAGGAATATACTCATTGGAATCAGGTGAACCGTGGTTTGAGTCTAGGAGCTGCCAAGGGCTAATGGTGTGACCTTGATGACTCACTTACTGTAACTCTGAGCCTCAGTTTTCTCATTTAAAAAAAATGAGGTGACAATATGTGTGTTTTGTGTTGTTGTGAGGATTAAGGAAATAACGAATACTCCATTCATATCCCTTTAATCCTCCTTACCATTTCTTTTTTTCCCACCGCCTGATGTCCACTGGCCAGATCACCACACGTGGAAAAGTCCCTGGGGACTAATTATCTCCAGAGTCTTAACCAGTGACATAAGCAGTGATTATTGATCCTTGGAGTATAAATATCCAGCTTCTTCACCCCTCCCTGGGATAATTTGGAGGCAAGTTATTTGCCTTATATCTCAGAGCATCTGCATGAAATTAATCTTCAGGCATCCACTGCAACAGCCAGATTAATAACACATCCCTTACTGGCTGCCTTCCCTTCCTTACATCACCTTTACATACCCCTGCCAGTGTACCTGCACCATCTGTATAAATTGCCTACACTCAATCCCTCCATCAGGCTCTGTTTCTAGGGAGAATTCCACTAAGATAGTATGTACAGTACCTTGCATATTGCCTAGAAAGTGGAGGCCCTCAATAACTGCAAATTATTCATAAAGTGTGTAATAGCAAACCAAGTAATATTTGTTATCCCCATAAGAGACTCTTCGTTCCACATTATGATATAGTAGACACCTTCAGGTTTTGTTCTTTAGATTGGAGCTTCTTTCAATCTGTAACACTCCTGGTGCTTTTCCTTTAGGTATACAACAGACAAACAATTTACCTTCTAGGACACATATGGCTATTGATTGCTTGAAATGTAGCTAGTTCGAGTTGATACATGCTGTAGCTTAGTGCAAAAAAAGTGTAAAATATCTCTTTAATAATTTTTATGCTTTGAAATGATAATTTGGCTATGTTGATTTAAATGAAATACATTATTGATGTTAGTTTTGTCTGTTTCTTTTAATGCAATTACTAGGAAATTTTACATTATATATATTTGATATATATAAATTTTAAATTATATATTATTTTTAAATTATATATGTATTTTAACTTTCTAGTAGACAGTGCTGTTGTAAAAAATTACCGGAATATTTAGGAATGCCTCTCTTTTAGGGTCATCAGGGACAGCTTGTGATCTCTTTTTATATTCTCTTCTAGGTTATATGTCGCCACACCCATCTCCATTGGGAGCTGCGGAGCATATCTCTAGCCCTATGTCGTCAGGAGGTGGCCCGACCCCACCCCAGATGCCACCCAACCAGCCAGGGCCTCTCATCCCAGGAGATCCACAGGCAATGAACCAGCCCAACAGAGGTCCCTCGCCTTTTAGTCCTGTCCAGCTGCATCAGCTTCGAGCTCAGATTTTAGCTTACAAAATGCTGGCCCGGGGCCAGCACCTCCCTGAAACACTGCAGCTTGCAGTCCAGGGGAAAAGGACGTTGCCTGGCATGCAGCAGCAGCAGCAGCCACAGCCGCAGCAGCCCCAGCCCCAGCCACAGCAGCCGCAGCAGCAGCAGGCCCTTGTTAACTTCAGCAGACCATCTGGTAGGTTAATATGCAACCAAATGAATAATGTGATGGTCCCACTCGGATGAGAAAGACTGCTAACTGCACAGAAGTGCTGGGTTGGTATAAGCCCAGGGCTGACTTAGCCTTTTTTGTACCTCACTGGCTCCCTTGTCTTGCTTTACTTAGTTGGCCAAGATTCTTGATCTTTTTTGCTGTAGAGTCCTGGAGCAGTGCTTCTTAAGCTTTGGGGACTTGGGTACAAGCTGTGGACCAAGGAAAAAGCACCACCCTTCACGATTTTGCATTTTCTTTCAAGCGTTTCCAGGTCTGTGGGAAGCCCATCTACACACCATGGGTTAAGGGCTCCTACACCCAGTGCATTCCTCGAATCGGCTCTCTTCTGAGCCATTTTGTGTTTGTTGATTTATTTATTTCTACCCTTTTTTGTTGTTGTGAAAAGCATTTGGGGAGGCTTCCAAGAAATGTACCTGCAGTGAAATAATTACCAAGTAGAAAATCAGAAACAAAGGGAAATAGAAATCGAGATCAGGCATGTGAGGGTCTCCAGAGTTCTTATGGTTGCTGCATCTGAGCTTGCAAGATGACTCAGATCTCCTGGCAGTCAGGAAAGGAGATGGGGTCAGGTGCCAAATTCTCATCCTTCACAAGGAAGTTGGTTACCAGTTCACAGAGGACACAGACTCTTTTCTAGCATGAGAATATAAAGTAGATTTCCCAGGTGGAATTCTTTTTTAAATTATTGTATGAGGCACTGCATGATACAGGCATCGATAACATTTGTTCGTAATAAATAGAGTAACAGAATCCACATGGCCTATTTCTTACATACCCTGGCATCAAATCTGAAGCTATGACACTATATCAGCGGTGGAGATGAGATAGTCCTTGTATGGCCTTCTAGTGGGCTGGCGTGATCCCATCGATAGAATTCAAAGGTGCAGGGGGCTATAGGATGACCTTCCATGAATGTTGTTTTCTCTGGGAAGGTTAAAGGATAAAGTTTCAGTTGTCTGGACACTATTACATAACAAATGCAATACGTCCTTATAAACACAATCTTATGTGTTTTCTGGATCATTTTCAGAAAAGAGGGCTCTTTTTTTTTTTTTTTTTTTTTTTTTTTACCCAGCCCCGATGCCTATATCTTCCCTAACCAAGCCCCTCTCATTTGATGGAATTTATTTTATTACTGGCTACTTGTGTCTTTTATATTTCCAGGAATCAGTCTTCATTAGAAAGGAAAATATTTGGGCAGATTATGTTTTATGACAGAGTGGGCAAAGAGGCCGTGGATGGAGGAGGAAAGAAGATGCCTCCTTCAAATAGAGCAGACCCATTCCTGCCCCTGGGGAAGGAGGTTGCATCTGACAGCATTGCTGAACTTTTCCCCATATCTCAAGTTTCAAAGGGAGAGGGTTATCATCTCCCTATGATAACTTGACAAAGACATTTTTTTGGATTGGCATTGAAGACAAGTCAAAATAAGGGGAAAAATATTTTTTTAAGTTACTTTGTATTGTTATTGTTTCTCTGCCCCCCCCCTTTAAATAAAAAGTATAATTGTTTACAAATACATCTACTAATATTTTAGGAAAAAATAAGTTTAAGTATGTCTGCTTATCAGGAGGTAGCTGTGGTTTCATTTTTCTTTTTTCCCATTTTCTAGTGTTACTCATATGTGAAGAGAATCTTTTTGGCTGGGGTGGTCTGCCTCATACTGACTCCAAAGTTATAAATCACCAAAATTGACATCATCATAGCTACCACCAGAGAATTACAGTTGGACTGGAAGAATTGCACAATGAACAAATAACTCTTCAGTCCTTGCCTGCTAGGGCTCTACTCAAATCTAACCCATCATTTTTCTTCTCATTTTGATTCATTTTTCTTTTTAAAAACTAAAGCAAAATTAAAAATAAGAACTGGAAAAGGTTTGGTGTTTTTGGAGGCAGGGGGCAGAAGGACCTCATGCTAGAAAGTAAAAGTTTTATTGCTATTTTTTTTTCAGTGCTTGTCCCTCTCCTGCTTCTCCCATCATATTTTAGTTATCTAAAGTTTCTTGGTATGTTCAATTAAATACGCTTTATTTTTTTCAGCCTGTGGAAACCACTTAAATCCTTATTTAATGCACAGAATAGTTATTTGCATGAATATCCTTTTGTCCTAGAAGGCAAATTGAATGCACAGAAATTTTGTACATGTGAGACTTAGGTATTTTAATGAGTTTATTTCCCTGTTTCTTAAAATCAGGCATAGCGTTGCATCCAGTAAAGACCCCTTCCCCCCGCTCAGCTGCCCTGGGATGCCCCTCAGTAGTGTCAGGGGATACCTCTACCTTGACTTCTAAGGTGAGGACTGAGGGGAAAGCAGACACATTTTGTACCTCTGACAATTGTTTATGTTGGAGAGGGAGTAGGAGATAAGCTAAAGAATGTAATTTGTCTTCCATTTGAAGATACCAGGGAGAGGTCTTATCATTTAGCAGGCCCATGAGTATCTGTTGTAAAGATGATTTCTGTCAATAGAGAGCAAATCCAGTCAGGCAACTCAACTCCATAAGCTGCCTGAGGGACAGGCATAAAACCTAATGAATAGATAGTGACATTCTGGGCATGTTTAATTGCAGCAAGCTGCACTCAGTTCCCCAGCTTCTGTAAATAGAAGTTTTTATATAATCTGTTGGAAGGAGTAGAAAATAGACCTATGCAGTAAATGAACTTGTGTTCTGTTAGGAAAAGAGTTTGCTTGTGACTCTGATAGCAGATTTGCAGGAAGCACATGGCAAGCCAACTTATCTGAGTATTTGTGCTGAGTTGTATTAAACTGTAGAAACATTTTGAAGTTTGCTGTACAAAATAGTACTCCCAAAATTTCCAGCTAATACAGTGCCAAATTTCCTAACAGCTGTTCTTTTGCCATGGAGTCTTTCATAAAGCCGAGAAATTAAATTAGACTTCCCTACATTCACGTCCTTGGTGGCAGTAAAAATGATGAGAGCATATAGTCACATTGTCTCATTGAATCCTCACTACCACCCTATGAGATGGATACTATTATTAGCACCATTCTACAGATGAGGAAAGTGAGGCATAAGGGGTAAATTAACTTGCTCAGGCTTACATGACCAGTAGTGATAGAGCTGAGGTGAACCTTATCAGTTCTTCTGGGGCAGGGTACTTTTAAGTGTACCTGTTTAATTCACAACAAGATGTAGTACTTTTTAAATTGGAGATTTGAATGTATGAGGCCATGTTTGGGTCTCTCTCTGCTTCTCGATTTTAAAGATCAATCAACCAGAAAGAATGCCTTTATATTTATCAGCTAAAGAAGGCCAGCTCTAGTTGGGAGTCATAGGCTAAAAATGACTAGATTAGGAATGAAAGATATCAAACATGCTCTGAATGCTCCCCCCCACTTTTTTAATTATTAAATGTGATTTTAAAAACAGTTACTTGAATATACCTCAAGGAGTCATCTTTGGCTTCTGCATAGGTATTTAAAGGCTGTAATGCTAAAGAAAGTGCCCAGAATAAGTGAAATGTGTAATGCTTATTGCATCGTTATGGCTTTTGTTGATGAACTATTTAAACTCTGAAAGGAGGAAAAACACTTTGAGAACTGAATTTAAGTAATTATTATGTTATCTTCTCAGTAAGACCTGGATTTTCTTTTTGTTAAAGGTGGTGCTTTTTTAGAGGGCTTAAATGTATTAAGTTCATTATTTAGTATGCTTATACCAAGTCCTCAAATATATTTAATTCTACCATTTCTTGAGCTTATTAAAGAGATTCATAGAATCACAGAGAATTAAATGTTAGAAATCTCTATCTCCTCTTTTGGTTGGATCACACTTACAGCAACCCAAATGAAAAATATACCCTATTTTAAAGTGCTTAACAACCCTAAGACTTAATGTTTAGAAATTTGCTTTTTATATATAGATGAAAGAAACTCTAAATATAAAATATTGTGAAAACCTATGCAAATGTAAAAGACCTCTCATTCAGAAAAAAAAAAAAATCACAAAGTACTTAGCTGAAAAGAATCTATTTTGCTTAGTATGTCTATAACGCTTAAAATAAAAAAATAAGAAATCAGTATATTTTTACCTCAAGAATTTTTCATCAGCCCCAGAACCAGGGCTACACATCACCTCAAGAAGTCTTATCTAGCTCTATATCTTTTGGAAAGTTTTACCTAATTTCAGAAGAAAGGGGGAAAAAAAGAACAATAATAACACCCCCCTACACACCCACACACATACACACACTATAGTTTCCTAGGCAATTTGTGCTAATTCTTCACATTCCTCCTGTCAAAATGTTTGCTTATAGCTATCTTTGCATTATCATTTAAGCTCATTTCTAAGTGGTGTTTGCTGGAAATTGAATAAATGTTTAATTTTTCATACTGCATGTATGTCTTTGTATGGTTAATTATTAAGTCTCTCTGAAATATATAGACTATTATTTTTGCTACCATTTAATAATTTTAATTTTTCTTGGAAAAGATATAGATAATACTTGGAAAAATGCCTGTAACAGGTTTTAACATCTGCTTACGAGATTTTTTTTTTTTTAATTTACTAACTCATTTGGTAGCGTTACTAATGTTATTTATAATTTTGAAGTAAATAAAAATTCATCTTAGGAGGAGAGATGGAATACTTCTTATTTTAGATGTATACCTACCAATCAATTTAAACTCCTGAAGTTTAATGTGGACAATTGTTTTAAATTAACTCAAACACATTTTGATAAGCTTGATCATTTTATATACCTTTATTCTAATAACATGAGAAAAATGCTATCTTCGATTTTAATATCTACTAGTTTTTATTAGGTAGAATGAACAGATTCCCCCCCCCATACTGAATGTTTTTAGAAATATTTTCTAATATGTAGTAAAAATTTTAAGTTCTGAGATGTCGATTAAGTCTGAAATATACTTTATAGGTCATTAAGGAAAAATTTGTGCCCCTTTGAGTTCACATCAGAGGACTGGCAAGCTGCTGACTGCATTGGCAAGGGATGGTTTAACTTACAGGGCTCTCGCATACTGGGGCTGAAGTCTGCCTAAAGGGGCTTGTCCAGTAGTTTGCAAAATATGATTTCAAGACCACACCCAAATTGCATCTGACTGTTAGGTGACTCCTTTACTTTTTTGAACTCTGAATGCACCTGTAATGCTTTTTAAAAACCCACCGTAGACCTACATTAAAAGCTGGCAGTCCATTCCTTAAAATAAAATCATTTTATTACTCAAGAGTCATTTTTGAACCATTTTCACAAATGTTCATTAGTGAATGCTATTTTCTTATGATAGATGCCAGATTCTTTCTTTTTTTTCTTTTCTTTTTTAAAATTTCTTTTCCTTTCCCCCACCTTTCCACTCTTCCCCTCCTTCCTTCTTCTTTTTTCTTCCCTCCTTTCTTTTCTTCCCTTAAGACTTTGACTTATTCCCATCATTGGACCCCAGAGGGTTAGTGAGCAGGCCCTGTGTGACCACAGCACGATGACCCACCCAAGCTGCTCATGTTGCTCTTGTCCCACAGGCCCCGGGCCGGAGCTGAGCGGCTCGAGTACCCCGCAGAAGCTGCCTGTGCCCGCGCCCAGTGGCCGGCCCTCCCCGGCGCCTCCCGCAGCAGCTCAGCCTCCCGCAGCCGCAGTGCCGGGGCCCTCTGTGCCGCAGCCGGCCCCGGGCCAGCCCTCACCCGTCCTGCAGCTGCAGCAGAAGCAGAGCCGGATCAGCCCCATTCAGAAACCACAAGGCCTGGACCCTGTGGAGATTCTCCAGGAGCGGGAATATAGGTAATGCACCCCACCCTGAGAGGGGTCAAGCTACTGTGTTCTTGCAAGTGCTATCTAGCCTAGTTGGTGCAGTGTCTCCTAGTGTTGTGGTCATTCCTTTCTATGGGACAAGGGAAAGGCCTAAGGGAAATTGTGCAGGTTAAAACTCATGTTGTGAGAATGATTTCAGAACAAAGTTGCTGAAGTTTGTTTCCCATTGGAGTTGGGGAGGTGGGGGCCCTCTGATGGCTCCTGGTTGGTAGGACTGTGATTTTCATTCATCCAATCAGAAAACATTTATCAACCCCTATGACATGCTAGGCACTGTGTTAAGTGGGCACTGGGGATGTAAAGATCAAAAGCCCAGCCTGCAGTTCCTACAATCCAAGAAAGTGGTCATCTCACACTTAGATTGTGCAGTGCCTTGTTCTAGTGTGTCAGTTTGTCCTTGAATGACAATTGTAAGCTGGTCACATGTTGAAGTGTTTTGTGTTGGTCTGACCTTCAGATTAATGACACGTCTCATGATACTAAAGCATACTTCAGTAGCTTGGTATGATATATTTTTTGTTTTAATCCATGGTCTATGGCTTGGACCAACTTTAGGAGTAAGCCTTATATGCCTTCATAGGGGGGTCCTTATTTAAATTCTTCCTCCAGAAACTTAATTTTCACCTGATTCGGCACATTTATCTAAATCAGGGATTGGCAAACCTTTACTGTAAAGGGCCAGATAGTAAATATTTTATGCTTTGCTGAACCACATGGTCTCTTTCACAACTACTCAGTTCTGCTCTTTGAGTGAGAAAGCAACCATAGACAATAATGGGCTGTCTGTGTCTCAATAAAACTTTATTTCCAAAAACGGCCTGTGGGTGGAATTTGGCCTGTGGGCTCCTGATACACTTAACGTTAACCAAAAAGGAAGCCCGATAAGTATTGAGTCAAGATTAAAACAAAGCTAAAGATGGTAGTTTCTGGAGTTAGCCAGAAAACATGCCCTGCCACTTACAAGCTGTGTTACCTTGATCAGGTTACATCTCTTCTCTGTGACTCAATTTCCTCATTTGTTAAAAGAGAGTATTAGAGTACCTCTTGTGGAATGACACAAAGATATTTAATATGTATTAGCTATTATTATTTCCCTAATGTGATTTAATTGAAAACAAAATTAGTTTAAAAATTATGAGAATGTTAAGTAAACAATATTTAGGTTCCTTTTTAAACCATTACCTTAAACTTCATTGGAAAATGCATTACTTAATTTGTTATTAGATTAAAATACTGAGCTGTCAGCTTTGAGAGTTACTCTGAAAGAAAACACAGTAACTTGCCATTAAATGTGTGTAGTTTTTTTGGATGGAGAGTATAACTTCAGTCTTATTACTAATACTAATCCTCAATTAAGAGCTTTTATGTAGCTGTTTCTAGCATTTCATGTATCCCTAGAGAGCTAGGTACTCATCATCAATTGATATTTCAATGTCGATAGGCAGATTCGGTTGGGTGAATAATTGCTGGGTGTTATAAAGTCAGATATTAGCATTGTAAACACATCTGGGCCAGAAAAAAAGTGTATTTATATGCAGTTCTTTCTTTATAATGCTATTGAATATAAAAAGTCAGAATTTTTTTTTAAAAGACAGTAAATGGGATAGACAGTATCATTTAGTTACTCTAAAATTCTGATTTCTAAGAGCTAATGTTTTTTCCTGCCTTGAAGGTACAAAGCCACCAGTACCTTTGTCAAATTATGCCAACTACTTTCTTAACACAGATATTCTCTGTACCTAGAAACACATCTGAATTTTTTTTCTTCATTTAGCATGTGCTTTGTTGTGGGGTGTGTGTATGTATTTTACTGACTTCTAAATTTTCTTGGTCATTTTTACCAGAATTTTAATTGCAGAGCTTTCTTGTAATGTGCTCATTTTAGTACCTGTTTTGGAAGTGACAACGGGTGGTCTCCCAGAGTATACAGAATGGAGCGGTACTGTTTAGCCTATTCCAGTTTGTGAAAAGCTTTTTGTCCTCCACTCCTGTATCAATTAAAAAAAAAAGGTATCTGTCAGTATCTTTTAAAATACAAGCATTGTAGAATGTGGTGGAATGGCTATTTTTCACATTATTACTTGATAAATGTCTCCTCTTTTGTAAAGCTGCAAAACGATTGATGTGGCAACCCTGGGCCCAAAAAGCCAGTGGGTCCTTTGGACTGAATTGTCCCATGGCCATGTTGACAAGAAGGATAGGTTTGCACTGGCTGCCTTGCAGGGACATCTTTTATCTTCTTTAGCTATAGAGCAATAGCTGGCTTCTGCCTATCTGCAGATAAATTGTTCACCTGCCAAGATCAGTTAAATTTATCCCTTAAAAAAGGTAGATTAAGTCCATTAGGCACTTGTAAAAGGGAGCAAAGAAACTTTTCTGTTTGTCCATCTTTGAGAGAATGGCTTACTAGCCTTTAGCACTGATAACTAGAAGGATCCAGTGTACCTTTATCATCTGATTAAGGATTTGAGCAAGGTCTAAAAACATCTCTTTTACAATTTTTTAAACTTAGTTTGAGCAAAACTTGCCTGTCAGAAATTCTTTAACAGATGTTCATTTCTTTGACCATTGTAATATTGCTTACCTTGTCTATGAAAACTGAAAAGAAATTGTTAGAATCTTAATTTTTTTTAACTTTTAAGTCACTTGGCTGCTTTTCCTCGTCCATCATAAAATCAGGATTTTGACAAATTGACCTTCTTTATTCAGTAGGCATACATAAGTTTCTGCATATGAACATTTTGCCTCAGATCTGTACAAAGTCTCCAGTTAAATTGGATCCTTTCTTTTTGACCATCTTTCTCTTACAATGGAACTTTATTGGTTTTCTCTATAGTAAGTATCAGAGAGATATGCCAGGTGCTTTTTATTTTATTTTATTTTTGTCTTTTTGGCACACTTTCTTTGCCCTGTCAATATACCTAACTTCGGTTCTTCCATTTAGAGTTATATGTTTCAGCAGAACTGTTCCAGGAATTGTCACCTGAGCATGTAAACCAATTCTACAAATGTTTGCATGCGGGATGTGGTTCACATTGGAAGGAGTTTATTTGAGAAGAGCATCTTTGAATTCTGTCAGCCTTCTTTGGTTTCAAGTCAGAATTTAGTATGAAAACAATAGTACATCCTCCTTGCGTCAGGAAGCAAGCACAGTCTGCTTGCTTGCTGTGTGTGTGTGTGTGTGTGTGTGTGTGTGTGTGTGTGTGTGTCTGTGTGTCTGTGTTATCTTGCCCTGGATCCATTGTAACTCTGAAAATTTCTTCTCAAAAATTACAGCAAGGGCTGCTTTATCAGCAGAGTGGCAAAAAGTCAGTCTCCTTCTCTCTTTTTTCCAAGTGTCACTCAGCTCCTTGAAGGAACAAAATGTACCAATGTCATTTTCTGTTCAAATAACTCTCCTACAGGAATCATAAACTTCTCCTCTGGACCTGAACAAATATCTGTTGCCTTTAATGGAACTCTTTTTCTTGCCAGAACAGTCACCCCTCTTGATTTACTGTTCAATCTGTATGAAAAACCTGAGTGACCTAATTCTGCTTCAATTTTCTGTGCTCGTGAGGACACTAAATGAGTCTCCTGCAGTTATGCAGTATTACATCTGTTGTTGTTTCGGGAAGTTGAGAATCCTGAATCTCTTTATCGGACTACCTGCTGAATCCCATTGATAGGAAGATGAAATTGTCTAGAGAGAAGCATTATTTAAAATGAAGATTTCTATTAACAACAGCCACCACAAAAAGACAAAATTTTCTGTGATAAAGAAGCCCCTTCTGTACCTTTGTCCCCACCCCCACTGCCATGTGCCGAATTGAATGCATAAAATTTTACTATGGAGACTACCTTTCCTTGTGTCCTATAGTTTGCACGTTTGCACTTTGTACTTCTTGCCTCTCTTTCATAAAAGAGAGATTCTTTTGTGCTGGGGAATCTGAGAATCACTGACAAAGTACTAGGCCCTTTGGAGAAGTAGTCATTTCAGGAAGAAGTACACTTTCCCAGATCCTCACCCACTCCAAAGCCCCAGTGGCCCAAGGCTCCATCTACCCCCAGTTTCCACCTCCCTACTTCCCCTCTCTACTCCCCAACTCCCACACGCCCAGTTTAGTGTGATTTAATCTCTGTACTCGGTCCAGCTCTACTAAGATTATTTATTTAGTCCTAGTTCCATAGCCCTTTAGAAGATAAGGGAAAGCAGCCATTCCTCTGGTTTTTAGCACCTGACCCACTTTGTCAAAGAGAATAACCTGGAATACCAACGGATAGTTTTCTGGGATTTTCCTGTGAAAAAGGTCTGTAATAAATCTGGAACCAAGGAGGTAGAATAACCATACCATTGCCCCCCATCTCACCTAACTATATTTAATTTTCCTTTTATTATGGCCTTACTTTACAGAAGTGAAATTGTTTGTTTCCTTTTGCCTTTAAATTATATATTTGGGAAAAATCTGTAATTGATTTTTCTCCTAATATCCTAATTGTTAAGATGTATCATCTCTTGCCGTATTCAGAGATTTTTGCCTCTGTGGCTTTTTAAGAAATTGAACTGGATAAATGAGGTAGATGTTTTTCATACAGTGAAAATTAAAAAAAAAATGATAATAATCTCATGAGTATCAGTTGTAAAAGAAATATGGAAGAAAGTTGGCAGAATTTGAACAATTTGACCAAAAGAGCAACATGATAAAAGTTTATTATTGCTGTATGAACTAACTAAATTTTTAGTCTGTTGTACAGTTAAACCCTTTAAAGGTATTATTATTTGTGTTAGTATGCATAGTTGAAATAACAGCGTGGTAACTATGATAATATAATAGCACATTAGGATGATAATCATTCAGTAAATCAATCAATAGCATGTATGTAACAAAGAAAATAGGAATCTGTCACATTATTTTCAGTGAAGTCAATCAAAAATGATGCATTTTCCTTACTATCATTTTTAAAATTTTGAAAAAGATGATGTTTTATTTCCCTACCAGAGCAAACAACTAAGTTTTAAAAACACTTGTTTTGATATCTGGGCTGTATGAAATAATAAGATTTTTGTAGCATCTAAGTCACAGAAGGTTTTACTTTTTCATATGAATATATATCATAAAGATTGACAAACAATAATAATTTTTAAGAGACTCTTTAATGATCAGCTTTTAAAGTTGAGATCTAGGAAAGTTCTCAGTTAAAAAGTATATTTTAATTATCTGCAGTGTCCTTGCAGTGGTTTTGGAGTCAGGCTGAGAGAGGGTTCAATCTTGGCTCCCTCCCTTAACTAGCTCTGTGAAGTTGGCATGTTTCTGAATATCTCTCGACTCCTGTTTTCTCATCAGTAAACTAGGACCATTGTACCTTATAGGTTGTGTGTGTGTGTGTGTGTGTGTGTGTGTGTGTGTGTGTGTGTGAGAGAGAGAGAGAGAGAGAGAGAGAGAGAGAGAGAGAGAGAGAGGAATTAAATAAAATGGTGCATTAAATGCACCTAACTTAGTGCAATTAATATTAACTTAGTTTCACTTATTGCATTTTTATTACTATTCTTTCTTTCTTGAAGTTTATTCAAAGACAATTTTGCCCCAAATTTTGGGGGGGATAGTTTTAAAAATAGATTTAAATCACATGTAATTATTTGTAAAGAAAGGATCCAGGTGAATTCTATAATCAGGAGTTTATTTGAGTAACAGTAATGGATCCCAAATGAATAAAGAAAGCAAGATGTCTTTTATTTTCTATTCTGCCTTTATTATGAGGAACTACCTGCAGTTATATTTTTGATAGTGTCTAAAATGAGACTCCCCAACAATCCTTTTCTAGAAATTCTTAGTTTTTAAATACTGTTTACTTTGCTATGTGCATGCCTTTTTTTCTACAGCAAGCGCGGCTCACAGAGGAAGTGGCTGTGGTTGGGAGGGCTCTCTCTAAATGTTTTGGGTTGGCTGATTTCAGTGGCCTCAGCACCTAAAACTACTCTTGTTCGTTCATTCAGCTTCAACAGTGTTCATCAGCATCCTCTTTGCAAGGAGGGCACATGGCCCCATTGCCTTAGGACAGAACCAGAAGTCAGAAAGAAAACTGTTGTTTCAGCCCTGTGTGGTGGCCACCTGGGCATTTGGGAGCAAGTCAAATTTTCTCTCTCTGTTCAGAGTGAGCAATTGCTCTTGACTTTCCTCCTAGGTGTATCATGAACCTTCTTTCATAGGTGTTAGAGAAAGGTTATGTACAATACCATAGTGTTAAGTAACATGTAGCACCTGTCTGCATTAATGCAAAGGTAGCTTTTCTCTGTTTAACATCAGAAAATCTAGTTGGGTTTAAGAAAGCAGCCATGAGTGTCTGAAACAGGTTTTGCCACAAACTTAAATAAACCTCAGGTTATCGTTTATCGTTTAAGACTAGATTGTAATGTTTATTTCCACCTCTCCTACCCTTCTTTTTTTTTTTTTTTTTTATCTTTAGACTTCAGGCTCGCATAGCTCACAGGATACAAGAACTGGAAAATCTGCCTGGCTCTTTGCCACCAGATTTACGAACCAAAGCAACCGTGGAACTGAAAGCACTTCGGTTACTCAATTTCCAACGTCAGGTAATAGCTTTTCCTCAGCAAATCTGAGATGTGGGAAGGGGATGTAATTGTTGGAGATCTGTGTATCCTTAAGTATATTCAATATTGTTATAAAGATATAAACTTAGTAAGATAGTGTATCTTTTAGACCAGCAGCACAGAGCTAAAAGTAGCAAAGATGAAGGTGCTTATTATTCTATTTTTCTCTTCTGTATATCAGCAACATTTTTTTTCTCCTGCATTATGGTTTACTAAGTCAGAGTCATGGCATTTTACCTCAGATGAAACCTTGAGAACAAGTAAGGTAGCTTATGTTTGCCTTTATTACTCCAAAGAAAAACAAGGTAAGGTGGTAGGTAGATCAGAGCTTCTTTGTAAGCACAAATCTCTGTAATTCTAGCCATGACCATGAAATAAATTTTAACAAGTATGATATACACACTACTGAATTAATAATAGCTCCTCATTGTGTTTTGTAACTGTTGATTTTTCATCACAATTCAAAGTTTAGATCACATCAGACCCATATATTGACTAATCAGTAAATTATTATCTGTTGTTCCTGCTATGGTTCTCAGTAGTCACTGATTAATAAAAGCTAACATAACAGTCTGTTTCAGAATTGCTAATTGCTAACTCAGTAGGAATCTAGTGGAATGAAATAGAGCTAATTTTCACTTTGGTGAGTTTTGTCTTATGGACCCAGAAAGTGCAGGTCTCCTGGTCTGCACGTAGACTCATTTAGTCAGACGGGAAAAGGAACCCTTCATCTCCAGTCAGATGGGTTTGTTTGCCTAAGGTCTCAGGATATGCAAAATGAATTATTAATGAATGAAAGTAGTTTGAAAGTATTGAATTACATGACTTGGTTTGTTGGAGGATGCGATTAAAATCACAAGGCCACCCTACTTGCTATTGTCATATGAACTTGGGAGTTACATTTGCCTTGTTGGTTATAATATCACAGGAGTGCATTGGTATGGCTGGATGCTCCTTGGCCATAGGTTTGTGGGAGTAGATTAGAGTTTAAATTTTTTTTGAAAAAAAATGAAAAATTAAGGAAGAAAAATTCTCTGAGTTTCATTTACTTCTTTCTTATAGGTGACTTCATAAAATACGTTGATAAAGTGTTTGATAACATGTTGTTAAAAGAATATTATCCAGGTATATTTTTAGGAATAAGATCAGCGTCACTATGATCTAATTTTTGCTTGCTATTATTAAAAAATCTGTTATCTATGAAATTTCCTAGTAGAATTAACTATAATTGATGCTGATTTCAGATTCAATTGAATTATTATTTTAATGTTTATTTCCACCACCTACTGTCACATATGGATAAGTTAATATATTTATGATAATCTAAAAGAAGTTCACAATATAGTGTAAACTTTGAATATCTTATAAAGAATATCATTGTTAGGAGTGGGAGGGAAGCCAAAACTTATTTCCCATCTCTTATAGGAGACCATGAATTAACATTGTTTGAGTATCTGCTGCTATTGTACATGAACAGGAAATAATCCTTTTATTCTTTTTGCAGAGCATCATTAAAGTTCATCTCTAAACACAAAGAGAATGTTAGTATTGCATTTAAAGTGTAAAAAATTTTTAAAGCTTATTAACTAACTAGTATCATTAGAATAATTAAATGGAATGAATCAACTTATTTGAAATCCAGGATATCTACTTTTTTGTTGTTTTTATGTTTCAGTGCTGTAATTGCTTTTTTCCCCTGAATTATTTAGGAAGAAAAATTATACCATCTTTGAAAATACCACATACATTTGGTATGATTTAGTCTCTTCGTTTACTAAAAGGCCAACCGTGGTTGAGAAACTTACAGAGTCCCCATTCTACTCCACTAAATAGAAACGAGAGAAGAGGTTCAGGAGCCTGGATCCCATTTGGGGAGGCTCTCTAACTGCTTCCCTCTTGACAGCTGAGACAGGAGGTGGTGGCCTGCATGCGGCGAGACACAACCCTTGAGACAGCTCTCAACTCCAAAGCGTACAAACGGAGCAAGCGCCAGACCCTGAGGGAGGCCCGCATGACGGAGAAACTGGAGAAGCAGCAGAAGATTGAACAGGAGAGGAAGCGCCGGCAGAAACACCAGGTGCTTGAGCCTGGGCTTTGCCAGTTTCCTCATGTGGCAGAGATGTCTGACTAAGTAATTGGGTGGAGTCAGAACAACTGAAAAATGTGTCATTGTGGGTGGCGGGGGCATCATAGAACAGAGAAGTTCTTTGCAGCGTACATAGTCTGACCACTTCGTTTTATAGATGAGAAAACTTGGGCCAAGCCAGGTAAATGGGCTTTCTTAATTCTAATAGGTATCACCTTCATCATCCATGGAAAGCTACTGACTGGATGGGTTTCCTAGAGCAAAATCCTAGGGTAACTGGAGAAGAAAGAAGAAAGCAAAAAGTTGTTTTTATAACAAATGTAAATATGCATTCTTCGAAGGGCCCAGTTGGAGGTTTCACAGGGGCAGATATTTAAAAACATTCCTTTTTAGGGGTTTGGAAATATTTTGATGTATGATTTGATTTTGAGTCATAATCCTATAAATTATGTAAATTGTGTTTGTTTTTCTGTGCTTAATTTAGTGCCTAGCTTAGTTTCGTTTGTAAAAAAAAGTTGGATTTTTATTGTTAAAAAGGGTACACATTTCCTCCTCCTTTATTTAAGAAGTTTACAAAAATTATGGAGATTTTTAGCTCCCTATCAAACCTTCAGTCACAATTCTAAGGTTTTTAAATTACAGCAGAAGAAACATTACTTTTGTAACATAATTCTTGCTGAAAATATCCACCTCCCTCAGGTTTATCTGAGAGTGGTTGATTGGCTTTTTAGTTTGTCATCACCATTTTGTAGGTCTCTCCATTTTGATCTTTCCATTTTCATGTGGCCACACCTTCAAAGTTTCAGAGACTTCTCTTCTACAGGCTGGCGCCAAAATAAACCTGGAGAGGTCATGTTTCCCACCGGCTCCGTAGCCCACACCTCAGCTATGGAGGCACTCCAGGGCACCTATCCCAAAATAGTCCCAAGTTTCTAGTCTTTCTCTGTTGTTAAACATGCACTGAGAGTCTTCTTGGACTACACTGAAACCTCATAGGACGTTGGAAAATGGATTTTAAGTATTCCTTTCTCCCCTCCTTCGGATCCTTTAGGAATACCTGAACAGTATTTTGCAACATGCAAAAGATTTTAAAGAGTACCATCGTTCTGTGGCTGGGAAGATCCAGAAGCTTTCCAAAGCTGTGGCAACTTGGCATGCCAACACTGAAAGGGAGCAGAAGAAAGAGACAGAGCGGATCGAAAAGGAGAGAATGCGCAGACTGATGGTAAGGGGCCCGCCCGCCTGCAGGAATCCAGGAAAATGCTCCCCTCGATGTCCTTTTCTGTATGGAGAATGGTAACTATACCATAGTAGAAGAAAGTAAAAGCTGCTTATCAAATATATGAATATGTTCCTTTGAACTTCATGGTGATAGAGTGAAAACATCCTCTCTTTCCTAGACAATGCATACCACAAATCTTGGGCTATAACTGTTGAGTATACTATTGTCATGTCCTAGCATAGATTGCTGTTCAGATTATAGCTTCTCATGTAAAGGCAGGCACTATATTTCACAGGAGTTTTAATAACCGGATCTGGAAGGATGGAAACGGTAGTTTTTTTTCTTTTTTTGCCTCTTTGAGACTAATGGCATGAGTTGTTTTGAATGAATATCTCATTATACTTTGTCTTGGAATCTAAGGTCTTTTTTGCGGGGGAAGCCCTTGTCTTTTTTGTAATGGCAGAAAATTTTTCCTCACAGTGTAAAAAGTGATTTTTAAGTCAATTTTGAAATGTTGTTTATTTTGTTTATAGCCGGAGTATTGTCAAAGGCTCTTCCGGGATCATTATTTTTACACTGTTATTTTTAATGGATACATAACACAAAAGGGATTGGTTTATATCATTGGCCTGTGTATTTCGGTTTTATTGACCTTTTTGTTTTATTATTTTTGGAATTGAAGCTCAGAGCACAACATGAACTTTACAAAAGTGTATGTGATCTATACTGATAGGAGATTGTAGATTCTACCTGGGACTTAATGCCTAATTACTGCATGAAGATAAAGTCATTAGCTTCAGCCCATAGTTCTGTCTTGGGAATATTCCAAGTGACACTGTTTTCTTGCTGGTCTTAATGGCTTTCATTTTGTTTTCATTAATTTTTTGGATTCCAGAGAGTAAGCACCATATTTTAAAGGGCTCTGTATCCAGGTGCTGCTAAATCTTGCAGTCTTCTCCTGCCTCCCTCTCCTTTTTTTGAGAAGAAGACTGCCCAAGAAATATCTAACTAGCTAGGGAGACCATTTTATAGTAATCTGAGCAGTAAGCAGTCAAATTTGTCTGATTTAACTGAAGTGAAACTATATTAGAACTTCAGTAACAGATTGGTTTGACACTAATGATTAGGCATTTGCAAACCATTAATTTTTGCAATTAAATGATGGAATATACAGATAACAGAGAAACTGAAGTTTTTTATCACTCTTTCTTCAAGTGAGATCAACCATAACCAAAAGCAATTAGAGTTATAATAGCATTTGAAGTTCATGCTCATCCACTGGGCAGACAGCAGCTAGACTAAGTGATGAAACTGCTGTCACTCGGGCAAAATACTGGAGTGACACCCCTGGACTAAAGATCCAAAGCTTTCCTGTAATAGAGCTGCTTCTTAAAGATTTTGTGGTGTGTTCCTTTTATTCTGCATCACATGAGGAAAATATTTTTGAAATGTCCTTCTACTGGGACATATAAAAAAAGATTTCTCTTGAAATGGCTCAGAGTACATCAGAATTTTTATTTCATTTAACCTCATAATGTTGCTTAATGGGAGGTGGAGGTGGGATTTCTCTGTTTTATTGTTCAGTGGTATCAGACTTCAGGTGCTAAATGACTTGTCCCCAGTCACCTAGGCCCATGACATAGTGCCAATCTGTGTTAAAAATCCCCCAGATTTGACTTTTCCTATCAACCACAATGTCTATAATGCTTTTAAGTATAAGAAGTTACTTGTTCAATGCCCATTTGATTTTTTACCTTTAGAAGTATTTATTGAAATATTTATGAATGAACAGGTATTATATCTGGAATTTGATTTAAGACAATCTAGTTTGAGATTTGGGGGAGGACTTAAGGGGAAGGGTAGTAATGAAGCAGGAGTCATCATGAGTTAATTTTTGGTGCTTGGAGTTAATAATATGAGAGATTATTCTATTCTCTCTACTTTCGATTATATTTGAAAATTTCCCAAAGTTAAGAATAAACTTCGGATGGTGCATTGTCAAATTTTAACAGTTTTTTATACAGTTAAAGAAACACAGATGAACAAAGAGTTGACAAAGAGTTCTTGGTCCCAGCACATAGTGTGGCTGTGTGTCCTGACTTTGCCGTGAACCCAGTGTCCTGGGACATAGGCATCACACTTCTGTGTGTGTGAGAACTCTTGCAGCCTGGCAAATCCAGTGTGTTACACTCACCACCAGTCAAACTTCAGACCATCGAGGGGAGGGAAGAGCGGGGAGTGGTGTTGTCTGCACATTTTTATTATGCTCTGATCGCACTCTTCTTTCCTAACAGGCTGAAGATGAAGAAGGCTATCGAAAACTAATCGATCAAAAGAAAGACAGGCGATTAGCTTACCTTCTGCAGCAGACCGATGAGTATGTGGCCAACCTGACCAGCCTGGTTTGGGAGCATAAGCAAGCGCAAGCGGCCAAAGAGAAGAAGAAGAGGAGAAGGAGGAAGAAGGTGAGTGCCCTCCTGGTGGCCACTGGGTCGGGGGTGTGTGGTCAGTGGCCAGCTTAAGGTACGTATTGTTCTTTAATAAATACTCCCTAGCACACTAATGCAAGGCTTACATGATTGAATTACAAAAATCGCTTGCTTATGTAAAAGGATATGACATGAAAGGGTTGATTAGGCATACTAAGGCAGCAGATTGGAGATGAGGGCGTAATGGGTAGTCTGTATTAAATGGAAACAGTGCAGTTCATATTTCCATTGTTTCGTACAGAATTTAAAAATTAAACAAACATGGTCAATAGGAAAAGGAAAAACAAGCATAAATAAGTGTGTACTTAAGTGGAATGGTAGTGTGGCAGGGGACTGTTCAGTTGAGAAACTGAAGTGAAAATTAAGAAAAAAATGCAGTGTACAGATTGAAAAAAGCCAGAGAAAGATGAAAGATATAGCTTTGGGATACTTTTAGGACAAATTTCAGCCTGTTTATTTGGATAGACAGCAATGCCAAAATTGTTCATTGAGTTTAGCTGCCCTGTGTCACACTAGGTCAGGGTTTTAGGTAATTACAGAAAACAATAGCCTTATGTAAAATGAGTTCTAATTATCATGAGAAGTGAAGGGTAGGATTTAGAATTTCTGCTCTGCAGATAGTCTATCACAACTCAAGAGTAACAAACATACTAGTGTAGATCTGTGAATATGTCTCCTCTTTGAAGCTATAGTCTGGTAATTTAGTTCTTGGTTTTTTGTTTTTATGGTAAATTCTGATTGGCCCGGGTACAAACATCAACAGCAAGACTGCCTCAGAATTGTGAAGATTGAGGGTTGGTAGCATATAATCATTTATTCTCTGCACCAAATAATTGAACAAAATGTTTTTCCAAAAATAATTAATTTCATGGCTCCTGAATTCTCATACTTGTTTCATAATTAAGAAGGAAGGATAAATGATTGAGAAGGTGCCTTCTTGCACCTGGCTTCTTCAGCATAAGATAGCTTTCCTTATTGTGAAGATGAACAAGGGATGACTCAGGGCTTGGATTTAGACATTTCAGTGGTGAGGAATACCTCATTTTCTTGTCAAGATAGCATTATAGACTTTGCAGAATTTCAGCTGCCAATTTCTGACTTAAAAAGATACTTTCAGAGTTCATGAAGAGCACATAGGCAAACAGATACAATTCTGTCATATTCCATATGTGGATCCCATGAAATGCTAGTTTTAGTTTTTCCTAATCCAGCCATGTATTTTTGCAGTGGTTATTACAAAAGGTCATTGTTAGTGTTTTTAGTATTAAAGTTCATATTCTATATTTCTTTGTGAGTAAAAGCTAATGGCCCAGATTAGAGCTTCTGGCTTATAATTATTACATTCCTGCCATAGTATTAGACAGTTATATCATCATAGGCAAAGAAAGATATATAACTGAGTAGTAATGATTATGCCTTTATTTTTGTGTTAATCTGTACAGAGCAGGAACCAGTCACAATATTTTTCATGGTGCTGCCAACTCTGCATGATCTATACTTTGGCTCTCTAGCTCCAAACTCTTGCCTTCAGGTTTGCTAATGGCACTTATTCTATTTTATGCATTTGCTCAACAAATATTAATTGAACACTTACTATGATCTAGGCAATATGCTGGATGCTGGGGGAGAATGTGTAATGGTGAGGAGAGGCACTCTTGCCCTTTCTCTCAGTTTAATCAGAGAAAGAGGGCACAGACAGATAGACATTAATCAAATATGGACCTAAATATATAATTATAAACTGTGATGAATGGTGTGAAGGAAATAACTGTGAGTCACATTGGGCAAAAGGCCCGATTTCCCGGCAAACGAGTAACAATCCCAAAGCACCTCCTGTCTGCTTTGTGGATATCTCCTGGCATCTCCCGTTGATGATCTCACATGGTTGAATGTATAGAATTATTGGTTCATTATCAGCCCTTGACCTCTTCCCTGGCATGCTCTCAGGATGCCTAGCGTTTGAGCCCTCGTTGCGCTCCGGAGAAATGGGATAAAGAAGGTAAAAAAAAAAAAAAACTGGCTCCTTCCTCGTCTTTCCTGAAAACTGTCTCTTTCATGGGGCTTTGAGACTTAGTTCAAAGTGAGTCACCCAATTCCTGGATGCACCTTTATACTGATGCAAAGAAAATGGATGCTTTCAAAGGCTGATTCTTTGACACTTTGGATTATCTGGAGTTTTTCTTCCCTCCATTAGAGTGAGTGATTGAGAGTTGCTTGCTCCAACTTCTCTGTTGGGGAGAGGAACTACGACCGGAAGCTTAAAAATTCTGTGCTATCCCTTTTGTCATTTTCCCTTAGAATTGCATATCATCATATACCTATTTACAGTTTTTAATTAAGAAAGGCATCAATAAATCTTTGTTTTGAGAAAAGCTTTTTTACCCAGTGAACTTACAACACTGAGCTAGTAGCAACATTTGTAAGACAATTAAGATACTTGAAGAACTGTGCTATTAAAGATGAGTATGATTGACCTTGTAATTTAATTGGAAAGGGGTTACTTTTTCCTTTGTGTTAAACTCATGTATGATTAAAAAAATAGCTCCAGTGTAAAAGAGAAGGCCTTTTTCCCCCCTAGGGAGTTTATTGTGTTTACTTGTTGTTAGTCAATAATAGAGTGGGGTTCCTTTAACCTGTCACAACCTTGTTTAATTTTCTTTTCTCATCATTAGAACCATTTCTATGAAGTATACATTTATGAGTCATTCTCAATCTTCCCCTTCTCTGCCTGGTCTTCCATTAATACTTTGAAATGGAAGGAAAAAAAGTAAACTCCATGTATCTTCTTAAGTGTTAGAGAAGGAATAATTTTTAAGGAATGGAAATACTTAATTATATGAAACCAGTATCTGCAATATGACAGGATGAATGCACTCTTACGTGCACCAGTTGTGACTTTGAGGTCCCCGTCCTCTGCCATGATTGTTCTCTAATCTACTGGGTGACTACAGGATAAAAAGAGGGATGGAGTTCGCTAAAGCCACTGGGTATATACAAATAGAATAGAACATGCTAAATTAGAAAACTGTCCCACTGTCCAAATCATGCTAACACACTCTTTTAAATCCACAACAGCATATGAAAACATATCATACTAACTTGCTTTTATTCCCTTGTAGGGTATTTCATTCAAAGATACATTATCTAGTGCTGTAGTCTCTTGATCTGCCAGAAGGTGATAGGAACAGTACCTACATTCTAGATTTGTTAGGGTTACATGGAAAAGTTTGTCTAAAGCATTTAGAGTGCTTCCTGGCCAATAATAGGTGCTCAGTAAGTCATAGTTATTTTATCAGGCAATTCTGTGGTATAAATGTAGGATCATGGTTACTGAAATGTGGTTATAGGTTTTGTTGGAAATGAAATCTTCTTTTTCTTCTTATTGTATATTCTCTGTGATATTGAGTAAATAAATAGCCATGATTTTCTCTAGTTAAGAATCACTTGGATATTGTCTTTGGGGACAGTGACAGATTCTTTGACTATTGAGACATGCATTAGGAAGTGAAGATTTATTGTTTGGGGTGGACTCTGCTTACCTCTTCCTCCCCCACTTCTACAAAGAGAATTTGTAATTATGTGGCCTCTAATTTGGAATAGTTTCTATTAATAATAAGATATTTCTCACAGGGTTTTAGAGTGTATTTTTTCTTATGCTGTGGTTAGGAGCCCAGGCTACCCCCTGTCCTGAACCTACTGCTTAGGAGTCTCGCCATTTCAGGGGTTCAGCTTCCCAAGCTGTTGACTTCAGGCCGAAAATAAATATTTCATTCCCTCTTTCAAATCTTGCAATGGGATATATACCAGCAGAACTATGCCCTTGTTATTTATTTGTGACATTTCTTGGAAACCCATGATACTAATAGGAACCTACTCAGAGAACCCATGGGGGAGCACCGTGCCAGAGCTTTTTCATGGTGGTGTTTGCTTTTCTTTCTGAAAGTTCTTTTGTCCTCTCTCTCTCATCAACCATGATTATGAGTAAATCTCAGGACTGGGATGTTTTTAGAGGGGGGCCTTTCCATCATAATGTATTGATCAATATAGTAATAGGAAATGTGTTTTTATCCTTTTTAAATATCGAAAAAATCAGAAAAGCCTTTTGGTATAATTTTGGGGGTAAAGGGCATCAGATGCAAAGTAGTAATGCTGTTCAGACATTTATTTTAAGTTCCAGTTACTCTCCGATTTTTCTCAATTCTTTTCTCTTATGTTTTCCTCAGAGATGCAGCTTTCCTCTACAAGGAGATTTTCGTAGGTAAATCTGGGCATTTGAGTGTAGCAACTATTGTAAAGATAGGTGAACACAATGCCAAAATGATTAGATTTATGTGTTTAGCTCAGTGTCAAAATGGGTGAAACCAGAGGTTTGGATCAAAGTCCTGCTTAACTGGATTGACCAGTTACTTGAGTCAAAATGTTAGAATTGGTTTTCTCTGCAAGGCACAACCAATGTGCAATTTCCTGTTAATTTGATATTCTTGGGTATTTTTTATTGCCTGATCACCTATCTTAATGCTCAAAGGTCTGCTTAAGTGACAGTAAAAATAACCCAAGTGATTTCTGAAAGCTTAGTTTTCCATTGAAACAGAACGAGTCTTTAAAATGCCAGCACATTTGAATGTTGTTTCAGCATATTATAACAGCACCTGCTGGGGGATAAAATGCATTCACTTTAAAATATAGATTGTAAAATATTTGCTATAAAACTGTTTCTTTACAAAATGAGGCTGTTTGTGGCCTGTGTTGTGGTAATCTAAATAAAGTGTCCCATTGAAGTTTATTTTCTTGAGTTCAGCTTAAATGGGATTTTCATGTTAGGGGATTTCTTTCCCTACTTGGCCCCATCACTGATTATTTTATGTAACTTCTGCAAGGACGACGGGTAGCCTTTCACATAGCTTTGTTCCTGAACATTTCTAAATGGAATGTATGAGTTGACGCTGGCCTTGGAAATTAGGACCCCAAATTGTCTTTAGGTATGAATAATTTGTTTCATATTCCCTTCCATGACTAGGATAATTATCCTCCTTCTTTCCCCCATCAGCATAATTAGTTCCAAACTTTGCAGGTAGGAAGAAGCCAGTACAAAGTTCCTTTAGCCCTGATTAACGGATGAACTTCAGTGCTTTGTTTTGTTTTGTTGTTAATCGATGGAAATAAGCTCAGGCATCAGCCAGTAATATTGATGTGTTTATAATCAAATGATACAGATAACTGGATGTGAACATTTCTCAGGTAGTAGGAGACACAGTAGCAGCTGCCATGTCAGCACCAGGCCATTTCACCAGATGTTCAGAGACTGTCAAAGTGTAGCTCAAACAGTAGCACCAGTCACAATTTGTTTGGAGTTAATCTTGAACCACGAAAAGGGTTTTTTGTTTTGTTTTTTTTGGGGGGAAAGAGAGGAAAGTAATAAAGTTGTCAGTTTGATGTGAAAACGTGAATTTATGAGAAAGCACACCAGAAACCTTCACCAACCTGAAAGAATCCAAAGCATGATGGGAGAACTTGGCATTTCTTGCATAGAGTAGACTGCCACCTGGCTTCCACCTCATATAATAACATAGCCAAATTGGATGTTAAGTACAGGGCAAGCAAGAGAAGTCTAACAGAGTGCCAGTTCAATTGGGAATTGTGTTCTTAACTATTTTGATTTGTAAATATATTGGCACCTAATTACAATAATAATAATATTTCATCGAGCATATGCATTGCTCTTGGTGCTTACATTTATTCATTTATTCACCAAATATTTAGTGCCTTTTAAGTGCTAGGTGCCCTTGTAGGTAAGAGAATACATGAGTGAACAAAATAGACAAAAATCCCTGACCTTGTAACCTTACGAAGTAATTTTCAGACAATGCTGTAGCCAGTCTAGTATAGACATAAAAGAATAGTCCTTGGACTGTTGTTGATTTTTTCACATTGTGAAGATTGACGCTCGTGGTGCACATTACGTGTGACATTGGGCTGTACATTCTTCAACAGCCCTATGAGGTAGTAGGGACTGTTACTGCCCTTAATTTATAAAAAAGGGAACTAAGATACAAAGATGATTTGCTCAAGATCAAACAGCAAAGGTTTCTTGCATTTAGTGGCACAAGTGGGATTCTAATGTAGGTCTCCTAATTCCTGAACTAAGTTTCTTAAATCTAATATTATATAGCTTCTCAAGTTTGAATTAGTAGAATTTTTAAAATCAGTTTGGAGGATTTTAAGTAAAGGAAGGGCCTGATTCTGAGGCAGTTTTTAGGTAACATGCTCGCTAGTATATAGCATATTCATAGAAGAATATCTTTAGAACAGTTTTGATTCTATTATTTATGGTCCTTCAAGCTTTTTAATGTACTATTCATTGAAATGGTGAGCCAGTTCCAGTAGCTAGATACTGGAAATTGGCTTATTCATTGTCTCATATGATTTTCTTTGTAGCTTATTTGTAGCTTATTTCTGATTTATATAGAAAGAATGGTGGGATTAATTGACTTTCTCCAATTAATTAAAACAGTTGCCTGAGTATAGTGCCTGAGAATTCCAAAAGTGGAAACTTCAGGGTTTGGTAGCAGGGATGGTTCTTTTCTGAGCTCTTCTGCCATTGTTCTCTGAGTTTCTAGCCTAGACAGGGCCTGGCACTTTTCGATAGTGATCATTCCTTTTGAGCTTGTAAACATTTTAACTTTGGGGTGACATAAATAGAAAATTAAATTCTCTAGAAATCATAACCAAAGGGAGCATTTCATTTCCTACTCTTTGGTGCCTTGTGCTTTGGCATACACACGCATCTATTTTTGTAAGATAATTACAAAAGAACTTCAAAATTTTCAAACATTTATGGAAACTGCGTTTCTGCAGTATGGACAAAAGGCTGGATTTTAAATAAAACATTTTCTATAAAAGCTGTTTTGTCAGGAGACAATTGAGTTATTTTCATGGAAAGCAAAAATGTATTATATAATCAGTGCCTTAAATAAACAAAGTGGAGTTAACATTGATTCTGTATCATTATATATATTGTTAATTAACTAAAGGGCCCAGGGGAGGAAAGCTCATTTTCTTAAATGTCTTGATAAAGCAAATGACTAAAGTTATTTTCTCTCATTATACTACCCAGAAGTAGTATAGCTTTCCAGCAATAACTTTAAAATAAGGATTCTGTAAAGTCAATGTTAAAGATTTCACTTGTAAAGGAGGTCATTATAAATGTAAGAAATTTTGGACTGTTTTGTGTGTATTACAGATGAGACTCTTTTAGGTATATACAAAATGTGATATAACCTTAGCGTTCCCTTTAGGCTGTCTTTGAGGCAGAGTGGTTAATGGACTAAGATATTGGAATATTTAAGAAATAGTAGATGACAGAAGTTTCCATGAGATCATAGTATCTGGATCAAGTTTCCCCATATACCCACTGTGGAAATACTGTATACTATGAAATCCCATTAAGAAGAATAAAAAGCATTCAGAGAATTCACAGAATTTTGTATCATTTTGTATTTTTATGACTCAAGAGCAGTTTAGAGTTTATTCTCAATTGACGTTTTTAGAAAACTTGCTGAGGGAATAGGAAAGTTGAGCTCATTACATCAGTATTTGTCTTTATAGTGCCAAACACAAGAACATTTCAGATTCTGACCTCTCGGTGCTGTCGTGTCTTAAGCTTTTTGGATCCTAGAAGACACAATTCATAGATCTCTAATGTCCTGACCTTGAATCACATCTGGCTTTAAATAACTCTCTGCAAGTTGTTAATAAAATACATACTTTGTTTTAGATAATGAAAAGAAATAAAAATAAAAAGCATTGATATTTCATCTTTGTTAGGTGACAATGGGTAGTAATGAAATGCTGTTACATACCCCAGAGTTACCATGAAGTTCTCCCTGTACATCCATCTTCCAGGCTGACTGATAACATTTGACACGTTGTTTTACAGAAGGCTGAAGAGAATGCAGAGGGAGGAGAGTCTGCCCTGGGACCAGATGGAGAGGTGAGGGATTTTGCATCCATTTTTACTGTGTTCTGCTCTCTAAGTCCCTACCATACCTTGCAGTACCATTGTCTATGTATACTAATTTTATTTTTACTCAGCTCTATATTTTTAAGTGAAAATAGTAGTACATTAACATAGTAGAACATTAGGATAGTATAAAAGGGACTGAAAAGTAATCCGCTTCCTTCTCAGACTGCCGGTCAACTGACATTAAATTTCTTGTGTACCATTCCAGAATTTTCTGTATACATACAAGCATATGTTTATGCATACTTAGAATGTATAAAACTCTTAATTCTATAATTACATTTGCCCAGTAAATGACACAGAAGGATAAACTATGACCCTTTTTCCTTAGTTTATAACTAATTTAAAATTATAAAACTCCATAAGCCAAACAGTTCACATATTCAGTTAACTTCATTTTTGACATCTTCTATAGGCTTACAGTGTAGCTTCTATTTGTAGATTCATTAGCATATTCCTATATTTTATTTTCTAGTATTTCTAATATTCTCCTGAATCATGAAAATACAATTACTCATTTACCAGATTTTTTCCCCTCTGGAACTCAAGGTTCTCTACTAACGATTCATATGAGGATCATAGCCCCAGAGCAGGATGGGAAGGGAGTTTGTTTCAAGCTGCCTTCTCCTCTCACAGATTTGGATGAATCTGCTTAAAGTTTGGGTAGGTGGAGGGTTGCCTCTTCTTAGTCCAGAATCACTGTGCATGCAACATGTATTGTGAATGTGAACAGCTTGGATGCAGAAGATTGAAACCCCTATTTTATGCAGAAACCACTTGAACAATAAATGTTGCTTAACCACTATAATGCATCACAAGGAAAGAAAGGATTGGGTTAAATTTCTAATGTGTAAGAAACAATCCATGGGCTGTTATGGGTGAAGAATACTATATATATATTAGAGCACTTAGAAACATTCAAATTTGTAAAAGCCCTGCCTTACCTAAGCACACCTCACATTGGTCTGTAATTAACAAGCACAGGAGGAGAGATTTAAAGTGTTAGTGTGATAACGCTCTTATCTCTTATTTTCTCTTGAGAAAATAACCTACTCATCTTGGGCCTGTGACGTACACCTTTTTTTTCCTTTTAATCTTAGCACATTGTGTTCTGTTTGCCGAAGATGGCAAAGTGGACATCTTGCTCAGTTTGTTTGGAAATAATATTCTTACTACACTCTGCTGTATTCATTCAGTGCCTGTGCCAACGTTTTCATTCCAGCTACCGTCAATCCCAGTTTTCTTTGAGGCATGGCATCTAAAGCAATAAAACAAACTGTACTATAATAGTTCGAGATCATGGAATACGATTTTTCCAATGGAGATGGATAGTGAATGGTAGATTGCCTTCTTTTCTCACGTGAGCATATAGGAAATGTTTTACATTAATGAGGAAGAGGCTTCATCTTGGTGTGCAAAGGAATGTTGTTCACGACCACTACTTTAGCACATGTAAAATAAAATAAAAGATAGTCTGGAGTAAGACTTTTCTTTTTTCAAAGGTTTTTTTTTGTGGCTAATCACTAATATATTGTTTCTTATTCTGACAGCACTTTGTTGAGGGATAAGAGGGAAAGAACCAATTTGGGGAGGAGTCATTTCCTATTAGATACAGGAGACAACCTATAGTACACTGTTTTTTGTATCATTTTTATTTAACTCCAAATAAAAACAATTTAGGAAAAATTCTTTGGAATTGATGAATAGCCTAAACATCAAATTTTATTACTTTTAAGGGGATAGATAACCTGAACCTCTCACAAAACAAGCATTTCTAAACAGACATCGCGGCAGGTGGGGTGGGTCTGCTCTTAGAAGTATAGTCACCCTCTAATCAGTAGCATTCATTTGCATAGGATTACTCCATTTTTAGACCTTTTAAAACAATTTGTTCTCTAAGTAGGTTAAGCACGGCCTCTGCTATTTCATTTATTCTTTTAATTTTCTGAGCAATCCATTTTCCACTGAGTCTAATAATGAACTTCAGCTCAGTCTTGGTCTGTTCTCCAGGTTTCATATGAGCAGAGCTTTCTGCTTTATCACACTCTCAGGTACTAATGGTTGGTCTAGACATCTGGTGGTTTGGTTTTAGATAAAGGACACTGGTTCTGCAAAAGCCAAACTGGCCAGTAATGAGATGACACAAATTACATACCTTTTCCTTTTCCAGTTCTCTCTGAAACCATGACTTTGCAATAGTCATTATTTTGGGGTTGAGGCTCTTAGTTAGAAATGACAAAAATCACCCCAGCCTGATTTAAGTAAGAAGGGAATTTATTAATAGGATGTTGAGTAATTCATCAGATCTCCTGGAGAAGCCTGGAGAACCTGACTCGAGGCTATACCAAAATTATGCTATACACCTGGTCAGTGAAGATGTGGCTGACACTGGGAGTAGGAAGGAGCTTGGCCAATTCCACTGTACTGGCACTGCTGCCACGGTGGTCTGCCTTCCCACCAGTGCGCCTGTTGGTCCCTGCTTCCTTGGACTTCTAGCTCCTAATTCAGAACCTTGGTGAATGCACCCAGTCGGTGGAGCTGAGGTCTTTTGCCAGTACCTTCGCTGCAAGGGAGATTGGTCTTTTCCATTTCTTTAGTAGGAGTGGCCTCCCACTTCCCACCAAGACTCAGTTGGTAAAAGTTCCGATCACAGAAAGAGTTTCAGATGCTGGGCAGCTCAAAGGAGAAGAAACATCGAGCACAGAACTGTGAGAACATCTTGACACCAAGTGGTGATGTATTATTTTGTTTTGTTTTTTTTCTCCTTTCTAGCCTATAGATGAAAGCAGTCAGATGAGTGACCTTCCTGTCAAAGTGACTCACACAGAAACCGGCAAGGTCCTGTTTGGACCAGAAGCACCCAAAGCAAGTCAGCTAGACGCCTGGTTGGAAATGAATCCTGGGTATAGCATTAAAGTAGAATTTTTGGTGTTCTTTGGCTTTTCAGGTTTTGTGGTCCTTGTAAAACCTTGGAACACAACCTTTGTTGAAATGGTTAAAGCTGTTAACCTGCATTTTGTCATTTGCACATAGAACATGCTAGTTACGTCGTGCATATATGTATTATTTTATAACTTAAAGAACTAAGTCCCCTCTTCTTCCTCACTCCTTTTCCTGTAGTTATGAAGTTGCCCCTAGATCTGACAGTGAAGAGAGTGATTCTGATTACGAGGAGGAGGTATGTATATATCTCTAGTTGGAGTTAATTGGTTTGAAATTTTATGAGAGAAACACATGTCCTTCTATTACTTCTTCCTTCAGTCTTGGCCTTTGGGTGATGGTGAGGCTGAGGGTTTGCCAAAGCGTTGATGGGGCATGCCTACTGGTACAGTGACTTTTGGGGGACTTCTGGCCAATGGGTAGACATGGAAAATTCTAAATTTATTAAGTACCAAGAACAGATGGTTTGGCATTAAATCAGAAGTGATAGAAAGGTCTTTTGGGGAGAACTGGAGATATATTTATTTGGGAAAGGCAATCCTCTGCCTCCAAATGGTTCATACTGAGGATTCACGGCCTAAAACTAAGTCCTCTGGGTCTTAGAGTCTGTTTGAAGTGAAAAGTCTGGAAATTTAGATGAAAAGGGCAACATGGGCTTGGTTTAATGAGTTTGTTGAGCCTGTTGGTTTCTCTTTAAATGTGATTCTTGTTTGAATTCCTTGGATGTGCTTGTTACTGAAAGAGAAGCACATTTTTCAGTATCTTGGAAGGAATGGAATATTCAATATATCTGGAACCTCAAAGGTTAATCTTGGATACTTTTAGTAGAAATTAAGAAATAATAAAGGTATTTTTAGATCAACTATGAATGTTTAATAGTTAACAAATAGAAGGATTAAAAGAAGGTTTTTATCTCCTTTATTAGAGCATTGTTAGTGGGTGGTCATTAAATCTGATGTTTGCCAGGGTGGAGGAATCTTGGTTCACAGAGTACCTGGATGCCACAGACCAGGAAAAGCAGACTTACTGATAATAGCTCATTAGGATTTTAAGACAATTGTCATTGCTTTCTATTTTATGGACTCGTGTTTTCTAAATTAATCTATAATGGATACCTATTGTTTTTGCAAAGAGGAAAAATAATAAAAGTTATATTTTTAAAAAATATACTATTAAAAAGCAAATACTTTAGAGCCGTGCTATTTTTTTAATAGGCTACTCTTTCACTGAGCTACTTGAAGCTTACAAAATCAATTTTTAAAATGCTTCTTGTTTACTCGGATGAATGGGCCCATAAATGATTCGTTCGAAGAATCTTCTCACTGAGTAAGAGAGCCAGGGAGGGACAGAGACGAGATAAAGTAGGCTGCTTAACCTGCACATGCCAGCCCGAGACTGATAACTGCAGACAGTTGGGAAGAGAATGAACTCTGGCTCTCGGGTCTGGAGACGCAGATACTCATCCAGGGTCTGCCACTCATGACAAGTCTCATCTTCCTTCGTGCTTCATTCGTCACCTGGAAAAGGAAGGAGCTGTGCTGGTTCCTCAGCTTACCTATGTATCAATGATCTGTTATCATAGACTTGATTTTTAATATTAGTATTGTGTTAGTTCATAGTTTTCCGTTCAAGAATTGTGGAAAAGCATTGTTCTCCTTAAATCTACTTTTAAAGGAAATTCTGCTGGATTATCTGGAAAGATTTAGCCTTCAACAACCAGCAGTTAGTAGTGGACATGATATTTTTAGGGAAGCTTTCAAACAGGTCAGCAGAATGTCATACACAGTAGAGAGGTGAGGAGGTAATGAATCCTTTGCCAAGTTATTGACACTTTCAATCTAATTATTCAGAAACATGCAATGTGAAGTAGCTACAGAAAGCAAGTGTGTATAAGCTCCAGTCCCACTACCGTGAAAGCCCATGGGACCACCAAAGCCACTGGCATTATCAGAGAGAACATTTTTATGAGCAGGGCAGTAGTAAGATCTCCAGAGTCTGGCTTTGGAGAGCAGGATATAGGATGTCATTAAGTAAGTGAGGGAGGCAAGGTTTACAGGGCTCTTTGATAAATGAACCGTGTTCGTTTGGGATCCGTGTTCCTCTTTCTGGCATAATTTTTACATATTTATTCTTGGGAGCACTGGTTCTAGGGAATCCTCAGAGGGTTCCTTTTATTCTGTCATTCAGGGATTTTAACTGCAATGGATGGTGAGTATTGCCTGGTAGAGGCAGGTATTAAATCTTTCTTCCTTAATTTTATTTACTTCATTTGTGAAGTGAAATACTATTTTTTATGAAGTCGAATGCTGTTTAATCTCTTTTTGGGAAATGCCAATCATAGACTCCCTGGTTAAAATGGAGTCTTCTCCATTCCTTCCCCAGGACGAGGAAGAAGAGTCCAGTCGGCAGGAAACCGAAGAGAAAATACTTCTGGATCCAAACAGTGAAGAAGTCTCTGAGAAGGACGCTAAGCAGATCATTGAGTATGTATCTCTCAAGGGTTTTTTCTCTTGCAAATACATTTTATGAGGACTAGGCTTTGTGAACTTTCTTTTAGAAAATTTTGTTTAAGGAGAGAAGCCTACTTCATGCCCACACTCCACTTGAGATGCTGCCGTCAGAGATCACCACTGAGCTCCTGGCCACCAGGCCCGAGGGTTTGGGTTGCTCCTGTCCTTCCTTCCATCCTCTTCTCCCTCCTGAGTCTCTTCTTCCAGCTCAGGTGCACTCCTGGGCTCCTCACCTGTCATGTGCACTCCATCCCAGATTGAACTCATTAGACTTGCCCCTCTCGCAGGCTGCTGCGCTGCCCTTCCTTGCTCCCTTAATGGCATCAACGCTCACCCCTGAAACCCAAGTGAAAAACACCATTTCCTCCTCTGTCCTCGTTGCTAAGCTGGTCAGCCACCAGCTCCTGCCCGGAAACACCCCAGAACCTTTGGAACCCACTCCTCCTTCCCCTGTCTGTGTGCCCAGCTGTGTGCCACATCCCATCTGCCCTCTGTGCCAGTGGTCTGCACAGCCCTTTGCTTGTACAGCTCTAATAGTAAAAGAAAATTGTTGCGAAACAATATGCAAAATAGAACATTATAAAGTGATGAGGTTTTTTTTTTAAAACCAGAAATAAGATTGTCTAAAATTTTCTTCTTTTATTGCAAGGCTGTATGCCCCACTTTAGGAACCTTTGTTTTATCAGTCCACCCTTCTCCACTGAAAGCTTTGAGAACCTCTCAGTGAATGCTCATGGCCTGTAGAATAAAATACTAGCTCCTTAACCAGGCATAGAAAATGGAAGACTGCCTTTCCCCTTTCCTGTCTTTTTAATGTCGACTTCAGCCCTCTCTCACCTGTCCTGCAAGTGTTAGACAGCGTTCTGTGAATAGGATTTATTTTTGCATCCTAAGAGCCGAGGACAGCTTCACAGGTAAAGTGTTAATCTGCAGGTATGGTTCATGTTCATATCAGTCATTTGAGGACAAGCAGGTCTGCATTCAGATTCTGACTTCACTACCTTTTATGTGACCCAGGCAAATTAATTAACCCCTTTAAGCCTGAAGTTCTCTACGCACATAAAATGGGGGTGACAGCAATAACATCCACCTCATTAGTTTTTGTGATGATTACAATGTATCTTAATTACCAGGCAATTAAATAATAGGTAATATATAAACCATACATACTACAGCTATTTTAGGCTTTCCATTCTTTTTCTTTCTTTCCTTTTTTTTTTTTTAATAAAATAAACTAACATGCACACCAAAATGTGTGTGCTTCTCCACTTTTTCTGTTTCAGGACAGCTAAGCAAGACGTGGATGATGAATACAGCATGCAGTACAGTGCCAGAGGCTCCCAGTCCTATTACACAGTGGCTCATGCCATCTCTGAGAGGGTAGAGAAGCAGTCTGCACTTCTCATTAACGGGACCCTGAAGCATTACCAGGTAATTGATGTGGTTTGTGTTTCCTTCGTAAGTCACAGTCTTTTACCTAATTTTAATTGGAGTGTGTCATGCAAGTGTTGATTGCTTAAGTGGTTTGATGATGTTGAGGCATTTTAGGTCATACTGTTTATAATATTGACATTCTCTCCATTGTGCCTATAATTTTGCTTTTTAGAGCAGTTCCATTTTACCATCTTTACTAGGGCACATCCACTTTCTCTTTTATGGATTTGGGATGAATTGTGTTTTAAGAAATCCTGGCTTAACATTTGGAACTGTTTCATCGTGGATCTCTTCAGAATGGAAAACCGAGCCACATTTTATGAGTACAGGGAACATGTATCTAATTTGGAAACAAATGAAGTATTTCTTCATAAATTTCAGTGGTGGCTATAGTTCAGTGCTGTGGATTCAGCTACCTAAGAGTCGCTATCAACTATATTTATGCCTTTTTTAAAGTCACAACAAAGTGGTAAGCATCTGTGCTTTGATGAAAACTAGGCTATGAACATAACGGATGTTTCATTTGACCTATCTAAAATGCAGTCAGCTCTTCTTTCTCCTACCACTTTCTGGTGTTTTCCCAGAGTATGTTCCTTGGAACATTTGTCCCATGAGAGGTACCTCAAAAAGAAAAAGGAAAAACAGGTTCCACGTTCAAATAAATATGGGAAATACTGCTATCAGCTGTGACTAGGATTACCATCTAATTTACTCTATTCCAAATTCAGATACTTATGAGAGTGGATAGGAGCTCTTACTATTGATAATAGGCAGAACCCAGGACCTTCCTGAGCCGAATAGCCGAATGAATGGGTGTCCCAACAATGACCCCTCTTGGTAATCCAAGATACACATCAGCACACTTATGACTCTAAATATAAATGTGTAATCTATAATTACACATCAGTGTCCTGTAATAAAATAACTTTACCTTTGTATTTCCCAAACTACTTTGACTACCCCGCCTTATTTTCGTATTATCACTGTTAACGTCTTATAAAACTAATGTCCTGTAGAATATACTTTAGGAAGTACATGCTTTAGGCCAACAGTTCTCAAACGTTTTGGACTCAGGTCCTCTACACTCTTAAAACTTGGTGCTACGTTGACCGCCATGACCTACAGTGGCTGCTACTATAGTACTGCCTTGTCGTGTGCCAAATAAATGAATCACTTTTTCACATAAAACATTAAAATTAACATTTCCCTAAGCATAACTTCACTGTTGCTTTTGCATCATCAGTGCAACTGTCAATACAATATAAAAGGTAAGTAATGCCCTAGTGTTATTATGAAAATCGTTTGACCTTGCGGGTCTCCTGAGAAGATCTGAGGACCCCCAGGAGTCCCTGCAGCACAGTTGGACAACTACTGCTCTGGGTGTAGTAAGGTCCTGTTTTCTCCAGAGACCATCATGTGTTCATGAGGTTCCAAGTGGTTATCATCTTATTTGGTCTACCTGATGTTGGAGTTAACTCTTAGTGTATCCTAAAAACTTTTGTGTATCTGTATCTGGGAGATGCATTCTTTGGATTATTCATAAAAAACTTAATGCCACGTTGATTTCTTCTGCCATCTAACACCTTTTTAAGCACTCTTTGTCACTGTCTTTTAAAAACCATCTCTGCTATTTACATATGTGAATATTAAGCCGTTCTCTCTGAATATGGCTGCTGTAGATCCCAGAACATGCCTTGCTCTGCCCCTCTCTGGGTTTCTGTCTCGTGAAGTTCCTTCTTCCTAGATAGATTCTGATTGCCCATATCTGCCTGATGAGATCCTTTCCATTTCTCATGAACCAATTAAAACTGTAGCTCAGAGGCTTCCTGGATCACTCTGCCCATGAGTAAGCTTTCTATCTTCTTATTTTGTTGAGTTTTTCTATCATTAATAGGTATTTAACCCTGACATAGCTAAGGCCTTCCTGCTGCTTCCTGGAAAGCCACGTAAGCTTGGTTCAATACCCAACTCCTCCAACTCCACAGTCTAGGGAAGTCCAAATCACTTTCCACAATTTTGTGAATTTCTAGACCCTTCTGCTGCCAGTTTCTGATTCTGTGTTATCTGGGGTTAACAGAGACACAAAATTCAGCCTATTTGCCAATTTACATTAAAAGAATTCACTACAACTGAGTGTACAAATGTTTCTGGCATTTAATTGACTTTTCTAAAGGTCTGGTGGTCCTTGAGGTCATGTTACAGGCTCCCAGCTCCTCCTAACCACCAGTTATGGTTCCCAATCATTTCCTCACTTCCTTTCTCTTTGCCCAGGTTTTCGAATGCTCTTCCCATTCTTCTCCTATGTCTTGATGTTGCTGTTGTTCTGCAAAACCCTTTAGGATGACGTGGAGTCTTACATGGTACAAGATGCTCAACATGCATATGAAAATATTTCTTCAAACCATTGCAGTGCTCTCCTTAATAAAAACTCTGCAGATACTATTTGATACTTATGGCACTGGCACTGTCAACTGTTTCTTGGTGCCTGTGTATGTATATGTGAATGGGTATTGTCTCCTCTCTGACTGCAAGCTTCTGAGGGGAAGCATGCATCTCACACTAGGTATCCATCTGCAATATAGCTCCTTGCATAGCCTCTTACACAGAAAAATGATTTAATAAATTTTAAAATAAATGAATCACTTTTTCACATAAAACATTAAAATTAACATTTCCCTAAGCATAACTTCATTAGCAAGCTAAATTGACATGTATATGTATATGTATGCATATATATATATATATATATATACACACACACACACACACACATATATATACACATATATGTACATATATGTATAAAGTAAAATTGATCCTACCTTTTAAACCCAGCGTCTGTAGTATTATGGTAGAAGGGAATTGGTGGTTGGGAGAGGGAAGTTTAACGATTTTGTATTTTCACCAAAACTTTGTTGTACTTAACACAGGGAATCCAAAGCTGAATCTGGTACACTTAAAAAATATCTGGAACGTGTCTCCAGGCAGTCAGCTTTCTGTGTGCTGCCCTTGGGGGGTGCCTACATCGCAAAGTTTCCATGTGCTGCCTGGGAGGTTTCTCTCCGCCAGGAAGTGCCCTCCTGTGGGCCCAGCAGCAAGCCTATGGCTCCCTGGTCACCCCACTTCCTCATTGAGGGGATCCTACCCTGGAGGGAGGTGCTTCTTTGCCAAGAAGGCTATTTCTAATGATCTGTGATCGAGCCAAACCTGCCTTCTGGTTTGTTTGTCTTTAATCCTCACATTGGCTTTTTGTTGTTGGAGTGGTTGGAATGGATTTTGGTTTGGGTTTTCCTCATTTGTAATAATTCTAGAATGTCATATACTGTGAAATGCTAAGAAGGGATGAACAGCAAAGCTGCTTAAAATCCCACCAGTATGCTCTAGCCCATCATTTCTAAATCTGATTAACACTCAGCACCTGCCAAGCTGCAGGAATGATTGCAGGCTCATATTTTAAATTCTTTTTGTGTTGGTGCTTCCCCACTGTCCTACTGTGGGAAATCCAACGTATAGCACTGAGGAGTTAAGAAGTCATAGCCTCTCTTGAGTTGTATTAGTATTAATTACCTGTGCAGATCTTGGATAATTGAAGCAATTACTCTTCATTTCAGCTCCAGGGCCTGGAATGGATGGTTTCCCTGTATAATAACAATTTGAATGGAATTTTAGCTGATGAAATGGGGCTGGGAAAGACCATACAGACCATTGCACTCATCACTTATCTGATGGAGCACAAAAGACTCAATGGCCCCTATCTCATCATTGTTCCCCTTTCGTAAGTAACGCCATTTATTCTGCAGTTATCCTTCTGTATGTTGTAGAGTGCCCTGTTAGTAGCTTGGCCTTGTTTTACATTTAAGGCAAAATTGTAGCATGTAGTGGGATTACCAAAAGCATGTAATATGGGTTTAGGTTTTTATTTCCCACCCCCTACCCTTACTCCCAGCCTCTTTGATTGGCTATTTAAGCACAAGACAATTTTATCAGCCATTGGCAGATTGACACATCCTACACACGGTACAGTGGACCTTATTCCGTATCATTCTGTCAGTGGCTCATGAAGAGGAAAGGTCTAGATTTTTTTTTATTAATTTAAAGATTTCTTTGATTTTTTTCTTGTTTCACTTCCAAAAGGTTACATATATTCAAAAGACAGTATATTCTGAAATCTTCCTTTATTGTGTCTTTTAAAGCAGAATCCAAATCAGAATCTTACAAATTTTGTGTGAAACTGTCCTCAATATGTACAGGTTTTTTTTTCAATGATTTTGCTACTTTGTAAGGATAGGTCTTTGCTGTTCTCCATTAAATTCCCAGTGCTTTGCCCACTGCATGATTCTTTGTAGAGCTTTTTCAAATACTCCTAAAAGTATGAAGACGGAGTCACAACTGCCCTCCCTGGAGTGTAGTTGCAGTTTTAATCACTGAGATCTTACATCTCAGTGCTAATGCAAACTTAGACCTTGATAAAAAGTAAAGATTCTGTTTTAGTATTTTCAAGTTTTTTCTAAAGGAGGACTATTTACAAGCTTTTTAAATCTGTATTAGCTGGATCTATAATATTTAGACATTCTTTGCATTTTATCTACATTTTGAGTATACATTTTGCTTTTTATCTGTAGTTCACATTTTCTGACTTGTATATTATGGTGACACTTTCAGGGATTTAAAAAGAAAGGCACTCAATATTCTTTCCCCTGCTCTCTCTTGACAGATTTATTTAATATTTTCATGTGCTTTTGTAATTTCATTTTCCTGACTCAACTTTTCTCTGAACCTATGTGGCTATTTCTAAAGACTCACTAAATCATTTGGCAATTGCTATTTTCAGTACCATATTAAAATTTAGAGTTTTTTTTTTTGCCCTGCATATTTATGCATGCTTTAATTTTTTTCTTATGAGATTTTTTTATGAGCCCACAACAAAGTTGTCATGCTTTGTGGCAGCTTATTTCTAACTTATCTCTTACTTCCACACCTATAACATAAATATGTAGTTGAGATATTTTATATTCTCTAGCCCCTTTCACACTGAGGCCTGAAAATAAATAAGAATATCTTTTTAACCACTGACTTTTATACAAATGTCTTTTTTTTTTTGTTCTGTAGGACTCTATCTAACTGGACATATGAATTTGACAAATGGGCTCCTTCTGTGGTGAAAATTTCTTACAAGGTTTGGAATACTGTATTTATATATAAACGTGGAAAAGCAAAAAATAGACCCTATTTTCTTCATTCCATATGCACATCTGTGAACTGTATTTGGTTGTAAAGTTTTGTCATGTACATCATGTACTAAACAGTGAGAGTTAATCATCCCAAGAAGATTACTGTAATAAACCATAATTACTTTCAGATAGTGAAATGCAGAAGAAAATTGTTAATTATCATATTGCAAGGTTTCTGATGAGAGTAATACAAATGACAAATATCGCACATTCTGCGTGCTGCTGCCTGGCTCACTGTCGGCTGCTGCCGGGCCCACTGTTCCTGCAAAGTTAGGCAATTACCCAGGTGCCCGGGCCACCTGCTGTAGGCTCCCGTAAAAATGGAGCCTTTCAGCGGAGCAGCGGATTCTCTGGTACCTCGAGGTCACTGTAATATCCTTTTCTTTCTTTCCCCTCAGTTTTCAGTGGGAAAGCCTCTCTATAAGAGTCTGAAAAGTGTACAGACCTGTGCAATTTTGCCAAGTACTTTCTTCACAGATAATGCATCCATACATGATAATGCATATGTGTGCAATTTGTAGTCATGTGTCTGGGCTCCATTAAGCTCTGAATAGTGAGAAATAGCACACACATACTTCCATTGGGTAATTATATATATACACATGCACACACACATATATATATTTATACATATATATTTTTTTCTATTCAGGGCACCCCTGCCATGCGGCGCTCCCTTGTCCCCCAGCTACGGAGTGGCAAATTCAATGTCCTCTTGACTACTTATGAGTACATTATAAAAGACAAGCACATTCTTGCAAAGGTATGTTTAAAAAATTTCTTTTATCTCTGATTATGGACAATCACACTGGAGTGTAAAGTATTCCTCATATTGTACTCACCAGTATCATTTGATCATTAAATGTCATCTCTCTCTCCCTCTCTCTCTCTCTCTCTCTCTCTCTCTCTCTCTCTCTCTCTCTCTCTCTCTCTCTCTCTCTCTTTATTCCCTCAGGTCAGATACATTTTAGTCATGGGTATTAATTCTATGTATATTATTTTTTTGCATATGTCACTGATCCTGAGGCTCTTACCTATCCTCTCATAGTTAATTAGTTTACATTTCTTAAAAAAATTCACCTGGGTTCTTTCCGCAGCTGTTTTTCTCTTCAGCAGCCCTGAACGTGCTGTTGGAAGAAATAATTGTTTTTGTTGCCCTGGGTTATTGTCAGTAGCGTAACTTCATTTCTCTTGTGCCTTCGTCTCTCCAAAGACGAGTAGGCACCTCACCATATGGTCTTCTCCATATGAACATTCCTCCGAGCTGCGGCTTTTCTGCTATCCCTATTTTAGGTTTTTTCCTGGTAAAATAATGAGCTATTATTGCTCAAATTACTCTGGGCTATTTCTGTGACTATTTGGACCTGGGAAAGAGTTATTTTCTACCTGCAACCTACATGTCTCCTGATTTGTATGTCCTAAGTTGTCCTTCAGCCATAAAATAAATATTTTTTTCATTTATATAATCTTACCTCCTCATACGTTCATGTAGAATTATGGAAGTAGTTTATTTCATGGAGCAAATATGAAAACTTTTTTTTTTTTCTTTAGTAATTTCTTTTGCCCTTTGGTGTTTTGAAAGCACTATAATCTGAAACTAAGCTATGGCCAGAATTGAACAGAATCCCCATTTCTGGGGTTCGTTCTGTCTCTGCACTGAACCTTTGCTCTTGGAACTGAGTGTTCCCTTCATGGCATCACAGGAAATAACATAAAGGAATTGTGTTCCCAGGGGAGGTTTAATAATTGAGATGGCACTGGTAACAGGGCTGTGTTCCTATTCCTCATACTTAGAGATGAATTTGGCAGTGTCATAAATGGTGTGTTTTCAGTATTACTATGGGACTGTGTTCATACATTTGAGATCTTTTAAAACAAATTCATTTCATGTGTTCTGCATATGTATTTCAAAATTCATTGGAGATGCCTGGTAACGAGGTGTCTTGTTTTTATTTGTTACTGGAGAAATGAAGATATAGAAAGGGGTAGTAATTTTTTTCCAAGTGCTTCGAAGACCTAATTAGTAGTAGACCCAAAAGAAAAATCTAAGGCCTCCAATTCCTTGTTTATTATTTCATAAGCTTAATTAGGCAGGGAAGTAGATTTAGAATATTTATTTAAATACATTTTATCTGCTGGCCTTTTTTATGCTGTTGGTAAGTTTAGGACAATTTTGTACAATCTTAATTAAACACTTTTCTTAGAGATGGCAGAGGAAAAAAAACACAAAAACTCTTAGTAGTTTCTCTTACCTGGACATCCCAGTCTGACCGATGGTTTCATTTCTTTTCCCCTGACTTTTTTGGTGTGTCTATATGAGGAAGGCGAGGACTATATAGAATACTTTGCTCATCTCCCTCCTCTCTCTAGGAGCTTTGCAGCAGGATCCAGGGACATCTGAGCACCAGATGCTTTTCTTGGCCATAGCCACTGCTTTGTAGGGAATGGATAGGCTTAGTGGAACATTCCTCATTGTTCTCACTTTAAGAAACTGAGAACAGTGACCTTGAAGAGGGCCGAAGGGTAAAATGTGAGAGAGGAGGAGGACTGTTTATAGACTTAGGAAGGATCGTGTCATATGGTCATTCTTTTCTTTTGAAGTGAGAATCATGATGTGGGAGTATATTGTGTTTAATTCTGAAGGTTTGGCATAAACAGAGGAATGATATTTTAGCATTACCCTCCCTGCCAGTGAGTATATTATTTCATTTTAGAGGTCTTAAAACAGGGTCATAGGTCTGGCAGGTAAGAACCTGGCGGGTAAAGCATATATGTGAACTGAGAGAGTCCAGGTTGCTAGATCTTGCAATTTTTTAAAAGAAGCTGAATGTCCAGATTTTTATGTGAACTATTCCAACTTTAAATGTTAGCAACTAGTTCAAATTTAAAAAAGAAAGAAACACCGAGCCAAGCCCTAACGGCAGTAGTCAGCCAATGCAATAGAAAAGAAGGCACGAAGCCAGAGTATCTCAGCTATAGGTGATGTTGGAAGAGCAGTCATTAACTTCTGTCTTGAATGGAGAGCTGTATTCTGTACTTATTAGGAGCAGAGGTAGCATGACCACTAAATCTGGGATAGCTGTCACGATATAGTTTTAACAGAAGGAGTACTGGATGGGGAGACACAGGAGCTGGTCCTGGCTCAACCATTTCATTCTGGGCCCTAGTTTCCTTCTTTGTGAAAGGGTGATTTGGAATTACATGGCCCATAAGTAACAGTGTTGCTTTAACTTTCCATTATTACATGGTGCATTACATGATCTATCAGATATGGGAAATAGGCTATTGAGATTCTCTTATCTTAAGGAGAATCACACCCTGTCTTGTACCGAGGATGGGTTCTTTGGTTTTCCACTCTGCCATTTGCCTGTTGGAAATAGTTGTATTTTCCCTTGCTCACCACATGCTCGTCCTTCCTCTCATGTCACAGATTCGGTGGAAATACATGATCGTGGATGAAGGCCACCGAATGAAGAATCACCACTGCAAGCTGACTCAGGTCTTGAACACTCACTACGTGGCCCCCAGAAGGATCCTCTTGACTGGGACCCCACTGCAGAATAAGCTCCCAGAGCTCTGGGCTCTCCTCAACTTCCTCCTCCCCACAATCTTTAAGAGCTGTAGCACATTCGAACAGTGGTTTAATGCTCCGTTTGCCATGACTGGAGAAAGGGTACTGGTCTAACTTTGTTTTTTTCTACTGCATGACAATGAAATGAAATTAAAAGACCTAGAGCTGAGAACATTAGAGTGACAGAAAACCCACAGGGCGATTTACACTGTCACTTACTTTACCAAGCTAGTCAGTGAGTGGAGATGTTCTCATTCCAGGATATTTTCCCCTCTGAAGAAAATGGACCTACTGATGTATGGAGTATGCGAACTCCTTTGTCTTTTGCCAACATGTTAAGCAGGCCACCAGAGGACATTCTTGATGGTGGAATGCTTAACCGCTATGGGCCACAGTGAGGATGAATATAGGGATATTTACTAAATCTTTTGACCAGATCAGCTCAACCAACTGAACACACATCTTGAAACAAATATTTCCCTGTTATAGACTTGGGCTTCCCTTTAAACTATTAACGCATAAGGAGTTTATGTGTAAAACTGAACTAGTTTACACTGATTTTCTATACACATTTTTTCAGATTTTAGTATGAGCCTCAGTTTTGTGTGTATATAAATACTCCTCAAATCCTGCAGTATCCATTTTCAAATTTCTTATTTTCATTTCTTCCACTATCTGTCTTCTCTTAGAGCTCATTTATGAAAGGAAGACATGGGGACATTTCCTTTTGATTTCTTAGTGATAGCAATGAAAAACCACTAAGAATACTTTAGGGAAATTTACGTTGAAGCTATTGAGCCCTTTAATTTTGAGGTACCTTGGCCTTTTGTCAGTAATTAATTAGCTCACCCATTTGTAAAAAGTAAAGTCAATTAACCCTGCCCTGTAGAGGTTACTAGAAGAAAGAGGAAGCAGAGGATTTTTATAAATATGATTGAACTTGAACAAGATCAGAGCAGAAAATAGGAAGCATGAGGTAGAGTCTTATAAACCCACCAACATAAATTGGATCCACTTACTCTTGCTTGCATTTTCGTGTTCAAGCCTTCTTCCCTTGGTATGTTTCTGCTTCTGGGACAAAGAGTCCAACCTAATGTTTCAACTTTAAGTAAGAATACATTAACTGTTGCCCCTCTACTCATGTTCTAGTTCAGTCTTCAGTCAGTCTTTATTGCCTGTTGTATCCCCTAACGCTACTGATATAAAACTGGTAGCTTATGAGCCCTTTTCCACAAACTTGGCATTAAGACAAACACCCATTTAGAGGCCGTCTTATTATCACATGGTAGGCAGGTGGGAATTCTGATGTGTATGGGACCAGGTATAAACCTGCCCTTAATACATGTAAAATTTCAGTCATATGTTGAAATGGATAATAAGTGTAACATAAAGCATTATTACATAAAACATCTTTTTAAAAAAAATCAAATTCACCTGTGGTTCACTTGTAGGTGGACTTAAATGAAGAAGAAACTATATTGATCATCAGGCGTCTGCATAAGGTCCTGAGACCATTTTTATTGAGGAGACTGAAGAAAGAAGTTGAATCCCAGCTTCCAGAAAAAGTATGTTGCAAGTGCAAAAGTTGTACTTTCTTACCCTGCTGACATAGTTGAAGTACCTGCACCTGAAATGGGGTTTCTAAACCAGCAGGCTTGTATTTTAGTTACAGGTCTCTTGGAAAGACCTTCAGGTAGTGTCTTGCCTGAAAGAAGCTAGAGCAGCCATCCCTGACCTCTTTGGCACCAGGTGCCGGTGCTCCTGTGAGAATCTAAGGCCTGATGATCTGAGGTGGAGCTGAGGCGGTGATGCTAGCGCCGGGGAGCGGCTGCAAAATCAGATATAACTTCCCTTGCCTGTTGTGTGGCCCGGTTCCTAATAGGCCACGGACTGGTACCGGTCCGCGGCCTGGGGGTTGGGGACCCCTGAGCTACAAGATTTAGTGTAGATTCAGCCTGGTTTCAATTTGGGGCAGATTTTATAAAATTACCAACTTCGTTGAATCTTATTATATTTTAACTTTAACTTACAGCAACTTAACATTATGTTAATTAACATTGCATGTTAATTTTAGATTTTTTTTTTTAAGTTACTAACCTCACTGAGTTCAATCCTGCAGGCGCCACAGAAGTGTTCTGTTTGTGAGCCAAATAAGGATTTGAGTTTGGGACTTATATTCATTAAAAAAGGGCGTAGTAAACACCAAGTTTGCTGGAAACTTATTTAGTTTTTGATACTTGTGATGTCACTATTCTGATAGCAAGTGAAAAATAGAGTTCCTGCAAATTACAGATCCGTCATCTAATCTTGGGCATAGGTTTTGTCCTACACCATAAAAATTAAGTTCCTGTGAACATTTTGAGTATTTTTCAGATAGCTTCTTGGACGCTGAGTTTTCAGTGCTTTAGAATGTGTTTTGAGCCCTTAGCTCCACCCTTTTTGGTTGGATATGGGTATTAGTTTAATCTGTTTCTAATTATATTTTGGAACCACACACATTTGAGTTCTAAGTTTTATTCTCTTAAAGATAGATTGTTTGGCATTGTATACTATTTGTAGCATGAGATATTTTGATTTGTGTTTTCTCTTTAGATCAGCCAACTCTGAAATGTGTTATTTTGCATCATTGTGTTTTTCTGTGTAATGACTCTATTTTTTGGACAGATTGTTTCATCCTGTTCTTTTTTTTAAGGGAGAGTTGGCAAATAGTGTACAAAATTGATCACTTTGCCGAGAGAGAATTTTGTTCTCTAATCCCTTATTCGTTAACAGTTGAAGAAAATTTAAAATAAACATGGTTTTTATGCCATATTATTCCAGCAAAAGCCTAAATATTTAAGTATTTTATTTTGTTAGTGAACTCATCTTGGGGATTGAATGCTATTGATGTTTCTTTGACTTCCTGTTGTCCTGGCTTATTTGGACAACCCCCTCTCTGTTTAATATGGAGTTTAGTTACTGAATTGATAAACTGGGGAATGGGTACAGTGGTTACATGGAGCTGCTTCTTGGCACAGTGTTACAGAGATCCTGCAAGTTATAGAGATGGAGTGTTAAAGACTTTAATTTGCCCCATGGTACCTTTTGTTTATAAGAGATATAAAATAAAAGGTAATTAACTGAAGTCATTCATTTATTCATTTTGTGAAACTTCTTAATCTTGCTTTCTTGTTCCAGGACTGGCTAATAGAGATAGATTTTTAAAATGTGTTATGAATTGAAAGCATGCCCTGTTTTAAGTAAATCCATTATATAAAATCCAAACTTTTGCAGCATAAGGATTATGGGGTGATCAGTTATATCACAAAGGAATTCTTTGCTAAAACATTTGTTTTACGGTTCTTTCCACAAGAGAGCTCCCCGAGTATTAATAAACTTAAAAAAATTAAGATTAAATTTTCAAGAGTATGTTTTTCCTGTATAAAGTATACTTATACTCTTTAACACCTAGAGCGTTATGTTTGAGGTATGTTAAATACTCTGTATGTGGTATGGCACCTATGGATAAGCTACATTTTCCTAGGGGCACCTTGGTTGAGTGGAAATCATGGACTCTGCCGTCAGAGTAGATAAGGGTCCCCATGGTATTCTCTGTCTCTTACTAACGGTGTGAACTTGGGCAGGTCAGTTAACCTAGTAGCCCTCAGTGTTCTCATTAGTGACCGAGAAAATAAATAATACCAGATTCATAGAATTGTTGAGAGGATTAGTTAGATGTAATGCTCATACTACTGTGCCTGGCACATGGTAAGCACTCAACTAGTGACAGCTGCTGCTGCCATATTCTTTAGTTTCTATTCATGCTGCTATTTCTATTATTAATTGAGAGTTCTACTTTCCTATTCTCTTCTTTCTCACTATTCTCTTGTCTTTGCACTTTCTGTGGCCCTCCCACCTTTCTGTCCCCATAAACCTTTCAAGGCCAGTGGGGAAACAAATCACTTTGCCTAGGTATGTGGCCTTGTTGATGTGGTTTGGTTATTGGTCATTCTGTACTTTTTTTCTGCCTCGTGAGGATTTTTTTTTTTTTTTTACCAGGGGAAAATTGGCCATTTAAGTGTCATTCTTGGTGGTAGAGAGTTTTTTGTTCTGCCACCATCTGCTTATAGCCACAAAGAACATGTATGTCTTTCTCAGCCTGTGTAAAGAATCCAGAAAGGAATTATGGCTGATGGCAGAATAAGGCTAACTATAAATATTCCATAGCAATAATTTTCAAATGTTTTTGTGAAAAAGAATCAGGGAAGTATTTTTTAATTTTATATTTTAATTTACGTATAATAAAATTTACTCTTTTGGGTACGTAGTTCTAGAAGTTTTGACAACTGCATAGTTATGTTAACCAAACCCACAATCAAAATACAGAGCAATTCTATTCTAGAACCCCCGCCCCCCCAAAAAAAATTCCCTGGTGCCACTGCTTTTTAGTCAAACCCCTACCCTTAGCCTCATGCAAACACTAATCTGTTTTTTATCCTATATTTTTGCCTTTTCGAGAAAAAAAATTCCCTGGTGCTACTGCTTTTTAGTCAAATCCCTACCCTTAGCCTCATACAAACACTAATCTATTTTTTGCCTTTTCGAGAATGTTGTATGAATGGACTCAAACAGAATGTCTCATCAGACCTTTTACATCTGGTTTCTTTCATTCAAAAGGGTATATTCGAGATTCATCCAAGTCATTGCGTATATCAATAGTTGGTTCATTTTTATTGTTGAACAGTATTCTGTTATGTGGATGTACCGTAATTTGCTTATTCATTTGGTTGAAGGACATTTAGGTTGTTTCTGGTTTTTGATAATTATGGATAAATCTGCTATAAACATGCGTACAGGTTTTTGTGTAAAGATAGGTTTTCATTTCACTTGAGTAAATACCTAGGGGTAGGGTTGCTTGGTCATATGGTAAATGTATACATAACTTTTTAAGAAATTGCCAAATTGTTTTCTAAACTGTCTGAACCATTTTGTAGTCCCACCAGCAGTATATGAGTGTTCCATTTTCTCCACTTTCACATCAGTGCTTGTCGGGTATTGTCAATTTTTTAACATGTTTAGCCATTTCAATAGATGCGTAGTGATATCTTGTAAATTCAATTTGTATTTCTTGAAAGTTGAATGATCTTACGCATCTTTTCATGTACTTATTTGGCCTCCACATGTCTTCTTTGATGAAGTGATGCTCAAATCTTGCCTGTTTTTTTCATTGGATTGTTTCTTTTCTTATTGTTGGCTTTTATGATAGAATAATTCTTGATGATAAAGAATACCAACCTTAGCCCAGTAATTCTGTTTAGTATAGCTGGAGGGGCCTCAGGAACCTCTACTTACTCAGCCAAAACTAAGCAGGCATCTGAGGGCCACATTTTGATAAATGCAGCTCTACTTCATAGAAAGATTAGTTTTAATGAATGAGTATATAATAAAAATTTGTTTTACTCAATGGGTATTTCATAATTTTACAAGTCTAGTGAAACACCTAATGAACAAGAGAATGTATTGTCCCCACCTCCCCTGACACCACTATCTAGCTGCTGGCATAAACTCCATTCCTTAACACTCAGGACAGAATGGCAATTTGTAGAAAAGGGATTATATAGAACACAACTTAAGCTAGATAAAAGCTAGTTTTTCGATTTAGCTCCCATGTGAGGTCGTCTGTGCTAACTCTCTTCTTTTTAATTTGTATAATCAAGAACCATCTGCACTTGAAGTTGCTATGAACATATTGATGTCTAAATATGCTATGATATGTGTACAGGGCCTGAGGTTAACTGGAGGTTGAGCTACCTAAAATTGACCCTGATTTTGATATAATCTCTATAAAAAACCAGAAAGTTTTATGTAAATGAGCAAATTCTATATTCATTATATAAAAATTTAGACTGCTTGATATACTTAATCATTACTTTGTCCGTCTCTCATCTATATAGATCTCAGAACCTGGGACTTTTCATTCATTTAATCTTATTGTTTGGAAATCTCAGGTCAGAAAGTGGTGATATATCAAATATAATAGTCTAGGTTCATTGTTCCGATAATACATCCTTTTGGAAGGGAAAGTATGAGTAAAGGAATAGTATTCACACAGAAACTCTGAATAAAGCTTGAATACTTTTACGGGGTTAGATGGGAGGAGACCCTGGGCCAACAAATCACCTAATTTGGCTTCTTATAGGGGCCAGTGTGATTTCTTACTAACGTAAGAATTCTTAGGGGATAATTATCATGCACACGAGGTCAGCACCTCAGTTTTACATATAATTGGAACAAAGGGAGGCCCAATGGGTCTCACAAGCCTGACTTTTTGGAGGCAATTATCCTTATTAAAGAGTCATAGATTCTATTTCCTATAGCACCAGCATATTTTGAGGAACTCTCATGTATATGCTCTAATCAGGGGCCATCACATTTGAAGTGTGGTGAACTCAGACCCAACAGAGTTTAAGATAGCATGATTATCATAGACACGTCTCTTGCCTCATCACTGTCGGTCAGTTTGTCTATTATAGAAATGTTCAGTCTGTCCCGTTCCCGATACATCGATCCGATTGCCTGCTCTGTCACTGCGTCGCACTCAGGCCAGGGTAGAAGGTGCAGGAGTCACACCAGAAATAGTAGGCATGGTGTGAGAGGTCAGCAGACTTGGTGTGGAGACAAGATTGCCTCATCCCGTATGATAGCATGACAGTGCAAAGCGACATCATTCAATCCATTGGGATGAATGATCCAGGTGTTCAAGCACTTTAGGGTAGGGGTCTCCAGAGCACACACTAGGGAGCGTGTGTTTGGGGAGAGAGGTGCTTACTATTAATCCATTGGGGTGCAGAAAGAAGATTTTAGAACTTTCATTTATTTTTTCTCTTACACATAAAAAAACTCGTTTCATTAATATTTAAGGTACAGATCGACACTGGTGCCCACGTAGTGTACATACACATCAGAAAGTCAGTTACATGTCTGGGTTAGACAGCATAGGTTATCTCAGGGAGAGTTAAAGAGGGCACCACTACTCAGGGCATCTGAAAGATCAGTCACCCTCACAGCCAGGTTCATGTACTTCCTGCCTGTTGTGAAGCATTGTGGGTTTCCCTGTACCCAGATAAAATTATCTAGGATGATCTGATTTTAACTAAACTTATACCCTCAACCCCCAGAATGGACAAAGGGCTTACAAAGATTCTGCAAAGGATTGCAGGTTGAAAACTAGAAGAATAGGTGAACAATGAGAAGAAGGTGGTCCTGCCTCTTCTATTCTTAGTATGAGTTTTTATCAGCCACATTGGAGGGTAATTGGACTGGAATTGGCCAAAATAAATTAGATGCCATCAAATTGGCCCCCTGAAATATGGATAGACATCAGTTGCCTTTAACATTGACCCATACCCTAAAAGTAACTCGTATCTTAAGACAACATTAATGCATGTGTATAATTCATAAATAAATATATGTGCATGTGTTGAGAAGATGTGCTTTAGCATGTCTTCCTGATAAGGGAATGCAATAAAAAAAAGCTTGATAACCACCTCTTGCAGGGAAGTGAAAGGGAAAATTGACTTTGGCTGGTAGATAGGCGATTGTGGGAGATCTTAAAGGCCCTTAAGGTAGAGTAGGATTAGAAAGGAGGCACCTAAGACTAAGGAACCCCCTAGGCCTGGAGAAAAAAGTATAAAATCAAACAAAATAGCTTAGAGTTGTTTTGGACAGTACAGGGAGCACATGTGGAATATAGTTGGGAAGCTTGTGACTCTGATTTTGGTCGTGTCTATCAAACCAGCTTCTGATATCCCCTAAGGGTGTGAAGGAGGAAGGTCGGAAGGTCAGGGTCCCTGGGATGGGCAGGCCTCTCTGCTGCCTTGGCCTCCGTGGGGTGTCTGGCATCCCTTCTGCATGGGGTCATCATGCATGCCTCCTGCTTCCCAAACTTCCCACCTCCGGTACTTAGCAGTAGCTGACAGGAAGAGGGTAGAGGGTTCTGTATTTAATTCTGTGTACGGGTGCCCTAAGGCACCTAAAAACAAGCACCAGCAGTCTCATCCAGCAGGGAGGCCCCGGTGAAAGGTGAACATCAGGGTAGAACTGAGCAGCCTGAACGTCTGCTGGGCCATTCTTAATGTAGAGCATGACAGAGTGGACTCTGTTTCCAGTCCTAACTGCACCATTAAATAGCTGCATCATTTTGAGTCCATCTGTTAACCTTTTTGATGCTCAGGTAACTTATTTATAAAATGTGGACTCTAAATGTTGCTCTCTCTCAGAGCACTTGAATGGTGAAATGAGAGAAGGCACATAAAGCACTCTGCACAGGGCCTGGTCCCTACAAAGAGTTCAATAATATTAGCCCTTGATACCATTTTTATTATTATACTTGTCTGAAGTTGTTTAACATTTTTCCTCACCATGATCAAATTTCATTGAGAGTTAACAGCTCTTGAAAAAGTCGTGCTTTAAAAATACATCATCAGGCATCTAAAACACAAAGCCTGCGTTTAGTACATCCTTATTTATCAAACTTGGAAATTTTTTTCCCATTGCCCCAGCCAAGAAGGTTATTAAAAGCTAAAACAAGTTTATGGTAGGTCACTTGCTTTTCTTAACTTTTTTTCAGGAGAGCCAGCCTTTCTGTAATCTGATTTGGTGCATCAGAACTAGGGGCAGAAGACTATTAATTGCGGTTCCATCAGGCTTGACAGGTTCCTTCTAAAAGAACAATTGAATGAATATTCAACTTCTCTTTATCTGTGACCTCAGAGCTTTGACCTTCAGCTGAAAATAACCTGATCATTTTTAATTAGTTTATTAAACATTAGGCAGCTCGCTGATTTACTTTTAATCACATTCTGCAGTTTTCTAGGCATTAATCTGATGTTTATTGTGAAAATTGCACATTTGTATTCTGAGGATTTTTTAATAAAGAAAAACAATAATAGGAAGTAATCAAGGTGGTTTTTATGCATTAGGAGCATGCTAGAAGTATTGCAGGTGTGTGCTAACCCACAGGAACGTAAATTCTCTTTAACTGTTTTAAATTGGATTTTTGCAATATTTCAAATGGTAGCATATGGGGCCTTACCTTCTATTACGTGGTCATAAAGTTGAGTCCAGCTATAGATTCTTTTCTACCTATTGTCTTCACTAGGTAGTATCCTCTCATCTCTCAAAAACAGAGTTAATGATAGTTAACCTAAGGCAGTTAACCTAAGGCTGTTATATGTGTCATTGTAGGATCAATACTGGGATTAGTTGCATATGACCATTTAAAAAATGTTTTACAAAGAAAATCATAGGATATTGGCCAGTCACTGTTTTTCCTAAAACTGTTCATATGAAAAAGGGATATAGTTGGGACACAGAGGAAATACTAAAAAGATACGCTATATTGAACAACTTTGAATTTGAGCAGTTTGCAAGCCATTCTCTTTCTCAAATATGGGCTACGTCAAGAAATTTCAGAAAACACTGCCCTTGCCTCAGTTACCTATAACCTTTTGAAGACCCCATCATCATAATGATACCTTTAGCAATGATGAACATGGTCTGTTCCACCACCCCCATCCCATCCCCCAACTCCAGGAATCCAAATAGGGAAACAGAGGTACCCTCAGGGCTCCAGGAGTGCCACCAGCAGCCATGTTTCAGCTGTGTTCTCACAACCGGCACTTTCTCTCTCCCGCTCTTGCTTACTGTTCTTTTTTCTCCAGGTTGAATATGTGATCAAGTGTGATATGTCAGCTCTGCAGAAGATTCTGTATCGCCATATGCAAGCCAAAGGCATCCTCCTCACAGACGGTTCTGAGAAAGATAAGAAGGTACGTGGCGGAAGATGATGCAACTCAAGGTTTCCATCGTATGTCTTCTCATGGCTGTGATAATGACTAATGCCAGAAAGCATCCTGCTAATGCCGATTTGTTAAAGCAAATTACTGGATCTTTTTTGTAGCTATTGTAGCTGTGAAATACAATTTCTTAATTGTAATCTCTTAACTGTAAACAGCATTGTGGCAGGAAGAAGGGAGTATGTTCATATCAAAATAGTGAGCTCTGCTCATGTCATTCCTGCAGAAAACTTATTCCACCTAAATGTGGGATGGCATTTTAGAAGGTTTTGAAATCCAGTTTCATTCCTTGGGAATCTATTCTGTGCTTTTTTTCTCCCCGGAATCCTAGGGAATAGACAGTCATGTCACAAACCCATCAACTTGACATAATTTCTTCCTGGAAGATAAGTTAGTCACAAGAAAGGTGTTATATCTAACTCAGAAACTGCTATATTATAACAGGAGCTATATTATAACAAGAGGTGTAGGTTCCTAAGAAGACCTACAGCCCTTTGCTCTTTCTATAAAAGCCCACTTTTAAAAAGTTTGAAATATCTGATCAGTTAATAATTTGTTCTATTTTAATTCTCTCTACTTGTTCTTAGGGGAAAGGAGGTGCTAAGACACTGATGAACACTATCATGCAATTGAGAAAAATCTGCAATCACCCATATATGTTTCAGCACATCGAGGTAAGTCTGCATTCTGTTTTGATTCTAATCCTGATTGTGCTATTCCTACTAATACGACTTAAAGAAATTTTTAAATAAAATATAAAACAGGTTAAAATGTGTATGGAAGTTGAAACGACATGGTCTGATAGCTTAACAGGCAGAATTGACAAATGTGAATTTTCTGGTTATTGATTCTTATTGGCACCAAGCACTTGAGCATCTGGAATTTTATAACCGAGAGTTTAAAATAGTAAGAAAATGTTGTAAGCTATGGCTCATTATGTGTGTTTCAGTAAGTACTGTGAATTGCCTTGTTATGGTAGCAGCTCTGAAATTGAAGATAATGATAAATACATCCAGGTTTCTCAGAAGGATGCTGTGAAAAATATTAAAATAGTATATTTATACCTGTTGAAAACAAAGATGTTCTTGAAATATTTTCTCTGTAAAAGACACTGACTTTGGCCTGTCACTTGGATTTGTATTTCTCCCGTCTGGCTTCTATCACGAGGATATAAATTCAGGCTTTTAAACTGACTCTCTGGTCTCTAAAAAGCTATTTTTAGGGGCGAGGACATTTTTTGCCCTATTCATTACATGTGAATAAGTTTCCTACATTGATGAGTTTCACCCCAGTCGACTTGAGCAGGAAGGAAAAGGAACCACAACTGCAGTCTCCAATTTTTCAGCGTCGCTGCTGACGTGGATGGTTCTGGTGGCGGTTCTTTGCCAGCATAGAGCCTGCTTTCTATTGCGCATGAGCAGGGGGCCTGGGGCAAGTCACTGCACCGCTAGGGCGTCTGCACTGGTTTATTAAAAAGTCAATACCTGACAAGTTCTGGGAAATTCAGAGTTGTTAATCACAGTATGAAAATGGGGTTGACTCTTCTTGACTTTGTTGATTTTTTTCCCCCCTCATTTTTGGTAATTGCACTTCTCGGGTAAGAGCTTTTATTGCACACCCTCCCTCTGTACTAGAGCCCAGTCCCAACTATTGTGTGCAACCGGAAAGACTCCTCCCACTGCTGTTGCCTTCAAGTCCATAGGGCGGAGCTTCTATAGACTACAAAGCCCTAGATCTAGGTAAAATGACAACAGCAACAATACTAACCAAAAAAAAAAAAAAATCCACCAACAAGCTACAGTTATTTAGTTATATAGTGTAAGAAGAATCCAGTGTGCAGTGAGTCCATACCCCAGGCCACTTTGTAACTCAGATTGCTCCTCCTGGGGTGAAACTCTGTCATCTTAGGGAACTTATTTGTAGTGACCTGGCTTAAATCGTTCAGCATCTCCCAGTTTTAGAATAATACTTGACTTCTCATCAGCAATGATAGATTATAGGACTGGCAGAAGGATAAACTTGAAAAAAAATAACAGAGGAAGCACCTTGTAAACTGATAACATGTTAAACGGATATAAGATATTGATGAATTAGTGGGGGGTGTATTTTGGGTTCGGGGAGCCAAAGAGAAAGTCTAATGATGAAAATGAAAATGGGTCATGTCAGGTTAACCACACCCACTGTCCCATTTTTCCTAAAAACAATTTTAAGATACTTACTCTGCTATATAACGGGGTTTGAGGACTCAGAAATTATGAAAATGGAATGTCAATCTTACTTCATTTGGTTATCATACAAAAATTAACCTTCGAAACATGATAGGCCATGTCAGGAAGAGGGATGACACCTTCTCTCCTTAAGCTTCTGTCTGTGGCACCTGGGAAGGGTGGAGGAGGACAGGAGTGGTAAAAGAAGCTAAGATTAAGTAATATGCCCTCCATTGCTTGCATGTTTACATTTTAAATAGCAGTCAGTAGAAAAAGAGACTTTGATTTGCAATTTTTGTAACATAAATAAACTCTCAGGAGCATATTCTTAGAAACGGGAGCCACAGTTATTGGCTCAAGTATTTCAGTTATGGATCAGAGATGGTGTGTACATTTTGCCTTTGTCTTTGTTTTGTTTGCCAAAACAACTTGTGTTCATATGAAGTCATCCCAGAAGCCCTGTCTCTCGCTTGCCTCTCTGCCTCCCCTGAGACCTTCAAACCACAGAAATGAGAACAGTATTTTTTAAGTGATACTGATTCCTCATCTTATCACCATCCACCAACACATATTGTCTCTCTGGTTTTTACAGCTCTGCTTAGAGATAGGGTTGGAACCTAAAATTCTAGTCAGGATCGGCTTCCTGTGGAGAGAGAAGGAGTGGTTCTTTAGTTTGGAGTGAGATTTGGGGTCATTGTCCATCGGCACTAATTTTGCCATTAGAGCTCCATTTTGAGGGGCTGGGCATTATCTACCACAGATAATGGGCATATTTGAGACGAGAGCTCTAAGTGACAAATCTGGTTCCTTTAGAAGAAAAGCTTTGGTGATTGTGGAAGGAAGAGAAGCAAAAAAGGGAGACAGCTGGTGGCTAATGTGAAGGAGTGACATCCTCTCCTTCCCCACAGATGGTCTCCCTTTCCTTGAGAAGGAATGGAAAAGTCACATAGAGAACACTAATGCATTTCTCCCACAGAATCAGTGAGGAGGGAATTAGGTGATTAAGTTCTGTATTTTAAAAGCGGAAGCTGGACACCTGAGGGAACAGCGTGCATTTAGAGCCTTATTTGTAATAGAGAAAAGCACAGTATGGAAGGGATGTTAGCATCTCACTAAACTAAGATTTATAGTTTTTGATCACCGTTACTTTTACTGTTAAATATTTTCACAGTGTATTTCTGTGCACATATTAGTCCTGATGGGCTTATTTTAAGCTCTTCTTCTAGTCTAGACTCTAAGCTACTGGGGGTAGATATTTTAGTTGTTTCTGGATCCCCACCTGCCTAACTCAGCCCTGGGCCAGTAGATGTTTAATTACTGTTTGATGAGTGAACTAACCCTGCCATCTCAGTGTGAGAGTCTAGAGACTTGCAGAACTCAACAGGATACGTTTCTGGCAGAACAAAAGTCTGAATTCAAAGACATTGAGTTTCTAGTTCATCTTATTAACAAGTATTTCTTGCTTATTTATTATTTTGTTTAACTATACTCTAGAAATAGAGTGTAGTTAAATATGGATTACTAAAAGAGTAATCATTCGGTTAATAAGTACCTATGTTTTTTTTATAATCTTTTTTTTTTTTTAATCTCTCTCTCTCAAAGGAATCCTTTGCTGAACACCTGGGCTATTCAAATGGGGTCATCAATGGGTAAATCTTAAAAATTTTTTTTCTTCCAAAAATAGTTTGTTGGTCCTACTTAAATGTTCCTCTCTCTAGTGTTTCCTATCACACAAATACATACTGCCAGTCTCCTCAGCCTTCTTCTCTCCTCAGCAGAGGGTACAGAAGTTGTTAGCTAAAGTGATATCGGTATTCTCTTTTACTTTACTGGCATAAATTACTGCATGCCTTGAGTAAGTGGCTATTCAAAAGGACATAGATCTCATTTAATAGACTTAATAGTATCCTGGTTCTAAAATATGTTGTCAAAGCTTCAAAGGTTGTTATTTATAACCAATAGTGTAGCTTGGGCTCAAAAAGGATTTATCATATTAAATTTCAAGTTGATATTTAACATTAACATACAGGAGTAGAAATGTCTCATCTCCTATTAATAAGAATGGCTTTATAGAAATTTGTTAGAATATTTTTCATTAGCAGTGGACATTGAAGGGAATCATGCATGCATTACAACAACAAAAAAGTTGTTGAAAGTCTCTGTTTTGCTGCTTTTGCACCAGGGAAAATGTATTATTAGGATATAGGGGTCATTCCTGTGTCCCAAGGGCAGGCTGTGTCACTAGGCTAAGAACCAGCAACTGGAATCTATCCAGAAGCAACGCTGCAAAGCTCTCTTGCCTCCTTTTCCACTGGGTCCTCTGGCCACTCCTGGTGTCATCTGGTTAGTTAGGATGGCATATTGAAAATATGGCCAGCCACGGGGGTGTTTGCTAGACGATTCTCAGAGCAGGGGAGGGACAATGGAAAGACCTACACTTGAAAATGTGTCTTTTAGAGATGTCATAAAATCAGCTATCGAATGATACATTTTAGTGTTATATAGACTGCATGTGCACTGGTGAGTTTTTCCAGCAATATCCACCCTACAATTAAGTTTTAATAATACAGCAACACATCCCTGTTGATATCAGAGAAAAGTGGTTTATTGTGGAGAAGAAAAGGCTCTGCTTTATCTGATTGACAGTCTTCTCTATTTGACAGCAGTACCCACTACCATCATACTTTTGACTTCAGTTTCTGTGTAAGACAGAACTCTTGCCCCTCCCGCAGTTCATTTTCATGCATTGTACATGGTGATCTTTTCAAAAGATGCCAGCTCTAGTCACTCCCCTGCTTAAACCCCACAATGGCTTTACGTTGCACTTAAAACTAAGACGTTCAGCATGGCAAGCAGAGCCCTATAGGATCTGTCCCTACTCCCACCCTCTACCTCTCTGTTCGCAACTCCCAGTATTCTCCACTTACTTTTATTTAAACTATGCACACCATTTTTTCAATTCCTCAGATTCACCAGGCTCTTTTACTTCTCAGGGCCTTTGTACATACTCTTTCTACTTCCTGGAAATTTGTCCTCTCTACTCCTAAGCCCCCATTCTTCACCTGGTTGCCTTTTGTTCATTATTTTACGTTTTAGCCAAACTATCTCTTCAATGAGGTGTCACCCCTGACACTATAAATCAGTGGCTGGCTTTTTTTTTTTTCCTGTAAAGGGCCAGATCTCAAATATTATCACCATTGTGAGCCAAAAAATCCCTGTCACACCTATTCAACTTCGCCCTTGGAGCATGAAGCAGCCATAGACAAAAGAGATGAATGGGCATGGCTGTTTCAATAAAACTTTATTTACAAAAACAGGCCAGGGCTGAAGTTTCCCAAACTGCTGTCATCTAAAGAAGATAACACATGTTGCTATAAGTTCTCTCATAGCAACTTGCTATTTTTCTTTTTAATACTTATCACAATTTGTAATTAACCATTTTGAAGGCAAAGATTGTTTATCACTATACGCATGCCTTGCATTATGCTTGGCACATAGTAGGTGATCAGTAAGTATTGAATAACTATTAAGTGCCCTAAATTAGTAGTTTTATATACTTAATAAGTAGGAATTTAAGGAAGTACAACATTTCTATGTGTATGTGCATATGAGAGAGAGAGAAACATAGGATGGAAGGAATGAACAAAGGAAGGAAAGAAAGAATTAGGAAGGGCTTTTCTTTTCTGTCTTCAAAGCTAGCATAAATAAATGCACTCTTTATGAGTTTTGTGTAAATATATTTTCTTTTTACATTAAATACTCTTAATGATTTGGAGTAGATATTCATTCATTCATTCATTCATTCCACAGTTATTTATTGAGTGTTTACTATGCACAAGGCACTATATGAAAAACAAAGCTCTCCTGGATCCTTCAAGAAGACAGCAGTAATACTGTCTTCTTGTTTTGCATTTTTGGGTTCAGGGCTGAGCTGTATCGGGCCTCAGGAAAGTTTGAGCTACTTGATCGTATTCTGCCAAAATTGAGAGCGACTAATCACCGCGTGCTGCTTTTCTGCCAGATGACGTCTCTCATGACCATCATGGAGGATTATTTTGCTTTTCGGAACTTCCTTTACCTGCGTCTTGACGGTGAGTGCATAAGGAATTAGACTCGGAAGCCATGCAGCCGAGGGCTCAGGGATAATGGGCACTTAGATCCAATCTCGGCAGAAAAGGGGGGTAAAATTGTTGAAGAATTAACTAGCAGGGTGGGGTGCAGCTTTTCTAGATAGCAATTTTTATATCCTCAAGCTTAAAATAAGCTGAAATCACTGGCACAGCTGTTTATCCTACATACAAGCCAGTACAAGTGGACTTAGAGTCATTTATATACCCGAATTAAACTAAACTGAAATAAAATTTAAAAGCTCTTCTTTCTCTTAGGGTTGTCTGTTTCTTATGCACCATGTAGAACATTTCGACAGGCCTTTTGCTTTTTGTGTTAAGGCATATTTTAAGGACTATTATGTCTCCTTTTTTTTCAACAACACTATAATAGTTTATTTAAAATTATATTTAATTATCATTAAAGTATCTCTTTTCCTAAGTAGAACATATCTGTATATCATGTTAAGAGATATGGCTTCATTGTCTCTTGAATTTTGCAAACTATTTAAAGTATTTACCTAATATTAAGAGTGAAATTAAAGTACCATGTCCTAAAAAATAAAAAGAAAATATAAATGGACTATAAATGTAGGAATACTTCCTAAATTACTATATGATTTGGATATTAGCCCTAATATTTTAGAGAGGAAAGATATCAAAATTTTCATACTGTGGCAGGGAAAAACACTTTCAAAGAGTGGTAAGTGGGAATAAGAGCCAATTTATAGCCGAGATAGTGTTTGTTGAGTCTCTGGGTAGAGAAGAATATAGTATTACTAATACCAATTTTTATCTAATGCAATATTCAACCTTTTGTTGAATGGGAAACTTAAAGTTTATGTTTCGTTAAAAGGTTTTGTTTTATTTTCAGTCCAACATTTTGGCCCCCTTTTGCCATGGATTAGATATAACTAGATATACACTGACCTCAGACTTGCTGTATTTGAGTTTTTAAGTGAATTCTCTTTATGATCTACCTTTTAGGTTATTAATTTTTGAATTAATTATACCTCTCTCTGACAGGCTTGATTTTTAAAAATCTTTTTACCTCTCCCCTCCAAAGTCACTGAAAACAGATGTAAGTGTTAATTAAGTAAATAATTAAGTAATTAAGTAAGTGTTAATTTTGAGTTCATTACACAGTTACACGACCCACAGTCTGTCTCTGGCCGATCTCTTGCATTGTGTTTTGTTCCCTGACCTGAACCTTTCCTCTCTGTGGGAGAGTTCAGCACTTCATTCTAAAGGCAAACCCTCTTTCCACTGCTGCTCAGGTGAGGGGCAGCCCAGTTCTATTTTCCCCTGGGTTTGCAGCTCCCTACCCCACCACAGGTCTCAGACGTAACTTGTTTACTACTCTGTGGCATTTTGTTTTAAATCTCAGCTCTCAAAGGATTGTAGCCCTGGAATACTGTAGTCTGTGACACTGGCAAGAAATGATTTCCTTGAAACAGATCTCTCAAATGTTTTCTTACCAGCCTCACAGACTATCTTTAATAGTCTCTTGGTTGCTGTCCTTATTGTTATTACTAATAATAGTCATAAGAGCTAATGTTTGTGGAATGCCTACTCTATCCTGGATGCAAGACATTGTACTTCATACGCATTATTAATTTCATTATCTTCAACAAGCTACTATTATCTCTCATTTACTCTGAGGTACTAATATGATCACCATTGAACATGAGGAAACAAAGGTTTAAGAGAGATGAGTTAACCTGCCAAAGTTTACACAGTTAGCAAATGGTAAAACCAGGTTCTGACTGAGATTTCTCTGCCTCCAAATTAGCTCAGTTTTTAGCAGATCCAACAAGATACAGCCCATCTCTGAAAATATTGGCTGCTTCCCTTAAGACAGCATTTTAAGAATGATTTTGAACTTATTCAAAAATTTTAATTGATTGATTGAAAATGGCCAGGTACCAGAGATACAATATAAATGAACCACTCACTCTTCGTGCCATCAAACCCTTACAGTTAGGTGGGAGGAGACAAGTAAGCAAGTTTCATCAAAAGTTACAGATAGAATTGAGAAAGCCAGACAGGCTTCTACCTGCAAGAAACAGCAGCCATTTGTTTGAGGGGCAGAGAGAATTGATAGGCAAACAGTGAACATACACATGGATAAATTAGTACCATACTTCAAACTCTAGCCCTTCTATCCACTGCACCCCTCTTAACCCAGTTGTTCAGATGGCCAGATTTCCATTGCCAGATTTGATGACTCGGATTTTTGACCTCAAGAAAAAACTCTTGATCACAGCTAAGCAGAGTTTTCTGCAAAGATTGCAGTTGCATGAAGAGATTTAGCTACTATTCCGTTATAGTCTTTGTTTTCACTGGAAATTATTTTTGAGTAAGAGCAAGTGGTGAAGTTACATCCTAGAAGACAAAATTTTCCAAAAGCAGCTGACACTAAGTTAAAATTAGTAATCATAAAAGTCTGACACTGTATTCCTTCTGGCAAATTCTGCAATTCTCAACACAATTGCCCTTGCTATTAATTGTGTTCTTGGTTATGCTGTACATCAAAGTCTAAAAGAACGTGAAACAGATGCATGTTAAATCCTGTGCCACCTATGAGGAGTGTTTATTTGCCTGTGGATAAACTCTGACGAGGTAGTTTGAATCTTCTTGAGCAGTGACCCAGAGATTGCTGATGATCAGCCAAGATCTTGACTTGGGGAACCTTTGACTAATGGAAGTGATAATCCAGCAAATTCTGAACTTTGTAATAAGAAATATCATAGCTTTCATAAAAGGTGATTTAATCTTATTTTCCCTTGGCTTTATCATTTGTCAAATTCCCAGCTATTTATGCAGTTTAAATACATAACATATATTTGCTTGAGGTACCTGTCATAGGGCCTGAAAATTTCTTTGACCAAATAATTTGATTTTTTTTTCAGCACTTTATTTTGCATTTAGGGTTATTTCATCCTAAGCTGGCATATCTGTTAATTAGTTTTATTTGTATCTTAATGCATGTGATCATGAACTGATTGTTTTTCAGTGGATCAAAACTGAGCTACCTCGAGAGTATATAGATGCATGGTTTCTGTACCCCGCTGTCAGAAAACAGATCTCTGGGAACTCCTTCTTTCCCCATTTTAGAAGCATTTGGGGTGGAGGGCGGGGGTGTTGAGTAGGAGTTCTGTGACTTTTTATTCAGTTTAAAGCAGAGGGTAAATATGTGAACCATTACTCCATTGAGTAATTTTTCAAAAATGATTGCAACTGGAAAGATGATGTAGCGAAAAGGTTTCATGATTGAACAGAACATATCTTCCATTATCATTATGAACAGATAGTTCCTGGTGATCTCAGAAAGCCAATTCTGAAAATAAAAGAAGAGCCTCACATGTTTGAAACCTCATTCAATAGAGTACATTTAGTGCTTCTCCCCCGAAATCTAAACTCTTACAATTCACTGTTGCAGGATTTGACCAGGTCACCAAACTTGAAATCTAATTTAGAAAGTAAAAGGAGCTCTTAAGAATGTTTCTTCATTAAATGAGAACCCCTAAAGCCCCCTTTGCTGTAGGAAAGGAATTGATTCTTTTTCCCTCCTCAGGGGGGTACTTACTATTTTTATTAATATGAAAAACAGATCCCCCCATATTTGGGAACCTGACCCTCATAGTAACTTGATTCCATTAGTTGTAGTTACTTAAATGTTTTAATCCTCTGAAATAAGTTGCTAGTATATTTTCATCCTTAAAAAAATACTACGTAGAAAGAATATTTGTATAGCAGGCAGTTAGGGACTATCATGTAACATGCACATATATTTCCCAATAGCCGAAAGCCTTTTTCAAAACTCTCAGCCACACTTTTCTGCTGAAATATGTTCAGGTAGACTGTGGGTAGGTTTTTTTTCCCCTCCACAGTGCAGTTCATGAGATGGTCAGGTAAATACATTACCAGTTCATGGTGTGTGACTGAGTGGCTGGGTCGTGATGCGAAATATGGATGCCTTGCCACACAGTGAGCTCCATAGTCTGTGGTTTGGTACTCTGATTATCCCCTGTTTTGGAGCTTCTTCAGGCACCATGAGGTGAGCCATCACCAGGTATATTACATGCTGCTCTGTTTGATTTTAGTTTTGCATCCTTTGAACCCAATAGAGCAGAATGTCAAAATGAGAAACAGACTGTGAGATTCCTTCTTTTTTTAATTATTGGGGCTTCAGGTCTTGCTAACAAGGATAAAAATATCCCATCCGCATTTTTGTTTTTACCTGCTAGATCATGCTCAGTAGTGATCCAAGTGGTAAAGTGTAGTAGAAATTGGTTTCTCTCTTGTTTCCATTCTCTTGGCATGAACAAGACCTCACACTAATGCCTATCAGCACAGTTGCTTTAAGCCATTATAATAATAGTTTTAGGTAGGTTTGGGGGTGGGATGGGGTGGAGTGTGGGTGTGGGTGTGTATTAAAAAAATAAATTAATTAATATATAAATAAATACACACGCGTGCATACGCGCGCGCGCACACACACACATACGGTGTTTTAAAGCACAGAAACAAATCCAGAAAATTTTTTTTATTGAGTTTTATGTTAGTATAAAAATGTTGTAGAATCTGTAAAGTTACAAAGGTGTCCACTCTGGAATAAACTCTTTCAGCATTTCAGAGCCATAGGTAGTAGCCAGTGTTCCTTCTTGATTTCAGACAAGTCTCTTTCTATCTCTCTCTTTTTTTAAGTTGCAGAATTTTCTAAGTTCCTTTCAAATGTACAGAAATCTCTGGGGATTACCTTACCAATGCTAAGAGAAGTCTGAGTATATTTTTCAAGGAAGCAGCCCTTTTTGTCTAGCTCTGTGCCATTTTCAGACAAGAGTTAATTGGCAAATTTATTTTTCTTATCCCCTCAGGCACCACCAAGTCTGAAGATCGTGCTGCTTTGCTGAAGAAATTCAACGAACCTGGGTCCCAGTATTTCATTTTCTTGCTGAGCACAAGAGCTGGAGGCCTGGGCTTAAACCTTCAGGCAGCTGATACCGTGGTCATCTTTGACAGCGACTGGAATCCTCATCAGGTCTGTGTGTCTCTGACTTAGGTGCCCGGGCCTCCTTTCTAGAGAGGAACTAAAAGACCAGCAGTTTCATCATTCACATTTATGGGGGCAGAGCAAATTTCTAAAAGAGTGGGCCATTTTTCCAAAGGAAAAATAGCCAGCATATTATTATGGCTGTTTCCTTATCTCCCTTGGAGCATAGATATTGAGATGTCTTACTTATGCCTTTGAAGTACCTTTGAAAAACTCAAGCTTGGGGTAGAAAAACTTCATTTTTTTTTTCTTAGTCTTAACTTCATTCCTTGGGATTGCCACTGAGCAAAGTACATTTGGTGAAGGATAAATCAAAATCATTCCAAAATTAAATGGCAACAATAGCAACTCATGTCGATTGGCTCCTTCCTCTTTGCCAGCCTCTTTATGTGCATTGCTTCATTCAGTTTTCACGATAACCCTGTGAAGTTGTTAATATTACTATTTGCTTCTTTACAGCCAAAAAAAAAAAAAGGAGCCTAATAAGCTTTAGGTAACTTTCCCAAGGTCAAACAATAAGTATATGATAGTTAAATTTATATTCTATGTGTTTTGTTTAAAATCATCATCAAAAAATATTCTTTAGAACGTCTACTATCAAGTTCTTTTAGTCAGGTAAGTTTAGAGTTATTCTTTTAAAGGAGTCCTTTGATGATTAATAAAAAGACAATAGAAGGAGTCCCTTGTGGCGCTGGTTTCCTGAATTACTCTGGGCAATTGTGTGCTTGCCTGTAAGATACTGATTGGGTAGAATGATATTCATCAGGATTTGATTCATATTGGAACAAATGTGAACTCAAAATAGTCAAAAGGGAAACAGCATCTCTCACATACAAATATGCATTGTACATCAGCATAACCCGGGCTTCTCCCTGTACCTTGGTTACCTGAACTGTAAATATGCAGAGTAATACTGCCTCACTGGATCATTGTGAAGATTGGGTGGAGGAGTTGTTTTGGCAGGAAGTGGGCGTAAGGGGTACATTAGAATTATGAGGGAGCTTTTAAAAAAAATACATGCCTGCTTCCTGTTCTCTGTCACCCCATCCCCAATTTTGTAGGTGCTTCCCACCCATATAGATGTTACAGACTTCTCTGTAAGTTCAAACACTCTCAGGAGATCTGCCGTAGGTTTTCTCACACAGCCGAGGTCCCAAACTTTTGGGTGACCACCAGCATTGGACCACTATGTATGCCCACAGTCACAGTAGAGTTACTATCAAAATTTTCCAACTTTGAAAAGGGTTGTGAGCCACCAGCACAAAGTGTATTTGTTCCAAGTCTTCGGGAAATATTTTATATGTTTTTACATCCCACAGTGCATTCTAAAGCACAGGTAAAATTTGTATTCATGGGAGAGATCTGCAGTTTTCCTTCAGAACATTGTGAATTCAGTGTCTGTTTCACACACATTTACTGAGTGGCCGTTATGCCACAGGCACTGAGCTAGCCTAGAGGGGAGAAGACGTGATTCCTCTCCTCCTGGGGTGCACCACATGGTTGGATATTTAGATTACCCTACTTGCTGCTGCCTAAATCTTCACTGAGAAAAAATAACCTGTCTGTAGGTGAATGGAGAGTTCACTAGATTTTATCTTCTGAGATAAAAATTTCTAGGGCATCTCTGTTGTCCACCTTCATTGGTATAGTGCTAATTCTAAGAGCCAAAGGAAATCACTGTTTCTGGAAATGGTAATTTACTGTAAGAAAGGATGCTGGGACATCTGTGCCTGCCCCTCCCCACCCCCACTTCCCTTACCGTATTGGCTTCTGCATGCTTTGGGGGAAAAAAAGCTGTAATTATTCTTTATCATGTTGAATCAAAATTAAGTCATATTGATGAAATAGGGGGTTCACTTGATAAAGGTGGACAGATTGAAGATAGAAGCCTTAAAGTTATTAATGGGAGGCCCTAGCTAGAAGCAAAGATAGAACATATTAATGTGGAATTAGCAATAAAATCCCTCAGGGTTACCAAGACTTTCGTTTCCAAACTGTTGACTAGAAACTTGGGTTGGTACTTTTATTTTTAACCAGTGGGACAAGAGCTGTGTTGCTATAATAGAATGGTCAACCACAAAGTCACCTTGGAAGCCCTCTTCTCAGGCTGTTCTTATCTCCAGATATATTCACTCCCAAATTAGTGTGATGAAGTTTCAAATCGCTTAAGACCTCAGAAATATTGAGTAATTCATTCAATAATTATAGCATGTATTTCTTTGTCACAATATCCCTCCAGCTGTTGGCTATTTTGGTTTAGGGGCTCACAGGTTTACATTTCATAAACCTTTCAGCCTAGAAATACTAATTTTTGTTACTTTCCAAATAGATAGATGGTCTTAACCACACAAAGAAACACCATTGCCACCATTACCAAAAAAAAAACAATAAAACTAACTGCACGAGCTCCCAAGGATTTAAGAACTCTGTTTTTCAGATGTTCCATACCTTCTGCTTCCTCATCTATCATATTCTGCTGCTACTTTCATCTTTGTGTTTTTGTGGTTTACCAATTTCTAGGACGGGTCAGCAAACTCTGACTCACAAGCTGAGTCCGGCCCACCACCTGTATTTGTATGACCTGCAAACAAAGAATGGTTTTCACGTTTTTAAGTATGAAAGGTAAATTGAAAAAAAAAATCAGCCTTTTGATGAGAATAGTTGCCCAGTGGAATATTTACTCTTGGACTCATCGTGGAAAACCATGTCTGACCCCTTTTCTAAGAGACAGTCAAGAGGTCGATGACACAAAACTTGCCATCTTGACTGCTGCTTAGCCACTCTGGTGATGATATGCTGAGAGAGGCGATTGAATTAAGGGCTTGAACATGAAGTTTAGGGTCCCCACCCCTTCGGATTTTAATTAACCTCCTCACTTTCTCCTCTTTGGAAAATAATCTAGTTTGGGTGAGTCCCAGCTGTTGTTCATGGGTCGGCTGTCCAATATATATATATATTAATTTATTTAAGTATCTTTTGAGGAAGAACTTTTTCCTAATTAGTCATTGGACTATGAGGGTCCCTACAGCAAAGACAGATCTCCTGGGCAGACTTTGGCCTGTTGCCTCTTTATGTGGTATGTAAGTGACCAAGAAACTCATCTGGTTTAGAGGATGAGCTAACAGCTGTGGAGCATCAGCTCTGTAAAATTGGATGCTAGGATACAGGATATAGGGATCAGACTTTTGTCCTAAAAATATACACGGATCTAGTGGGGGATACATGGAAACAACTAATGAGGATTGGCTCAGAGACCATCACCTGGACCAGAATGAATGAAAGTGACATACCAAGAAGTTTTAGTGTGTAGCCTTAAAATCAGGTAACTCTTCTTCGTAGGTTTACAAAGGTTTTTATTTAAAGATTTCATTAAAACCGTTTTCTTATTTGAATAATAGAGGTTAAAGCAGAACAAAATTGTTAAACCACATGAAAGTAAAATGAGGAAAATATAATAACACCTATAATCTTATTTTCTGGAGATATAAACATTATGAGTTTGTTGGTGTTTGTCCTTCCTGCCTTTTCTTGGTATAAATATGCACATATAAGATTATAATGTACATTGTCATATATAACTTGTAGTTTTCACTTATATCTTTGTGTTGTTAAATCTTCTATGGTACTGTGTTGGTACATACATACAGTAGAAGACTGCAGTTTATTTAACCAATCTGTTGTTGAATGTTTACTTACTTCTGCTTTTAAAAAAAACATTATAAATAATATAAGTAATGCTGAGAGGTACATCCTTAATTGTAAATCTCTGTGTATATCCATGATTATTTTCTTAGGATAGATTTCCAGAAGTGACATTTCTGGGTCGGGGGCCATACCCAATTTTAGTGTATGTGCTACCAAAGCAAATACGCCATACCCAATTTTAATATTTTTGATACATAGTGCCAAATTTCTATCCTAAAAAGGTTTACCAAATAGTAGTACCCATTTACTACTCCACTAGCAATCCTTTTCATTCCCCAAACTAAAGGTTGAATTTTCGATGGAATTAGGTACCAGGAAATTTGCTATATGAGCACTCACTGTACATACAGTGTATGTATTTATATATATATAATGTGTGTATTCATAATGTATGTATTCAGTGATGTTTTAAAAGTCATCTTTAACACCTTACACCGAAAGGAAGGTGCTTCTTGCAACTTGAAGTTTATTGTAGGTAACATCAAATTTATTGTCTTTTTCTTTGTTTTGTTTTTTTTAGTTAGGGACTTATTCTGATGGCGAACCTAGGGACAGATAAGGATTTTAAAACCTGAGATGTATTTCACTTGGTTTGGCTAACTTGAACCCAGGTGCCCTCAAATAGGAACGACCTTGAATTTTTCCAAAGAGGATAGCTTTTGTAATTTTAAAAATGTAAGCAAAATCTTCCATTAGTAAAGATGGATTAAATAAATAACCCTCTCACATTTCCCTCTTGGGTTGGTGACTTGTTTGCTTGGCTAATCCAGGCACATGGGCCCTCACAACACATTGTTCTTCCTGCAGGATCTGCAAGCACAAGACCGAGCTCACCGCATCGGTCAGCAGAACGAGGTCCGGGTGCTGAGACTCTGCACCGTGAACAGTGTGGAAGAAAAGATCCTGGCAGCTGCCAAGTACAAGCTGAATGTGGATCAGAAGGTGATCCAGGCGGGCATGTTCGATCAGAAGTCTTCAAGCCATGAGCGGAGGGCATTCCTGCAGGCCATATTGGAACATGAAGAGGAAAATGAGGTATAGAAAGCCAACTTTATGAAATCAAACAGTGACCTTTTGTCTCAGAGGATTAAGAGGAACCTCTGTTCTTTGAAGAATTTCCTGGGCTGGCGATAATTAAAATGAATAAATTAACAGCTATCTTACATCCCAAGCACAGAAAGCCTCTGAAAGTTATCCAAGAGTATCTTAAAAGCAGTTGCTAGAGGGGCCTCAAGGTTTAGCCAGTAGATCCTTCTTTCGTTTCTCCTGGGATGTGCAACCAGCATGCTTTCTTGTGCTATAAATGCTGTTTTCCATGGGGCAGATGGAGAACCGCAGAGAGGCCACTTGCAGGGAGAGAATCAGCTAGATGAAACAAGACAAAGCTGACAGGGGCCCTTCTTGCCTTTTCTCTCTGCCAACTTCCAGAGCCCTCTGTCTCGCCTTTTGATCAGAGATCACAGCACTTCAGTTTGTTTATAGAAGAAGCCTTCACAGCCTTGTGAAGAAGATAGTACCTGACCTGGTTTATATAGGATGCAAGGTAGCACAGAGCTCTCCAACCTTTGGAGGCCGAGGCCGAGGCCGTGGGGAATGTTGATCTCTCCCAGCCCTAAATCCTTCTAGGTGGAGCCTGGAGTGCAATCCAGTGCCACCTGCTTCTAGCTGTGAGCAGCCTTGCTGCAGCTCAAGACCCCTGCCAGGCTATCAGTGCACCAGAAACATGTTACCATTTTCTGGGTGGGCTGTATCCTGATGTGAAGACGTTTGGCGACACTGATAGGCTGCCATCTCCGTGGTTGATGGGCCAAGAATTACCAGGGTACAAAGAACCCAGAAAGATTTATTGCCCACTTCCCATCGAGTTCGTTCTCTCTGAAGGTCAGGCCGCTGTGGGCAAGCTTCTTACAAGAGAGCCTTTTCATCTTATGCATGAGGAAATCCCAAGCCCCTTGTTGCATAGGCAGTGAAAGGATAACGTGGTTCTAGGAATAGGGTGGGCAAAGCAGGACATCTGTTCACCAGAAGATATGTGAACCAGACTCTTTGTACTGTGAAGTCTCAGCCCACTCCTAGCTAGTTTGTGTCTTTGGCAGACGAAATGTAATATTTAGACAAACTGACTTTAATCAATCTAGTGATGAACTAGAATAGATGATTTTTCACATCAGTTTTTACTTTATTGAATTGCATTCATTTCTAACACAGTGCATGAAATGTTATCTTGGGAACCGACAGTCATCTCATTTAAGCTGCTACTACACTCACACCTTTTCTAGACCAAGCTGAACATAATGATTAAAGAAATTGGATGTTCAAAATTCTGGATTTTCGTCTTTCTTCCGTCTGCTGATACACTGAAATTCCCCATTTGTTTTTTAACAAACTCACTCAGCGTGTGATAAAAATAATTTTGTAAGGTTAAGTTCTATAGTATTTGCCCAGCTTTTAGAATCATTTTTTTAATGGAGAAGTCATAACATAACATTTCTAAAAAACTTGACAATTATTGGTTTCTGAGGAATTTGCCAAGAGAGAATGTACCTTGGTCTAACATAATATAAAATGGAAATGTTAGCCCTTATGTAATTGCTTTCTTCACTTCATTTAAATTATTTTAATAAAGTATAATTTTGTAGAGATTTTGATCTTGATACCTTTTGAGTTGTCATATCCACAGATCTAACCATTAGCATAATGCCCACTGAAACACATTGATTAAATATATCTTAAAGGCCATATATTTGCGGTATATGTGACTTTTATGATCTTGCTCTGTGCCTAGTCAACAAAATTTCACATACTCATATTTTTTGTAAGGCTTTGAAAATAAGCATTTATATTACAAATAAGGTTAATAGAGTTAAAAGAATTAATGTTAGGCACTTTTTCATATAGCTTTCCATCCTCTCTGTGATGTAAATGTCACGCCCATTTTACAGATGAGATCATTGAGGCAGGGAGACGTTAAGTAACTTGTTTTAAAAGTAAGGGAATTAAGATACACACCCAAGAGAACCAGCATTTCTTATAGTGCACCACACTTCCTCCCTAAACAGATTTTGTTCCAAGAAGATGGTTTGAATAACTTGGAAAATACTAATGGCAAGTAATTATACCCAGCGACCCTTCTCTTTCCTTTCTGGCTTGAGAAATGGGACCCCCTGTGCCCAGGAGGACAGATCCACCTCACTCATTTGTACCTTGCTCCATCTGTCCAGTGTCTCTCCTAAAGCCTGTTAAATCTTTCTGTTTCTCAACCCCAGGAAGAAGATGAAGTACCAGATGATGAGACTTTGAACCAAATGATCGCTCGACGAGAAGAAGAATTTGACCTTTTTATGGTAATGTTACAGAAAATCATGGAAACAAATACCTCGTTCCTCTGCCCTTTTTTCTATTAACACAAGACGTCTGGAGGCTGCGTGCCCTGGCGGAACTTCCTTTGTGAGGCCTGTGCCTTTCCTTCAGTTCAGAGGCTGCACACGGCTGAATTTAGCCTGCAGACATATTTTGTTTGGCCCACGCAGTGTTTTTGAAAATTTTGAATTCGTTGCCAACATAAAAAGAATCCTGATTTCTGGCTTCTCTTAAAAAATGAGAGTGGGCCATACCCAAGCCTACATCTCTATATGGACACAGATGGCTAGAACTGAGTAGCAGCTGCACGCTATGAGCAGGGCATGGTGGTGGTCTACAGCTTACCACTGACCTCCACCCCACCTTCATTTCTAATCTCAAATCAGCATCATTCAGGAAACCTGCCCTGTTCCTCAAGGCCCAGTTTAGATCTCTTCCCTAGCTGTCTCTTTACTGGATCAAAACAAACATGTTCCTGTGGGGGTGGGTAGTTAGTAACTAAAACCACAGGGTTGTGCCTCTTTATGTTGAGGAGAGCCTACTTAAGCAAATAGGAACCTTCCAAATGTGCATCAAGATATATAGCTTCATTTAAAGATCAAAATTCGTTGAATTTTACTGGTACAAAGTAAGTGTAAAGAACCCTGTCATTTGAGGATTTAACGTCCATGGTTTCAGCATTGACACTTCATGATAAGTGGTCACCTGTAATTTTGCCAAAACCTGAATTTGATTTATGTGTATGTCCTGCCACAAGGTCGGTATATACAGGGAGCAAGCCCCTTGGCTAGTGAAAGAAGCTCTCATAAGTAATATTTTACTGCGTTCTTAAGACATTTGCTATAGTGATTTTATTTACTTCTGTATTCCCAGTGCTCCAAACAGCACATAGTTGTTGCTCAATAAATATTTATTGAACTAATGATGGCATTTGCAAATTTCAGGCCTTGTGAAGACCTCAGCATGAATCAACGATGTATGAAGTTGCGAGGCTCCCTTCATTACCTTCAGTCATTTTAATCGTTATAACATTGAGCCTGATTGTGGAGTGAGTGAATAAATATAAACTGAAACCCTAGTGTTTGAATGCTGCAGAACCCCAAAATCAGAAGTCCTGAACTTGGATGCCCTCAGGTCTCAGACACATAATTTGTATGAGTGATAAACAAGTGGACAGAGCTGGGTGGATGGTGGTGGGTGGAGCTGCTTTGTCTAAGGGTACAGAGCTACAACGTAGCCAGAAATTCCAAGTTCTCAGGAAAAGCTGGAAATCTGGGCTTTTATATGCAATCTCTGGATTTCAAAATGTTTGCAACTAAATTTAATTTTTTATTATTATGTAACACTGCAGGCCAAACAAAACACGGCTATGGGCCAAATATGACCCACAGAGTTTGCAATCTCTGCCTTGTTATCCTCAACAATCTAAGAAGGGAACTCCAGCTGCGTGGAGAATTATGTTATTTTTGTGATTTGGTAATTTTTGTCTAGGGAACAATGATTGTGTTCACACATAAAGGTTCAGGATAAAAGACATTTAATTATTTCTCAGGAAACTTGTAGGTAGCCATGGGACTAACTCCTAACCTGGGATGTGCACATTTTCCCCCCTCCTAAATAAACCACCCTACCCAGGTAAGGCCGTTTAGGAGAGAGATGACAGAAAAAAAAGACGTTGCTAACAGCGTGGTCAACATGGGTGTCCATACAACCTAAGTTTATGAGCTCATACTGTTGGTCACTACCTTTATAGATTATTTGTTACTTAGGGAGATTAGAGATACACCTTGGAAATAGACACCTTTCCTCTCCTTGAGGAACTTATTAAAATGTAGATTACTGGGAAACACTGAGGCAAGAGACCCTCTGCGTCCCTGGCTGATCACTGATTGGCAGTAATTCAGCACTGCTGTAGCCTCAGATGCTCTAGAGACCCTGGGAAGGATAAGCTGCCTGCCATTATACAAATTAGATTAGGCCCGGAGATGGACGTTTCCATCTGCAGCCCCGAAATACTGGGAAAAGAGAACTCTTTTCTTACTTTTGGGTTCTGTATTTGTAGAAATTGAAAAAAATGTGAATGTCTGGCCACGGCACAGCTTTCTTTTAATTTGAGAATATTTTATCATGCAAAGAACAGACTCAGAACAGGTGAAGCTGGTTAGGGAACACCTTTCTGTAGGTATTTTGATTTGTGAATGTTTTGCTTGTTTCTTAAAGGTTGACTTCTTATTTTTGGATTATACAGATTTTTGGTTTGGTTTAGGTTTTTTTTTTTCAATTTATTGGGGTGACATTGGTTAATAAGATTATATAAGTTTCAGGTGTACAGCTTTATAATACAACATCTGTATATTTCATCTTGTGTTTCTTAGTCTTCTAACTAATCGGCTGGCTGCCTTTGACCAATTCACTATTCATTAGCACCTCCACCAGGGGGCAGGAAATCAAATTTTAATCCTGCCAGCTACTCTGAATAAAAAGTTTAGCGATAAACAAGAATGGAATGTGAGCTAGATTTGGATTTCAACATTTAAACTCTATCTATCTCTATTATCATAAAAGAGTTCTCAGTAAAATTAATACAAACTGATTTAATTTTGTATCAGACACTTGTAGTTAAGTAACACACATTAAACAGATAAGTCTCTTTAAATTAAAACCTTACTCTTGAACATTTTTTTCTCTTTTTCTCCTTCTAAAAATATAACTTCAGAAAAAGTTATCTCTGATACTGATTACCTATGAATTTTACCTAAAAAGGTCTTTGACATGTCAAAGTACATACCTGACACATTTTGCTAGCATTCAAACATTAAACTTTTAGCTGCTATATTCCCTACAAAGGCAAGAAGTACTTTTAAAAATAATTGTTTATTATGGAGTTTTAAGACAAGCATATTCATGTAGTATCTGAATAATAAATTAGACTTACTTGAATATCAGCTTCAGATTTTGTACTAGTATTCTGCAGAAATTTCTGAGAAGAGATGCAATCATCAGCATATTACAGATTGCATCAGCTCTTCCTAAAAGGGGCGAGGGAAGCAACTGTTACTTTATATCAACAAAGATTTATTTTCTCAATTGTGGACAAATGCATAGCATGTCGTTTTACAGGTCTTGGTATATATAGATATGGTAGCGGCCTAACCAAAAACTGAAGTGACTATATTTTGTCATTTCAGTGTAGCATATTAACAAATACATGTTTTTCTTATTAGCTGTCTAACAACTATTAGGAGATCACCTTGAGAAGCCCCTCTTTAAATTGCACTGTTAACAAGGCATCCTCTCTGTGCTAATTACTAAGGTTTGGTGGATCCCATTTCTGATACTGGAGATTAGAAAGCAGGATTAAGAACAGCCTCTATAGCTAACTATAGCACATGACAAAACAGGATGGCCACATTTATCTACCAGTGGGACTCCACCATGCTCCACGCCTACCCATCTTGGGAATATAATGATTCCCCAAAATGTTTAAGCTTAGTTTAAGGGACTTTGAACTTTAATTTTTAAATATATTTTAGGGATCAAATTTGGATTCGAATAGAAATTAAATTTTGTTACCAGTTTTAGCTCTTAAGGAAAAATTGTATTGAATCTCTTTTTCCGTTCAGTAGAACCAAAGGAAGAGGGAAAAGGTAAATCATTTAATGGTTAATGATCTATTCAGTTGTAGAAATGGTATATCTAGCTAGTGATGTATTTAACTAATGTGTATAGCAAATCAGTAGAGCTTTTATTTGCTTTCTTTAGCTATCGAATTGTTTAGTTACAGGTTAAAACCATATATGTGGAACTTATTTACCATTGTACTAGAATTTTAAAAGGCAATCAGGTCGTGGGGAAATATGCATTTGAAGGCTATGAAAGGCTACAGAAGGCCATTTCACTAATAACTTGATCAGTTGCAATGAGATTACGTCTGAGGTATGTCTCTGTGGTATAATATTTTCGTAAGAGCTAAACTTTTTAAAAGCTAAAGAACCAAGAGACATTCTTCTCTCAGAGCCCATGGTGTGCTGAAAATTCAATACAGTCATGGCCGACTGACTAATCAAGCCATTTATGTGCCCACTCTGTTTAGTGACACCCAAGTTACTGATTTTTTTTTTCCTGGTTATTTAATCAAAACCATGAGCCCTATTGAGTAAAAATGAAATTTTCTTAATGAACTTTCTTTTTTTATATGCTTGAAAATACTTTTATGTCAGGGCAGCAGTCTATTATATAGGTGGGGCTCGTCTTTTAAAAATACATCCCCAATTTGAATCTTCTGTTAGTTCAGGGGAAGCTTTGCATACAGATGGGCTAAGAAAAGCAATTTTTAAAGAGCATTTTTTAAATGCATGCAGAAATTTCAGTGATGGATACAGAAGAGGGGAGGAGATTTTACCTTGCAGATTCTCCGCTTGGACACTGCTTCAGGGATGGGCTAGAACAAGTCAGCCAGGAGCTGCCGCCATGGGAGAAACTGAACAGGACCCTGCTGTTGTAGGAGGCGACTTGTGAAAGTTTTATGTGCTGTAAAGTCTGTGCTGGACAGAATCCCCTTTCCCATTGGTGAAACTTTTGTTAATATCCCCAGCGTATGGACATGGACCGGCGGAGGGAGGATGCCCGGAACCCAAAGCGCAAGCCACGCTTAATGGAGGAAGATGAGCTGCCCTCCTGGATTATTAAAGATGACGCCGAAGTGGAAAGGCTTACGTGTGAGGAAGAAGAGGAGAAAATATTTGGTAGGGGGTCTCGCCAGCGCCGGGATGTGGACTACAGCGACGCCCTCACAGAGAAGCAGTGGCTGCGGGTAGGTGTGGCTTTCTTAACTGTCCCTGCTGGTGGAGTTTCTTGTTGGCTTGGAGAAATCAGGAGCTGAGATGAAAGCTGGAATTCTCTAAGGGACACAAGTTGGCAGTAAAAGGGGAGATGGCTTTTGAACGTAGATAAAGTCATTCTGCTGTTGCAGTGGAGTCATTCTACACGTCAAGGCAGTGTCTTGAAATATAATGAAGAATTCTTTGCTGGAGCTCAGTTGGCCATTGGAAGCACAGGATTATTAGAGCTATGAGACCCACTAATGTTTTATGACCAATTACCTGGTCATGCCTCACTCTCTTGGAGTTAGAATCAAAATGTGGAAAGGGACCTTAGAGATCCTTTTATTCTCCCTCTCCTCGCCATTTCATGGATCTTTAATCGGAGTTTTACTTTTCCAAGGCCTGCAGAGATGGTTCAGGGACAGCACTGTTTTCTAACTGCGTTGTTATTTTATTAAAGCTGGAAGGTGACTTTGTACTCCTTTGGTTTTACAGACAAAACAGTTGTTGCCCAGAGAGGTTAAGTGACTATACAGGATCACACAGCTGTCTAGAAATAGCAGAATCAGTGAATGCTGTTGCATTTGCGTGTTCACTGTCAGTTAGATCTGATTTGTCTATCGCAAACAAAGACTGGGGTTTGGGACTTGGGTCACTGACGCTTAGAAATGTTTTTCTTTAGTTTGGGTCCCCTCACTTTTGGAAAATGTTGATTTCTCATTTTGACTGAAGAATGAAATCTCAGAAGGTTTCTTGGTGAGCACAGGAATATCAAAAGGTTCCTAGGAGCCACATGTGTGAATGCCAATGCCAGTGTGAATCTTCCATTTGAATGTTTGGCCCTACTTTCTGTTAGTGGGATCACATTTAGTACCTAGACAGACAGAGCAATCTGGGATATGCATTCCAGGCAGGGCCAGTGAATGCATGCTGGAAATAGTAACGCAGTTGGGTGAAAACCAAACAAAATAGAGGCTGTTGTTGCGAGTTGTTCATTTTATCAAAAGGGAATACAATTCCCAAGCTTTGTAAAACATGGATTTTAGGACCCAGGTTGTAAGTAGGTAGGTAGGTGGATAGAAAGGCAATGGGAAGTAGTTTGAGACTGTGTGTCAACAGCAGACAGGTCTTGGCACCACTGGAGATGTGATTTGCTCAGGATGTTGTATGATGAGAGAGACGTGATCTGAATTTTGAAAAGATTGAAGTCTGTGGTATTCTGAAAGGAGAGAGACTAAGAAAGCATTGCTCATGTTTATGGTTGAATGATGCCTATGAAATATAACTTTCATGTGATTGTTTTACTGTCATATCCAACTGTTCCAGTGACCTCAGAATACAGTTTTATGGATTTCTTTTGTTTCACTCTTGTGCGGTTATAGCTGTATAAGATTCATTCTATAATCTGAAGAGATTTGTGTTTGTTTAATATCATTTCTAAGCTAATGAAAATCTATTCCCTTTTTCTTTTATTTTAGCAATAAATTAAATACCTGGAGAACTATTACGGGAGATGAGACAATGATCTAGGCCAGCCTTTGAAAGTCAATCTTTATATTTGTATAATCTCCAGATATTACAAGCAAAATAATCTTGTTTATTGGGCAAGAATATAGCTGAACTTTTCATTTTTTTATAATCATTTAGAAATGCTCTTAAGAAAAGTAAGATTATTAATCTTAGAAAGTTTGTAGGTTTAGAATACCTCATTTTTTTCTCTTTTCATTCGGTTTCTATCACTAATGATTAGCACAGTGCTTAGCCCATAGTAGAGACTCAGTAAATGTTTATGAAATAAAATTTTAACCTTATAAGAGGAAAGTGGAAAGTTATTAACTTATCAGTAATGTTAGGATAGCATTTCTCTTTCTAGTGTATCTAGTATACCATTTTTAAATCTAGAAATGGAAAACTAGGTTTTTTTACAAAATTAAGCTGTGAAATTGATGTTCATAATTTTCAACCTAAGATGTATTGCAAGATATCAATGTCACCCAAGAAGGATAAAACTGTTCTTAGTGCAGCTTTATTATAATGTCCTTTTCTCTTTTGAAAGCTGGATGTCCATTTTTGGTATGAGATGGTAACTTGTTAATAAGAACGTGCAATTAATTCAGAGTGCCTCCATGGCCTAAGTGTTTAAAATAAACGCTTACTGTCATTTGTTTTCTTGTTCACCCATAGCAATCCTACTTAATATCAGTCTATTAAGCTTTTATGATAATAAAATTATATTCAAGGGGTTTCCATGGGCCTAGATATGAAGAGATGTTCTCAACTGGCTTATGATTGAACACGCTGAGCAAACCCAGCCAACACAGCCTTGAAAGGGAATTTGGCAAGAACTGTCGTGTAAGAAATGCTGTAACGGGGCTAAAATAATTCTTCTTTTTCCTGGCAATGTTGTACAAAGCCTGCTTGGCAGAAGCACTGAAGATACATAGAATCCCAGAGCTAGAAGGCAGCTAAATGGAGCAGCTACCCATCCCGTGCTTAAATCACAATCTTTGTAGCGCCGCTGCCAAGAGGCTGGCCGTCCCTGAAGGAAACACTCTGCCTTCTTGTCTGCCTCACCCCTCCAGTTCATGGTCAGCCCGTTCGTTAGTTCTTTCCCACTTTGAATGGAATCTTCTTTCCCTGTAACTGCTCCTCACTGGCCTTGATTCCATTCCCTGTGGTGAACCAAACAATATTTTTTCTCTTTTTAGTATCACATCCCACTGGTTAAAATATTCGAGGACTTATGTATAGTCTGGAATGAACTTTCTACCTGCCTTTTTTGTTTAAACTTTTCTCAACCTTCAAGGCCCAGCTCAGTTGCCCCTATTTCTGTGATGCCTTAACAAGTCAATACTAATTGCACTTTCCACTATGTTCTCATTTTTCTCTGCTTGTCCTCTGTCACAGCTCAAATCCAGTGCCCTGGTTTTCTTGGTAGTTATCGACATTCCTGCCTTCCTGACTAGTCAATAAGCTGAATCTTGCTAGAACTTATATCTTCCGTGTCCAAATAGTAATTACCCATTGATTGTTAAATTGAAATAGCACTGATTGATGTATAAGAGTGTAGCCTAGGGTAACGTTCACTGCGGCAACAGATGAAACTAAACATGCCGTATTCATGGGCCTATCTAAACAAATAAGTAGAGTTTTATTTCTCGTATAAAAGTCCAAGGTGGGCACTCCTGGTTGGTGGGGGCAGCTATTCTCCATGTTTCCTCTCCATTCAAAGATCCAGGCTGCCAGAACCTCTGCCAGCTTAAACATCCTCCCCCCAGTGAGCTGGAAGTAGGGAAAACAGCATGGAGTGCTAGGTGCAGAGTTCTAAAGGGCTAGTTCTAAATGGCTCCACATCACTCTGCTCACACTCCATTGGCTAGAACTCAGTCATGTGGCCACACTAGCTGTAAAGAAGATTGGGAAATGTGGTCTGCAAACAGAAAAATGAGATTTTGCTGACTAGGTAGCAGTCTCTGCCTCAGATCTCTTAGGTTAAATTTAAGTCATATGATATGGCCACTTTCTTTAAAACTTTTCTCATGGATTTATCACAAACAGGTTTTGTTTTATAATCATAGTATGCTAAAAATTCCCACAGTGTCCTTTGGACAATCTGTTTAGTTGGAAAATTTAAAAAAAAAAAATTTTTTTTTCCTGTATTTGTAATGTTTTAAATGAGAAGGATCACAATTTCCAACACAGCTCCATTGAGGAAACAAATTTCTTTGGTGTTAGCCAGTCTCAAGTTAATGTCATCTTTTTTGGGGTAGTCAGTTCAACATTCATGTACCCTACGGGCTCTTTCTCTCTTCTCCTGGGGCCTCCTGTCCCATCATCCTTCTTAGATGGCATCTGGATAAAGGTGGAAGCTAGCATTCAGGATGTACACCCTGGTTCTCCCACTACACTGTAGGTCTCCTCTGGACTCATGCAGGGCTGCTGATCTGTCCTGTGTCTGCATGTCTTGACCTATAGCTGGTCCCATCTCAACCTTTTGGAGACTTTGATGGTGGTTGCTGTTGAAGGCCGGGGTCCAGGCCAGAGTCTCCAGTGGGTAGCTTTTCTGTACTCTGAAGTCACGTGAAGACCTCCAGCCTCTCTGGTCTTATAATGCTCTCAGCTCGTCTGTGTCCTATTTAGGGATCTGCAGACTCTTGGCTCTTTCTTCACACTGCTGGAACATACAGGATAGTCTAGCTCATTTTCTTAGCACCTGCTAAGTCACCACCAGGGAGATGGTCAAGCCTGAAGCTTCTAAAATCTGATGATTGGGCAAGTCAGGGAGCTCTTTAAAACAAGCAATACAAAAATGTCTTACTTCTGCAAATTCTGTAAAAGTATCTGACCACATGAACACATAGTGAAGACCCTCCCAGAACCTTGGAAGGAGCTTATGAAATGAGAGTCCTGAAGCTCACACTTCATTACCTTCACAGTAAATCTACCTCTGGGCATTTTTAGGGCCTCATTCCTCTTGCTGCCTGCACGCATACCCTAAATACACCAGGTTTGGACCTTGATGGGTGAGAATTCCATTTCATCCCCAGCTAGATGTACCATAGTTCAATTCCAGAAGTAACTAACTACTTAGAATTAGCATAGACCCCACAAGGTACAAAAGATTCAAAGTCCTCAACAAGACTGCACTTACTTCAGATACCAGCTGTAAGTTCAAGGGTCCCAAGGCCAGTTGTACTTCTGACTGACTGGCTATAAATACAAGGCTTCTCGTGACCCCTTCAGGTTTAGTAATTTGCTCTAATGACTCACAGAACTCAGGAAAGTGCTACTTGTGATTAGAATTTTGTTATGAAGGATGCAAATCAGGAGGACCAGCCAAATGAAGAGATAGATACATAGGCCGAGGTCTGAAGGGGACACAGTTCCTCTGCCCTCTCCTCACAGAATCAAGGTACATCACCCTCTTGGCACATCATTGTGTTCACCAACCAGGAAGGTCCACTGAGCTCAGTGTGTAGTTTTTGCTGAGGTCTTATTATGTTGACACGATTAAGTCATTGGCCAAGCGATTGAACTCAGTCTCCAGCCCTCTCCACCCCCCCCCCCCCACACACACACCCCTCACCTCTCTCCAGAGAGCTTGGCTCAAGGTTTTAACTTTCTAATCTTGTGGTTGGTCTTTCTGGTAACCAGCCCCAATTGCGAAGATATCTAGGGAACCACCTTGAGTCACCTCATTATCATAACAAAGACACTGCTGTCACTCAGGAAATTCTGAGTTTTAGAAACTCAATTGCCAGGAACCCAGAACAAAGGCCAGACAGATTCTTTTATACAATAGGAGCAATATCCTCAGGCCTGGGACCTCTTACCTTAACTCTCTTCTTTTTGACTCTCTTTCTCTCCAGGGAAGAGACTTTCTGCCCTGCCTTCCTGTCAGATAGCAACTTCCCATCCACATGTGGCCTGGCCTAAGTGGGCTATACCATGGCTCTTAGTGCACTTCTGAGGATCCCTGTCCTCCAGGCTTAGCTCTTAATTCCAAGAGCCTTCGGAATTGAAGAAACTCTTCTCTGTCAACAAAGCCTGATTCAGAGTGCTATTGATGGTGGGCTCATAAATCCTAGATTGGAAGTCAGTGGTGTCATTTGTCTTTTTGTCTTTGCATACCAACTTTATCCTAATCCCCCTCAAGGAAGTGTGTTTCTCCCTGGAACAGGGAATCGACTCTTAGGAAGTGTGGGAAAGAATGTTGTGGTTTTAAAAATATTACATCCGTTACCATTTCATAGCTTTTCTGCGGTATTGTCAAGGTGATAACAGTGCTAAATTATGCATGATATATGTATGTGTGTTATTTGTACACACACAATAATTGGCTCATGTTGATAATTTCTTGGAAAACATATCTTTGTTTCTTTACATGAGAGCGGGTATTTCATTGACCTAAATTGGCAGACGTCTGATGAGCTGAGTGGGACAGGTATTTTTAGTTTAACCATGTGTGTACTGACTGTGATGTTTCTAGTATTGTAATCATCATTGAAACGGGGGCTTCATAAAATTGGGGTGAGTAGGAAGCCAAAGAGTGGGCTGAGGGTGTATTCTGAAATGCCTGGCTTTTCTTTTCTTCCTGTTCTTTTAGTCCTTCTGCCAACTTCAGGATCCTTCCCTTCCTTAAAACATTTCGTGACATTCCAGAATTTATTTAATTGCCAAGTGAGTGATTTATGCCCTGCAGCACTTGAAGATAATTGGAATACAATCTAAATTATGTGCTCTGTATAATATTTAATTGCCAGCCCGATGAAGGGAGTGAACTTCAGAGAGTTATGCTTTTGTTTCATAGTGGATCTGATGTCTCGAAACTATTATGTGGAAGGTCCTCATTTGCTGGTGTCTGTGTGGTCCTGGTGCATGAGTGTAAGGATGCTTCTTTTGGTATACAGTATAAGTTCCTGGTAACGAAGGAAGGTACCTCTGGGTTTTTGCAATGCCCATAAAGTTGGGCCCCAAACCGTGTTATGTAAATGGTGGTGATAAGACTCACTTCCTCAGATCTTTAAATCTGGCAATGGATACAGCTAGTTTGAGAAGCCACGGGGCTTCAAGGGGGACCTCCCGGGAGAGGCAGCACATAACACCCTCTTTTTCCTCAGTCTGTCACCAGAATAAGTGCTTGAGTGTCCCAGGGTTTACGGGCCTAAATTTATGTCTACTGACCACTAAAAGGGCATTTGGTGTTTCACCTTCCCAAAGCTCAAAGTAAAGAGAAAAATTAAGACTCTTAAACCATATAACAGCAGGGGATAATAAGTATAGTAAAATGTGACACCTCTTAATGGAATTTAGTGTGTGCCTTAAGATACATCACACCAGGGTACAAATATAGGAGAACATCCCCTAGTTGGCATTCAATCACAACCAGCCCAGGCCAAACTCTACAAAGGAAAAAAGCCAAGAACTCAACAGAGAACTAGTCACAAAGAACTGGGAAAAGTACAAAAAAGTTTAAAGACATTGGGATTTCAAATAAAATGTTTGAAATACACCATGAGAAATAATAAAATATTTCCTCACCTGTGTGTAGAAGATTTTTCTCTCTCTAGAAATCTTTGAAACAGGACAACGTCCCCTCTGTTTGGGCTGGATTAAATATGATCCAGCCTGAAATCAGAGACCAGGGCTGGAATCTCCTGGCTGTGATCATTGTTGAGAGCATCAGTGAGATGTACTTTTTTACTAAAATATTTTATAATGACAGGATTTTTTTTGATCCTTTTATGTAAAGAATGTGCATTAATATCTAATCTTTTGCCACTTTCATTTAGTCACTTTAAATAATCTTTCCTTGATTTTTATATAGGATTTAAAAAAATTTTTTTTAATCAATGGTATTTTTAGCCTTTAAAATTGGGTCATCAGATTTACTGGGGCAACATTTCTAGCAAGCTGCATTTCCGTTTTTATACACAAGGGAGAGCTAAGGCCCCAGTAAATAGATTTGAGCTTTGCCAAATTCCAGGTTCTTCTGTACTTCAGAAAGGACGTACTGAACTAATTAAAGGCAGTAAGACTTGTGAATTGTTTGGGGGAAATATTTGACAATAGGAAAAGAATTTTATAACTTTCTACAACTTTTATTCTTAAATCCATTCGCTAGGTCACTTTCACAGCGATTATACCCCCTTTTGTCAAAATTCAGTAGAGTAAATTCAATACAAGAAGAGGGCCAACTGAAATAAATATGAAAGGTTAAAAAATGAGAGAGACCTGTTTCAAATGATTTTCTTAAAAACTGTGATGCCCGGAACTTCTGGTCTCAAGTTTTATCCTTTACCCATCTCTGAAATCTAACTCAGTCATTAAAAGTAAACATGGGAGATTTGAACTGGCTTACAGAGACTATAATCCAGCCCAAATAAGTTCATATTGTCTTTACATGGAGTAAACTAATGCTGAGAAATAGATGGTTTTAGAAATATATCTGCTTCTTTTGCATCAAGATTTGGTTTTGTCCTGTACTTTTTTAAAATCAATAAAGCTACGTGAAGAAACAATTTTTTTTAAATTTATTTTTAACAAATAAAAAAATATATATTTGAGGTGTACAATGTGATGTTTTGCTACAGGTATACATTGTGAAATGACCTCATTCATGGAGTGGAGTTGGGGGAGAGTATAGATAAGGAAGTTAGAGATAGGACAGGGTGACTTTTCTGTCAGTGTGCCCATGTCTGAACTGTGGCTTACATGTCTTCTATCTGGGGCATGGAGGACAGTGGATAAGAGCATCATCAGCCTTGGAATGTCATGAGCTAGGGTTCAGATCCCAGCTCCACCTAATTAGCTCTGTGACCTTGGGTGCCTAGTGTAACCTCTCCAAGCTTCCTTGTAGGATGTTCTTCATAGAGTTTTCTGAAGTATAAATGTGTGTAACGTAGAACCTACCGTATAAGAAGGATTTTGGGAAAAAAAAAATGACTATTAAAGAAAAAGTATTAAATTACTTTGGAGAAAACTAACAGATGATAGGAAAAGAAGAAAAGAATACTTTTGTTTTGTGTCTGTCTTCTCTGGTTTTCTACCTAACCCTGCATGCTTGCAGGAAGAGCACTGGGGATAGCAGTGAGGAACTGGGGCCACAGGTCCTGGCCCTGCCGCCAGCTAAGTCTATGATCTTGGACAGGTCTCTGGACCCTCCTGGGTTGAGTTGCATTATCTTTTATTTGTAGGATTGTTTTCCACCTATCTAAAGACAACCTCCCAAATCACATGAAGCTGCTTTTACTTTTACTTTTTACTATGGTTTTAATACCGGTCATCGCCTACTTTTTTTTTTTTTTTTTTTATCAGGGGTCCATTCATGGAGGCTCTTTAAAAGCAAATTCAATTCAACCCTCATTTATTGAACATTGAGTAGGTTGAGCCACACTTGGTGCTTGGACTGGGGAAAGCAGTGCTAATTGTCAAGTTTCTATTTCCTACCATCGTGGCTGGCCCACCTTATTAGTTCCATTGAGACCCGTATTTGAGAGATGCTATTAGAAGTATTATTGCACATTTAGCCACCTTGAAGAGCTTGTTAAGAGCAGGTCTCCAAGTGTACACAGATGGGAATTAATAGAGATTAAAATAGATTGTGAGATGTTCTAACTTGGAAGGATTTTAACTGTTCAGGAAATCAGCAGAGTTTAAACAATTATGTTTCCTATTTCATGCTAGAGTGTTAGTGTCATGCCTCTGGGGGCATTATTTACAATTTTCCTTACCCCATGCTCAGACAGCGGAGGATGGAAAGGCAGCTGCCTCTTTGTTACTCAGTTTGGCCTCCAGACACGAAGGTAAGGGGGTTCATCTCCTGACTGCTTCTGGGAGACCCAAGCCTCTCTAACAGACATACACCTATGCTTCTGGGGTTTCTACTCACCCTTCTTGGCCCACAAGTGAGGAGAAGTACAGCACAATAGATCCCAACACCCTTGACAAAAGAAAAAGAGATTCAGAGATTTAGGTGCCAAAATAATGAGCTGGAGCTTGTGACATTTGTAGATTCCTGGCATTTTGGAGGAATCAGTGTTTGTAAACAGCCTTTTCACTTTGTTTACAACAGTTCAGGTGGCTACGCAGAGAAGTCAGAGTGTACTTTCCAAAGCAAATACCAAGTCTGATCACCCCCTACACACTACTCCCCGTATAAAACCTTCTAGCGGCCTCCCATTGCAAGTGTAGTTAAACATGGCCTATGAGGCTGAGCCATCTAGCTTCTGCCTGGCCCTCAAATCTCATCTCTCTTTGCTCTCTGGGTGGCTGCTACGCTGGACTGTCTTTCTGGTCCTTTGAACTTCCTGGAAGCCTTCTTCTCAGGTCATTCTATAGCTGTCTCCTTGTCCTAATGGTTTCTTTCCAGAAATATCCCACTCAACCACCCTAGCTGAAAAAGCCAGGCCCTGCCAGTAACTGTCACATAACCTGTGCCAATTTTCTTCATGGCCCTTGCCACTTATCTCATTGTCTCCTTCCACTAGTATTAAGCTCTAAGAAATCCAGGGCCCTCACCTTTATAGACCACCGATATATGCCAGCACTTGAGTAGTATCTCATGCATAGTAAGCACTCAATGATTATTTGTGAATAATGAGTATACCAGCCAGAAATGGGGGCTAGCAGAGGAGATTTGGCTGCAGAGTCACTCTAATCCTATGGGTATTTTTGACCAATACGTGTCAAGATAGAAATTGCTGGCATGCTTTCCCATTAGATTCCAGTGGTCTGTGTCTTCGTGTAAAGGTTCCTTAAAAGAATTCTAAAAGAATTCTTTTGACATAAATGCTCTTGAACTTTTCGAGAATTTGAAGGCCCTGTTCTAATTTCAGAACACATTGATGAAGATTGTTTAAATATGCACCAAAAGTACAACTATTGCTTCAACCCAGCTCTTCCTCAGAAATTTTCATAGATTTTACAAACAGCTGTCCTCTAGCTTGAACTCTTTTTTCTTTTTTCAGCAAAAACCAGATTAATACATCTAATCTAACTTGAGATTAAAAGAAAAAAGAAAGTACTAACTTAATTGGGTTTTCATTTTTAGTTTAATACAAGAAAGTACTCAATGAAGAATGTTGATTTTAAGCGTAATGCCATACACCTTTTAGAGAGCTTCCTTATTTTCTAAAGAATGTTGAATTGTCAAAATCATGAAAAATTGCAGATGGGATTGTGAAGCTTTGCCATAGGCAAAACTCAATTCTTGTTCTGCAACTCCTACTGAAATACAATACTAAGGTCACTGTGCTCATGGTCCATCAGAGAAAGCATATTTTTAACGTATGATGCTGGTTGTTTTGTTTTGTTTTGTTTTGTTTTAAATACCTTTCTCTTGGACCTGGTAGAATATTTTCCAAGAATTATTTAAAATGATATCCTCAAAACTTCAGCTTCATCAAGGTTGCCAGTGGTTCTGTTCTTCTCTTTCACTTCGTGGAAGGAGCTCAGGGACTCAGGCAGCAGGATGTCAGAGCTCTGGGTCCAGATCTGTCATTTTGCTGTCTGATGCCTCAGATACGCCACATCACCTCCCTGGGCCACAGTTTCCTCATCCATACATTGGAGTCATAAAGTGAGAGAGAGAGCATGGCTCGTCTCTCCTGCCCTGTCCTTTGATTTTGCCTTGAGTGACTGACCCTAGAAAGAACTATGTGGGTTTGCCCTGGTCTAGCTCCAACTCAGAGACTCAGCTCACAGTAAAACTCAAGGCATGGGTGGTGAGAGATTTTTCTCTTTGTTCTTAGGCTTTCTCTCAAAAAATACAGGTTCGACAAGAGGTTCGCCAGCATGTTGGTGGACTGGGTACATGATCCAATGTATAGAGCTTTCGGGACAAACTAGTTGTTTATAGCATTTAGAGAATTGAGATGCATTCTGTGTGCTGACAGGACATGATGGACAGGACTCACATTGTGTGGAGCTGGTGACAGCAGTGCCTACCTGTCACAGAAGGCTTCTTTTCCTATACAGGTAATTGGCTTCAGCATTTCTGTATAGACCAAGACTAAGAATTTTGTCATCAAGAAGAAACTTTTTTTTTGTCCCCAGCGTACTACCTTCCAGAGTACTTACCAGCTGCTAAATGGATTCATCTTATTCAATGAAGTATATCAAGTCTCCCCACAAATTATCAAGATTCAATCCACTTACATCCACTTTAATTCACTAACAGCCATACCTGTCCTCCCGGTAAACTTCGATTTAATGTTCCAACACACTGATGTCATGGAATATTATTGGAAGGCATTGTGAAGGATATTGTGGTGTCCAACAGACAGTACTGTCAACATTCCAGGGGAATCCCAGACATGAATATTTGTTCTGCAGGATAATTATTAAACCCAGCTTAGGGGTTTTATTTGCCACCATTGTATCTTGTTACATAAATCTTGATGATTGACTCTTTTGTTAATTGTATCTTTCTGCATTTTTATAATCACGTGAAAACCTGAAGCTTCAGTATTTTTTTTTTACATAAATTTTAAAATAAAGTTTATTTGAAGGTATTTCCCCATCAAAAAAGCATAACAGGAAATACAGAATCAGAGTGAGGGTTAGAAAATAGAATCACCTGTAATCTCATTGACCTTCACAGATCCAGGTTGGAGAAGGAGCCAAGTAAAATCACCGACAGGGGTTATTTTGGTGCCCTTACGGTTTAGAATTATTTTTAACCTGTGATGAGGCTCAAGTCTTTTGTAGTAGTTTTACTAAATCCCACCCCATGCGGCCCATCAAGCCCCAGCCTGTTGTTAGCAGTATTTGCATGTCCTTCCATTCAATCTTAAGAACACCTTGTTTTCCTGGGCACCAAAGGATTGACTTTTTTTAAAGGCCATTAAGGGATATGTGGGGGCATGCCTTCCCACGCTGGATTAGCGATTTTAGCTTCTTCTCGTAAACAGGGCACTTATGCCTCCCCTCCAAGTTTCACAGGCTGTTTCCTCCTCTCTTTTAAAGATGGCTTTTCACCTCTCTCGTGTTGCATAGTTGATGCTTTTTTACTGCCATAAATTTGGCTCACATCACGCTATACCCGTCCCCAGGACTGATTTTTTTTTTTTTTTTTTTTTTGGCTTGAGATATAATTAACTTATAATATTGTATTGGTTTTACGAGCCAGGACTGAGTTCTTAATTCACATTCATTCCCGTAGAATTTTCAGGACTTCCGACACAAATCAGACCCTTTCTCTCACTTCCTCCACTGTCTCCTCCCTTCTCCACACCACACAGTGCTGGGCTGGGCGCTGTCAGCAAAGGTCACGTTTTAATCCCCTTTAAGACTTGAAGTTTGTATTTCTCCCATTTAACAGATGAGGAACTAAACTTCCCAGGCCGGGGGCATGGTTTTTAGATTTAGCATTTAGCTCCTGGCAAGTATATTTGTTTAATGAATGTTGAGTGTTGAGTTTATTGCCTTTTATATTTTGAAAATGCATATCAATGCAAGGCAGCAGGACGGTGGGGGTTTGGTAAAAGACAAATCACATCTCAGTTTACAGTCCCTTTGCCCACTGAGCCGACCTCCTCCTAGCTTGCAAATTCAAGCCACTTCTTAAAAGGATGCAAGGGCTCAGGTCAGATCAGCAACAGGTGCCTCTTTTGATGACCCTGGGAGAACTTACTGCTAGAGGTCTTCTCACAGCCTCTTGGATGGGATATAAGACATACTCGTGAAGACTGCTAGCTCGCCGCTTCTCTACAGGACGTCTCTTGTCAACTTCTCTCTGCTGAGCAGCAGGACTCTGGGGCACTCGGGTTAGTGTCTTCCCCCTTCTTGTTTTTTGCCTTGTTTTCAGGGGGGCCAGCGCCCCGCGCTGTCCTCCTCCTTATCTCATTCAATGAATTGCTGACACAATTTTGCCTTGGAACTGAGTAAGAGGTGTTGATCTTCATTGCTCCTCCAGGATCCTTTATGCCAGTAGGGTCGAATATCTTTTTAAAGCCATTCAACTCTCAAAGCCACAGCAAGAGAGAAGTTTGTATAGGCATACCTCGAAAATATTGTGGGTTTAGTTCCAGACCACTGTAATAAGGCGAGTATTGGAGTAAAGCGAGTCATAATCTTTTTACTGGTGGAGGGTCTTGCCTTCAGTTTGTAAAAACAAACAAAAAAACGCAACACCTGCAAAGCGCAATACAACGAGATATGCCTATATAGTTACCAGTTAAAATGAAGGCAGTTTAAAGTGGTGGGCTGTAGCAGGGCAAATGGAAAAACAAAAATCTCATTTTTGCCCCACTTACCTGACTTATTTTAATTCACTGTGTGATTGCGTAGCCCTCCCTTGAACAGAAATCATTTATACTGGGCCAGAGAATGTGTTTGCTTGGTTAAGCCCCGTCATTTTCAGGAAGAAGAGTAAACAATAAGATTTAGTTTTATTTCAACAAGATGGTTGGATCTCACTGGTGAGCAGGCATCAATCTAAATGCCTTTGAAGGTATTTTGATTAAAATGACTTTTTTTAAAATTCCAAAAGAGATTTCAGACTGATAGGAGATTCAGACATATTTTAAGACAAAATAAAACTGAAAGTAGAATTAAATAAACAGTAAAGAAAGGTTCCTGTAATGTATTGTGAAAGTACTGGGGGAAGGAGGGATCAGGTATGGTATTTTGAAAGAAATGGCATTTTAGCCATTTCTTAATAAAAAGATAAGCATTATTTGGGTAGGAAAGGGGAATCAGGAGGAGCAGAATTCCAGGCCAAGGGAACCACGTAGAGGCATGGAAATATGTGACTCATAGGTGCTGTGACCCTGTGTCTGGGGAACATGGAGTGTTTATAGAGAAAGGAGTGGAGAAGAAAAACTAGGTGGGGCCATACCCTGGAGGCTAAGCATGACCAAAGAAAATGGGCTTTATTCTGTCCTGTAGAAAGAATGTAGAGCCTGAACATTGAAATGGGAGAATGAACGATGTGTTCCTCTTTTTAAGCAGAGGAAATATAAACATTTGTATTATAAAGAATGCATTAAAAGGGCCCTAGAGGGAGGGTGAGGACAACCCATGGGAGAGGGGGGACTTTATATTTGACCTGTGAAAGAGGAGAACTTAACTGAGAGCAAGGAGAAAGAATGGAAAAGATTGTTTATGATGTTTATAAAAATTAAGATGTTTATCTATTTTAGAGGTAAACTATGAGGTGACTAATAGGACTGCTAGAATGAAATAAGGGAGACTGATGATTTTAAAGGTTTCTAGCGTAGATAATTGGTCAGGGGGAGGGTGTATGGGACATGGGGCTGTCCTTAGATCAGATAGAAAGTGTGGTTCCGAAGTTCTCTAGCAGAAAGTCCTCTGGGGTCTTTAAGAGACAGCTCACCTGTTGCTGGTCAGGACGTCATACTTATTAGTAACATCTGTGAACACAGAAGAGACAATTGGCCACATTTGCCTGACTGCATATTTACAACTATTAAAAGAATGAAAAAGAGGGCCAAAGAAAAAAACTTGGAGAATGCGGTGAGAAAAGTTAAGAAACTCAAGACTGTCGTGTTACAGGAAGAAAATATTAAGGAGCAGTGGGGGAGAAAGTAAATAAAATAGGTTTTAGATGAGACTAAAGATATGGGGATGCAAAAGTAGCTTTGGGCGACTTTTGAAAAATGTTCCTGCCTGGGGGCTAAGGAATTTTACCATGCGGTCAGGAAATAGTCTCATCAGTCTAAGTGACCCCAGAGGTTCTCAGTAAAGGGAAAGTGAGAAGGGGGATGATCACTAGAGGGTGATGTAGAGAGGGTACAGAGTTTGATGCTAGAGTTTCTGATTTTGTACTTGAAGATTAACACAGAAATATATAGATAAAAAACATTTGAATTTATTACCTATATATTACTATATACCATGAATACTATAGGTATATACCTAAGAGCAGTTTTTCCAGGAAACCCTGTCAAAAAGTTGAATTTATAGTTAACTGCATTTATACTACCTTTTCTTCCCCCAGTACAAAAAATAAGGCGTGGTCACGGTAAGAAAAAACATCTAAATTATCTGTTACAGCTGAGAAAGATTCTGAGCATGGGAAATGGGAGTTGATCATGGAAATATGGTACAGAATGCACAGGTACCAGGAATTGGGAAGGATGCTCCAGGTGAGAAGTGTGAGAAATCTCAAATGGGGCCAGTAAATACGGCGTGCTGTGGTGTGAGGTACCGGATTTGTGTCTCTGGTACTGGGGGAATGCTCACTTGCCTGGAAGTGAGGCAAGTCAGAGTGGGTAATATCCGATTATGGAGATCTCTAGAGTCCAGGAGGAAGACTTGGAATTGATATACTGAGGATAATTTAGGAACTTGAGTAGGACAGTAATCTGATAGAGAAAAAAAAGTGCTTGAGATCTGCCCAATGTGATATAGCCCATCACTATTGAGAAAAAATTCAGAATCGAGGTATTAAATCTTACTGCAGGAGAGAAGATTGCATGACATAAAAGAACAAGCAAGGAAATAGGAATTTCTTTGTGGCCCCTGATTTTAAAAATAACAGCAGAAGACTTAATCGAAGTAAGCAGAAGCAGGTCGTTAAAGGAAAATATCAGTTAAGGTGAGGAAAAAGGTATTATGTGAAGAGGAAAATTGTAATGAAAAACAATGTATATCCATTTGTAACATTCTTGTCATAAGGCTGAGGTTGCCTTTTTAAAACTTGATTAGAGAATGCTGTAGTCTTTTTGCATAAGTGACACTCATCATGTATTACTTAGGATTTCCAGTCTTGGTTTTTTTACAGTTAGAATTTTTTTTTTTTAAATTTTAGTTTTACTGAGATATAACTGACAAAATTGTAAGATACATAAGAGTACATTGTGGTGATTTTATATTCATGTACATTGTGAAAGATTCTCCCATCCAGTTAACACATCAGTCACCTGAGAATCCTGATAGTAACAAACACAGTGCAGACTCTTCCCCAGATTATAAGAGATTATAATTGCCTTTGACAAATTTAAGTGGGCTTTTTTTGTTTTTATTTTAAGCAACTCACTTTTTATGGAGTCTCGTACTCACTGTAGAAATAAGGACCCTATTTCTTTTCATAGTTATATTTCATTTTACGCAATACATGATTGCACTATATATATATAGTTCCAGTAACAAGTGCAGCCGGCACCAAGATGTTCAGGAACACAACTGACTTTGGTATTTTGGTATGTGTGTCAAGTGGAGTAAGCAGAGGGTCCATGCTGGGGGCAACATCTTAAGTGGAGGTCGACTGAAGGAGCCTTTTAACTTCAGATTTAGTCAGGTGCACACACTCTAAAGTTTTCTCGAGATGCTCTGTGTCTGGAATGCATATTAGGAGATGTTTTCTATATATGAATGCTACTGCCTGTTAGAGCCAGTTCCTGTGTTTGTCTATGCCATGCAAATCGCTGACCATGTTTCAACCTTCTGGCGTCTCCTCTGCCACTTGGCTCTGCGCTTCTTGATTTCAGTGAGGAGTTCCCACCAAAATTTCTGGTCTTGATTATGCTTTAAAATCAGAGATTCACTTTTAAGTTCATTGCACAGCAAATTGTGTTTGCAACATAGGTATAGCTCTTACCTGACCAGGGCTCAAAGTTTTATTTTGAATTTTCAGCTTTATTGACCTGCCATTAAATAAAGCAGGACAGTCATACTTGACAGTCCTATGTATACCTGTTAGCATCATACAGAGATAACTTGAACAAATCCAGATTATTATATCGAAGTTATGTATTTCTAAGTTGGTTTCTCAACTTTGACCAGAGTTAGATATTCCTCTACTGATAATATAATAATATGTGTGTGTACATATATGTATGTATGTCTCCATGGATCTATGTATAACTGATCTAAATAAGAGTGTGTATATGGAATTAAATCTGCGCAGGGACCAGCTACCACGTTCTCCTTCACACAGTGTACTCTGCATATTTTCAGTTGTACTCTCTATTCATGGTTTCTGCTCATAACCTCTCTAGTCCAGGCACTACCTCATGATCTTCATCCAGCTTCAACTTCTACACCACCTGGACATATTCTCTCACACTTACACACTCTAAGAGAAGAGAACTAACCCAGCCAATCACTCTCACTTCTGTTTATCCGAAGACCCTCATGCCAGGCCCTGCACAAGCATAGAGACAGGCCACCCTGAGAACGGGGGACTATTCTGACACCCACCAGATGAGACCAGGACAGAGACAAATTGCCTGTTAGAGAACATGGCTGCCCAGGCAGCAAGTATTGTGGGCGAGACAGTTTTCCTTAGACCAGCGGTCCTCAACCTTTTTGGCACCAGGGACAGGTACTCCTATGAGAATCTAATGCCTGATGATCTGAGGTGGAGCTGAGGCGGTGATGCTAGTGCTGGTGAGCAGCTGCAAATGCAGCTGAAGCTTTGCTACCTTGCCTGCCGCTTACCTCCTGTTGTGCGGCCTGGTTCCTAATTAAGGCCACGGGACCCGTACCAGTTCATGGCCTGAAGGTCGGGGACCCCTGCCCTAGACCATAGGGTGGCACGGAAGGTAAAGGCTGCCATCACTTTTTCAAAGGGATGTTTTATATTCATATAAAACACCTTGCCCCACTTTGCACCATTCTAATATGTCCAAATTTTTCATTGCTGTAATATAGTTAAGAATCATTAGTACCCCAATAACAAATTTCAAGTACCTCATATTTTCTAGGGTGTCCATAACAAAATACCACAGACTGGGTGGTTTAAACAACAGAAATTTATTTTCTCACAGTTCTGGAAAACAAGTCAGAAGAAGATGCTGAGAGTGTTGATTTATTCTGAGTCCTGTCTCCTTGACTTGTAGATGACTGTTTTCTCCTCAGTTCTTCATACAGTTTTCCTGTGTGTATCTGTGTCAGCCTAATCTCTTTGTATAAGTACATCGGTCATTGAATTAGGCCTACCCCAGTGACTTCATTTTACCTTAATTACCTCTTTAAAGGCCCTATATCCAAATAGTTGTATCTGAGGTACTGAGGGTTAGAACCTCAACATGTGAATTTGGGGAGTGGGGGGACAATTCAGCCTGTAACACCATAGTATCCTATGAGTCATTGCATAGGGTACAAACTTTGCTGCTAGCTCTTTAGTCCACAAATAACTATGTACATAACAGAATCACACTATGATCAGTAACATCATTTCAAAGTGTGTTGGCATTTAGTCACAGCATCTGTTAAGTCTGTGTAGACAGCATAACGTGTAGTTGTCTCCTTATCTCTCAATGATAAACCCACACAACATTCTACAAAAGTAGATAATCAAGAGAGGGAATCGGCCACCACAGATAAAAGTGCAGCAAAGAAACAAAAAGTTAGCAACACAGCAGAATTGGATGTGATTAGAAGATTTGAAAATGTTGAAGATAGGATGAGTCCTGCACGAAACTGCGATACAAACCATATTGAAAAAGTCCGTTGAATTTGAAAAACAAGCTAGTGTCACACAACAGTGTGTTTAAGTTTAAACTGCACTAGAAACATGCCACTTATGGTTGAATTTGAGCATTTACTTTGGATTGAACACTATAATAATAATAAAAAAAAGCAGTTTGGTTAGTGTACAGGCCGTAGCGCTAAAGTTACTTCATTGAAAGAAACTGGCAATCACAGGGAGACTGGAGAAGAATCTTTTACCGCCGAAGTCAGCATGAATTGGTTATTATGGGGCAAGTTGGTGGTGCTGCCAGGGTAAAAAGAGTGCTGCTGTGAGATTAGCACCCACATTTTAAGGATTAGTTAAGGCAGGTGGTTATGATGATCATCAATCATTTACTGCCGACGAGGCAGATATTTTTTGGAAGCCAACCCTATTAAAGCTTAAGCGAAGAAAGATAGAGGATGGCAACGTGGCCATAAAGGAGAGACCTTAGGTATTCAGCCAGAGGAACTTAGTGCAGGCAGACTTACTGACATAAACGAGGAAATGGTCATGAAGAAAATGGCACAGATGTCCCAGAGGAAGTGACACCAGCAAAAAACAAAATTTCAAATTAAAGGAACTTTGAGATATTTCACTGCTTTGAAAAGGTGAAGGATAACATGTTGGAAGGTGATCCTTGGTGATTTGCCAAGGCATAGAAAAGATATTTGTGCCATGTCATAAGTTATTTAATGAAAAGAAGGCAAGGGCTTTGCAAATAATCTTGATAAGTTTTTGCCCCTCAATTTTTTTATGTTCAGTGTTTCTAATGTTTTAAATTACTATACAAAAAAAGTTGTTTTACCATGTTTTCATTTTCCTGTACATGTATCAGGGGTCCCCAACCCCCAGGTCATGGACCAGTATCGGTATCCTACTGTTAGGAACTGGGCCACACAGCAGAAGGTGAGTGGGCAAGCTAGCTGAAGCTTCGTCTGTATTTGCAGCTGCTCCCCAGCGCTAGCATCACTACCTCAGCTCCACCTCAGATCATCAGGCATTAGATTCTCATAGGAGCACCAGTCTCTGGTGCCAAAAAGATTGGGGACCACTGCATGAATTACCTACAATAAAAGTTTAATGTTTTGACATAAATTTGTAGAGTTCATGAAACAATTATGTTTCCATTGATTATTAAAATGGCTTTGTATATGGTCATTTTTATGGTTCCACACTTCCATGCAAACCAAGGATTACACGTGTGTATGTACACGTACTTGTATGTATCTTTGCTGGAATTCCTTCTAAGATGCACCATATTCTGTTTTTACTTGTATTATTCTGCTAAGCCTTGCAAGCACAATTTAGCCTTTTCCTGATGGTTCAGAGTCATTATTTGTTCTTCATTGGCATTATTGTTAAGGGCGTGGTTTGTGCAGCCAAACTTTCAGAGTCCAGACCCCAGCTCTGCAACTTACTTGTGTGATTTGAAGTAAGATGCTTCACCTCTCTGTGCCTCGGTTTCCTCATCTGTAAAGTGAGGAGAATAACAGTTCCTACATCACAGCATTGTTATGAGTATTAAACGAGGAAGTGTATGTAAAGCACCGAGTGCCTGGCGATGTAGAACAACATGTATGAGCTGCTGGTGCGTTAGTAGTGAGTAGTGAAGGCTGGAGTGGTAGAAGTATTCCTAATGCCCTGTGTCTTTAGATTATTGGACTTGAGACTAATCTTTCCTCTATCAGGTGGCCTCAAACTGTGTTCTTTATTTCTTGTCTTGGGTTGTTTTACTGTTGTTGTCCTCCTCCCTTGTGATTTGGCTATTAATGGCCTCCTTTGCATCTGCCTCAAGCAAAAACCAGTGCTCTGCTCTCAACCACCCTTTCATTTGCATTTGACCATTTTAACCACAGTGGGAGGACTCCTGGGAGAACTTGTGCTGTTGCAGTGGCCTGTGAGCTTGGATGAGGGCTCGTTCCTCATGTGCAGCCTATCACAGGGAAGCCCAGAAGAGAACCATTTATTTGGCTTAAGGACCTTCTAATCAAATGGCTGTTTGATATTATCTCCAAATGAGGTTGTATTCATAATCGTTGTATTGGCTATTTCAATAGCACTAAGTTATTCTTCGTAAGTATTGAAATTATACCACAGTGTGTTACCTTCTTTTGGTATTTCTTCATTTTGTTTTTTAATATACCGAGAACCCTGAATGAAGTACAGAGGTGGCCCAGGCCTTCCTGAGAAACCCTGCTCAAGAGACAAGCGGGGTAGAGTCCTGGCTGTGTTATGAGATGATAGTAACTAGATAAATGGTCTCAGGATAAGAAAGCAGAACCTCATTTCTTTTAATTCTCCATTGTTTCTCTAAGCCTCTTTCAGGCTCCTAGATTTTCTTGGGTTCTTCGATTCCATCCAAGGAACCAGGGGCATAGTGCATGCCTAACTTGTAAGAACAAAGGTGCCCATATATTGTGTTTGTATTGTTTCTGCAGGCCACTATCTACTAAATCTAAAAGTCATTCTATTCTCTGAGTAGAATATTGTGCTTAATACTGCCCAAAAGGTAGCCTGTGGGTTCTTAGTTGATCTTATGGCTGAAATAATTTTAGTACTCCCTTTACTTCTTTTTCCTTTGCCCAATTGCAGATTGCGTTTACCTGACATAATGTTCTAATTGGCCTTGTCTCAGTTAGGTAAGCTGTAGCTCCTCTTTCCCCCGGGTTACATTATGTAGCTTCCTTATGCCATAGGAGGAGAGATAGAGAAGTTCGGTTCAGTTTTGCAAAAGTGATCTAAAGTTGTTGGATAAGAAACTGAAAAGCTCACTGTATCAGAACTTCAGTTAAACTGAGGCCTTTATGGCCAGCATTGCATGTTTCAGTCCTCAACTCAGCTCTGGGAGACCTGAGAGTGCAGCTGGCATCTGAGTTACCTGATAAATGAGTGAGGAAATGATCTATTGAATTAATATGTCTTCAAGTATAATTGTACCACCATGAAAAAGGGAGGGAAAGTACGCTTAAAAAAATCCTTAGCCTTCAGATCAACTTGTCACTTTTCTTAAATGTTTGTTATTCAAATTGTTAACAAAATTATAAAGTTTGTGAATAGATATGTGCTGTATACACCTATTTTCTTATATCATGGATATTTTCTTAACATTTAAATGAATAAGGATTTTTTAAAAGGTTTCTAGCCATTGGTCAAGGCAAGACTGAACATGCTACCTGTTGAAATAGTATAAGGTTTAAGGTTGGTAGGTAAGCTAGCAAGATTTCACTAGTATTGAGTGCTGTGTGTTGAGGCGGTAGAAACGTGTATGAACCTGCAGTTGTTGCGTTTTTTCCTTAATATATAGAGAATTTGTTTTTTTAAGGGACTTTTTTTATTGTGATGAAATACACAGAAATGTAATATTTTAACCATTCTAAGTGTACATTTCAACACATTGTTGTGCCGTCATCACCACTGTCCGCTACAGAAGTTTTTCCTCATCCCAAACTGAAATTCTGTACTCACTAATCAGTAACTCCCCAAGACTCCCTCTGCTCAACCCCTGGTAACCACTATTCTTTCTCATATAAGTGGAATCATGTAATATTTGTTCTTTTGTGTCCGGCTTGTTTCTCCTTAGGAAATTGGATTTTATGCATACTTTTCTAACAGATTGCTTTGGGGGATGGTAATGATTAAAAACTTATAATTGTTTGAAGCTCTCAGTCTGAAATTCTGTATCTAAAAGGGCTGCAGTCTATTAAACCAAGTGCCTAAAATGTGTCATTTTGAGCAAGAACTCCATGTTCAATTTTTTTTTTTGCTATTGTTAAATATTCATATTGTAAGAAAGTTTCTCATACAAGAAATCTCAACTTTTCTTTAAAATTGCACTTTTTTGTTATTGCCACTGCTTTGGTTGTTTTGGGGATCATTACTTGTGTTATTGGCTTCTAGGGTCTCAACAGGGCTGGAGGGAGGTTTAGGCACCCTGAATTTTGGAATCAAGTTTAGTGATGTATGAGTGGTCCACATGCTGGTATTGACATGACCCAGTTCTTTAATGCTTAACCCTCAACTCTCTAACCCCACCTCTGCCCCCAGCATCATCCTAAAGTCATCTTCCAGAATCCAATTAGAGCTCCTGAGGGAAGGGAAACCCCCAACCCTCGCCTGCCTCCCGCCCTGAGAAAGAATATGTCAGTGAACAGAAACGTGACGTTTAAATATCAGAGTTCAGTATTACAATTCTAAATTTCCCATTTTATAGCCAAGGAATTTTCCGTGCATTGTCTAGATGTCTTTCGAATTGCTCCTTTCCATTTCCCCTAAGATGGTCTGTTCCACGGTAAGGGCTGTGCCACACTGCTTGGTAGACTTGGAAGATGCTGAGGTGGAAACAGCAGTCACAGTGAAACAATGCACCAGAATTGGCTTGTGGCTTTTGTTTGCTTGTCCCCGTTTACCTATTCATAGTCATGAATCGGTTCTGCTGCGTGTGTGGTAAAGTCGTTTATAACAGCACCTCATTACACCGCGGGATAAGAGGTACAAAGACAATGTCGACTTTCTGTTGACTGTCCGTCTTTCACTAAAAGACGTAGTGTGTGTGTCAGGATGACAGGGGCACGGCTGGACCCACGTGTGGCCGATTCCCGGGTCTGCCATGTGCTTGGCAAGCTGCATGCAAAGCGGTTCATCCAAAACAGCTAATCCTGCACAACCTCTCCTGCATTTTATCAGATCTTACAAGCTGCTTTCTTAACTGAAGGAGTCCATCTGTATCTCGTTCTTGCACATTCTGTATCATAAAAATGTGGTCTTTAAAAAAAAAAAAAATGAAAGAAAAAGAAGGGAGGGAAAAAAGGTTGCCATCCAGTGGAGGAAGGAGTAAATCCCAGCTCCATTCAGGAAAAACGCAGGCTGAAATATGCTTAACTATTTTAACTCTGCTGGGGATTTTTATCCCCAGCAGAGTTTTTTTAGTGACATCCGGAGCCAAATGGGTGCAGTGTGCCTTTAAGGAAAGAAGCGCCTCACCAAACTTCACTCTAGTTGTATCTCACCGTTTGCGTAGGGAAGGAAAGTGTTAATTTCTTATTTGTACACTTTTTTTCCCCGACTTCCTTCCTATTCACTTCATTAAATCTAGAGGCAGTTCAGCATGGGAGCCGTCTGTATGTTGAATTAGGGCTCGCACTCTTGCGCAACACGTCACCAGTCGGAAACTGGGGGTTTGCTTCTGTGATTTATTTCATTATTGTGCTGGTAAAAGGTTTGGAAGGGAATTCTTTTGGGGGTAGTACTTTAGCATTGTGTAGCAAGTTTTTTTTGTGTGTGTGCCACCCCCACCCCCCACCCCAGCACTGAGTTGAGTCAGTCGAGCCAGTTTAATAAGTAATTTTTTTAAATAAAAGAACAGTTTTAAATGTCCATGAATAATTTTACTTACAAGCAGGAGTAATCTTACTCTACTCTTTAAGTGCGAAAAGCACTGGGAAATATTTAGTGAACTGATTTCCATTAGCAAAAGACCCTTAGAAATCCCTGAACATCAAGCACTGCATATGGATGTGTTTGGGGTCTTTGGGGAGGAGGGAGGATGTTTTGTAGCTCTCAGCATTCCTGCATAAAACCTTAATTTAAGGGGAATAATGGTCAGTACTTTGTGTGTTTCCGTGTGATTCTAAAACCTAAATTTAGTAAGAATCTGCACGTATTAGCAATTGTAATAAAAATTGTTTTACTAGTTTTGCAGTTTAATTTGTTTTTGCTTCTTAGGTACTTAGATTTAAAAGTCAAGCTATCACAAGCTTATGCTTTGTTCTTTTTTTTTTTTTTTGAAAAGTTAAGAAGGGGATGAGAGTAGAAATATTCTTTTCACAACTTCCCCCTCTTCATTTATCCCACTGAAAAGAAAAGCAATGAAAAATTTTACAGCATGAAACTGAAAGTGAAGTGTCACAGTTGTTCGGGATTTTCTTTAAAGAGCAGAATAACATATTTTATTAAAATATTTGAACTGGAGAACATGCACATTGCTTTTACTGACATGCATTTAATGAAAAAAATTTTATTAAAAAAAATCTTAGACTGCTCCAAAACCATGCAGCCTGTCTTTTTAAAAGCACTAAAATGAGGTTTAAAATACCAAAAAAAAGCATACTTTGTTTTAATTTTTTTAAATAAATTTGAATATTAATATGTTTTTTTATTGGCTTAATTGTTAAAATGCGAGTAAGAATGAGAAACTGCCTGAGCTAAAATCTCTAATTCTGCTGCCTGGAATAATAAGAGGGGAAAAAAAATATGATAAGTAGTTGTCAATATTAAAACAGGCTGAAGGAGGAAGGCTTCGGGCCTTGTAGTAGGTAGAATGAAACAGCAGATTTGAGTATCCACAATCCTTTCAGTATTAAATTTTCAGTAAAATAAAATTACTTGTATATGAAAACATAGCCTTTCCCCAGCTCTCTTTTTTTTCCTGATCAGCTGATGAAGAGACTAGCAGCTCGCTGCTTTGCTGGCTTGTTAATTTTATCCCCACTAACTGTGATTTCCGATAGCCGGCCTGCTGATAGTGGTAAGGTAAATATCCTTTTTCGTTGCCGTCTTGAAGATTCAGTAGAACTACATCCCAGGCATGTGTAGGTGTGTAACACATCAAAAGCCGGTGTTCTCCGTATTTCTGTGTGCAACTGGGTGCTTGAGGAGGGCAATACCATTAACTGTTGACAGCCTTGCATGCTGTATTTATTATTAGCATGTTCAGCCTCCAAGATTTGCGGGACAATTTCCTTTTCTTAATCTTCGCTTAGCTGCAGTGTGTTTAGCTGTATATTGGGTGTCCTGCTTTTAGGCAAATGAATATTAATGAAATAATGTGGAGCTTTTTTTTTTTTCCTTTTTCCTCATAACTCATCAGATCTCGCCTCCTTCATAGTGGTTATCTGAACATTGTAGGATCGTGATAGAAATTGTCTTTTGATTATTAAGGCCTAGGCTCAGACTGTCCCTTAGGATTCTATCTGTGTGCATGTTGCTTCTGTGGGTTTGCACATTGGAAGATGCATAGAAAACATTTTTTTTTATTCCCACTGGCATTTTTAACATGCCAGGTTGTTTTGTGTTCTGTACCAGGTTTTCTTCACAAAACCTTTCTTTTTCAGGAGGCATTGTACACAAGTGAAAGAAATTATGTCTGAGCTGTAATCACTCTTTATATTGATTGTTATACTCACATGATCATAAATATTAGCCATGTTTGGTGCTGTGGAGAAATGAAGGTAATTGCCTTATGATTAGAGCTCTTTCAGCTACGAGAAAGGATTGATTAGAATTTGCATACTGGAGGCAATATTGAGAGGCAGGGGGAACAAATAACAACATCAGTTATTTTGTGTGAGAAAACAATCTTGAAATATAATTTAAAGGTTTTAAAAAAATATTTTTTTTTCCATGGTCAAATTTTCTTTTATCTGTTGTGGTTTTGTTTTCTTTGCAGTTTTTTTTTTTTTTCCCCCTTTATTAAGTTTTAAGGTTTGCCAGGAAAAAAAAAAAAGTTTAAACTTCTGGTTCTGTCACATGGATCTTTTAGCCATATGAACAGGTTTCTTTTATACCTGGTTGTTTTTATAGCTATTTTATTATCTCTCTGCATTAGTGCTGCTGGCTCTGGTTTAAAGCAAACGTTTGCAGGTAATTGGAAAAAAGTGTTTGTTGTTTGTGAGTGTGTGTTCTTTATCGGATGATTTAAGTGCCTTTACAAAGGAATGTGGCTTTGTACTTCTCCGTTTCCTTGTTTACTAATTCTGACGTTAGAACAAAATCTGGGTGCAATTTATGTTGTGAATCATGAATAAATTGATGTAAAATCTTAAAGAGGAAATGGTAAATGCTTATATGATTGTAAGGATGTATTCTTAGGGAAATTTTTTTCTTCACTCACCCCCTTTTCCTTTTTAGTTTTATCTCCCCCCGCCCCCTTAAAATAATGAGACAATTAAAGGTCTTTTTCTTATACTGAGCCAAAATTTCATTTGGATTCACTTATCTTCAAACATGTAAATGTATAGATCTTCTCATATTTGTAGTGTCTGGCCTTCAACATGTTTTGCTCATGAAATAGACTTGAGTTAAAAATGCATTTATCCATAAGATAGCCTTCCCTTTTTCTTCTTACTCCACTGATTACTATTAACTTCATTTTTACTTTTTTAGTTCCATTTTATTCTAATTATTCAAATTTTGTATGTATATTTGTTATTCTCTTGTCTTGAATTTTTCTCCTCCATTCCCTATTAAAGGCCATTGAAGACGGCAATTTGGAGGAAATGGAAGAGGAAGTACGGCTTAAGAAGCGAAAAAGGCGAAGAAATGTGGATAAAGATCCTGCAAAAGAAGATGTGGAAAAAGCCAAGAAGAGAAGAGGCCGTCCTCCTGCTGAGAAGCTATCACCAAATCCCCCCAAACTGACGAAGCAGATGAATGCTATCATTGATACTGTGATAAACTACAAAGACAGGTGAGTGTTTCACTCCTTCACCTTGATCATCTTCACCAGAACAATAGTGAGACTACCTCAAGAGCAGAGATTTATTAAGGTGTACACTGGGGTTTTCAGTTCCTTCTGCTTCATGTTTCATGAAGATATCAGTAACCTTGTGCCATGTTCAGAATGGCCGCTGCTGCTATTTTCAGTGATGTTTTACCATGTGGTATTAGAGATTTTTGGAAGCAGGAGTTTAGATTACAAAACTTTTTAAAAATTTAAACTGGAGAAGGATTCTCAAGGATCTCTGAGATGCCATCATTTATGTGGAAGAATTGGAATAATAGAGTAAAATTATACTTTGGGGTTGAGTTGTTAGAGAAAGGAGAGTCCTAGCATATTTAAGATAAATATTTCATGTTAAGGCTATGTTTACAACCAAACAGATACTTCATCAAAAATACTGTTCCTTCTTTCCTTCCAACACACTTGAATTTCTGAGCACTTTTTTGAGCCATCATCTTCTTCCTAATACTATATTTACAGCATAATATTTCAGCAAATTTACCTCTTTTTAATGGAACCTTTGAATGTAAACTTTGAGAAATCTATATTGGACCCTATCCCCCGAGCATTTTAATTCTGTACAGTAAACCAGCTACGCTATATTTTGGTTAGTCAGTTTGGTTTCCACTTGATAGTCATGTGATAGTTTTAGGAAGATCACATCTCATTCCACCTGAAAAATTGATAGGAAACAAAACAGACACTTTTTTCCTCTAAATTGCTTAGGGGTATTAATCATTTTTTAGTTGCCGAACTTTTTTTTTTTTTTTTTTTAACGTGTTGTTCTGTATACCTGGAATTGTTTAATACAAATAACTAAGTCATGATTTTAGTTTTTCACTGTGACTATAGTACATTGTTATACCAGGAAGAAAACCTCATTATAAAGATTAACTAGTATAAAAAGCAAGAAACTTTCAACCGTGGGGATTCATTGTTAATTCTTTATTATATATAGTATCTGTAAGGAATTTCCGGAAATGGTGACAAGTGGAAGGGAGGAGATGTGTGTGAAAAGGTCAGAATTTCTTGCCCCTCTTTACCTACCATTTCGCCTTGGTCTTCAGCTTATTATTTTTAATATTTTCCTTTTTTAAAAAAGTATATGCCCTTTCAGAATTCTGAAGTGGCCACAAAGGACAGCCGTATTATATTGGGTTTGGGTGAGCTGTTCATTGACACAGGGGAATGACAGCAATCCAGGAAGGAAAATTTGGCCACAAGTTCATTCTTTGACCAGAGTGAACATGCAAGCTTCCTTGTAAATCAAGAATCAGTAACTCTGTCTGGCAGGTTTCTGTTTACCCCCTGCTAGGCTGGTAGATTTGCCACAAGCAGGGACAGTTTCCATCCAGGAAGCCAGCTTGGACAATTACGCCTTATTTTACCAGCCCCTGGTAGGCAGAGAAAAAAAAAAAGTAGAGAGTATCACTGCATATACCTATAATTTTTTTGCCTTTGTCTCAGAGCAAATATCTGTTTCTTTGACCAGGTGTGCCTTGTTATTTGACAGGCATTTTGTTCATTACCTGCTGAGTGAGTCTAGGGCTGCTATAGCACCAAGAAGAGCCAAGAAAGTCCCTGGAGGTTTAGAAGCTAGGCCTTTTATTCCAGGTGATGGCTATATCCTCCTTTAATGGTATAAAAGAGGTCACCATTCAGTGAAGCAGATTGTTTTATTTGCCAACAGATTGTGTTTCACATCATTTCAAAAAAAATTTTTTTAAACAAACACATAAAACTAGAGAGTTTTCTTATAAGACTTCAGAGGTTTTTTTTTTTTTTTTTTTTACCCACTCCTTTTTTTCTTTGAAAAACCTAAAAATCTGGTAGCACTCTACCCCCACTTTCCCTAAGGTAACAATTGGTCCGAGTAAAGAAGTAGGCTACCGTGCTCTAGTTTGCCACAAGCCTCATCACTCACTGTCATTCCTCGAGTATTGAGTGCCAGTTACCATTTATCATCACGTTTTTCAGACCTGGCCCACTTCACTCATTTATATCACCTGCTGACTCCATAGCCTTTTGTGTTTGTGACTTATATGATATGGCTATGGACTGACCGCTTTCCTAGAAAGAACCCAAAGCACAGAGTAGTATAGGGTTAGTTTCCTTAAACCTCAGCTAAGCATGGCACAGTAGTTTACACTGTAAGCTGTTGTCTTGATTTAACTACCTGTGTTTGAATCCTAACTCTAGCCCTCCCTTCCTTGGGTATGTCTATGGTAGGGCCAGGGGAGAGGGGGCAGTTGGGCAATCTACTTACCCTCCCTGAGCCTCAGTTTTCTCATCCACAATGTGGAATAATTACTGTACCTGCCTCTAGAGGCATTGTGAGGATTTGATGAGTTATTTCAACCCAAGCTTTTTTTTTAACGGTTGAATTATTAAAAATCAGCTTTTTAGACTATAGACTAATCAGGTGGGTGAGTGGAGCTCTAAGCACTCTAAAGTCAGTGTCCTTGGTGATAGGATTTCCATCTTTCTACTTCCAAAAACAGAAAACACATTTTCCCTAGGACTGATTATTGAGCAAATCTTTAGTTGTATTGTAGTGTAAGAATGTTTAAATATCTCAGCATACAGATGTTGAGTAGTCCCCACCCCCTTCTCTGGTTTCATTTATTTATTTTACTTTTCCTTTGAAAAGCACCCTCCCAGGGCCAGTTCTATTAGCGCCCACAGTTAGATACATTCTAGGGAGTGTGCACTAAATTTCCCACCACTGCATGTTTCATGTATATTTCATGTTAGTAATCCTCTAGGAAAGGCACTTATTCTATTTATATTTTTTATTTCTCTTACCAAACTTGGTGTTCAAGTAGGAGGCACTCAAATTAGGAGGGCCTTAATTAGAGATGTTGTCATATTTTTGGTTAGTTTTAGAAAATGCTGCTGGGAAATGTACCCCTCCATGTGTTCAGATTTTTGCACCATTAAAGTCAGCTACTAATATAGTAACTCAACCTGCCTGTGGAAGAAATACCACCTGTCCCAACCTCCCTCCCATCCCCTCAGTCAGATGTTAGGGACCTGACAGTGGTGCAGATTATCAGTGTATTAAATAAGACCTGCCATCTATATTTAACTGATATATAAGAATTAATTAGCTCTCGTGAGACAGTTTTTTCAAAGTTCTTGCGGGATTCTGGGACAGATGTACCTTTATTTTTTATAAAGAGCTAGGATAACTTAAGCATCTATTTATTGCCTTTGTTTTCAATGCTAGGCCTCATTTTTTTTAAAGGAGGATACTTTTAAAAATGTCACCCCAAAGAACCAATAATTGTATGTGATTCATGAATGTAAAATATTTCTGCAGTAATTGCTATTAGAGATAGTACTGGTTTGCTGCTACTCATTACCACCGTTTTATTTCCCCAAATAGAAAACTTTATGTCAAGTAATATTCGAAGGCTTTGTTTTGACTTGTTCAGTATGCTTTGTTTTCTGCTTGTGTAGAAGGCTTTTAAAATAATATTCTCAGTTTATAAGATATTTAACCTAAGACTCTCTGTGAAAAGGGATTCATCCCATTTTGCATCTGTACCCTTTAAAATTGTCCCTGGGATGAGATGGTGAAGAGTAGGGTTTGGTGGAGTTATTCCAAGATAGAGATGGGATAATAGATATTAAAATAAAGAGAGCGATTCCTAGAAGGATTTTTAATGTTGGAAGGGGTTTTAGCTTTACCTGATCTAAATTCCCACAACCCAGATATGTCCCCCACACCTGGCAGACCACCATCCAGCCTCTGTATGGACATCCCCAGCGTTAGCTCACTATGTTAGGAGTCAGTCCACGACACTGAAGGACACTTCTAAATACAACAGTTACTTCCTACGATAAGATGGATTCAGCCCTCTGACTTCTTGCTATTTGTTCTACTTAGACCTTCTGAGAATAAATCTGTCCTCAGTCTAAGAAATGTTCTTTAAAACATCTGTAAACACATTCACCTCAGGATGTCCTCCTTCAGGTTGAAACACCTCACTTTGCTCTCTAAGTGATACCTAAAGTTTCACCATCCTGTTCCCCCTCCTTGGGCACATTCTGCTTTCTTAGTGTCCCATATGACTTGTTGGAAAAGCTCCCACTCCCCAAAACATGCAGACAGTTCTTTTCTCACTTGAATGCTGCCAAGGTTAGCCTTTAACTAAGCATTTCATTTTTTTAAACCAATATCTACTGACTTTATTCTTATCCCGATGCAATTTCATTTAATTGATTTTTGTTTCATCATTCTAGTCTCTTGATATCACTGAATTTTTATGGCTTTTTAAAAAAATCACGTTTACTTATTTGCCTTCCTAAGTTTTTTTGGTCATCCAAAGATTTTCTATAATCTATTGCCGAGAAACGTCTAAAGGACAAAGGACAGATCTCTATAACGTGCCCCTTCATGTCACTTCAGTTTGATATGAATTTATTGTCCAGTAATCCTTAAAGTTGACTAGCCATCTGTGAACTCACATGACATCATCTATCCTTTTTCAAGGTTATCAAGAAAGGCTAAAACCAAGATGCACCACATTTTTGGCCTCTCCAATCTATCAACCTAGAAACCCTGCTGAAAGAATGAAATGAGGTTAGCTTGCTGTGGCTTTTTCTAAGAGACCCCCTACTGGTTCTTAAAGATGTTATTTATCTTCTCTAAATAGCCCCATGGCATCTGAATAATTTCTTCTAAGTTTTTACCAAGGGTCCACATCAAGCATAGCATTCTTGAGTTTCCTATCTCATTTTGAAATTGCGACATTTGCTTATCTCTAGTCTTCTGATTCCATTTCTATTCTCTGTGATTTCTTAACCAGTATTAGCCAAAGCAATCTACACACTCTTTCAGGATATAATTAGTTTGCAACTGGACACTTGAACTCATTTAAAGCGTCTTGATATGCTCTATCAACTCTCCTATCAGTTTTTGTTCAACCTTTATTATGCCTTGCTTCTTAAATCTGAGCATTGTTCTCATTCCTAAAGGATCTGGAATCAGAATATGAGGTTATTGTTACCTCCACTTTCTCTACCAATTGTGTGAAGACTGTAGCAGAAGCAGCGCCCTAGGACTGGCCCTGCTGTCCTCACAGGGTTTGGGCTTCAGGTCCACTAGTTTGAGGATGGACACAGGGAAACAGTGGCGGAAGCGGGAGCTCCCTGCCTGGCCTCTCCAGTGGTGGACGCAGCCCTGGCACATGGCAGTGGCAGCGTGACAACCGCGTGGCTCCCTCCTTCCTGAGGCCTGTTGGATTCTGTTCTCTTCTCTGAACTGGGACTGTCTTCTTGTCCCTCATGCTGCCTCTAAGCCCTGACAATATCTCTAGGAATGGTGGAAAGCCTCAGCTTATACTGAATCTCAGCTCTTGTGTTATAGAAAATCAGTTCTTTTTTGCATTTCCTCGGTATTTCCAGCCCAGCCCTGCTGAACAGGGCCAGAGGTCAAAAACTCTCAGTGCCCCCAGGACCTCACATTGGTGGAGGAGATAGCCCTTTTACCAGATGTTACTGAACAGGTAGTGGGCTGGAGAATTCAGGGAAGGAGGGGGTCATGGGAGCCCATTTGATGAGGGTACAATGACATTACCTTGTGTTGATGGTCACTTTTGGGGGAAAATATATATATCATTAAAATGACATTTACTGGGGTAATGAGATAGAACATTTCCTTCCATTACATTGTAGTACTTTCCCAAGGATTTGGTACACCACAACCTGAGGACAAAGTGTAGTCTTTCTCTCATTTTGAGTAAACTTGATGTACTGTTTTGAAGGCCCACATATAGTCAACCCATTCTCCAGAATGGATGGGCTCTTATTTTTTTAAAATGTTGCTTTGTTCCAAGATTTTCTCTCCACAGTGCTTTCTCTGAGGTACATTTAGGGTTTGCTGTGTCGAAGGCTTTCCCACCTTGATCATCATCCTGAGGCTTCCATCCGAGGTGGGCTATTCATACCAGTGTCCATGTTGTCTTTCTAAAGTAGATTTGTAGTAACATACATATCCATATCATTAGTTAATATTCTTTTTTGTTGTTTCGGGTTTTTTTTTTGCTCGTACCCTTTTTCTCTAAGCCAGTCTGATTGCTGACCAACTGTGTAGGTCTGTCCCCACATACTCCTTATCAGCATCATTTTAAAATTATTCTGCTGGAATTTCCTTTGTTTAGAGCCTCACATCCCCAGTGAATTGTAATTTCCATTACTCTCAGATCATAGAACCATGCCTATCTTTCTTGCAATTATTTACAGTATGTTCTGTAAAATGTCTAAAATAGTATTTGTCATTCCTGGGTTTCTGTTCCTTCACTATCACACATTCCGATAGACCCTTAGTTAACACACCATCATCTACCCAGTGTCCCAAAAGTACAGTGGTAAAAGTGTTTCTAGCCTGTACCTTATTAACATACACTCAGATACCAGTTCCATCCACACACAGGCATCTCTCCAGTGCACCCCTCTTTCTGCCTCCTCAAGCACTATCTTCATTAGGCCCTTTCCATCATTGGCCTGGCCTAGGACAGCCGTATCCTGCCTTGCCTGCGTTCCTTGCCTCCAGTCTGCCTCTCATTCTGCCTTTCTTCTGGGCGTGTATCTGATCATGTCATATGGTCACTTAAGAATTTTCAGTAGCTTCCCGTTGGGCACTTAAGTGTTCAGTAGCCTACCTGATGATGGTCTAACTTCTCCATGCGGAAGATGGTCTTCCACAGTCAGCCCTAGCGACCCTCCCTACTTTGTTTTTCTACATGCCACTCTCCCTTCTATGTCAGACATTCCAACTAATTCTCCATATTTGGAAGATAGCCTATACTTTCCTCCTTCACGCCTCCATTTATGTTTTGCCCTCTCTGCAGTGCCTCTTGCTCTCGGGAGGCAGAGTGGGCAGTGACTCTGAGGAGGCATCTCTAAGTGGCCACAAACAGGCTGTATATGCCAGAGGGTGCCATTTGTGCATAGAGTAAGATTTTGATGGGATGTAAGATTTTCTTAAGATTTATCACACCTGTCAGCCATTTCTCTGCCACCACACAAAAGGACACCAACGTAGCAGTTTCAGAATCCTCACCTGAAGAGGCTTCCTCAGAGGCCCATGGAAGGACAGGAGACCTCAGGTGCTGGTTTCTTGTCATTTCCAGTTGAAGATCGTTAGCTCAGTGATCTGTTTAAAAGGAATAGAGTTCTGGGAAGTAGAGCCGACTGCCTAGATGATGTTCAGAAACTCAATTTGGCTGTTGTTTGGTGCACCGCTATGCGCTTGCTGCTATAAAAAAGTATGGCATCCTGTTTAATGTTCACAACAATTTTCTGAGGTAAGTATTATCCCCATTTTACAGATGATGAACTAGAGTTGGATAAGCTAAAGCTACTTTCCTAAGATCACCGCCCCTCCCCAAACCCCACCCCAGCAAATGCTGCCCGTCTTCCACTGCTTCTGGATGGAACGGGCACCCGAAAGGCCACGCAGAACACGTGTGGAGGGAAATGGGACCAAAGTAGCAGGCATTTACATGTTTGAGAGAAGCAGGGAAAACCCCAAAGAAGTTAGGAAATTCTTTTCATTTGTTTGTTTGTTTTCCTCTGTTTCTGGAGAACTGTGTTTTTTCAGAATGAGGATCCAAACCTAGCCCATGTGATCTTCCCAACAATCCTGTGAGGTAGGCAAGGCGGGCAGGGCGAGGAGACTGAGGCTTGGAGAGTGAAGTAAACTACCCAAGGTTGCCCCACGCAGGAGGCAGGAGCCGCGCCGGGTACCCAGGTCTTCTGACTCCGGTGTTCTTTCTACTCTACCGCAGGTGTAACGTGGAGAAGGTGCCCAGTAATTCTCAGTTGGAAATAGAAGGAAACAGGTCAGGATCTGTCTTGTATTCCCGTGTCTCTAAATACAGGTATCCCTTGGTACACCAAACAGACCATTCCTAAAGAGCTGGAAGCAAATTTCTCTATTCACCTCCTCATCACCCCTACTTGGAGTGGGGTATGGAGGCACAGACATTCCAAAATACCTGGTGTGGCTTTCGAAGTTGTTTGTGCTGGGTTTCCTTTTCGGGTATCCATCCTGTCAATAACACTTCTTACAAAGGCATTGGGAGCCACCAGCAGGCCTGCCTCTACCTGCAGCACCTTGCACCTTGGACGTGGGTCTCTGTTGCCTCTCCCTCCCTTTCAGTGCAGCTTCTGTCTTGTATCCTGCGGGCCTCTTAACTTTGTGCTGTCTTGCCTTAGAAGCTTAATGAAAAGCACCACTGCTGCTCACATCTCCTACAGTACGTGAAGAAGCGTGCATGTGCACGCTATGTCTGTCATTCTAGAATTAATCATGGCACCTGGAGGGTTTGCACAACTGGGTTGTGTTCAGGGTGTGACTTCTGGTCCTGCCTGTCATATGTAGTCCTAAGTGTCCTCAGCCAATCTGTGTAACCTTTGGGTGCCTTTGCCTCTGTTGGGTGGAAAGTAGAAATGCTTTTCTCCTGGGATATTATGAGAATGAGATGATGTCAGTTGAGAAGGAGAGAGGGATGTCCATGATGTACCAGGTTAGGAGTTGTTAGTAATGTATTGAAAATAACATATCTTTTCCCTTTTTAGTCAGCCTGTACTTTTTAAAAATATCACTATAATGCTGTTATTATCCATAATTCCACATTAGTCAGTTGATGCAATAACGTCCTTTATGGCCTTCCTCCCACCCCCCCCAACTATAAGGTCCAATCTAGGGCCAGTAGGAAAAAGAATTGAAGCTGTATTCTGTATTTCAAAATGAATACCAATCACCAAGTGTGACATTCTCCTTTATAAGGAGATTAAAAATGAGAGTGATTTGTACTCACCTACATATCTGTGTGTAGATGAAACTGTTGGCTAAAATTGTCGTGGTTTTTTGTTTTTTGTTTTTTTTGTTTGTTTTGATATTTTCTGTTGGTGTTCAGTAAACAATTCTCATTCCTGGAAACGAGACACACCATCTATAGTGCGTACTGAAAGACGTCAAGAATTTATTGTTTTTGCTATTCTGAAAAAGAATTCAGTCTAGATTCAAATTTCAGAATTGAAACAACAAATACTTGACTTTACCCAAGTTGATTCATTATTTAAACTGCCCAAATGAGTAAACACTTTCACCACCATGACATGGAAAGGAGATTTTAAATTCTAAATGGCATGATGTAGGTTAAACACGCAGCCCAGGGAACAGGGACAGACATAAGCTCTTTTTCTCCTCTTCCATAAAAATGGTCATGTGACCATGAAAAGTGGATTAATGACTTTAAAGGATACTGCAAACCTCCAATGTCATGCCTGGGCTTTTTGAGGAGACGGTATGACTATAGGTAGTTGGGACCTAGATAAATCCATTTTACTAAAGATATGTTTAAACTGTAATTTCCAGAGCTGTAGCAAGGGGTGGACGCTTGCTTCCCCTGGGCTCTGGAGTCTGTCTCATCCCTTACTGTCATACATGCTTCGTTTTCCCAGAAGCCTGAGTTTTCAACACGTTGTTCAGAGGTTGCATTATTATGAACAAATTTTGTAAGTTATTCTTTAAATCCTTTCTTCATGTGCTCAGAAGCACTGAGCTTTTTCTAGGTGTCAGTCTCTATGCAAGTATTGAGAATGGGGGGAAATGAATAAAATGGAATGCCTTAAAAACATAGTTGGAAAGAGCTCTGTAAAGGAATAATGGATGTGTAGTGTGAATGAAGTGTACAGACAGGGTGCGAGGGGAAGAATGGGGCAGGAATGAAGAAAGCTTCAGGTCAACTTGTGGGCAGAGTGAGATTTCCTCAGGTAGACTTGGGGGTGTGGGTTACGGAGTGGACGAGGTAAAGCTGCCCGATCCCGTATGTATAGGCAGCCAAGACGGTATGGAAGAGCAGGACCCCCATAGAGACCACGTGGATTTCAGTACAACGGGATCACTGGGTACAAGAGAAGAGGGACGTAGCATGGAACATGGCAGTGGGTATGAAGATGAGAATAAAATACTTAGAGGTGTGATTGACAAGACTTATGGGCAGACTGGATGTAAGAGAAGGAGGAGAACTTAAAGATAACTCTTGAATCTCTGTCCTAAGTGGTAAGTGAATATGGTGTCAGTTGCAGGAATGCGGGTGAAATAATACTAAATGTGTGTGTGTGTGTGTGTGTGTGTGTGTGTGTGTGTGTGTGTGTGTGTGTGTGTGTGTGTGTGTGTGTGTGTCTCAGTGCCACTGCCCAGCCCCACACAGTCCATCCAGGAAATCTAAATTCTTTCCATAACTATTAACAGCCCTAGACGCTGTGATTATGTTGTTAGTATCGACTATTTCTCCGGGACTGGCCAATAAGCTCTTTTAGACAAAATTTATTTTTAGCAATAATGGCACCAGTCATTCCATATTTTTTTTCTGTGGGGTAGAGAGGCTGTGACTGTGGATCTCCAGTCCAAGCATCTTTGCACTTAATAGCTCTAATTAGATTATAGAGAAATTGTCATGAAACAGTTCTGTGACCAAGTGTGTACACTTCTAGAAAATCTTAGTTCTAGGTGGAGAGCCTTTCTTCATTTATTCTCTGTACTGGATGCTTTGGGCTCAGCCTCAAGGTGAGTTTATCTTGTGCAGTTGCAGCCTGGCAAGGTCATACATAGCCTCATGCATGTTCTCGGATGATGCTTCCTAGTGTGCGTTTCTCACACTTGAGTCCTATATCTACTTGGAGAATTTCGAGTACATATTACAGTTAGAGGCTCTGAGAAGTTTTGCTGTAACAGTAACCTGCTGAACTTTGCTTAGCCCACTTTTACCCAAACTCATTTGGCCAACGAGCTCCCTTTTTCAGGGAACACTGTTAGTATTCCATTAAGCTTATGTTCTGTGGATCACACTTTGGGAAATGGTGACTTTGAGCTCAGAAGTTGCATTTAGTCCAGAGAGAATCTGCTCAGGAGAATGTGGATTCCAGTATTTTATTTTGCTCTCATTACAAATATTGATACTTTCAGATGTTTACTGGAATAGGCTACTTTGACTCCTGGTGACTTGACACTTATTTATGTTGCTCAGCCAATTATACCCACATACAGCAGGTGGGCAGCCCACAAATAAACTTGGTTTGTTTGCTTTCCGAGGCACAAAAGGCTTCCCCAAGGCTTCCATCATTAGCCTGGCCCAGAGGCCCAGGGTCTCTGCCTCTCGAAGCTCCAGGCCAATTCCAGCATAAATGACCTCTCTCTGAGGGAGGGGAAGAAGTCTCAGCTGGAAATAACAAAACTCATTTTCTTAGTCTTATAAACTGTCTTCAGAAACACTCTATAAGAGGTTTTGATCAAAAATGGATTGCACTGAGCAATGGCAGTTATTTGGGCATATATGTTCTTGTATATTCATTTATGGGAGAAAAATATGCCTCATTCCTTTAGCATCATACCTCATATCTTCCTTAAGAATTTATTATAAGGGCCATTATAGGAAAAAGCAGTGCTCCAGAGCCTGCTATGACCCACCCCTTTAAGAGAGGCATTTGATTTTGTTTGCCTGCAAAACCTTTGTGCTTTAGAGTTTGGTCACAATTCAACTCACAGCTTTGAAGCTTTTTTTTTTTTTTTTCTTTTTCTTTTCTTTTTTTTTTTTTTTAACCATTAGGAAGTAGAGACACAAGGAAAGATCAAAGGACAGAATAGTCAGTGGAAGAGAAGGTGGGTCCTTACCTTTTGGAAGGGAGGCATCCTCTGAGTCATGTCCAGTTCTACAAAATGGTGTGACAAAAGCTAGTAAAGTGGCTGACCAAGGAAGCTACAGGCCTTCTAGCTGTCACATTTACACAGATGGACAGTTAGAACCTTATACCTGTACCTGCTATTATGAAATGTCAAGTGAGAGAAGCATCTAGATTTCCTGAGTTACTATTTCTAAAAAGTCAAACATCTCAAAATCATGTTTAAACAAATAAATAATACTCTCTGAATCCCATGTCCTGCTGAGCACCTATGATTTGTAGTAATAAATTCAGTGAGAATTCTGAAGAAATAGAAATTTATGTAGATTCTGATGGTTGTAATATATTAAAAATGTGGACTTATTCTGTTCTATTATTTTTATTTATTTATTTGGCTTTGTATGGTAGAGTTAAAAGGTACCAGTTGGTGAAATGTGCTTTTTATGGTGATATAAATAAAGGTTGATCATATGCCCCTTAGACGTAATTTCTCTGGGAAAAATCAGATTAGATTTTTGACTTACTGTATGTTTTCAAAGAAGGTAACCCAATAAAAGTATTTGAGACCTACTTTATTTATGAATGATAATATGGTTCCAAATCACATTATATTATAAATCTTCATTTTGTTGAATAAGAGTCCAATATTAATGTTTATACTCTGGCATATCTCCTTCTGGTCCTTAGTTAATGCCTTTTTTAAAACATAGTTGAAATTGTACTATATTTACAATTTGATATCCTGTGTTTGTTTGTTTGTTTTTTAAATGAATGTCATAACAAGCATTTTTTAATTTTTTAAGGCAAGTACATAATTTTAGACACCGGCATCTACACATATGAGTATGTATACATATAAGTATATATGTATATACATATGAGTATTTTATATACATTATACTTCTACAATATATATATATACGTTATACAGGTATACTTGATGTACATGTGCACACTACATAAATGTGTACACACAAATACACATATATCTGTGTATACGTACATACGTATATACAAAATATATATGTATCCATATTAGCCTAAAGTAGATTACCAGAAGTAAAACTGTGCTTCAGCGTGTGATTGTATTTAAGACTCTCGATAAAGCCTCAGTGGTTTTCCTGTGGAGCTGAGTGAGCCCTATGTGGCCTCCTAACATTGGGTATTTACCTTGCATTTACCTGATGTAACCTTATTTTTGTTGATAACTCAGGTACATTATATATATACAGTCCTTAACATAAATAACCTTTGGTGATTTTTAACAGCTACCAATTCTACCAAAAGCAAGTCTATACCCATTCTTTTCTGTTTTGCTTTTACCTCATATGTGCTTCAAGAGGCTAGGAAGTCAGCTTTCCATGCTTTGTAGGATTATCAGCCACTAGTCAGTAAGATTCAGATGAGAGATCTCAGTAGTGAATGTGGAATGAAGGTGCTTTTGATACCTAACTGTGCCTGACTCAGGTTTCTGGGGCTTTCTGGATAAATGGGATGCTACTCTAAGAGCATTTTTAAATGAAATGTATTAAATCTCACAGGAATCTGACCCTGAAAAGTGGCATCTTGCTTTCACCTACTGCCCTCTGATGTTGACCCAATTTTGTAGTTTTCTTCTGAAATGATCCCCCGTGTTTGATTCCTTTAGGACTGTAATAACTTTTCTGTTGAATCCTTCCAACTCCAAGTGGATATTCTAAAGCACATCATTTTCTTACAGAGGCAAGGTAGCCACATTTTTATATTCATTAACAAACCTATTTCAATTTTAATTAAAATTTCTTTTTCACAAGTATGTATTAGAAATGCTTGTCAGCAGATCAGCTGGGGAAGATAAAAAGCAAATCATAAAGTAGGGGGGAAAAAATGGAAAGACTCTCACCCAATATATCCTTTTGGTTTGGGCTTGTTGAAAAGGCATGATAGCCAGTACTTTAAAGTAGTAGTTTCTTAGGTATCATTTCAGTCTTCTGCTCTCTTCCAGCTATACCTAAACTATAATCAGAGGTAAACCTGATATTGATGTAATGTTTCTAATGTATGCAGTCAGCATTTTAGAATCATAGTAGTATAGATGTGAAATTATTGCCATTTGGTTTATGGAGGTAATGGGAGAAAAAATGTTCCCAGATGAAGCATAGCAGAGTCCATCTCAAGGGTGTGTGTGTGTGTGTGTGTGTGTTAAGTATAAGCTATACAGGCAGGGTTTCAAACCACAGAGGGCTTTTCCATCTCACACAACATGTCATCATGAACATGTGTCCCTGTGCCCACTGGCCTCTACGGAGGAAATATGCATGTATGCATGCCTAACTGGCTCCCATAAACTCATTACGTGCATTGAGTTCCTTTAAATTTTGTATTTGCGGTTACACCTCTCCCTATCTCTTATCAGGGTCACGTTTCTTATTCTGTTATAGATCATTGTACAAGATAGATCTGAAATTACAGACCATCAGTGGAATCCTTTTTTGAAGGAGGGGTGTGTGGGTATCACTTTTGTGATGGGAAGCAGCACCCTTCGAGGTAACAATTTATACTTAGGCCTTAAATTGTATAAAATCACATAATGGAAAATACCTCGGGGGTAGGATAAGCATTTCAACAGAAACAGAACACCTTCTGCAAACCACTGTACAATTAGTCCATTGTTCTGTACTTGAAAAAAAAAAAATCCAGTCCTGAAAAAAAAAAAGCATTTGAAAAGGTATATTGAAAAAGCCTTTGCTCAGCTTAAGTTTAAGAAATGCCAAGAATTCAAAACTCTATCAGGCTGCTTCACTTCCATTTTTAAAAAAATTTTTTTAACCTTTAATTTAGAAAAATACAAGTTGCTGTAGCTATTCATTAACACGTGGTTGTATGACCTCTGTGCATTCTGTACGTTATGGAATAGCTGGATGTCCTCCAGGACCTCCTGGCCTTTCCTGCCTAAGCTGGCCATCATATCCATTGCCTCTCGTAGGGATGGGGAGAAAGGTTTTCACACTCAGTGTGGAGGAGAGAAAAAAATACCTAGAACAATTAATTCTGAGCAGTGACGTGCCGAGAGTTAGTTTACTTAATATTGAGAATTTTTTCCATTTTTGTGGAGAATGACTTATTGATCCTAGATGGATAGTAAAATATTTGAAGAGGAGAAAAGGCTAGAGACCCTTCCAGCCATGAAGTGAGAGGTGGATCAGCTCTGGAGACTTGGAATTAATTAGTCATAAAGGGGGATCGGCCATGGTATTTGGGGTATACGGGGAAAAGGCCCTGGTACTTGGAGGTACATAGGAGAAGAGTCAGGTCAATAGTACAAATTCAGTTTGCAGAGAATGAGGTGAGGAGGGCTTTGAAAGCCAAACTGAGATGTTTAAACGATGATGGAGCCAACATAGCCACACGAAGATTTATTTAGCTTCCAGGTCTGTCTTTTGCCCATGTCCTCTGTTCTTAGGAGGCAAAAAAAAAAAAAAAAAAAAAAAAAAGGAGTGAAATAGGATTATTTTGAAACGGAATCAATTTGTCTCCTTTTACAGTTTTTGCCCTGAGTCTCAGAACAGTCAGCTCTCTCCTTTAGGAGCATATGTAACTCTGGACTGGTCTCCATATAGTCCAGAATTCTGTCTGACCTGAGGACAGGGACATCAGACCAAAATTGTTTTAGGTATTTTGGCCCTGTTAGAAAATCACATCTTGGTGCCTGCTGCTTATTTCTTACTTTACCAGTGGCACAGTTGAAATTAAGAATATGTCCATCACAGGTGTACAAAGCAAAGACGTACTTGTAATCTGTCAACAGAAAAATGACACCATCTGTTGGCAGTGTAGAAAATGACACCGTGTGGATGTCATGGGAGGGTCAGGTGTTAAGTCCAAGATTACAAAGAGGTCTGACTTTTTGATTGTTGCTGGGTTATAAAGAGTGCTAATTAAAAAGAAGTCACTGATAGAAATAGAAAAACTAATACTACAAATTGCCTTTCAGATATTCCTTTTAAAATAGGTAAACTTTTGTATAGATAAATCTCAGGGCGGTAGAAAAAGAATAGACCAGAAATTGTGACCCTATGTTGAAGGTCACAGTAAATAAAGTAGGTTTTGTCATATACTATGTGGTATAACTTATGGAGGTACAAATGCATTTCTCAACCTGGGAAGCGGCGGGGGGGGGGGTGGGAGGAGTGGCTATTAGTATGCAAGAACACCTTGGTTCTTGCCAGAATGATCTAAAAATCCAGTTTTCTATTAAACTGCAGTCTTCTTAAACCTCATGTGTTTGCCCGATTTTAGTATTCATGAAGCCCATATATGCATTAAAAAATAAAATAAAACAGTGACCCAGTAAAACAGAAAAGCTCGCCCATCCTTTTGACAGAGGATTTTCAGTTAATTTATGCAGCCCCTTTGCACTTCAGCATTTTCCCCACTGGTTGCTAGGCAACCATTTGAGTTACTGCGCATGCCTTTTTTTATGATAACTGTCATCATGATTATTTTTTAATTATACAACTGAGACTATGGATTAAAACAGCACATTGTCACTCATTTTTTACTGTTGCTTCTAGCATTCTCGCACACTCCTAGAATCACCTTCTGAAATTTATATGGCAGTGATTTATGGTTATTTTTTTGATATTTCTGGCTTCACAAAGGAGATAGGCATCATAAGAAAAGTTGATATTTTTGTGAAAAATGACTACACCATATCTCACAAGCTGTTATTGATTTGGATAGGCCAAGTCAGATATTAGGCTCTTAAATCTAAATTACGCATATTTTATTCCTTTAACCATGTCTGCTTCTGATATTAAATGATATTAAAAGCTTATGTTGCTTTATAGTCTGTTTTTTAAAATTACAAAATGCTAAGCATTTGTTGCTATTAAATCTGCTCACAAATACCATGCACTTGGGAGGAGGGTGCAGCTTTAATCGCAGAAACATCAGGCATCCACACTTGCTAAACGTGTTTGTCTTTTCTGCCCAAATTGTTCCACATACATAGAAGTACAGTTAGGTGAGATGAAAGGGTTCCTCTGGCAAATAATAAAGGTACGTGTGGTACACAGTGTGTTAAATACTCTAAAAGGAACAAGACCAAAAAGATAGACAGTCACTAGGTACATACAAAAGCTTTTCATTTGGGTTCCAGAGTATATTCCAACATATTTTCTAAATAAAAAGTAAATATGAAGACAAAGGAATGCAGAAATAAAGCCTGTTTTGTTTCTTACCAACTCAATTGTTATTCATTTGAAAATGGAATTTTTGTTGAATGGGATTTGTTTTATTAAAAATTATTGGGGAGACATTGATCAACAAAATCCAATAAGTTGCAAGGGTACACTTCAACAGTATGTCGTATATATATTGCATTGTGCATTCACCACCCATAGTTAGATTTCCTTCTGTCACCAAATATTTGACCCCTTTTACTTCTGTCTACCTCCCCCCTCCCCGCCTTTGAAAAGGATATTTTAAATGTTTCTATAAAAATGAAGAGACATGTTTGCTCTGAAAGAGAAATCCACAGTGGACTTCCCATATCATATGTGTGACAGAGTGGGGACCTAATGGTATTTTAATGTGATTTTGAAGTTCGCATAAAGGACATTAATCTCCAGTAGAGCTGTAGAATTTTCCTTGATTTAAAGAGCCCCACGTGTACATGCATGGGATGCCAATTTGCTTTTTTGACATTTTCTGAAATAAAACCTTTCTTCGGTGGTGCATGATCTGTTATGTTTTTGTTTCCCTCACCCTACAGTTCAGGGCGACAGCTCAGTGAAGTCTTCATTCAGTTACCTTCAAGGAAAGAATTACCAGAATACTATGAACTAATTAGGAAGCCGGTGGATTTCAAAAAAATAAAGGTAGCTATTTTGTTTACAAACTTATTTTTAATAAAGGAGAAACGTAAATTCACTTAAATGATGATAGGACGTGGCAGTGGCATCTTGTCTGACAGCCGCTGACACCCATCCAGGGCTTGTCACTACTAGAAAGGTTGGGATGTCCTTGTGCCTTTTACGTGTCTGTTATTTGATCATTATACTGACAGCTCATATTTTATTGTATTACATTTTATTTAAGAAGTTTCAGACTTTCCAGACCCATTGCTCTTTCTCTTTCCCATCATACACTTCTTCCTCCCCCATACAGGAAGGAATACTAGTGGGAGGGTGGGCTCAGTGAACGGCACCCTCTGGAGTTGCCCCACATGTCCCTGGCAAGGCTATGTGCTGAGAAGAGAAAGGGAAACCCAGGCTTTGTTAACCAAGTAATGATTGTTGCATTTTCTCTACCTCTTCTTTCCTCTGTTTATCCAAAATTTTCCTTTCATTAGGAAAGAATTCGTAATCATAAGTATCGGAGCTTGGGCGACCTGGAGAAAGATGTCATGCTTCTCTGTCATAATGCTCAGACGTTCAACTTGGAGGGATCCCAGGTCTGTCTTTAGTGCTTATGTTCTTTTAAGTAAAATATTTAGTTTTTTTTTTTTTACCATTTGAACCATTGTTACCACCCTGACAGAAGAAAAATGAAAAATAAAAGCCAATATTCCATGCTACCTATATAAGTAAATTGATGCTTTTGGCATTTTTATATTAATGCCACCTACTCTGTACCACAGCTATGCTAACTCCTACTCATACTTTCCTTAAAGCCTCTGCTTCTAATTAGAGGAGGGATTCAAGTAAATCACTTATTGTGATGCTTAAAGGTGGGAGGTCCAGTTTTTGCTTTTATAGGGATTATGCCTTCAATTATATTTACCTTCATTTTTCTGATTGTAACATTGCATCAGGAGCTGGAACTACTATAATTTAAAACAAAAATACAGAAAAAATAACCATTGCCTTAATTGCTTAACAAAAAATGCTTTTCATCAGGCCGATTGCAATTCTCTTTACTCCCTGTCTCCAGAGTAAGCAAGCATAAGAATATATAAGTGACACTGAATTTATTAAAATAACTAGAGGGATGACACTGTCACTAAAATTATACCTCAATTCCACTCACCTTTAGTAGGGACTCCCATTTTCCTATTTATTTTTTTGACCTAATGCCTCCATATCCGTGAAGTGGAAGGCGCAAGAAGAGAGGTCAGTGTGCCTGCCAACCAGTGCAGTGTCACGCCGTTGAATTCCTTAAGCCTCTTTCTTGATCTTCATGTCAATTCCTGTCTCTAAACTGGAGAGTGGGAATCCTCAGGATGTGCCTTGAACACACTGTACATTTCTAGGTTAACAGCAGTTAGCAGTAATAGTATTTTGACCACAACAGTAGGTCTAGAACATAAACCTTGTGTTTTTAAGATACTCTTCAAAGGAAGATGAAAACCAGGACATGATAAAGACACATGTCAACAGGGAAGTCTTTTTGACTGATTGTTTCTAGTTTCTGGATAGATTTTTGGGTTCTTTATAATACTATGGCAATGTTGTGATATGTACTCTGTCCCTTTCCAGTCCCACAACCTCCCTGTCTGCCTACACTCACTCTCTTACACCTGAAATGGGGTAATAAATAGCCTCTTGACAGTCTTACCTCCCAGTCCTTCCTGGGTAGTAGTCTGTCTTTTTCTAACCACCTTCTTATCCTGTCCATCTACTGCCCAGCAGCTTTACGATTATCCATGCACTGTTAAAAGTCTAGACTGAACTTAATCTCCATAGGCTGTTTTCTAAAGTCGTACCCTACCCTGACTCTTTAGCCTCATTTTCTGCTGCCCCTCCACCTAAACAGTTCATGGTCCAGTCAGACTGCTCCCCTAAACACCTGCTTCCAAGATATGCATGCAGTTGTAAGGAATAATAGAGGGCCTGTGTATCCTTGACTTCATCACAAGATAGTAACATGTTGTGTAACACAGTCTGATATCATAACCCGGAAGTTGACATTGGCACAATCCCAGGTGCATCTTTTTTATTCCTGCCTCCCCACCTTCCTCACTCTCCTTTACTGAAATGCCCATCTCCTTTCTTACCTCTGATGAAATCCTCTAGCTCGGCTCTGATGTCTCTGGCCAGTTCCACACCGATGGCCTCATCTCAGTGTTCTCCCCCTGGTCCTCTGTCCTCTTGTTGGGCTATATTATTTGGGTTTCACCACAAGTTGCCTAGTGTGTGGCTCATCTTTACAATAAAGGAATGCTCCTAGAGAAGAAGGATCATTTTTTCCCCTTGTTCTTTATTTTTTACTTAATTGTGTTAACACACAAAATTTATCATCTTAACCATTTTTAAGTGTATAGTTCAATAGTGTTTAGTGTATTATCACTGTTGTACAACAGGTCTTCAGAACTTTCTCATCTTGTAAAACTGAAATTCTGTACCGATTAAACAATAACTCCCCATCTCCCCCTCCCCCTGCCTACGATAACCCCAGTTCTACTTCTGTTTCTATGAATTTGACTACTTTAGAGACCTCATATAAGTGGAATCAATCAGTATTTGTCTTTTTGTGACTGGCTCATTATTTTATGTAGTCTAATGTCCCCAGGGTTCATCCGTGTTGTAGTGTGTGACAGGATGTCCTTTTTTAAGATTGAATAATATTCCATTGTACATATATACATTTTGTTCACCTATCCATCCATCGATGGATATTCAGTTTGCTTCCACCTCTTCGCTAGTGTGAATAATACTACTGTAAACATGGGTTTGCAAACATCTGTTCAAGACCTTACTTTCAGTTCTTTGGGACATATACCCAGAAGTGGGATCACTGGATCCTATGGTACTTCTGTTTCTAATTTTTTGAGAAAAAGGACCATTTTTGAACTTCATATGTCTTTCAGCAACTCTGCTCGGGTATGTGCATACACAAAAAATATTGATTGGAATAGTATTGGCTGGTACTAATAAATTCAATAATAAGGAATAGCCGCCATTTTGTTAGCAGAATTGCATTTTAAAGATTGTTTTGCCACAGTATTTGATCAATTCAAGTAAGAAATATAGTTTTTTAAATACTATCTTTATCAAAAATGAGAGGACATCTTATGGAAGTCTACCCTTCTCTCCCAAGTGTGCGTGTATGCAGACACGCACTCTGAAATTATTTCAACTGCATATGGACTTTCTCCTGTAAGAATATGTGTGTCCGTATTTGAACTAAAACTCACGTAAAGTAAAGCTGATGTTTTGCGTAAGGAAGGGAAAAGCATGCTGCACTTGTGAATCTTGGGCTCTCAGCTTGCAGTTTTTAACAGATGCCGCTTCGACCCTTTAGATCTATGAAGACTCCATCGTCTTACAGTCCGTGTTTAAGAGTGCGCGGCAGAAAATTGCCAAAGAGGAAGAGAGCGAGGACGAAAGCAATGAAGAGGAGGAAGAGGAAGATGAAGAGGAGTCAGAGTCGGAGGGTAAGCTCAGGTGTCAGGTTCTTCCACTGCTTTGCCCCTGGCCACCTGCCTTGATGTTTCCACAGAGGCAAACAGAACAGACATTAGGCAAATACGGATTCCAGTCTCTGTTCTACCATGTCCTTGCCGGGCAACTTTGGACAATATACTTAACCCAGCTCAAGCTCCTTTTCCTACTCAGTAAAACAGGTACTAAACGTGCCCCCCTCCCAAGCATATAAAGGGGTTCACTGAAGGTGGCCTTTGAAAATCAGTGTAATTATACATTTTCTACCAACAATGTGGTTAATACCTCCTCCTGTCTGCTCTTTATTTAGCACAGTGGTTCTCTAACCAGGAGGGATTGATAGAGCATTTTTAACTGGGCTCCATCCCCAAGTTTCAGATTCAGTAGCCTGTGGTGGGATCTCAGAGTCAGTATTTCTAACAAGTTCCCAGGGGATACTGCTGCTGCTGGGCCCAGAACCACGCTTCTAAAAACACTGCTTTAGAAAAAAATAATAGTCCCACTGAGTTGTAACTGTGGTCCATTTTATCCATCATGGATCAGCTTTGTTTAAAATGTTGATATTTTGTTCATCATACTTTTTTTTGGCATTAATTTTGAGGTTTTTTTAAACATAGCATTAGAATATTATTTATCTTGATTACTGAGTTTTGGCGGCCTCTTAAATTTTGCACTCAAGGCAGGTACCTCCCTTGTCTTACTTTAGTCACAACCCTGACTGATAACCTTAATATTTCAAAGGTTACTTACATCTACCTTCAAAAATCTAAAATGTCCTCTCACCTAATTATATTTTTACCCCATACCTCTTCTCATAGTAAAAAATCTCACTAGTTTGTGGTTGGCCATGCAAAACAGAATAGATATGGTTTAAAAAAAATGTATTAGGTTTGTTCCTAATTACTTAGTACAGAAAACATAGAAAATATTTTTTACAAAAGGAAAGTTTGTATAATTTTGTTACCCTATATACATTTAATGTTTTGAGAAGTTGCCTTCTAGTTTTTTTATACATAAGTCTTTTGTTTATGAGTATAGCATACTGTTTTATCTCATGATTTTTGTTTATTATGAATATTTTCCCGTAGCAATCACATTTTGCCACAACTATGTATATTACCATTCATTAATGAATGTACCTAAATGTATTAATCTCACTCTAAATAATGCCGTCCTGAACTTTCTTCCCCGTAAATCATTGCAAACGTTTTAAAACATCTGATGCATATATATTACCACAGAGTATAAAGTTTATATCCTTGTCAGCAGTGTACTTAAGTGTTTCTCCATACCCACATCTGTTCTTAGTATTATTCCTTTGCGTGATTCTGCCTTTTCATTAATTTAACCATTTTCAATTTTTTATGATTATTACCTAATTTTAATATCCTACCTAGCATTTGACGAATAAGTCTATATAATCTGTCTTAGCTAGATAGTTCCTTATTTTAGAACCATATTTCTAATTTGTTTTCAAATAGCTGCCTTCTCATTTTATCTGTCAGTTTATTTTCTTTATCCATTCATCTCTTGATAGGTTGTTCCCATATCTTAGCTATTGTAAATAATACTGCAGTGAACATGGGGATGCATATATCTTTGAGTTACTGTTTTCATTTTCTTGAGATAAATACTCAAAAGTAGAATTGCTGGATCATTTAGCAGTTTTTAATTTTGGGAGGACTCTCCATACCGTTTTCTATAGTGGCAGCACTGATGTACATTCCCACTAACAGTGCACAATGATTCTCACTCTCCCATCCTTGCCAACATTTGTTCTTTATTAATTTATTGATGATGGCCATTCTGAGGTGTGAGGTGATATCTCATTGTGGTTTTGATTTACCTTTCCCTGATAATTAGTGATGTTCGCCTTTCGTGTACCTGTTAGCCATCTGTATGGGAAAAAAATGTCTATTTAGATCCTTCGCCCATTTTATATTGGATTGATGGGTTTTGTTGTTCTTATTTAATTGTATGAGTTCTGTATATATTCTGGTAATTCATTATGTATCACATATATGACTTAACAAATATTTTCTTTCATTCAGTAGGTTCTTAACTTTTCATTTTGTTGATGGTTTCCTTTGCCTTGAAGAAGTTTTTTAGTTTCATGTAGTCCCACTTGTTTATTTTTGAATTCATAGTCTTTGCTTTTGGCGTCAAATCCAAACGATCATCTCCAAGATTGATGTCAGGGAGCTTACCGCTTGTGTTTTCTTCTAGAAGTTTTTTGGTTTCAGGTCTTATGTTCAAGTTTTTGATCCATTTGGAGTTAATTTTTGTGTATAGTGTAAGATAGCAATCTAGTGTCATTCTTATACATGTGACTGTCCAGTTTTCCTAACGCTATTTATTAAAGAACTATTCTTTCTCCACTGTATATTCTTGGCTCCTTTGTCATAAATTATTTGACCATATATGCATGAATTTATTTCTGGGCTCTCTAGTCTGTTCGATTGATATATGTTTTGATCACCATACTGTTTTGATTACTATAGCTTTGTATTACAGTTTGAAATCAGGAACTGTAGTGCCTTTAACTTTGTTCTTCTTTCTCAAGATTGCTTTAGCTATTCAGGCTCTTTGTTCTTTCTCAAGATTGCTTTAGCTATTCAGGCTCTTTTGTAGTGCCATACTAGTTTTAGGATTGTTCGTTCCATTTCTGTGAAAAATGCCATTGGAGTTTTGATAGAGATTGCATTGAATCTGTAGAGTGCTTTGGATGATGGTATGGATATTCTAACAGTGTTAATTCTTTCAGTTCCATTTGTCTTCTTCAATGTTTTTCATCAATGTCTTATTTTTAGTGTACAAGTTTTTCCCCATTAGTTAAACTTATTCTTAGGTATTTTATTCTCGATGCAGTTGAAACTGTACATATAAATAAAAAATGAAAATATTAAAAAAACATTAAAATATTAAAAATATGAAATATGACAATATTTAAAATAAATAAGTGGGATTTTTTAAAATCTCTGATTATGAACATATAGAAATGTAACAGATTTTTACATGTTGATTTTGTATTCTGTAACTTTACTGTATTTGTTTATTCTAACAGTTTTTTGGGGGATGTCTCTAGGGTTCTCTATAATATCATGTCATCTGCAAACAGTGAAAGTTTCATTTCTTCCTTTCTGATTTAGATGCCTTCTTTTTCTTTTTATTGCCTAGTTGCTCTGGCAAGGGCTTCCAGTACTATGTTGAATAAAAGTGGTTAATGTGGACATCCTTATCTTGTTTCTGATCTTAGAATGCTTTCTGCTTTCACCATTGAGTATGATGTTATCTGTGGGCTTGTCATATATTATGTTGAGCTATGTTCTCTATACTCATTCCATTGAATTTTTTTTCATAATTGGTTGCTGAATTGTGTGAAAATGCTTTTTCTTCATCTATTGAGATATTTTTTATCCTTCATTTTAATGCAGTGTATCACATTGATTTGCAAATGTTGAACCATCCTCGCATCCCTAAAATAAATTCTACTTGATCATGATGTATGATCCTTTTGATGTATTGTTCAATTCAGTTTGCTAATATTTTGTTGAGGATTTTTACATCTATGTTCATCGGGGATATTAGCCTGTAATTTTCTTCATTTGTAGTGTCCTTGTCTGGTTTTGGTATTAGCCTAATACTGGCCTTCTAAAATGAGTTTGGAAGTATTCCCTCCTCTTCTATTTTTTCTAAGAGTTTAAGAATGACAGGTAATTTTTCTTTAAATTTTCTATAAATGTTTGGTGGAATTCACCAGTGAAGCCATCTGGTCCTGGATTTGTTTCTTGGGAAGTTTTCAATTACCAATTCAATCTCCTTACTAATCAGTCAGTCTGTTCAGATTTTCTATTTATTCATGATATAGTATATCGTACATTGGTAATACACAGTAGTTGTATATTTCTAGGAATTTGTCCATTTCTTCTAGGTTGTCAGATTTTCTGTCATATAATTAATTTTTCATAGTAATCTATCTCATAATCCTTTATTTCTGTGGTATCAGTGGTTATGTCTCTTCTTTCATATCTGATTTTATTTCAGTCCTCCTTTTTTTTCTTGGAGAGTCTAAAGGTTTGTCTGTTTTGTTTACCTTTTCAAAGAACCAGCTTTTAGTTTCATTGAACTTTTTCTATTGTTTTATTATTCTCTGTTTCACTTATTTTCACTTTGATATTTGTTATTTTCTCCCTTCTATTAACTCTGGACTTTGTTTTTTTGTTTGTTTGTTTTTGTTGTTGTTGTTGTTGTTGTTGTTTTAGTTCCTTAAGGTATAAATTAGATTATTTGAGATCTTTCTAGTTTCTTGATTGTAGGCATTTGCTGCTATGAGGTTTCTTTTTAGAACTGCTTTTCTGTATCTCATAAGTTTTGATATGTTGTATTTCCATTTCCATTTCTATCAAGGTATTTTTTTTATTGCCCTTCGATTTTTTTTGTTGTCCCTTTTTTTGTTGACCCTTTGGTTGTATCGTAGTAGTACATTTACTCTCCACATGTGTATGAAGTTTCCAGTTTTCTTCTTGTAATTTATTTCTGTTTTTATACCATCATGGTCAGAAAAGATGCTTTATATTTAACCTCCTTAAATGTATTAAGGCTTCTTCTGTGACCTCCCAAATGGTCTATTCTGGAGAATCTTCCACATGTACTTGAGAAGAATGTGTATTTTATAACTTTTGGATGGAATGTTCTGTATATATCTTTTAAGTCCATCTGGTATAAAATGTCATTTAAGGCCAATGTTTTCTTACTAATTTTCTGTCTGGATGATGTAGCCATTGATGAAACAGGAGTATTAAAATTTAATACTATTATTGTATTGCTGTCTTTCTCCTTAGGTATGTTAATATTTGCTTTATATATTTAGGTGCTTGTATGTGTGCGTAAATATTCTTAAAGTAGTTCCTTTAACATTTCTTGTAAGTCTGGTTTAGGGCTAGTGAACTCCTTTAGCTCTCACTTATCTGGAAAGCTCTTTATCTCTCCAGTTCTGAATGATAACTTTGTAGGTAGGATATTACTGGCTGAAAGGTTTTTTTCTTTTCTTTTTTTTCTCAGCACTTTGAAAATACTATGCAACTCCCTTCTAGCCTGCAAAGTTTCTGCTGAAAAAATATGCCTTTAGTCTTATGGGAGTTTCTTTGTATCAATTTGTTTTTCTCTTGCTGCTTTTAAGATTCTCTCCTTGTCTTTAATGTTTGACATGTTAATTATAATGTGCCTTGATGTGGGTCTGTTGGGGTTCTTGTTTGGCACACTCTAGACTTCCTGGATCTGGATGTATGTTTCCCTTCCCAGGTTAGGGAATTTTTCAGCCATTATTGCTTCAAGTAAGTTTCTTCTCTTCTCTTTCTGGTCCCCCTATAATGCAAATTTGGTCTGCTTGATACTGTCTCATGAGTCCCTTACCGTATCTTCACTTTTTTTCATTCTTTTTTTTCTTTTTGCTGCCCTAATTGGGTGAGTTCTACTGTTCTGTCTTCAAGATCATCGATTCTTCTGCTTCTTGTAGTGTGCTGTCGAACACTTCTAGTGTATTTTTCAGTTCCATTATTATATTCTTCAACTCTGTGACTTCTGTTTGGTACTGTCTTATACATTGTATCTCTTTGTTGAAATTCTGTGTTCATACCATTCTTGTCCCAAGTTCAGTAAGCATCTTTATATCCATTATTTTGAACTCTTGCAGGTAAATCACTTATCTCCATTTCATTAAGGACATTTTCTGAGGTTTTATCTTGTTCTTTCATTTGGAAAATATTCCTTTGTATCTTTGTTGTCCTGTGACTATGCTGGTTTCTATGTTATTCTCGAGAAAAAAAACAGCCACCTCTACCAGTCTTGAAGAAGTGGTCTTGTGTAGGAGATGAACCTTATCATTCAGCACTGTTCTAGTTTTTGCTTGTCTCTTAAACCTTTATAATTGTCTAAGCAGCCTATTTTGTTTTTAGTGGCTCCCAGTAGTTCAGGGTATGACCAGACCTGTCACTGTCCCAAAGGGGAGAATCTCAGTCAGCCCCTATATTCAGGCCAATTGGAGGCCAGATCCTCATGCAGCAGCTTTTAAGGTATATAAATATAGAGAGTCCTGTGAAGACTGCAACCATAAGCCCCACTGACTACCGGAGCCAAGCAATCTAGAGGTGTCCCATGGGGCAACAGTCACAAAAACCAGGGTAGCAGATATGTGGTTTTTGGCTGTGTTATCTTTGGTAGATAAGCTGTCTTCTGGGAGATACTTGCACTCGAAATGACAAAGATAATATCAATCCTCAGAGGTCTTTGGAAAGGATTACAGTCAGCCCTTCGTTTTGGTGTTAAATTAGTAGTCTGCCTCTTTTGCCAGTGCTTTAAAATAAGCCTCTTTCACATAAAGTCTGGGTGCCTCTCAATCAGCTGCCTCTGCACTGGACCCTGGGGTCAGAGTCCTTTCTCAATTCACTGTAGCCCTGTGGGTCTTGTGGACATAATCCCCATTGGTTTTCGTAGCTAGATGTTTTAGGGGCACATCTTAAGAAGTGCCTGATGGGTTCAAACCCATCACTCCTCAGGGAGTAGCTCTGGTTTTGAGTTCCTTCTTAGTTGTGGGTAGTCACACTAAGGGTGAGGTTTGTGGTGAGATCGCTTCTCATACCTGCCTCGATATAGGTTTTTTCCTCATTTGCCCAATGTGTAGATGTCACTCGGCTAGTTTTAGGGGTTTTTTAGAAGGAATTGTTTTATATGTAGCTGTAGCTATGGGAGGAGGTGAGTTTAGGATGTTGCTATGCCACCATCTTGGACTGGGGTCTCCTCTTCTACATTTAAGGACTTATGTCATTAGACTGGACCTACTTGGTTAACCTAGGATAATCTCCCTAGCTCAAGGTCAGCTGAGTAGCGATCTTAATTCCTTTTGCCATGGTTTGTAACCTATTCACAGGTTCTGGAGATTAGACATGGACATCTTTGGGGGGTTGTTATTCTGCTACCACCTTTGGTAATTAGAACTTTTCATGGGTCCATATGGTACAATAATAAAGCCTTGGGGATGCTATTTATAAGGCTCACCTGATAGTCTAGTCATTCATGGCAGCCTGTTAGGTAGGTTTGGTTTTTTTGTTTTGTTTTTATTTTTGTTTTTGTTTTTGAGAGGGACATATCCACTGACCCACAAAACCTGGTAGCTTAGAGTGTCCCACACTCCAAGGTTCATTTAGATCTTAGTTCTTAGTTCTTCTTCAAGAACATTTTCTTACCTTTTTTTTTTTTGCATTTTCTTATCTTTACTTCCAGTCTTCTGCCCTTTTACACTTTGCATGTATTTCCTTTACTCACATGTCAGGAAGAGCTACACCTGTGTAGATAAAGATATTTCACTTGTTCTTTGCAAATTATTTAGAAATTTTTTAGTGTCCTCTATATCTTCGTGCATTTCCATTAAAAGGTAGACTTTTTCATCACCAATCTTCTCTTGTTTTAAATTACTCCACCAAAAGCCCCAGGCCCCCACCTTATATAACTCATTAAGCAGCAGACATTTGGATATGATAGAAGTCTTGACTAGCAATACTATTTTATGTACTAGGATTTGCCAACCTTTGCCCCACCTGGGAGAAAGGCACATGCTACCACAATACTTCAGAACAGCTCTGCTCTCATATTTTTTGGTTAGCCTACACTTTCATGGAAGATTTCATTTTTGTAAATGTTTTGTGGGTATCTTCACTCCACAAAACAAGTCTGAAAGATTCTCATCTCTGAGATTCCTTCAAGAGCTATGATTCTGTCCATGATGATATCTATTTCTAGGTGCCTTGAGGCCCACCAGACATTATATTCTAGCAAAACTGGTTTGAATGACATCCTCAGTGTCTCCATCATCAAATCCTAAAAATGATGTTCTATGGACACTTCCCAGAACAATGCTGTGGAACAGATTTTCTTTATACTTTGGGATATACCCCTATATCTGTATTATTACAGCACTTTGAAATCTTCCAAATGTTTTTATTTCTGTCCGCAGAATAGCCCTGTGAAAGCAGAAATGAGTGCTGTCTCTCTGAAGGCTACCTTAGCAGAACACTTAGATTTTGACCATATGGGTATGTCCACCATATCCCACTCCCAGATTCTACCAAGATGTTGACAAATAGCTTTATGGTAGCTTTGCTCTTAGTGGCAAAAAGCTGAGATCTTCAGTGCCCATCACTAAGGAACTGGTTAAAAAATTGGAGTGTACCCATAAAATGGACAATTTTCAGGCATTAAAAAGAATTAGGCAGGTGTGTAGTAGTTGATGCATAGAAATGTCCCCACATATGTGAGTAAAAAACAAGGTATGGAATATGGACATAGATAAAGATCCCTTTGAGATTACTCTGTAAAGGGTGTGTGTCTATGTGTGTATACTTGGATTCTTCATATTCTTTCTCTACATATAATTATATGCAGAAAATTTTATGGAATCTGTATATATAGAGTCATACACACCTACACAGGGATGGATATATTTGCAGGTACGATTGTATACTTTTTTCCTGGGAATAATCACCAGCAGGCAGAAAGACTAGAGTTGAAGGAAAGATGCTTTCAAATTCATTTGTCATTTTTCTGAATGTGTTGTTTTCTCACTTTCCATTTTGAACCTTTCTAGGCTCTTAAAAGTATTATGCAACCCTTTGAATTTTCTTTTTGTTTGTCAGCTAGAGTTATCTACACAGTAAAATTATTGGCCTTTTCAACCCTTTACATTTATTTATACTTTTTAATGTCAAAGATCTTCCTAAGTAGAACAGGAGATCCTACCTTGTTCAGCCATCGGGAAACAGGAAAAGGACCCAGCCCAGCTGACCTTCATGGGACCTCGTTCCCTCTTGGTGCCTGTTCAGGGTGACTATGTAACTTATCGTCCAAACCGAGACAAGTATTATAAGGGGGTGTGAACTGGACAGGATGATGGAAAACAGGCATCAACCAAGAATGTTCTGGGTACTCCTGGACATTTGATTTGTCATCTGCAGGTTGACAATCTTTTTACTACCTGTGATTCTTCATTGCTGTCTGTTTTGTTTTTGTTGTAGCAAAATCTGTTAAGGTGAAAATCAAGCTCAATAAAAAAGATGAGAAAGGTCGGGACAAAGGAAAGGGCAAGAAAAGGCCAAATCGAGGAAAAGCCAAACCTGTTGTGAGCGATTTTGACAGTGATGAAGAACAGGATGAAAATGTAAGTGGGGCTGGCTCTGACTGAAGCTGGACAGCCCTCTCCGCTTGTTTTCCTCTCATATTTTCATGTGCCTTCTAACCTCTTTACTTTATTACTTAGAAATGAAAATGTAAAGATTTGCTGAGATTTCGTTTTTAAAAGATGTGAAGTGAGCTACTGAGCTGCATGATTTACAACAAAGAATTTGGGTCTTTGTTTATTGCTTTTTTAATAGCTTTCAAAAATGAAAAACGCTAAATCAAGTTTCCTTTCCCCTTTCTTATATTCACACTGCTTCCTTATATAGTTTTCTCTGTGGCCCGTTAATATTTTATATCTTTAACACCCAGGATTGTGCCTAGTATATAGCAGTATATAGATGAAATGGTTCAATGGAAGAATAAGTGTTAAGATGTCAGAGTTTTGGTTTTGAGTTGATTTTTTAAGATACTATACCAAAAAAAAAAAAAAAGGATTAAAGCGTGATCATGCTAATTAAAAAAAAAAAAAAAAAGATACAATACCAAAAAACCCAGATGAACTTTTAAATGCCTAGAGGTGTTATTTTTAATATTTGAAAAGTTCAGGGACCATTTATGGAGCCAGGCCCTGAAATAAGTACCTTCCTTATGGTACTATTATTTAATGCCTCTATTAGCGTCATGAGATAGCTGTCACTCTCAACATATAGAAATCAATGCTCAAGTTATATATATTTTGCTCCAGGACCTATAAGTAGATAGCAGAAGCTGAATTTAGATCCACATAGACTAATAACTCTGTCTAGTGTGCTGTCTCTTACTTTGGGCAACAAGGCAGCAGTGCTGACAGAAACTTCTAATACCTTCCCTTTTGAAGTGCCTTCCATTTCATTCACTTTTCAGAGGACCTCAGTCTCCCCACCACCCACCCCTTATTTCTTTATTTCTGGAAAGTTAATTTTCCACTTTAGTATGCATGCCAGTTTGATTTTCCCTCAGCACATTGCCATTTGGGTCTGATAAAGTTTCAGAGTTTTTTCCCCCCTGCCCAGCCTTAACCCTTGACACAAGCATTTTCACATAATTTAAAGTACTGTGTTTTCTTCGGTAGACTTACCAGGAAGTAGACGTCAGATTCATGGTACTTTTTTCTCCACTGCATTTTCTAAAACAGTGCTGAAAATAGAAATTATTGCCGTAAACCTTTTATGCCAAAGTGTGAAAGAGAGTAAAAAACTGGCATAAAGGGTGGGCATTGCTTTGGGCTTTTTAATTAGGAGCACCTTTTTTCAGCTTAGAGGCTGTTGATGCCTCTTGAGTGTCTTTCTATCTTCTCACAGAATGAAGAGGCTTGGAGGGTTATCTCTTTCTAAATGTCACTACTTTTCTACATTGCCTCTTGATGGTTTATGTCTTCCTTTTCTTGTATGTAACTATTCCATTTTATCTTTTTACTTTTAGGAACAGTCAGAAGCAAGTGGGACTGATGATGAGTGATTGATATGGACCTTTTTTTCCTTGGTAGAACTGAATTCCTCCCTCCCCTCCCTCATTTCTACCCAGTGAGTTCATTTGTCATATGGGCACTGGGTTGTTTCTATATCGTCATCATAAAAACTAGCTTTAGGATAGTGCCAGACAAACGTATGATATCATGGTGTAAAAAAACACACACACAAATATTTGTAACATATCGTGACCAAATGGGCCTCAAAGATTCAAAGATGAAAACAAAACAAAGCTTTTGATGGAAAATATGTGGGTGGAAAGTATATTTCTATGGGTGGATCTAATTTGGTAAGTTTGATTGTGCCTGGTTTTATCACCTGTTCAGATGAGAAGATTTTTTTTTTTTGTCTTTTGTAGCACTGATAACCAGGAGAAGCCATTAAAAGCCACTGGTTATTTTATTTTTCATCAGGCAATTTTCAAGGTTTTTATTTGTTCGGTATTGTTTTTTTTACACTGTGGTTCATATAAGCAACTTTAATAGGTGATTAATGTACAGTAGTTAGACTTCACCTGCATAGACATTTTTCCATTTTATGCTCTATGATCTGAAAAAAAATGCTTTTTGAATTGTATAAGATATGTCTACTGTAAACATTGCTTAATTTTTTTGCTCTTGATTAAAAGGTTTTGTTGAAAACGCTATTGAATATTGCAATCTATATAGTGCATTGGATGGCTTTTTTTTGTCAACCTGATCTCTTATGTTACCAATGTGTATCGTCTCCTCCCTAAAGTGTACTTAATCTTTGCTTTCTTTGCACAATGTCTTTGGTTGCAAGTCATAAGCCTGAGGCAAATAAAATTCCAGTAATTTCCAAGAATGTGGTGTTGGTGCTTTCCTAATAAAGAGATAATTTAGCTCAACAAATGTTGCTTCTTGTTTTTGAGTGCTAGAGGCTTGAGAGAGCTGGTGCCTGAATGAGTCTCTCACAGAGATTTAGATAGGCTCTTTGTACTGAATACTTGGTAGGGGACGGAAAAGAGACCGAGAGAGCCAATCTTCTGAGATGAACCAGGTGTCACAAAGATGAGTAGCCTTATTTGATGACTTTAACTTAAACAACAGCAGAGATACTGCCATGGACCAAGCCACACTAAACTTCTCAATCTTTTCTAGTGGCTTAAATTTCATTTACTAGCCAGAAAATATTTTCCTCCAAGTCAACATAAACTCACCTCAAAATTTTTTCTCTAAGAACACTTATTTTCTTTGTCATAATACACACACACACACTGTGAAAAGTAAAAACGTATCCTCCCCCTGCCAAAAAAAAAAAAAAAATCACTCATAATAACTGCAACCCAGAGCAAAGCACTTGAGATTTCCAGTTTTTGATTTGACACAGAAGAGGTGTGGAAGTTACCTGTCCCATCCACACAATGAGAAAAAACGTTGAACAATACCAGGCTAGGAAAAACTAATCTATAATTAATGCATGCTGGAGACTCAGTGTGGACAAGTTTGAAAGAAAAATTCCAGGGGGTGTGAGTCTCAGGAGTGGCCCCCACACTTTAATGAGCTTCACCTCCAGGAACTCTATCAGGTTCCAGTCAAGATAGGAGGAAAAAAATCTTACCTTTCTAGTAGAGGGAGAAAGTGGCCATTTTGAAATATGCCCAGTATATGCTGTTCTTAACAAGTCCTCAACAGAAACTTACCAGACCCTGACTGACCTGAAGGAAGGGAAATAAATACCCAACTCCGGTACCCTCTAACCTTCCTGTCTTTCCTAAGATGGAAAAGCAAAACAGAAGCACTTATAAAGGTCACAGCCCAGGGGCACAGGCTCACTAAAAGACAATATGTAATGAAAGGATATAGAATGTTTCCCATCCCCCAATCTCTCCCTTCCCCTCACCACTACATCAACAGGGCTTCTGTATAATAACAGAGTAAGATAAAAACTATACAACAAAGGAGACAAAAATAGCAGGAAAGTTTAGCCTCTGACACCTGTAGCCTCAGTAAACAGCCAAACAAAACCTCACACTAAATTCTTTTTACCTAGTACAGTATGTCCCACTTAGCAACAAAAAATTACAAGGCAAATTAAAAGAACATGTTTTGAAGAGACAGCAAGCACAGATACGGCAGATCGGAATTATCAGAATGGGGATTTAAAACAACTTATTAATATGCTTAGGGCTCTAATAAAAGAGTAGACATGCAAGAACAGATGGGTAATGTATGCCAAGAGATGGAACCTTAAGGAGTTAAAAGGAAATGCTAGAAATTAAAACATCATAATAGAAATGAAGAATACCTTGGGTCAGCTCGGTAGACTGGACATAGCCAAGGAAAGAATCGGTGAGCTTGAAGACATGCCAGTAGGAACTTCTAAAACAACTCTAAAGAGAAAAAAGATGAAAAAAAAAATCCAAGCACTAAGATAATTGCAAAGGGTATATAACATACACATAATGGAAATATACCAGGAGAGGAAAGAGAAAAAGGTACAGATAAATATTTGAAGCAATAATGACAATTTCCCAAAACTGAGAGAAGACAAACTACAGAGCCAGGAAGCTTGGAGAACACCAAATTGGATAAATATCAAAAATCTACACTTAAGCATATATTCATATATTCAAACTGTAGAAAATCAAAGAAAAAATATTGAAAAAAGCCAGAAGGTAAAAACTACAGAGGAGCGAGGATAAGAATTATATCCAACTATCCTCAGAAACCATGCAAGTAATAAGAGTAGAGTGAACAATTTGAAGTGTTAAGAGGAAAAAATCCATGAACCTAGGGTTCTGTACCCTGTGAAATTATTCAAGAATAAAATAACTTCCTCAAAAACAGTTGACCTGCCTTGCAAGAAATGTTGTTTGTTAGAGAAAAAGAAAATAATACAGGTCAGAAACTTGGATCTATATAAAGCAAGAGTATTGAGAAAGGAATAAATGAAAATGAGAAATTTTATTACTCTTAATTGATCAAACAAGTAAGAATCTGTTCAAAAAATCCATGATTATAGCTTATGGATAAGTGAAATGAATGACAACAGTATTACAAGGGATGGGAGGGGAGAATTGGGAATACTTCGTTATATTTGCACTATCTGTGTAATGGTATAGTGTTATCTGAAAGTGGATTTATATTCATTGTGAATGTATATTGCTAACTCAAGGGCAGCCACTAAAATAGGTACAATTTTATAATCGAGGAAAAAGAGGAGAAAGAAATGGATGCAAAATACTTAAAGCCAGAGGAGTCAGAAAGAGTGAAAGACGACCAAAAAAAAAAAGACAAAAATAGGAAATAGTATCAATCATGGTAACTGTCAATCCAACTATCAATAATCACTTTAAACATCAATGGTTTAAATACGCCAATTAAAAGATAGCGCTGGAGTGGACCAAAAGACAAAACCTAACGTTATGTTGTCTGTAAGAAACCCATTTAGTCATGTGGAAAGGGCTTCTTGAGAAAGCAAAGTACCCCACATTTGCCCCTGTCATTAAACTTTATTAAAGGATGAGGGCTCCTCTGGATGTTCTGAGAAGGCAAAGGTTGGAAACTGGGGGGCCTTGAGGCCTAGTTCTTTGCCAGCCCCTTAAGCTAGCAGGAATCTCAAAGTTATTCTCCACCCCTGGGCTTCTAAGGAAATTTTCTCAGCCTAGTGGCTCTTGGGGAAGCTGGCCCATCAAGATGATGCTAGCCTTAAATTGCCTCTCTGTGATAAGGTTATGATTTTGTTTGCTGAAGTTAATAGAAACACCTTGCAGAGATAGTCTCAGTGCGTTTTGTAAAGAAGGAGCATCAAGGAGAGTTACAGGCTGAAAACTGGGACTAGACTTTGAAAGCAATAGAAACTTTGATTCTAGGAAACTCTCCCTATTTAGGTCATTTATTAAGGATGTGGATCCTAAAGAAATACTTCTAGGGAATCCAAAGAACTTCTGTAAAGTTATATAGGCTGATGCGAACTAAAGGAGAGTATGCTCAGAATTAGACACCTCGATTACACTATCGCATGCTAGGTCCTATGCTAAGTGCTGGGGAAAGTATCAAGGAGAGTTAAGCTCTAGTATCTGTTCATATCCCCCTTACAACTGGGAACCCGAAAGCAAACAGTGTGAAGGATGTACACCAGATAAAGAGACACATCAACACTCCAAATAAAGATACCAGGACATGAACACATCATGTTCTTCAGTGGCTCACAGAGGTGTGTTCAAAATTCTGTGGTCAACGCAGCCCATACAGAGTGGGGAGCCCACTGAGCAGAACTGCTCCCGTCCCCAAAGATCCTATAGAACGTGATAATAACTAGAGATATCCCATACACATAAAAGCAAATACCAATGTACTATACATTATTAATTCTAAAACATATCTCTTTACATCTTTGAAAAACACATTTGAGTCTTTCAATTTATGTCATAATTTAGATCGACAGCAATTTTCCTTTCTTTGTGATAAATAATAATACATTTACAATTGATGGTGTCTTACAGTCAACAAAATATTGTGCATTTTTTTCCTTAATACAGTGTAGGTAGCAAAGTTATGTATATTCTGCATCTTACATTCTCAATTTATCTTGGAGAGCATTCATTTCATTGCCCAAATTCATTCTTTCTAACTACTGCAAGTATTCCATTATGTTGTCATCATAACTTATCTAAACAATTTCACATTGATGGGACATTCTGTTTGTTTCCAGTCTGTTTATTTATTATTGCCAAAAATGTTGAATGCTAGGAGAAGGGTGAGAGCCATGTACTGTGGAGAAAACTCAAAGGTTTTGTGGAAGATGTAAAATTAGATTTGAGACATAAAGAAGGGGGAAACATGAGACAGACCAAACTGCTCTTCGAATTTTGATCTGGGTAGGCCACGAGAAAGCCACTCGCCATCTTCCATTGGAAAAGTATTAAGCGTACTCTTGTATGTGTATATTCCAAATAATTCACAGGAAATGTTTGACTGAAGCTTCTTTTACTTGCCCAAAACCCATTCAATGATCATGGAAGATTAATGCCCATCTCACCGTGCTAAAAGGGCCCTGGGAATAATCAATACTCACTTTTTCCTTTCAGGCTGACCTATTGCACATAGAAATGCATCGTAAGAAGAGACAGTAAAAGACTAACTATTTAATGACGATTCAAGTAAGACTGAGAAACTTGCAGTGGGTTCCTAGAGACAAGTGAAAGCATGAAGGCTGAAGAATGCAGACTAGGGTAAAAGAAACTAATAAAATGAGGAAAGAGAAATCAAAGTGGCCCCAGGCTTAAGAAATTCCATCTATCCTGTCGCCTGCATTCAATCTTGAAAATACCAGGATTTTAAAACAGTTCCATAATACTAGCATTCCAGTTCAGAGTAAAGAAGCTAATTCTTTAACTCAGCTCTTTTCTCCACACCAGTCCCCTTGAGAAGTGAAAATAATTGTGATATTTCTTGTAGTGTGCACAAGCTCCTTATGGATAGATGGATACATAGATATAAATATAAGCATACAGATACAGGCTCATTTAAATCTGTAACAACCTTATGAGGTAGGCATTATTATTCCCAGTTTACAGATGAGAAAAAAGAGGCTTAAAGAGATGGCCTGACTAGGGTCACTCAGCTAGTAAGCAGTGGATCTGAGATCCAATCTCCTGGTAGACCAGCTCCGCAGTCCTTGCTCTTAACTAGTACTCCAACTCATACTCCAACCTGCCGCTCAGTGTCTTTTTTTCTGTACTGGACTATATGTCTTTGGGGCCAAAAATTATGTTATTCATCTTTGGGTGAGCCCTCCTCCCTCCACCCACCTAATATGCACTGAATAAATGTATTAAGTAGCACTGAAAGATATCAAAGGTTTGTGACCCCAAAATATGCCCTTTGGGATATTGATCTTAAGCTGGTTATTAAGAAACAAAAGATTCAGAAAGAACTTTTGACCCTCTCTCTGTCCTGCCTAAAGAGATTCAGATAGAAAAACTTGTTTCAAGAAGGGAATCTTAACATATTCACTTGGGATTTTCACCTTAGACTAATTTGAATAAAGTATGGTAGACAGGAAGGACCTGTGCAAAAACTTGTTTTGCTGAATTCTTCTCTATGTTCCATTGTTTCTGGGTTGCCTAGCAGGATTTTTTTCTCTCTGCCTGTGAATTGCCTATTTCCCCCTCGAAATCCCAGACTCCTCCCTCTTCCTTCTCCTTAGTCCAAAATAGCATGTAAAACTCAACTGCTGAGTATCATTTTAGGTCACATTCTCATGGACCTCTGAATATATGTTCATAAAATAAAATTTGGTCATTCTCTCCTGTTAATCTGTCTCTGTTGAATTTAATTATTAGCCCAGCTAGAAGAATTCAGAAGGTAAAAGGAAAGTTATATTTTCTTCTGCCCCTACAGAACACACGTAATGTCAATGCCAGTCCAGCATCTTCCCCACTGGATTACTCTATCTGGTCTCTGTGTGTAAGTTTGGCATCCCTCCACAGCATGAGCTGTATTCCAGTCAGTGTTAATCTAAAACACCAAGCTGATCATACTTCTCATCAGCTTAGATCATTCCCAAGTTTCCTGTTGGCCTTAGGGGTAAAGTACAGTTCTTTAGCATGGCTTACAATGGTCAGTAAGACTCATCTCTGCTTAACTGCTTCAGCTGCACCCACACTCCTTGCCCCACAAACTGTAGTCTAGACTAGCACTGAGCAATGGAAACGTGACACATGTAATTTAAAATTTTCTAGTAGCTTCATTTTAAAATGTGAAAATAGGTGAAGTTAATAATAATAATATATTTAACCCAATATATTCCAAAATGTTACTTCAACATATAATCAACACAAAAAATTGAGATAATTTTCTTTTTTATATGGAATCTTGGAAAATCAGCATGCATATTATAAGTGGAGCATGCCTCAGTGTGGACAAGGCACTTTTCAAGGGCTTGTTGGCCACATGTAGCCACCGTATTGAATAGCACAGCTCTAAACCTAAGGTTCTCAAATTTTGGCTGCATCGGAATCACTTGGAAGGTTTGTTAAATGGCATGTTGCTGGCTCTGCTCCCAGAGTTTTTGATTTAAGTTTGGGGTGAGCCCAAAAATTTGCATTTCTGACAAGTCTGCAGGTGATGTTGACACTGGTCTCTGGATCACACTTTGAGAGCTATTGTTCTAGATCAGAGAATATAAAATGGTAGCCATAGGTTGGATCCAGCTGGCAGACCACTTTATTTGAATTATATAGTGTTTTAAATTTTTTTGAAGTAACTACCAACATTGAAAAATAGGTAGAGTTCTCATTAAACTCGACTCCAGGCTTCTGCTAAAAAAATTTATAAATATAATTATTTAGGGCTGTATTTCTGCCTGGCTATAAGCAAGCCGAAGTCAAATTGCAAGTGCCCTCTCTTGAAAGGCCATGAAAGCCCGCTTCACTCTTTTGTGACACTGAGGCCCCTGTTGAAATTGAGTTGGCATCCCAAACTTACACCTTCTGAACTTTTCCTGGTACCTAAATACGCCAAGCTTTCTTTTGTCTCTGTGACTTTGTACAGGTGATTCTGGATCATTCTTACCAATACCACCACACCAACCTGGCTAACTCCCATTTACTCTTCAGGCCTCAGCTAAGATGCTGCTCTCTCTAGAAAGCCTATTCTACTCTCCCCATGACAATATAAATGCCTTTTCTATATGCTTTCATAGAATCCCGTGCTTCTCCCATCAGAGCTTTCACACATTACTGTAACTTCCCATTAGCTTACCTGTCTCACCTATCATTCTACTATGAGTTTCCTAAGGGAAGGGAACAACTTCTTTCTAACTGACCACTATATCCTAGTGTCTAGTCCAATATCAGACTGGCACCTGACAGGTGTTCAATAAATATTTGTTGACCAAATGAAGGAATAAATACATAAAACAGCTAGAAGAGGTCTTTAAAATAATGTTGCCCAAGTTTGACTTTCTCCTATGTGGCTGAAATTGAATCTTAGCTTTATTCTTAGTTTCAAGAGCAACAATGGCAAAGAAGACAAATGGTAAATTTTAATTAAATTTCTCTTAAAACTGCAGTGCAAAAATAAAAATTAATTTAAACTCAGTTATTTAAAATATTCCATGAGCTTGAGCTTCATTTCACCCTGCCCAACTTATTGAAAGCCAAAAATAATGAAATAATCACAACACTATTACATTATCAAGTTACAGACTCCTGCTCTTTTTACTGCATAGCCTGCATACCATCTGCATTCTACCATCATTTAACTGGTTTAAGACAAACAGAAAAATTTTCCCTCAGACTAAGAGAGTCAATATTATTTTAGAGATACTTAGAATCTGGCACTAAAAGTTTATAAGAGAAAAGCGAGAGGGAGGAAGAGGGAGAGGGGAGGGGGAGAAAGATTGAGATTCTATATCCACACCAGTCAATGTACTGGGCACTGAGGAAATCACAAAAATATAAAAGGTGGAAATTATGTTCTTAAGCATCTTTTCATCAGTAAGTCATGGACACAAGTTAAGGTAATATGACATAGGAAGAGGCAAGAGTCAATATGACAGGTAAAGAACGTCATAAGAGAATTCAAAGGGAAAGAACTTCTTCCAGCTTGGGGCGAGAACTAGGAATCTAGCATGGTGAAGGTGGCGTTTCATCTTACAATGAGATTTTGAAAACCTATGTCCTTTAACAAATGACATTTCTTCTCAGGTATATTCAAAATTACATTTCAATCTCTTTTTCAAAACACATAATATATGAAAAGGTTAAAGAGAAAAGAGTTTAAAGCCCCTGGGAAGCAGAATTTTAGACCCAGCTTTGCCAAAAATTAGTATATGACCTTCAAAAGTTTCTTAATATTTCTGGACCTGATTTTTCTCATCTGTAAGCTGAGCTGATAATAAATGATCTCTAAAGTCCTTTCTGGCACTAGCATTCAATGAGTGTCTTTATTCTAATTTTTATGCTGATTAGACTTTTGTGGTTACATGCAATTAGCTTTGCTATGTGCTTCACAATAAATTCAAGCTTTGCAATACTTCATTATGCACAGAGGCAGTCATGTCACTGCTTAGGAGACAAATGAATTGTCAACTTTATATGAAGGAAATGATTAGAGATTATGTGTCTGGAGGGGAAGAGTAACTCTTACATTCAGAAGTGAAATAATAACGTGAGAAGGTCTTAAAAAGACTATTGAAATGTTCTTTGGAGTCAGATAATTAAAAAAGGAAGACTGCATGACTAGGTTTCCAGATTCAGTGGAAAGAGGGACTGCGTGTCATTAGATAAATGGCATTTCATTAGTCCTGAGCAGGTAAAGGGGGAAGAGGAAGGAAGAACATACTGATATGTTTTTTCCAATGTCTTAAATTCCTAGAAATGGCATTCAATTCATTGCAAGAAAAGCCTTTGCTAATGAGTGTGACCATAATTTGTATACATCCTTGTTTACTTAACATCTGTTTGTCACTAGTGAGGATACTCATTTTGAAGCAATGTTCAAACAAATGAAATTAAATAGCCCAGGAACAAGTAGGTGGTAAAAGCAACTAAAAAGCCCCTGTATAACTTCACGTACCAGTGACATTTCACTTAACCTGGATATATACTAGGTAATATTCAGTGATACTTATAGACAAAGATAGAGTCACTCCTAGACATATTAAAGCAACTCTCCAAGAAGTAAGCCTGTGAACATAAGAAGGCTCAAACTGATTTGTTATTCTTGAGTCAGTTGCTTCACTGAAATTTGAGAACACATGACAGACTCCCAAACTATGAGATGCCTAAAGCAGCACTGATGTTTCTGTGTCTTTCCTTTGGAGCTATAGTCTTTTCTCTGACCAATGGAATGAAAACAAATCAGAGGCAAGAGGAAATATATGGCTTAGGGAACACTCAGGGCCTCAGCTCCCTGTTCATCCAAGCTCAGGCACTAGTTTAGCTCAAAATGGGTTTGGCAGTTAAAGCAGCCAGGGCCAAGAGGGTAGAACCCTAACAGCAAACAGAGTCTGGGGATTTGGAGAAACGGAACCAAAAAGGACACTGAAGGGCTTAAATTTTTTGGAGTTTGATCTTAGGTGAGCTGGCCCACAAAGAAAGTAAAGAAAGTTAAGGTGCAAAACAGGAGGAGACAGGATGAGAGAAGTCATGCAAGGTCATAGAACTAGTGACCGAAGGTGGATTCAAACCCATTGTCCTGCTTCTTACTTAGTTCGCTGGCTAAAGATGGGCAGAGATTTTATTTTACTTGGAAGGAAGAGTGGAATGGCGAGACATGGAGTCACATGGATCTGGACTGAATTCCAATGAACCATGTAAGGAAATGAGGTAATGCACACCAAGCGCCTAGGATGTACATGACACTCAACAAGTGTTAGTTTTCTTTTTCTTGTCTCCCTCCCCCACTGCTAATCTATCTAATGGCAAATCTTACTGATGCTTTCCATTTTCATTACAAGTTTCATATTATTTTTTATAATATGCAAGCATATGAAAAAGACAACCTATGTTTATAGCGACATATTATTTTAAAGCTTTTTATCCACTTTTTACTAAATACTGGTAATAGTTGCTAATTTTATTGTGGCTTAGTTTATACTAACCGCAGGTCAAAATGTTGTTCTAGAAATCCTTAAAATGAGTATACAAGCAGAGTATTATGATTTCTATTTTACATTTAAGGACAGCAAGCATGGAGGGTTAAACAACTTATCCAAGGTCACTCTTTGGCAGAACCAGGATTCAAGCAGTGTGGTGCCAGAGCCCTGCCTTGTTTTTGATCCCTCTGCAAGGCTGCCTTCCCACATGCACGTTCTTTATTAAGCAAATAGAATGTAGATTTAAGACATTATTAATCAGACTAGAATCAACAGAAACACAATAACACCTAAGCTCATTTATTATCAACCTTAGAGAAAAATTAAAATTTATCCTGGGGAAAGAGTATTTTGGAGTGATTACAAATCCTCAATACAATAAATTAATTGGCCTGTAGCTGAAAAGGTCTCTCTCTTTCCCCTAGCCACTTACGTTTCTCCCATTGAGCCTCAAAAGAAGCCATAGTTTAATGAATCACATATTACCCTATGTATTATCATTTATTCAACAAAAGTTATTTAGCTCCTAATATAAACAGAGTATTGTATAAGGCATGTCAACACATGTAAAAAATGAAAACAAGTAGGAAATATGACTTTGTCCAAAATACTGAGAAACCTGTAAAAATTATTATAGCTGTGATAAATGAAGTAAAATTAAATATCAATAACTCACTGTTATTTTTGGTTCCATTCAGCACAGCCAACATTTACCAATGAAGAAATTGAAGAGAGAGGTTTTCTGTTTAAGAAACCACCTTCAAGCAGCCTCATATACTTTAGTAGCATCATTTCATCATAACTATGGATTTTCTGGTTATTAATAGATATTCGATGTTAATATTGCAGTTGCTATATTTTGGGTGTCTTGCCAGTCCACCCTTCCTTATTTAGAACTTCCCTTTTACTTAAAACCCCCAGAGGAGAGTGAGCCTAGGTGGCCATTCCTCCAATTGGATCAACACATAGGCTCACCAGCCAATAAAATTCTCCTTTCCATGGGAATTTGAGATAAAGACACAGAGACCATACTGTTGGAGTTGGATCAATGACAGAACAAAAAACAATACAACAGAGAATCTAAAGGATGAGACAGAAGCAGATGTCCACAGAATTTTAGGGACAAGAGATCGGACAAACTCTGGAGAGACCCAAGAATTTCTAACTTTATAATTTCACTTTCTATGTGACCTGTTTGAGGAAACAAAGACCTCAGATTATAATTTTTAAAATAACACATGGTTGATTATATAAATTGCATTTGCTCAAAGAAATCAGGGAACTAGTCTCAGATTATCGTGTGGTCAGCAGAGACAAAGTCCCTAGAGATTCTCAGGTAGAGAAAAACGTGTTATTCTGCTAGAATGGGGAAGGCAAGCCTTGAGTGCATATGTTAGCAAATTTAAAAGGACTCTAAAATAGATCACAATATTTGTCATTAAAATATTATAGTTTATTGTACTGAGAATTTTAGTTTTTCTACTGACATGGAATGCAGAATTATTATGGATGGGTTAATTTATTTACTTAGCTGTCCTTGGTTACCAGTCCTTACATATTCAATAAGATCATCTCTTGTAACCTTTTGTTATTTTCATTGTACTCTTAGGTTGGGTTCTCCCAGAAGTAGACTGAGACAAAGATTTTAATGCAAGTAGTTTAGGAGGTAATCCCAAGAAGCACTGGCAGAGGAATAGGAAATTGAAACAAGGAAGAGAAGAAAGCCAATGCAGTGTGTGTTGACATGGTTACTGCTCTGGACCACTGGGATGCAATCCCACTGGGGACCTCTAAAAGACTATATTGAACATGCCTCAGAGTTGTCCCACTGGAAGAGTGAGGAGCTGAGGCTCTTCTTCACTCCAGCCCACAACTCTCTGAGGCTCCTCTCAGAGATGATTATCCTACTGACACTTTGGCCTGTTCAGTATAGTTTTCACATGCTCCTGCAGCCAGAGACAGTGGGCTTGCAGTAAGAAGCTATGGCATATGAGTGCTAAGGAATAGGAGAGGGGCACTGAGCACATCTTGCTCATGTTGCTCTCCTTAAGCTAGGGTGAGTACCTCTTCTTTGTAACCAAGCAGTTTCTTACTAGAAGAGTTCCACTAGAAAAGCCCTTGGTAGCTGAATTTAATTTAAAGTGCTTCTTTAAAGAAATAAATCTTCACTTCACTTTCATTCATTCCAACTGACCTCCCCTCTTTCAAGCTCCCACTGTCTGAATTAGTGTCATTTTATTGCATTGCTAAAAGTTGATTCTATGTTGTAAAAATTTCAATGAAAGTTACAATAAAAGGAAGAGAACTGAAATTAGACTTAAATCTAATGGGCCTGACAGTTTTCTTCACTAGCAGAGTCTCCTTTTATTAATTATTTATAGGCTGGTGGCAGTCTTGTGTCATGAATTAGGATAGCTGCGCAAGCCATCCATCTCCAATACTAATAATTAACAACAGTACAAGACCAAACAGAAATGGCTAGACACATGATACACAAAGTCTCTTCATGTTTACTATAAAAAATAGCAAGAGGGATTGAAGTCAATGAGAAAAAAAGTTCATTTTTCTGTATTGAAAAATGGAACTGAGTTATAAGGCCAAGTCTCAAACATAGATGATTTATAGTCCTACCTCAGCAGTACTCTTGCTACTAGAATGCAAGTCAGAATCATCACGTAACACGGCTATGTATTATTAAAGACACAATGTTAACCCAACTATTATATAAAGAAATAGATTTTAAAAGCTATAGCATAATGCTATAATTCAAGACTGTGAAAGGAGAAGCCTGGGAATTACCAGGGTGTGGCCCAATGTTTGGAACTAAGGGACCAATGATATGTTTGTTGACTGACTACATTAATTAATGACACATGCTAGTTTTCCAATCTAGAGAATTTCAGTTGTAGCAAAAATAAACAATGCTAAAAAATATGTCTCCTCTACAACATCTTTTGGAAACAAATTATATTACACTATTTGAATTCACTTATCTTGTATCCTTAGGAATCTGACTGAAAAGGAGCTCAGAGCACAGTGGACTATAGTGGGTAAAGTACTAGGTAGAAATTTAAGGGCTAAAAGAAACTGTCTCCAGTTCTAGGGGTAATCTTAGATTTGTCACTTCCTTTTGCCATTATATTAATTAATCTCTGTTGATCCTTTCAGTTTTGTTATGCCAAGCTGTGCGTCATCAGTTCAGCCCTTCACATCATTCTGGATTAGAGGAGTTAGGCATTATATATTACAGTGGTGATCAAGATGTAGAAGGCCCTAGTACTCAAAGATTTAGCATCAGCAACTCAACTATTGAGACAAAGAAGGTTGCCTCTGGTTTTGCTTTGTTCTGGGTTGGGTAATACTGTGGTGAGGCTCCCAGGCTGATGGGGACTGAAAAGTTAATCAGATGGTTCTATATTTCTGCAGAGAGGACTCTTGGAGAAAGAAACTTCTGGTGGCTTAGGCCTCCATTTACTCTAGTCAGCCTTCTGACTTCTAGACATTGCTCCCAAACCAGGAAATGGGATGCTCTAGCTAAGTCAGTACACCAATAATTTTTTAAGAGCTTGATGGCTAGAAGTCATTGAGAAACTACCATTTTTAAACTCTAAGCAGGTTCTCTTTTTCTGGAAGCCAAGTCTTGAATTCACCTCTGGGGGGCCTGTGGTGAATTTAGTAGGGGAATGAAAGAGATGGGAAGATCACATTTTGAGCCTTTGGTCTTGCAAAGCTAAAATTATTATGACAACACAGTTTGAGACTGGAAGGAGATAACTGTTCTCCATGTGTTATGATAGAAAATTTTGTCTGTGGGCAGAACTGTAGCTCTGAACTATATTTCCCTTACTCTTAAAAAAAAAAAAAAAAAAAACAGACTTTTTTTTAGAGCAGTTTCAAGTTCACAGCAAAATTGAGCAATCCCAATCAAAGTCTAGGCAAGTTATTTTGTGGATATTGACAAACTGATTCTACAGTTTATATGCAGAAACAAAGACCCAGAAGAGCCAACATGATATTGAAGGAGAAGAGCAATTTTGGTGGACTGATATTACCTAACTTCGACTTCTGATAAAGCTGTAATAATCAAGACAGTGTGGTACTGCTGAAAAAATAGACAAATAGATAAGTAGAACGGAATAGAGAGCCCAGAAATGGACTCATAGTCAACAGATCCTTAACAAGGGAGCAAGGCAATACAATGGAGAAAGTATGGCCTTTTCAACAAATGGTGCTGGAATGGCTGGACATCAACATATGTTGAATCTATAGATCACCTTGAGAAGAACGGACATCTTGATGATATTGAGTCTTCCTGTTCATGAACATGGAATATCTCTCCAGGTTTTTGGTTCTTCTCATTCTTTGATCACAGTTTTGGGGATTTCCTCATATAAATCTTGTATACATTTTGTTAGATTCATACCTTAGTATTTCATTTTTGTGGTGCCAATATAAATGAAACTACGTTTTCAATTTCAAATTACATTTATTGCTGGTATATAGGAGAGACTGACTTTTGTATGTTAACCTTGTATACTGCATTCTTGCTATAATTGCTTATTAGTTACAGTTTTTTTTGTCAATTCTTTTGTATTTTCTACATAAACAATCATGTCACCTGTGAACAAAGACAGTTTTATATCTTCCTTCCCAATCTGAATACCTTTTATTTTCTTGTCTTATTGCATGAACTAGGACTTTCAGTATGATGTTGAAAAGGAATGGTGAGAGGGGACATCCTGCCCTTGGTTCTGATCTTAGTGGGAAAGCTTTGAGTTTATCACCTTTAAGTATAATGTAAGCTGTAGTTTTTTGTTTGTTTTGTACATGATCTTTATTCCCAATTTGCTAATAATTTTATTATGAATTTGTGTTAGATTATGTCAAATGTTATTGAAATGATCATGTAACTTTTCTTTTTTGGCCTGTTGATTGATTTTCTAATGTTGATGCAGCCTTGTGTACCCACTTGCTTGTGGTGCCTGTTGGATTTAATTTGCTAATATTTTGTTGGAGGATTTTTGTATTTCCATTTATGAAAGTTATTGGCCTGTTGTTTTCTTTTCTTGTAATGTCTTTGTTTGGTTTTGGTATTAGGGTAATGCTGGCCTCATAGAATGAGTTAGGAAGTTTTTGTTTGTTTTTTTTGCTACTATCTTCTGAGAAAGATTGTAGAAAATTGGTATTATTTATTCCTTAAATGGTTGGTAGCATTCACCAGTGAATCCATTTGGGCCTGGTGCTTTCTATTTTGGAAGGTTTTAATTATTAATTCAATTTATTTAATGGATAAAAGTCCATTCACATTATTTCTTCTTGTGTGAGTTTTAGCAGATTGTATCTTTTAAGAAATTAGTCTGTTTCATCTAAGTTATCAAATTTGTGAGCATAGAATTGTTCACAGTGTTCCTTTATTACTCTTTTAATGACCATGGGATCTGTAATGATGTCCTCTTTTTTATTTCTAATAGTAGTAATTTCTGTCCTCTTTCTTCCTTAGTCTGGCTAGAGGCTAATTGATTTCATTTATTTTTTTCAAAGAACCAGCTTTTGGCTTTGTTGACATTCTCTACTGATTTGTTCTTAATTTCATTGATTTTGGCTCTTGTTTTTATTATTTATCTTTTTCTTACATTGGATTTAATTGCTCTGCTTTTTCTAGTTTCTTAAGGTGAAATTCAGATTATTGATTTTTGGTCTTTCTTCTTATATAGTTCCTACTGGACACTGGTTTTGCCTCATGCTACAAATTTTGATAAATTGTATTTTTATTTTCATTTAGTTCAAAGTATTTTAAAATTTCTCTTGAGATTTCATCTTTGACTCCTGTGTCATTTATAAGTGTGTTGTTTAATTTACAAGTTTTGGAGAATTTTCCAGCTATCTTTGAGCTATTGAGTTCTAGTTTAATTTCACTGTGGTCCAAGAGGAGACACTGTATGATTTCTATTCTTTTCAATTTGTTACTATGTGTTTTATGGCCCAGAATATGGTCTGTATTCATGAATTTTCCATGTGACCTTGAGAAGAATATGTTTTCTGCTAATGTTCAATGAAGTAGTCAATAGATGTCAATTAAGGCTAGTTGACTGATGGTGTTGTTGAGCTCAACTATGTCCTTATTGATTTTCTGCCTGCTGGATCTGTCCATTTCTGATAGAGGGGTGTTGAAGTTTCCAACTCTGATAGTAGATTCATCTATTTTTCCCTGCAGGTCTTTCAATTTTGCCTCACATAACTTAATGGTTAGGTTCATATATGTTAAGGACTGTTGAATCTTCTTGGAGAACGACCACTTTATCCTTCTGTAGGTGAACCTCTTTGTTCCTAATAATTTTCCTTGCTCTGAAGTCTTCTCTGTCTGAAATTAATATAGCTACTCCCATTTCTTTTGATTAGTATCAGCAGGGTATATCTTTCTCCATATATTTACATGTGTCTTTATTTTTAAAGTGAGTTTCTTGTAGATAACATATGCTTGATTCATGTATTTTGATCCTCTTCAATGGTCTCTATCTTTTAATTGGTGTATTTAGACAATGGACATTTAAGTTATTGATACAGTTGGATTAAGATCTTTCATGTTTACTACTGTTTTCTATTTGTTGCCTTTTTTCTTTGTTCCTTTGTCTTCACTCTTTTTCTGCCTTTTGCAGTTTTAACTGAGCATTTTAAATGTCTCTATTTCCTCCCTTTTCTTAATATATCAGTTCTCCCCCTCCTCCTTTTTCTTCTTCCTCTTCTCCTTCTCCTTCTGATATTCACTGTGAGAATGTGCTCAGGTTCCTAGAGATTTAACTCAGAGAAGTGTGGGAACAAGCTTATGCCTTGGTCCCTATGGAGTTTTTGACCTTCTGACTTGTGTACAATGAACCTGCAACAATTTTTCAATTATAGTTCAGGTTACCATATGCCAGTACTAATCAATAGATTTGTTTAAAGATTACAACCCACCATATTCTGTGTTCTGGGAAATTAAGAAATGAGCCTGTATCCAGGCTTGGGAAAAGGGCAATGCATATAGCCAAAAAGCTGAGCACTGCTTGAGTTCAGACAGGGAGTGCAATTACCTCCCACCATATGTGAATGGCAGCCCTTGAATTTGCATAATGTGAACTTGCAGAAGGAGTAGTCCTGAAATAAGTCACAGGCTTAGGCAATAGTCAGATGTGTGGCATTGGGATGCATTATCAGAAATGAGAAATACTTTGGGTAAGGAATCTTGGGGAAAAAACTGGAATTTCAGAGATCCAGTGGGATGAGACTTCAGACTCATAATATTTGGTCATTACAGGGGAGGAAGTATGATAACCTCCCAAGGACTAGAGAAGTTGGGGACATCTAGCATACACTTGTCCATGCTCCTCAACCACTCCCCTCAATTTCATTTCTCCTCATTTCCATCTCTCCTCACCACAGCCACTTTCACACCCCCTGCAGGCTGGTGGCCCCCACTTTGGCTCCTTCCCCTCAGGCCAGCTCTGCAGGACACTGAGATCTCTTAGTGAGATCCTGGAAAAACTCTCACCCAGCTCCTCTTTCTCATCCTGAGAATCTCATCAACCACAGGCTGTTTTGTTTCTAATTTGTTGAAAAAATGGGAGCTAAGAGTGCTGAACTGAAAAGAAATAAATTTCAGATATATGGTCTTATTTTGCAGCCTTGTATTCATTTTTTTTTTTTTTTACAGAAGCTAAGGTGTGTATTCAATCAGATTCCAAGTTTCAAGAAAAAAAAATACACATATCAGAGGAAAAAAGATTGAAAAACAAGGGTAGGACTTACTTTAAAGTCTGCTAATTATTGGTTGGTGATTGATATCCACTTTGGTCCCCACTATCCACTGGAGGGCCTCTCCCTCTGCTGCAGTGGTCATGTCTTTGAGTACTTTCAATGTCTCATAGAGGTCTTCTGCACCACCCAGTGTCAGCTCTCGCTGCCCCTGACAAGCTTATTACTCCTCTTTGTCAGTAGCCACACTATTTGTTCAGGGCTTGTAGCTCCCTCTTGAGATCTAACAAATTCAGAGTTTTCTCTCCCTCTAGCATTTGCAGGCACTCTGCTTCAGAGGTCTCTATGTCTAATTCGAGGGCTTGAATTTTGTTAAGGAATAGCTGTCCATCCTCAGTTTGGGACTGCAGACTATCACTGTCTCTGCCAATAGCACCCATGCCATCTAGCTCATTGTCCACGTCTGCCAAGTGAGAAAACATTTCTCAGACTCAGCAGTGAAAACTGCTTTGTGTTCCAATTTAATACGGGCTTAATCTCTGATGAAAACTTTATTTTTAACCTGTGTGATAGAATATTTCAGAGTGAAAGCGATGTCAGATTTTCCAAAGGAGGTTTTTTGGATGAAGTGATGTGCTGATAAATACATTCAAGAGCTACCTTCCTAGCTCCAAAGTATCATATGGGATTGTACCTACTAACACGTGGTACACATTTATTGCATGTTAGTTCTGTGCCAGCACTGCCATGTCACTAGGAATGATCCTTGATAGCTCTCTTCTTTATGTCTCATTAATGCTCCATCAGTAAGTCCTAATGATATTAATATCAAATACCTCTTGAGTCACTCTATTTAAATTTACTTCACCTTCTCATCTACCACCTACACTTTGGTCTACTACAGGTACAACTCAGAGATATTGTGAATTCAGTTCCAGACCACTGCAGTAAAGTAAGCATTGTAATAAAGTGAGTCATAATCTTTGTGCCCATTTTGATCCATCCTCCAGATAAAATGCCAGAAAGATCATTTTGAAATACAAGTTTGATCATAGCTCCTCCAACTAAAAGCACTTCAGTGGCTAACCATAGTTCTTAAGACCAACATCAAAATACTTAACTCTGCATAATCTGGTCCTACCCTTTTCTCCAGCCACTTCTCATTACCATCTCTCTCATTTTCTACATTTCTGTCGACCCACGTTATTTCAATTCCTTCTTGACAGGACATTTTCTCCCACCACAGTTCATTTGCATATACTACTCCCTCTATTAGGAATGCATTCCACTCCCTCTTCACGCAGAACCTCCTGCTCATCCTTGAGACATAACTCTGAAACTCACTTCCTCAAAAAGCTTTCCCTGGTTCCCCCAATGAGGTGAGACCCCACTGCTGACTCACAACACATGTTCATAGTACTGCCCACTTTCTTTGTAGCATTTCACATGGAGGCAGTTTGAAACTTTTTATTTATTAGTATCAAAATAATACATGAAAACAAGCTGGATAAATCTAACAAACAGAAAACCATTCTTGAAATCCAACTTTATAATTTTTCACATGATGAACACACCCGTATGTGTTCAAGGCTGAGAAGCAGAGATCCTCAGTATCCCAAAGCCCTACTTCCTGGTAACTACACCTCCCCCAAGGGAAATGGTTGTTATTTTGATTTATAATACATAAGAGAATTTTTGTTTTGAAAAATTTCTATAATTCACATAAAGCATAAGGCCCCAGACCCTTTCCCACAATAATTTTGGTATGTGTTCTCTAACCCTTTTTTTGATACATGTACACACACGTAAATGATGTGTATGTGCAAGTGTGTACTTTTGTTTTATCATCATATCCTAATTTTACATTGATTTGTATGACAGTTTTATTTTCTGTCTCTGCCACTAAGCTATAATCTCTACAGCAACTAAGCCAATGCTGGTACTTGCTCGTTGGTTTCTCCTCAGCAGCTAGTGCAGGCCAGGCACATAGCGCACACTCCACAAATGTGGTAAATAAATGAATGACTATGCTAGATGCTGGACCACAAGAGTGGACAAACAGGTGAACGGCCCCCACTGTCTTCTGGCTTACAGAGTGTAATTGATAGAAATTTCTCTCAAAGCTTCTCAGAAGTAATGTTCTAAAGCCACAGTCTCTGTTCTTTCTCTCAAGATGGCCCATACCTCAGAGACCTGTTCCCTGCTGACTGACACACCTACCCTGAGTTAAAAAAGGGGCCTTTCCTTGGCTTCTCCACACACCCTCCCATGCTCCACTGGGCTCAGCCTCAACTCCAGCCTCATTGTGTGCTTGTCCCAGCTGGGATCTTCCTTCTGCTTTTATCTTACAAAGCTCAACACATCCTGTAGAAATATCTAGAAAGACAAAGGTAATGGTAAGGGCTTTATGCTTAGGAGTCACAAAACAGGTTCAGCTCCTAACACTTTCACTTTTCTAGCCAAATCCCTCCCCCCCCACCACTATTCTGGGCCTAAGTCTCCACATTTGTCAAAGGAAGAGGCTGGACTGACAAAAATTCTAGGGTTCCTGTTAGCTCTAACATTCTATGATTTTTATGATGAAAGGTACCCGCGTCTAAGAGTAGACAGCTCATACAGATGGTCCTAAATCTCAGAGATGATTTAATTCCCCCAAGGGAGGCTTAACGCTTCTGAAGGCCTATTTGGTTTCTTCATTATACTGGTCAGTCTTACTCCAGCCCTCCGCTTCACTAAGATATACAGCAAATAGCAATAACAGAAGGTAGGCAAACAGTTCTTTGGGCGGGTTGACATGGATGATCAATAATATCCTTGTGAAAAAAGCTCTTTCTTTAGAAAATTGTCTTTTGAAACACCATGACCTGATTTTTCAGGGACGGACTGATTACAAAGCCTGGGTTTTTTTTTTTTTTGCCAAGGCAGCGAGTTTTTGACTCCCACTTGGTGATTAAAGACTAAGTAAGAGAAAAGCAAAACAAGAAAAACCTTACATCCTTATCTTATTGTATCAGCCTGGATTGAGATCCTTGGGAACCGAGCCCACTGCCTGGAGCCTAGGCTAGTCAATGAGTGTATACTGGGGATTGACAGACCACAAGGACTTCAGATTTCGTACTCAGACAGCTTGGCAACTGGCAACACAAGGCCACCTGTTCTGAGCCATTCCAGGTTTCCTGGGGCTACCCCAATTCTCAGGTGAAGAATGACTTCTAGGGAGTAGGTATGACTTGTTCTCTACTCTCCTCACTCCCTGAGACTCTAGGGACCCTCCAGGCTTTGAGAATTAAAAATATGGGCCTTTATGCGTTCTGTGGGCCATTTTGAAGTTCACATCTCTATGTCACTGCCTAATTTAATTCTAACAGCAGCATTCAAATCAGATATTCTTTGCTCCATTTTATAGATGAGAAAACTTGGAGTCACTTGTCCAATATCACAGGACTACAGCAGAGAAGAATTAGGTTTCAACTCAAGTCTCAGGACTCTAAACATCACAATGTCAGTAATACCAAGAAGAGCTTCCAGGGGCTGCTGCCTCCTCTTTCCCTGGTTCCTGATTACAAGGAAAGTAACTGCCAGCCACGCTCTGCCCTCAGGGCCCCTTATCCATCGGAAATGAGGCTGATTGGGTACCCCTGGGGGGCGCCATATCACCAGGCTCTTGTGGGCTTTGCCTGAGGCAAGGAACTTGTTGCAAAAGCCAGTTCCTGACCCCTTTTCAAAACAAAGGAAGTGAGTGATGAAATTGGAAAGACCTGGCTTTGAGTAAAGGTGAACATGAGACAGCACACCTCCAAGTGGTTAAGAGGGAGAAAGTTCAGGGAAGAAGAGAGAGTGGGTTTTTGTTTTGTTTTGTGTGTATTGCATTATTTTATTCTAGAGTCTAGCTCCAAGCGTAGTACATAGTAGGAATGTAGGATAGACCAATAAAACAATGTGTGAAAGCATGAACCAATCTCATTGGAAGAAGCCCCTTGAAAGACACATTGAGGTTTCCCCTCAACCTCAAAGTGGCTCTGTCATCTACTAACATGCTCAGGCATTATTTATCTTCTAACATATATTCAAGATTAGTCCTTCTCCCAAGACTACAAGGTATTCTCTCCTTTACCATCAAACTTATAGAAAAGAGTAGTTAACAATCACCACCTCTAGTTTTTCATTATTATCCTCCTACTCTTGAACCTCATGAAGTATGACTCATTCATTTAGATCAGGACTGAATCTTATCATTCTTTTATTTCCAGCACCTGGTACATATTTGATGATATGGAGGGTCCCTCCTTTAAGGGGAGCCCCTGCATTCTCCAGATGTGTTTCTCCTACTTGCCCTGCCCACAAGAACTAGACACCCTGCTTTGCAATCTCTTCTATATTGATGCTTCTGGTTGGCAGAGTAAGTTCAAGTTAAAGCCCTAGGTATAGGACATAGGTGAAAAATATATTCTGTTCCATACAAAGGCAGAAATTTCACCTCCTCAGGCTTCTCATGAACTAATTGGTTTGGACCTGGAGTCAGCAATTGATCCAAGATCAAGGTATGTGCAAGCTAGACAATGGCCTATGAGGTAGCCTGGACCTAAAAGTTCTACCCATACAGGAACCAGGTGGCCCAGTTAAAATTTCTTTCTTCATGAGTCTGAATTGAAAAATATGGAAAGAACCAGATGAGAGCAGAAGGAGAAGCTGAAAGGTCATGAGAGAGAGTGGGGATCAGGAATGTTTGAAATAAGCCAGTGTTTTGAGGAATGAGAAACATTAATAAGTGGAAGTTCTAATGAAGGTAGAGGAAGGTGGGAAAACATAATAGGAGCAGAACAAGAAATCAAAGAAAGAAAATGAGAGAGAGCTGAGTTATATTTATGTTAGAATGCTAGTGTGAAGATCCATGAACTGCTAAGCCACTGAGACCTTAGCGCACGTAGACGGGGATCTGGAATCGATTGTTGCCAGTCACAGCTTTAGGGGACTCTGCCATACAATGGTCTCTCTTATTGGTTACCAAGAAGATTTGAGTTCCCCTTCCAGCCAATCCTTTCAAAGGAAATCCTGGTAACTAGAACTTTCCGGGAAGCCTCTGTTACTTGCAAGCACCAAACCCAGGTAGGTTATGCAGAAGTAGATGATGATTTAGTCTTTCTACAGCCCTCTGAAGGAAAAATTATCACTCCAGAGTTCTCAAAATGTTGTAACTGGTTCTTCTAACCTGTCCACAGGACATAGGGCAAGTTGAACTGCCCATTTTACAAAAACATGAAAAATAATTTTCATTCAAAAGACCCAATGACAGAAAGTGTCATGAGTCCTCAGCCCAATGTTCTCTTTGCTAAACCCTGCACATGTTATTGATCTCAGTAATATTTGCCATTTCTCTGCTCAGTTCTTCCCTTTTTCATCATTTATCTGGGAAAGCTGTTTCAGAGATGAGCTCCAAAAGCCTTAATACCACAGGTTTTAGGGAAATGCCAGTAAGAACTGGAAGGTCTATTATGGACTCCTTGAGGTTGTAACCAGTGTTCTTTTGAGCCACTAGGGTATAATGAAAATTATGGTATCTGTAGATATCGAAACAATTTGCCGCAAGAAAAAAAGCATTCAGTGACTGCTTGCTGTCTTATATGTTCTGCGGTCTGTGAACATGAATACCAAACAAAGAAGAGTTTAAGAACCCTGCTGCCCTACTGGACCACCTTCACCTTGGTTAGACAACCAAATTTAAAAAGCACACATGCTTTGCATTCTCATACCCTCTGCAGTTCATGCAGAGGTGGTCAGCTTAGTGAATCAAAACCAGAACAATAGTCAATCAAGTGTTTCTTAAGTGACTGCTTCTTCCAAAGAATTCTATTTTCTCTCCTAAGACTTGGCAAGGCAAAGACGGTATGACCTTTGTAAGAGAGAGAGACTTGAGATTCCACTCAAAGGAAAAACGCACTGATTAAATGAAGTCCAAAAATCTTATTACAAGTGGAAAAGGCCTTTAGCTAAATGATTTAGATCTAGGGCTAAAGCGCAGCTACTTTCTTTGTCATGTACAGATTCACTGTCAGCCTCTGCTGGACTTTTATCTAGAGGATGGGATGACTTTCAAAATCCTTGAATATCAGACCAAGTCCAAAGCAGGTTTTCCAAGAGCATTGTTTCTTCTCTTTCCACACTCTCAAAACAGTGGTTTATATTTGGAGACTATGAGTAGCTTTTTTGCAGAGGGCATTAAAATAATTTTTATTAACCTCCAGCCTCTAAAATTTACCCTGAACAAGCATTAACCAAGTAAATAGAGCATGCTGGCCATTTAATTGGAGTTTCAAGTTTCCTAATTTCATCTTCCAACCAGGTTACCAATTCTGACAACTTCTTATACAGTAATTTGAGGGGTCCCCCTGCTTTGGAGGCAATAAAAAAAAACAGTTAAAAAATCTGTATTCTATATTTAAAATAGAGCTAGGTGAGATCACTGATTTCAGCCCCTATTTCACCGGTTAGGATTTTAACCCAGAATGTATTTAGTTCGCTAATCTGGAGAGGGCACCAAAAGGAGGTTGACCATTTTTCTCGCCTCCTGCCATTTTTTTTTTTTTTGGTCTGTTACCTTGTAGATAGTACTGTGCAGTGGTTAAGTGAATAATTTCCCTGTTAGAGTGCCAAGGTTTGAAGCTCTTTCCTGCAGCTTACTAATTATGTAAACCTTGTAAGATGATGGGAGAATAAAATGAGTTAATTGTATCATGTGCTTAAAACAGTGTCTGTCATATAGTGAATGCTTATAAGATGCCAGCTAACATAATTGGTCTCTCAAAAAGTTCAGTGGCTAGGTGAGGCACCCAGCACTGGGGCCTCATAACCCAAATCAGACTACTCTCCCCCGTCCTCCAAAAGCTCTTTCTAGGATTGTGAGAGGATACCTGCCAAGGGTTTAGCACAGTTTCTAGCACATTGTGCTTGATGAATGTGTTCTTACAGTTTTACAGGATGGAGAAATGGTTTTCTTCAGTCTAGACTACTTACTGACCAGGGAGAAAAATGGTACTGAAGATTTTTATTTCAAAGTAAAGACATTTTGATATTTGAAAGTACTTTTGTAATTTATACAATATTGACAATACAATGATTACCAGAAAAGTCTTGGACTATTCCTTCTTTTCTGGAGCGTGTTTAAGGGATTTCCACAGCAATATCTATCAACAATACTTCCACTTAGCAGGGGAGTCCAGACCAGAACTATCAGCTTAACCATGTTGGTTAGGAATTATGACTACTTACTTGGTATGAAGGATTGAAAGATTCCCATCAGAATCCATGTTGGCTTTCAGCACTCAGTGGTTATCATCGTGTTCGGTAAACCCCATATAAATCTCAAGCCAGAGTGAGGGGCCACATTATCAACAAGTTTGCCATCATAAAATACTGAATAAACAATCTCCCCTAAGTGCTGTTTAAGAAGGTGACTGGAAAAACTGTGGTCTAGCTGACAGTACAAATCAAGGTTTTGGAGCTCTAAGTGGAACAAAGTAGGCTGGAAGCTTATTCCCAATGAGACTTCTCTTTGAGGAGCTTCATGACACCCTGGTCATTCAGTCGAAAGATTCTTCTGCCCAAGATTCCAATAAAATTTCAATAACCTCATCTCACTGGCCTGGCTTGAGTCATGCCTGAACCATTCCACTGTGGCCAGGAGGGTGCTGGAGTGGGAACAAATTACTCAGTTTGGCCAGATTGGGTCATGTGCCTACCTTGCAATTTGGGAGCAGGCGTTAGCCCTATGCAAACCACATGAACAGAAAGAGGATGAGGGAGGACAACCCAAGGAGAATCTGGGTATTGTTATCAAAAGAAAGGGCTATGGATGTTGGGCAGGTAAAACCAAGAGTTATTTACTCTACATGGCTCTCCTACTACTCACTCTGTAGGATCGTAGTACATCACTTGACCTTTCTACTCTAGGATACAGTTTTCTTATCTATATAAAATGAGAGATTTGGGCTAGAGTATACATAGACTCCTCTGCAGGGCTAGTAAAACAGTTTCTTGGGCCCCATTCTCACAGATTCTAATTCAGTAGGTATGAAATGGGGGCCAAGAATTTGGCTTCGTATCAAATACCTGGGTGATGCTGATTTAGGGACCACACTAAGGGTGACACAGATGATGGCTTAGTTTCTGGCACACAATAATGCTGGGAATGGTTAAAAGTCTTCATTCTGAGGCTCACAGCTAGAAATTCTGCTTCTGCCCCCATAATGGGAAGGGCAGACCTGAATTCTAAACTTGGCTCTTATCACTGGAGATATTGACCAACTCAGATCTGTCACTTTAGTAGTCAGTTATTCCAAGTAGGTCACAATGGCTAGATTGTGTGGGGTGAGAGGAGGAAAAACTTCTGCTTCTCAATTCCAGAGCTCCCTGGGGACAAATCCTGTCTTACTGATCCACACTGGTCTTTATTCAAATTTCTGCAAGGCAGTCCAAGAGTACAAAGGACCCTCAGGGAAGCAGTCGAGCTTTCGGGTAAAGGACACCCACAGACATGAACTCCAGTATTCATTCCTTCACTCATTGAAGACTGTGTGACCTTAACCTCTCTGTTCCTTGGTTATAAAATTAAGTGCGTGTAGGGCTTTGTGAGTTGTTGTAAGGATTAAAACAAATGAGATTATGCTTAAGTAAAAAATTTAGTGCAGTGGCTGGCACATGCAAAGTGAATAAATGTTAGCTACGTAAACTTTAGGTTCAGGTCCAGGATGCCCCCACATACCTCATAGCTGAGTTTCCCTTAATAAAGTCTACTGACAACTACCCCCAATTATTAACGTCTTCTTAGTTGGAATGTCCTATTCCTCTACTCCTACAGTTGTGTTTTCTCAGGGTATCTGGGTAAAAGGTGTTCTGGGGTCAATGTGGAAAATGCTGGGTAAAAGGAGTTTGTCTTAATGCTGGTCTTCTCAGAGTCTTTATTATAGTACTTTGCATTGGGAATCTCCAAGAGGCACATGTGCTATTTGGTGGTTCCCAATCCTATTGGACCATACAATCCTTTATTTCAAAGAATGCCTATTAACACATATTAACATTTTCTGACACTCTGCAGAATGCATTCTGGGAAACTCTGCTCTGGAGCTAAACTGTCCTCAGAAGCCTCCACACTCTGATGCACAGGGATATTCAGAGTTGTCCTTGAGTTACTGTGAATCTACACTGAATGTCATGGTAAGTGTTGTGTCATGATTAGCTGGGTAGTTTTTGTACATTACAGTATGCTCAGAATTGAGAATCAAGGTTATATTTTGGCAACGGTTTAGAAAATCTCTTTTTGACCAGAGGAGGTAAGCATTTCCAAACTAAGGTGCTGACATTCCAGACTCTGTTCTGTTGCGGTTTGAGGAGGTAGAGTGACTGTCCTTGTCCTCAGTGAGAGGAGAGGTGGAAGAATAGTTCTGACGATGTGGAAGGGAGTTAGTGGGTACAGGTAATACTTTGCATTAGAGTAGGGAGGGCAAGGGGCTTAGGCAGCACCTATCCTATGTTGCTGATACCTGTTGTAAGTACTTGCAACATCACCAGGTTATCTCCTAAAAAATTATTAGTGTTCTAAGTCAATAGCCAACCTTAAGTACAGTAAAAATTATATAAGATTTACCTAAGTCGTAAAATATGATATTGATGATTAAATCAGGAGAAGTATCTGCAATAGCACCTAATACAACTGGGATCTCTGAAAAATGAAACGTGGAGGATACATGGGCCTATTACTCTAATTTGAAGTATCTTTGAGCTCAGTGAAACTGCCATGTCAGCCTACTTTCCTGGGGTTATGTGTGATTTGCTGAACTCTCTCAAGAATGTAAAATAAATTAAAAGAACTGTGGTAACACTACCACAAGCCTCTGTTCCCCACTCCATGGGTCTGGCTATCTCACCCAGTTAAAAGAAGTTGGACTTTAAGGAGGCCCTGAGAGGACACAAGCTGCTCACGTTTGAGTGCTCATTATTTTAAAATAAACACACTGGTCTACCGCCAGCAGCAAGGCTGTGTGATTCCCCCGCCTCTCCCACTTCTCAGGGCTCCAGCTCCAACCAGCTGGCCTGTATCATCTCTCCATTAATGCAGGGTTTGAAAAGCTCCACCACAGATGGACTTGAGATTGGGAGACCTGTCACTTATATTTACTGAACTGCATTGATTGCATTTTTGAGAGTGTGGGACACAAAGATGCTGCAAAAAGTGGAAAGTGTCTTTAAGGTGACAGGCATGACTCATGGGGTCTCTGCCAAGGGAGCCTCCCACAGGAAACTCCAGTTACCCCAGGGCAGAGGTGACTTTTGTGACTCTTTATTGAGCCACTCCTCCTACTGCCCCCTTCCCTGTCTCCGGCTTTCTTTTCTCAGGTCACAGATGGCCTCTAAAGACTCTAAGTGCTGAGCCCAGGCTGGGCTTTGACTGGCTTATCTCTCCGTGGTGTTTGGGGCTGCTGGTAACTGGATCAGTGAGGCAGACTCTCCCCAGGCAGCTGGGAAACCTTCAGCTCTCTTGGGCCTAGTTTGTTCTGACAGCAGGTTAGGCTTAACCAACACTCATCTCATTTCTGCGTGCCACTGAATAAGAGTCCTGAAAGCCACCACACAGAACTTCTGAGAGAAGAAGGGGGGAGGGCAAGGGAGCAAAGAAATACAAGGATTTAAAAAAGAAAAGTGTCAGCCCGGCTCCTCTGGAATATGGCAGGATTTGCTCAAGACCAACCAGAGGGAATCTGGGAACTGGTCATTTCAGGTGAGGGCTTAAGATGATACAGTTCTTAGAGAGTGACATTGGTATTAATAAGATACTTGGTCTGCTTACCCCTCTGCCTCACTGTTCAAAACCCGTCGTTCAGCATCTCTTTCCAGCAGTAGCATGTAATTGGGAGCAAGGATTTAGGGACTCTGGGGCCCATGGAAGAGCCCAGAGGAGCCTACCCTCAAGAGGCTTACATTCTAATAAAGAACCCAGAACTGATCAATGCAGTATTTGTGGACAGATGACAAACCTGAGATGAGAGGCTGCTCTGTTATATTGTAGCAATGTGAATGGGTCAGTTATTTGAAACCAAAAGACAGTTCTAAACTGCAATCCCTCCAATACGCACAACACTCAGCATTGATTCACATCTGATGACTTGCCCACCTTTTCTCCTTTTGCGGCACAAGAATCCACATGAAGTAAAAACCACCAGTAAGGCTTTGTGGGAGAGAAGGCTATCTGCGTGAGCTCTTTGACGAGGGTCATTGTCTTTGCGTTGCAGAGGTTGAGAGTCGTAATTAGAACATAGGTGACTAGTAAATATTTGCTAAATGGCATTTGCTCACTGCTACCTTTCATTTGTGTTATACCTTTCTACTTTTACAAAACAGCTTTACATATTTATTCTTACTAGAAGCCTGTGTGTTACAGCAAATGTTTTTCAATTCTCTAGAAGGGAAATAATCTGAGGTACAGATGGGTTAAATGACTTGGCCAAGGTGACAGGGCAAGGGCGTGTCAGAGTGATACTTGAATCAGCTGCTGAGGTGGAGGTGGGGAGGGATTAAGGAAATGGAAGAGAATGAGACCTCCCATGTCCTACATTTATGTCCTTTAACTTATTCATAAGGCTTTAAATTTGTGTTTATTTGAAGCATTTTAAGAAATGCAAAGTTTTTTTCAGTTGTAAAAGTGAAAATAAATAATGATAAAGACCACCATATATTATCAGTGAATAAACCCCTTCCCCCGCCCCGGGTTAAAACTTCACTCTAAGACTTTTATTAAGCTGGCGAATAACAGTAAAACCACCAGACACCACCATTGGGCACAAACTCCATCAGAAATTATTTACCATAGAAACAGTTTCTTTTGCTAGGAAAATAAACATTTTCACCTTGTCACAGTACTTAATCTAGCAGTGGGGGATCATCACATCTGATAGTGCCCTGCTCAATTAACATTATCCTTAATTATTTCTGGAAACTGTGAACAACATAACCAAGTGGATCAGTGGCCCCATGCTTAATTTTATACTTCCACTATCTTGCTTATGGTGGCATTTTTGCTGTCACAGAGTAAATTATTAACACTCATGAACTGCAAATGGTATCGAGTCATATTTTTGTCACTATAAACAATTCTCTGAAAGCTAATACCTATCCCCTACATCATGCATTCTCAACAGAACTGAAATCGTTGCCAAGGGGGAAAAAATTGGATTTTGGAAAGTGAGGGGTGACAAAATCTTACCACTCTTTTCTAGATATTAAACACAAATATACCTATACTATACAAACTCATATACAATGTATCTGTGGTATTCAAATTTCCACAGGATGATGGGGAAAAAATACATATATTTCAAAAGGTTCCTTCTCAAGGAGGTGATAATAAAAAACATGTTGAGACACACTGCTCTAGTTATATGTTCTCTAACTTGGCCACACGCTGGAATCTCCCTGGAGTTTTAAAAATACTGACGTCCAAGCCACTCCCAGAGTTTCTGATATTATCGGTCTGGAGTGAGACCTGGGCTTGGTATATGTAAAAGTTCCCCAGATAAGTGAAAAGGGCATCCAAGTTCGAGAACCACTGGTCTAGGTTGCAAGTGGCTAAGTCCTGCCACCTTCTACCGCACACTATGAAGAATATGACTAAACCATCATGACATCCTTCCCCACAGAGTCCAGGTGTACCTTTGGAAACTTTTTCCAAACATTACTACAGTCAACTGGAGTTGACATGTGCAAGAAATTTATTTGCCATCCCTTTTCTAGATGGTCCCCTATGCTAGAACAGAATCCACAACAACACCCTAACGTTTTAGCACCCAGAAGTTTCTTATTGTTAGTATGTCTTATATTCTGTCATTATCCTATTTTGAGCGAGGAGAGTAAAGAACAAAAATTGATGGGGAATGAGGAGAAAGACATTTGTTGACTATCTAAATAGGATTATGCAAATGTATGTTAGGTTATGCCTATGAAGGGCTGACTGATATTCTGTTTTCTTTATAAGATACAAGAGGCACATTGCCTCTTTCCGATATGACCAGACATATCCACCAGCACAAGAAATAATTCCAACAAGTCTTATTTCATTGCAGGCCTCTTTGGGAGGATGGAGGTTCAGTTTTATGCTGGCACCTCTGGTTAACACGAATAGCATTTAGTAAGCATGGAGTGGATGAATATCAGCAATGACTGATATCAGATTTTAGTGGCATTAGAACAGATCTTCAAGTGGAATGTCAGATGAAATAATTTCAAGAGTAAGAGTTTCTGGTTAGTGCCTCTAATTTTAAAAAATGTCTGTTGAGGTAAATATAGATTAAACAACAAATGCATTCTGTAAGAAAATTTGGATACCAGAAGAAATGACAATTTTTCTTAAATTTGATGGTGAATAAAAACAAAACTTGATAATTAAAGGAATCCGAACTAATCTATTTACACATATATGTGTGTGTGTGTATGTGCATGTGTATGTGAAATAGTTTTTGTAAACAAAATGGCTGATGTTTAAAAAGATACGCACTTCATCAGCCATCAGGGAAGTGTGATATAAAGCCAGTAGATGGGCAAAAGATTAAAAAAGGTGAAAATGTGAAGTTTGAAGAGGATGCAGAATAATAGGATCTCTCATCTAGTGCTGATGGAAATTCAAAGTTGGTTCGATGACTTTGGAAAAAATAGTACAGCATTGTTTAGTAAAAGTGAAGATATACAGATCTTACACCCCCAGCAATTCCACTCCTAGGAATTTTCTGCTAGGGAAATATGCTCGCATGTTATCAGTGAACATAAACAAGGATGCTCATAGCAGCACTGTTTATAATAGTCCCAATAGAAAGATGTATATGTTCCCAGGATGGAAGGGATAAGTAACCGTAGGATTTTCACAAATGTACTACTATCCAGCAATCAAACTGATAAACTATTTCTATGCATGGCAACATGGATGACTCTCACAGGCATAATGGGGAGCAAAGACAACAATACTCCTTTCATATAAATTTCAAGAACAGACAAAATAAAATAATAGCACGTAGGGATGCATGTATAGGTGATAAAGCAAGGCAAGGAAAGAATGTCAGTGCAGTGGTTAGGGAAGGGCAAGATGGTTGTCATGATTAAGGAAGGGTACCCAGTGGGAAAGGTGAAGGCTTTCAGGAATGTGGTAATATTCTACCTATTGCTTGACCCAGCTCGTAATCACATATATGGGTATTGACTTTATAATTATCTGTAGTCTACAGCCATGCTACCCTGAACAAGCCTGATGCCATCTGATCTCAGAAACTAAGCAGGGTTGGGCCTGATTAGTACTTAGATGGGAGACCACCTAGGAAGATCAGGTGTTGTATGTGTAAAAATAAAAAAATAAAAAAATAAAAAAAGGATTGAAAGATGACAAGATCCTTGCAATCTGTGAGATCAACCAAGGGTTGCCTCGTCTAAAAAATAAATAAAAATAAATATAATTATCTGTAAAACATTTTTATGTACTTTTCTGAATGTATGCTATACTCACACTAAAAAATAATTGGTTTCTAAACTCGCTATTTTCCATATAACTTGTGTGTCAATGTATATAAGTTAAGCATTGAAAAAAAAGGTTTTAGAAGAGGAAGTGGAGCAGCCCCAAAATGGAGAAGAGCTAAACAATAGGCCTTGGACATTATCAGCAACAGGACAGCTCCAGGGATCATGGCCTAAGGGACTCTCTATAGGGTTTGCTCATCTGCTACCTTGATCAATTTCCTATGTCCTGGGTTTCCTTCTAAAGATCTCAGTTCCTGGAAAAAAGACTGAAATTGGCCTGGTCATGTGCCCACATGGTAATGTGACCTGTCCCACCAAGGCCACAGAGAGTCAGAGCAACACAGAGAAAAGAGAATGAAGAGAAAACCTCCTATACCCGCCACAAGCTGGACACTGTCAAAGCCAACAATTAGAAAACGCCTGGATCCAAGAAGGTATGTAGATAAGAATCATAAGCAAAGACAAGATTGATTAGTTTCTTTGATGATAATCAAATTGTTTCTGAAGAATTCATCCCACAAAAAGAAAGCAATTAATTTGCTTCATTACGTTGACCACTGGACTCTGGGATTGGAGAGTATAACTGATGTGAGAATGGCAAAACTTGCATAGAGATAAGACTCTTCCCACTGACAATACCCTAACTTGCCATATCCCTTTTCTCTGAGAAATGTGTGTGAACCAGAAATGGTCACTCTAATCACCCCTCCTCCAGAAAACCCAACTACAGCTATCCTTTATGGCTTTCTGTCTAGTGAGATCCATGGTGGTCAGAGTAACCAGAAAGAGGTAAAAGATAAGAAATGCCAAGAATCAGTACTCCTGTTTGCTGGAAACTATTTTGGTGGGAAATATTACCATCCCTGTAAGATCCTAACCATCTCTATTACTCATCTGTATCAAGCAAGATATTTTTAATTATCAAGATAATTAAAAAAAATACAAACTTCTGCATGTTAACATATCTTTCCTACAGTTCTACATGAATATTTGAGAGACCACTGATCAAATGGTGAGAACATAACGTGGGTAAACTGTGCAAATATGAAGCAGAATGAGTTGTCTTAGCTATAGAGACCAGTTTGGAGACTGTCATAATCAAATTAAATTAAGCATGAATATCTATATTCTCGAGTCTGGATTCCTAAGAGTGAGGGTGGGGTTACCTATATTCTTATTTTTTAAGCAGTCACATTAATCACAAAACACTCAAATACATGTTTGGTCTGCAGTTAGCACCTTTCCTTCTGGAGCCTAGAGTATTTCATAAACATTAGCTCATCAGCATTAATAAAAAAAAAATCACACCATGCTCCAGAGTTAACACTGAGTCCATTCTCAAAACTAAGACTCTACTGTGCTTTGAGCAAAGCCTCTTTTATTGATGACTTCTGCCGATTTAGCTGACATCTACCCTCCCCCATATGATCTCATTATTTCTGATCCATACATCCTGGCTGGCTTTGCCTCCTCTCTGTCCTAGGTCTTCCTGACACATAAACGTGATTGTTTCTTTGCTTCCTTTCTGGGAGTGGGCTTTAGTCCGGGCTAGACTTGGCTTTCGTGCTTAAGGACTGATTCCTAAGCCCCCCTTCTCCCCATCCCAGTGAGGGTCTAAAGCTTCCGGAGCACTTCATTGGGTGACCTCCTCCAGCCAGGCCATTTTTCTTGAGGGCTTCTCTTGTGGCCTTGAACAGGACTCTCCAAGCTGGGCCCGAGTGCTTGGAAGACAAGTCCCTCTGTTGTTGGAGACCCCAGGTCGTGTTGGGGCGGAGCATGCCTTTCACAGATCCAGGAGGCTGGGACTTGCATTCCGATGAGAGGGGAAACGTGCTGGGGAGAAGGCAGGCCTTGATGTATGCCCCGGTGGACAAAAGCTGCTACTGTCAGCTTGATTTGCCAGATCAACATTCATGAGTTCGACTGCTTAGAAAGAGGGATTATCTGCAAACCCGGGCCTGAATGGAAGCCATAAATAAGTGATTTCACACTACCAAGCAGGAAGAATATTCCCCCTCCTAAATTATTCTGGACAGCATGTTCAGACCCTCCCAGGTTCCCACCGCGAGCCCTTGGGGATGCTGTGCTCAAATGGTGGGCCTCTGGGGTCCTGAGCCTCGCATTGAGTCTCTGTAACAGGCCAGGGTGCAGAGCTCCTGAGCTGCGCCTGCTTCGCTTTCGAAGATCCACTCCGGGATTTTCTTGGTGCTGCTCCAGCGGCCCGTTCCAGGCCCAGGGGTCTCCAGACAAGATTTTCCCTCTCTCTCACCGTAGGCTGCCTGCTGCTGCGCGGCTGGGGTTCCCCCGCTGAACTCACCACGGATGCACATTTGAAAACATGCTCTAATGTGCACCCTGCATCAAAGGCGTTGGGAGGGTCTTTCATCAGCTGCCTGAGGAGGGACACGCTCCCAGCTACCCTTATTTGTAGCTGGGTTTACTCTGAAATGTAAATGTGCCCCCTGATGCAAAAAGAAAGGGTGGAAAGGTGGTTTTTTTTTTTTTTTTTTTTTTTTACATTTGGTACACCGCAATTCTCATTTTGCGTAGACCTCATCCATCCTTTGTGTATGTTTGGCTGTGTTAACCCTTTGAGGAACTTGATGCTTGAGTTTTCCTTTCTTCCTTGTAGTTGTCACTCCGTTTGTAGCCTGACTTACTTCTTTGGGCTGTCACGTACCCGACCCAGTTCCTGGAGGTAGTTTTGTAGCAGGATAGACACAGATGGACAGACAGATGTTGGGTGTCACCAGAGCTTTGAGGTATGGGGAGTGGGGTGAAGGCACAAGATGGGTAAGCTCCCAGCTGCCTCCTTAGTACTGAGTAGCCCACATCCTTGTGGTCCCCCGATCAAGCCTCCTGGAACCTTCGCCTACATCGCTGAGCCCCAGCTGCTGAGCTGGGAGGCAGCCTTTCCCAGGGGCTGCGGTGAGATGCTGGAGAGTAGGAGTAAATGGCTTAAGAGCTGTCTCTCTACTAGAATGGTGCTCGCTGTTTAATGCTGATGAATTATGGCAGGCGCTGAGCAGGCGGGTTTGGAAATGACTCCATTTTTGAAACCTTTTCCTCCTCTCCTTGGGAGCCCTCCCACTTTTAAAAAAAGATTCAACCTTTTCAGTGTGTGTGAGAGAGAGGGAGGGAGGGGGGGGCGCGTGCAGAGGCAGGCAGGCTAGGACAGAGAAAGAAAAAGGTAAACAGAGGAAAGAGGGGGGAACGAGTTAAGCTTTGTTCCTGGAAGACGGATTTTGAGGAAGGGCAGAACAAGGCAACAGGGAAAAGTTAGGCAACAAGGCTGTACTGCTGTACTGGATAGAGGTGAGGCCTGTAAGGGACCTAACAGGTCTTGGCAGATAAGGGTCTGCACACCCAAACCATGGGAGACAATAACATAGAGGAAAGAATGTGACATTAAGAACCTTCTGGCCTTGGGCTAGGCTGGGTACAGAGCACACCTGAGAATGGTCTACACTGTGAGCCTGGCTCATTGTAGACAAAGAACTCACTGATTGGCATGTGCTTTTGTGAAAACACACAGATGTTTGCTGAATGAATGTAAGACTGCACAGATGTCTGCTAAGTCTCCAAACTCAAGGAAATTGTTCCTTTGTGACAGTAATTCAGTCTGGACACCCAGGAGAGCCTAGGATTCAGTGGAGAAATCAGGTAACACCTTAACCAGGGATCAAAATTTATATTACCAGTGAGGGACAGATGGACATCACGTGTCTCTGAATATGTATGTACCTTCTATAGACTAAATGTCTGTGTCCCTCCGCAATTCATATGTTGAAATCTAATCCCCAATCTGATGGTATTTGGAAGTGGGACTTTGGGAAGTGATTAGGTAAGAAGGGTAGAACCCTCAAGAATGAGATTAATACTCTGATACAGGGGACCCCAGAGAGCTCCTTCATCCCTTCCAACATGTAAAAGACTCAGAGAAAATACTGCTGTCTGCAAAACAGAAAGATGGCCTTCCCCCAAAACTGAATTTGCCAGTGCCTTAATCTTAGACTTCTTAGCATTTAGGACTGTGAGAAATCAATTTTTACTGTTTATTAGCCACTTGGTCTGTAGAATTGTTGCAGTAGCCTGAACTAAGACAATATCCTAAAGAGGAGACATGACTCATATGATATTCAGCTGATAATGTATGGCCTGAATCTAATAATGATTAAATATCACACTCAACCCCAAAAGAGGAACATTCTATTTTAAAAAGGAAACGTGTTTTCAAAAATGTCAGTGTCATATAAAAGAAAGAAAGAAAGAAAAAGAAAGAAAAAAAGAAATAAAGAAAGGCTAAAGAGGTATGTCAACTAAATGCAATATATAATTCTAGATTGGACCTTGTACGAGGAGTATTATTGGGTTAGGTAGGCAGCCTCCAAAATGGTCCCTAGTTACCCCACCTCCTGGTATTTGCACTTTTATGTAATCAACTCCCCTGAATGTGGGCTGGGCTTTATTGACTTGCTTCTAATGAATAGAAAATAGCAGAAGTAATAAAATGTCACTTCAAAGATTGAGTTGTAGAAAAATGGCTGAGGCTTCCTTTTGGAGGGGCTTGCTCTCTCATTCTCTCCTTTGTAAGGCAGGCCATCTGCTATATTGTGAGCAGCTCTGTGAAGAGGTTCAGTGAGAAAGAACTTTGAAAGGTCTCTGGCCAACACTAGCGAGGCATTGAATCCTGCCAATAACTATGTGAGTAAGAATGAAAGTGGATCCTCCCCAAGTCAAACCTTAAATGAGACCACAGCCCTAGCTTATACCTTGATTATGGCCTGATAGACAATGAGAGACCCTGAGTCAGAGGACACAGCTAAGCCACATCTAGACACCTAACCCATAGAAAACGTGAGATCATAAATATTTGTTATTTGAAACTGCTGGAGTTTAAGGTAATTCGTTATACAGCAATGCGTAACCAATACACTATGTCGGTTGACAAAATTTGATGTAGACAGCCAGTTATGTAAAACTATTATATCTGAGGAAAGGATAGTCTTGTCAAAAAACAGTGCTGGGAAAACTGGACAGCCACTTGCAAAAGATTGAAACTGGACCACTCTCTTACATCACAGACAAAAATAAACTAAAAATATATTAAAAGCTTGAACAAATGACCTGAAACCATAAAACTCCTAGAAGAAAACTAAGACAGTAAGCTCCTTGGCACCAGTCTTGGTGATAATTTTTAAAAAGTGACACAAAGACAAAGGCGACAAAAGCAAAAATAAATAGGACTACATAAAACTAAAACACTTTCTCTGTACTGCAAAGAAAACCGTGAACAAAATGAAAAGTTGACTATGAAATAGGAGAAAATATTTGCAAATCGTGTATCTGATAAATTATACGAAGGACTCATATAACTCAATAGAAAAAAAAATCCAATTGAAAAATAGGCAGAAGAACTATATAGACATTATCCAAAGGCATACAAATGGCCAATAGGTATATGAAAAGATGCTCAACATCACTAATAATCAGGGAAATGCAAATCAAAAGCACGTCAGAATGAATATCATCAATAAATCAACAAACAACAATGCTGGTGAGGACGTAGAAAAAAGGCACCCCTCATGCACTGTTAGTAAGATTGTTAACTAGGGCAACCACTATGGAAAATATTATGATGATTCATCAAAAATTTGAAAATAGAAGTACCATTTGACCCAGCAATTCTACTCCTAGGTATTGATCTGAATAAATTTAAAATGCATCCCTATGATCATTGCAGCATTATTTACAATAGCCACCTAAGTGTCCATCGATAGAAAAATAATTAAAGAAGGTATATATATTCCATATGCAATGGAATATTACTAATCCACAAAAAAGAATGGAATCTTGCCATTGCTAGATGGATGGACTTAGAGCATATTATGCTAAATGAAATAAATCAGAGAAAGACAAATACCATATGATATCAGTAACAGTGGAATGTAAAAAAAACAAATAAATGAACAAACAAAACAGAAACAAACCCATACATACAGAGATCAAATTGATGGCTGCCAGATGGGAATGGGGGTTGGGTGAAAAATATAAACAGGATTATGAAGTACAAATTGCCAGTTATAAAAATAGTCATGGGGATGTAAAGCACATAATAGGAAATATAGTCAATAATATTGTAATAATTATGTATGGTATCAAATGATACTAGACTTATCGTGATGATCACTTTGTAAGGTATATAAACGCCCAATCACTATGTTGCACACTTAATACTAATACTAATATAATATTGATTATGAACTGTAACTGAAAAATAAATTTAAAAATATATATTCTCACAGAGCTGTTATGATGATCAAAAAATACATGGGAAAGCACAAATTAACATTTAAGATCCTATACAAATGCTAATATGATGATGATTGTGGTAGATTGCATATAGTCTCGATTCTTCTACCCTACCTTCATCCCAGTTCTTTTCTGTGGCTTTCATTTGGGGCAGAGTGTATTTTCCTACCTCTAGATGATAGGCCTGGCCACATGACTTGCTTTGGCCAATGATTTCCCTTTGGCCAAAGCAAGTCATGTGCCAGACGTGCTTGGAAATAGAGATGCTTGGAAAGTACTCCTGAAATTTGCCTTTCCTCAATTGTTTGTCCTATTTAAAATGTACAGCTACAGATATGATACAATTTTAACTCCATTAGCATTTTCTCTATCACCTAAATCTAGAAAATCAATAAAACAATAAACCAAACCCTGATTTGTAGTGTTTACCATTTTCCATGGTGTAAATACTCCTAACATAGACAGTTGCAAGCTACCTACATGATGACACTGGACATAAAGTTGGGAAGTGAGGTGTATCATTATATAGTACTTCCACCATATAGATACAATAGACTTATATAACTTTAAGAACAGTTAAAATAGATAAATAAATAAATTTATTATATCAGTGTTAAATTTACTGAAGTTGATAACTTTACTCTGGGTATATAAGAATATCTTTATTCTTAAGAAATATAGACTGCACACTAATGTATTAGGTGAAAGGCTATGATGTTTTGAAATATATATATAAATATGAGATAGAGATAGAAATAGAGAGAGATGAGAGAGATAGAGATGGGGGAGGAAAGGAAAAGAGAAGGAGAGGAAAAGACAACAAAGAGAGAAGTGTGCAAGCACAAAGGATAAAGCAAATAGAGCAAAATAAATATTTGTTGAATGAGTGAATGGTTATAATAGCCTCATTATTAATGCAAAGGTAACCCAAATTTCAGAAATTTTTAGTTGACATTAGAGGCAGCAAAGTTTTTGTTGAACACCACAATGTATAAAAACAAAGTTTTTAAAACAAGTTTAAAAACAAAGTGCTGGCTTCTAGGAATAAGAAGGGTGCGAGAAATAGGCTGAGTCCACAAAGCACTAAAATCTAGTACAGGGCATGTGATAGATACACATGATAAATATCGAAGCTAGTAACCATTTTCTAAGTGTCATAAGAGAGTTACAGGTGAAACTGACAAGCTCTTAAAATTAAGATGAAGGAATTTTTCTTGAGAATTGAGGTGACCAGGGAAAGCTTCCTGGAGGGAGGTTTAGATTATATTTTGAAGAAAGTTACCAAAGCTAACTGCAAAGTTAGGGGATGGGTCTACACAGAACTGCCCTCACTTCTGACACCAATTGCAAGTTCAGGGGACTCCCAAAATCACCCTCGGTTTTGGCATGTCACTAGAGAGGGACACAGGACTTATATTATATATTCACAATTACAATTTATTACAGAGAAAGGATACAGATTAAAATAGGCCAAGGAAGAAGCATAGGGCAGAGTCCAGGAAAAGTACCAAATGCAGAACTTCTAGTTATCCTCTCCCCAAGAGGAAGGAAAGTGTTATTTCTCTGGCATCGATGTGTGACCATATACAATGAGTTTTGCCAACCATGGAGGCTCACCCAAGCCTTGGTATCCAGAATCTTTACTGGAGGCTCCATCGTAAATGTACCACTGACTCCTCAGTTGGCTAATCTCAGTTTCCAGCCCCTCAGGAGTTCAAGGTGATACTGTATGGCACATAGTCCCCACCCAAAGTCACACTGTCGGTGTGGCTCGAAGCCTTAACCATAAATCATGCTGTTACTATCTGGCTGACCCAAGACCCTCAAGCAAACAAAGATACTCCTATCCGACATGACACTCCAAGGACTTAGAGATGACCACCCATAGGCTGAGGGTAAAACCAGGCCTCTCTTTGGGCAATGTTAAATTTTTTACTACACAGAAGAGGAGAATTTACATAAGCCTATGATCAGAAAAACAGTGAATCACCCAATAATGGATGATCAACAAACCTATGACTATATTGCTCCCGAAAAAGTAGGAAACTGTCTGTTTCGCCAATAATTTTTATTAAAATATCTGCTTTTGAGAAATAGAGGTGGATACTCAGGGTAAGCATGTGTGGGAAGTTAGATTGTTTGGCATGAATAGTCCAGATTGTTTATATTTTCTAAATAATTTCTTCAATTCTCTCAACATTGTCCATAATAGTGAGTCAGTGTGAATACTGAATATTTTTTGTAATTGAATGTGATTTTCTTGATTTCTCAGATCAAATGCTAAATGAAAAATGAATTCTATGTCTGTTATCTGTTAATGTGTAACAAACCACTCCACAGTTAATGGCTTAAACAACCAGCTGTCTTGCTCCTGATTCTTTAGGTCAACCATTTGGACTGGGCTCAGGCTGGGAGTTCCTCTGCTGCTTTAGCCTGGGGTCACTGGTGTGGCTGTAGCCATTTGGTGTTCAACAGAGCTGGATAATCTAAGATGGCTTCTCTCACATACCTGGTGGCTGGCAGGCTATCAGTTAGGGTGCCTGGCTTCTCTTCCATGGAACCTCCTAGCAGTCCAGTTCAGACTGTTCACATGGAGGCAACATGAAGCAGGATGATAGCAGAAGCTACAGGCCTCTTGAGGCCACGACAAAGATGCCTTGCCACTTTCTTTCTGCTGCATTCTATTGGCCAAAGCAATCCTCCAGATTAGCCCAGATTCAAGAGGAGAAGAAAGATGGCACCTCTTGACAGGAGCAGCTGCAAAGAATTTGTAGCCATTTAAAAGAATAGCACAAATCCTAACCACGATTTCTTTTTTCCCCCCTTAAATCTCTAATACAGCTTTGTAAATAGATGGCCAGGCCTTGGCTTCCCTGAAGAGAGGAGTTTTATGCTGCACAAGTAGAAAACAAAGTTGTTTTAACTTTCCTAGGTTGCTATTTAAAAACATTTGAATGACCAGTCAGTGTGTAGTGGTACTTTCTGAGTTGTTATTAATTGGTAGAGAATTTTTTTTATTTTATTTTACTCAGGCAGAGTCCTTTTATAGCGGAGAAACTTGCATCTTTTTGAGAGGCTATACAATGACTCCCTGGCCTGCCCACGATGAATATACCCGCTTTCAGGCCTGGCTAATGGAGCTGCCCCAGAATGCCGAACACTGCGGGGGAGGCTGCTTCACTGGGGAACAGGCTGGGAAAGTAATGCCCTGCCTGGTGGGAGAGGCTTCCCGAAACAACTTGAGCCACTCTATAAAGGAAAATGTTTAATCGATATTGCAGCCAGGCTGTCAGACAAGTTTAATTTCTAAGGATGGAGCATTGATTTGAGGATGAAGCATGCAGGGCCCAGAGGCAGGCAGGCAGTGAGTTAAGTTGGGTGGTGAGCTGTGCTGCAGGCTTTTACCAAAGCTTTGTGCAATGCAATCTCCCTGTGCCCTGGGACATGAATTTCCAGGGAAGTAAAAATGAATCACTCAAGAGCAGAACTAAAATTTCAGGTAGTATAAGTTGTCCTCCATGATCTTCATCGATGCAGACCTGAGTCTTATAATAAAATTCTTTATTACTCCTGTGGTATTAAAATTTCATTTCTCCAAGTGACCTGTCCCTCTTCTGGCTTCCCAGGGGAATGAGCTATATTTGTCTTCGTGGTCAGTGGTTGGTTGGATGGCTGTATTTTCTGATTTCTACCCACTCAGATTTCTTTCCTGCTGTCCTGCCTTAAAGAGGGCTCAGTTTTGGAACAATCTGCCCTGGTGCCAAGGAAATAATTAAGAGCAGAAAGGAATCACCGTGCTCATATCAGCAGTGAAACATTCTCAAGGAATTAACCTTGGAGTTCTGCCAGTTGGAAACCATGGCAACCACAGCTTGCCCCTGGAAAATTATTTCTTACAGTAACCCTGTCAATCAGCACATGCTTTTTCCAGTTTCCAAAGCTGTGATCCTTAGGATATGGCAGTCCTAATATGGAGATGACTAGGTGTTTGGAGACCCAGGAAGACATAGCATTGTCTGTTCCAACTTAGAGTCCCTAGGCAAGTAATAATAGCTAGTATTAAATGACACTTAATATCTACCAGGAACTTTTAAAAGCATTTTATACATATCATATTAACTCATTTAATGCTTGCAACAGTCCCATAAGGGAGGAACTATTATCTTCATTTTACACTTGAGGAAAAAGACGCACAGAGATCAAGAAACTTGCATGGGATCATCAAGGCTGGCTTTTGAGCCTAGGCAGCATGCCTTGGAATCCATGTAAAAAACACTGTACTTTTTTGCTCCTCATTAAAGATAGTAATAGCTTTCTGGCTTGAGGAGAGACTGTGACACTTTGCCAGCAAGCTTTCTCCCCTTAGAGTATGCCGCCCCTTGCCATCTCATTGTCTTGGCTTGTTAAGATGCTTATATTCATCTGAGTCTAACTAGAACAACAGAAAACACTTCAAATATTTGTAAAAGAGGAAATTTATACTACAGGGCACTGGTTGCTCAGGTGATGGAGAAGTTGAGAGCCAAATATGGGATGTCAAGGTAAGCCAACACTAGCAACAGTAAGCTGGATAGCCATAGAAAAGGGGTTCTATTCCAGGAGCATGGTGGCTAGAGTCACCTAACATAACCTAGGACCACAGAAATGTTGGCTACAGGTAGCTGGAATCATAGCTACTGCCACTGGTCTCTTAAATCTCTCTTCTTTCCAGTTCATTCTCCATGCCACTGCCAGGATGATCTTTGTAAACTCAGATCAAATTCTATCACGTCTTAATGTCCTAGTTTACAAATCTTTGGTGTGTCTCCTGCCACCCCCACCCTCTTCCCCAGAGCACCTTTTATATTCTAGCATCTCTGAGCTATATATAATGACTTCCAAGGATACAACAGTTTTCCATTGTTTTTGTCTTTGCTCAGTATATCCACTCAGCCTTGAATGCTGTGCCAGTCAGGGACTTTGCTAGAAAAGATTGAACAAACTGATGTGCCAAGGGACTGCTGTATGAAGGGGAGGTTGTACAGGAAGGGGATGTGTAAGAGAAGAGACCCTCAAGGCCTAATGCAGTAGCATAGGGCCAGCCGCAGTGGAAACATGCTACTCCTACACTGGGCTCTTCTAGGGAAAAGTGTTTGCTGGGATGCAAAGGGGGAGGGTCCTGTAGAGGCCACCTTAGAGGAGCAGTGACCTTTGGTTTAACTTTAGTTTGAGAAACAACTAACCTGAAGCAACTTCTCAAGAACAAAATCAGAGAAATAAAATACCCTGACCTCACCCTCCTCTACCCGCAAGCTCCTGTGGGGGTTACCCATTGACTAGTCACAACTTAAAGCCAAAGGTCAAGAAGCCTGTTGATATTGTTCATCCAGGTCTCTGGTTTCATCATCCCAGCAGAATAGTGAGAAGGTTGGGATCTGGAGGGGTGAACAAAAGATATCCAGCACACGTGCCCTCTCCTGACACCTCTGCTGCAAATTTCTGCATCCATTCTTGAAGGTAAAGTCCACACATTACTTCGCAGTAATACCTCCAACTCTCCCAAGCTGGGATAGATTCTTGAGGTCTCCCATAGTCCTTTTCATCTCTGGTGTCTGCATTATAGATGGTGCATAACTAGTGCCTGTTGATCTCCCTATTAGATGGTGAGTTACTTGAGTACATGAATCACTTTTACTTATTTCTAACATCTGCTCCTAATTCTAGAGTATTTTTTGCACTCAAAAAATTGCAGTGAAAGAAATGAATGAATGAACATTAAAATTTCATTTCTCTAAGCAACACGTCTATCTTCTGGCTCTCCTGGGGAATGAGCTGTCCTTTTTTTGTGGTCAGTGGTTAGTTAAGATAATTCTAGTTCTCCACAGATGACAATCAATTAGCTCTGAAAAGGCATCTTCTTTCACACAGAGATGTGGCCTCTTTATGTAGGTTTTTATGCTACTAATTAAAAAAATTATTCGTAAAGGATCAGCCGACTACAACCTTTCTTGTATAAAAATATCCAGACCTGATGAACCATGAACATTATTCACCACACTGGTTATTATATTTCCAAAAGAAAGGCTCCAATAAAAACTCCAGTTTATACCCTTTGCCTTCCTAAGGAGAGGACGATGTTTCATTTTACGACATGATTTGTTGTCACATCTCTCCTGGGAGCCTTAGTAACTGGGATATGTAGATGAGTGTACATGATTCTTTCTTGACAACAGTCAAGAATGTTTGTAAACAGCTTCAGGTTCAGTTCTAGTGTGGACATCTACCCAGAACTCACTTATTTTTCTTTTGATTTAAAATTAAATATCAGCATGACAATGAGTTAGGAGCAAGGGGATATGTGGCAACATAGCAAACTGAAAATCTTTTTTGAGGAAGGGGATTTGGACCAGGAAAGAATCTGGGTTTTCCTAGTTCCTACACTTCAAATAAAAGTTCTGTTCTCTCCTTTTCTCTGGGCTGATTAGGATTGCTAATGAGGCAAAATTATGAGTTTTCTCCTGTTTGAGCTATAAAATGACATGATGTGAGGCAGGCACTTTTGTATTTATAGATTTGAAATGGCTGAGCTAGGGTCTTAGAGGTCATTTAATTCAATTCCTTCATTTTATGAATTGAAGGGAAAACCCCCCAAAAGTCAGAGAGGTTAAGTGACTGGCTCCTTGTCATAATTATGTTTATGGACTACTTTTAACCCTGGCTCATCTCACACCCCATCGCTTTCAGAGAAAAAAATTTCAAAGCTCATTCTCTAACGGTGTGCCTCTGATGTTTCATCCTTTAACATGAAGGATAGCACATTGCTCTGAGGTAAGATTCGAAGAACCCACATTCAACAGGAAGATGTGCTGAAGTAACGTCCTGGCCACACCAACTTCCTTTCGACTCTTACATCTCGGTTCTTCAGCATGCCCGCTAATCGGTGGCTCACAGACCCCACGCACAGGCTTCCTTTAATGCTTTTAGAGCAGAACTGTGAATATCAGCAAAGAAATATATGGTGCCATGGCTGTTTTCTGAGAACGCATTGGACTGAAAAATGTTTTGCTATCAGTAAGCCTCTTTGATTTTAGGACTTGTTGACAATCCCCCAAGAGCACCTGTCTGTTGATGGATACTGTAATCTACAAACAACACCCTACTCCTATTTGAGCTTTGAGATGACATGACTAACTACTTTATATATATCATTTATTTCATTTATACTTGTTTTCTTAAGATGATTTTAATGAGGGGGAAAGGGGACAAGGGAGGAGAGGGAGGAAGACAGAAGACTTGTATGGTGGATAAGGAGGGTTGATGAGAACTAAATATTTTACTGTCCTGGTTTTGTCAGCCTTGTAATTTGAGGAATTTGTTTAAGTTATTTATGTTAGTTTCTCTATCTATAAAATGGGACAGGCTAGACTTGGTAAACTTGAAACTTCCTCTCAATATTTGCATTTTATACTCTTCTGAAAAAAGAGGAGTCACGGCAATAAGCCAATGATCTATAGGAGGAAAACGAACTTGAGTATCCTTCGTATTTCAGTAATTTGAACTGCAGCTATACTACAATCCTTCTCTACCTCTTTCAACCAAACACTGTATACATATATTGACTCATTTATGTTATTTTGTTATATGGTTATTCTGTCCTCACACTAGAATGGTGATTTGGCCTACAATGGAGGCTTACCAGATGATAGATGAAAATGAGAGGTGACCTGCAGAAAGAATTAAACCTGGGCTCTGTAGACTCTGATGTCTACAAAACACACTGCACAAAATAAATGTCAAGCACTGTGTTTTTGGGCTGCTTGGCTTGTATATCATCTTGCTCACCATGCAGTTTTAGCAATTGAAATTAGTTGGTCTTTTCTGTGAAATACCTCCATTTCCATATTTGTTATTTTGGCAGGCCTAAAGTACTTCTGGCAAGTAAAACTAATCATCTCTTTCCCCAGTAACTATTTGTATCCACCAATATCCATGGAGACTTCTGGTCTTTGTGTAAAGAACCATTTGCTCTGTTGTGCCATTATGATTTCAGAGTTGTTTTACTATAGCATGTATTAGATACTAAACTGACCATTACAGCCAGAAGCCGGGCACGTACATGGAAAACCCTCTTCTTCTCTTTGGAATAGAAGTCCTGTCTCAATGTCCCATCAATACTCAATTTCAGCAGTTCTGCCTCTCCAGGGTTTCTGTTGCCATCCTGCTATGTTGTATTAGGTACTTCCCAACCTCCCAACTATTCTCCCTACCTCTAATCTTCCCTCACCTCTAAGTCATTCTTTATCCCGCCATTGGAATTAGCTTTGTAAACCGTTACCTGTAACATAAAACACACACTTATTAGGCATTTACACTCATCTGAAAAGAGTCCAGTAACCAGGCCAGCAAGTAGTTGGAAGAGGATGGCGCCCCTGGCTTCCCAGCACATACGCTGCACGCTACCACTGTTTCTGTGTGTGCCTGCTGATGGTCCAGCCCTATTCATAGTGAAGTGATTTTCTTTGCCACCCACTGCAAGTAACAATTTCCCTGAATTCAGAAATAGGGAGTTCAAATTCCAATGAAGTCAATCAAGACAATCTGCAACTCTAACTCAAAGTTTTTTTCAATTTCCTGTCTTGTCTTTATGAGTATTTGTCTACCTGAAGCAAATTATATTTGCACAGGGAATGTATACTTTTTTTAAAAAGGTGTTTTTAAATAGTAATTTTTAGTTTTTAACCCCGAGATCAAGGGATTTTTATTCATTTGAGTAGGTTCAATCAGTATGCAGACAGGGAAAACAACAGATAGGTTGTTTTGAAAAAAAAATAGAGGCATATGTGTATGTACATATATGTGTTTATTTACATAAATATATGTGTATGCACATATGTATACACATTAAGTGTATAATGTATAATAAATATAAGTAGATATATATTTTTTAGTTATTGCTCTAAATAAATGTCAAGTCTCGTGCCATTTTCTCTCACCTAATTAGGGTCAGCTTGCTAGGTACATAGAGTAACTTGCTTCTCCATGTATAACCTACTGTCCTAACACAGTGCTCATCCTACTCAGGACAATATTTAATTAGTATTTTTCTAAATAGATGTCTAAAATCATTCACTGTAGTTTTTCTCATACTGCATGTATGTGGCCTGCCTCTGTTTAGTGCCTCTAACTGGTGTTTATGGGACAAAAAGGGTCTGCCTTTTTGTCCCCTAGAGCTTCTGATGCTTTTGTTTAAAGATGGCGAAAGGCCAGCTAAACCACTGTTTTCCTTTCTCAGCTGTCTGCAGCCATGGGCATTTGTCATGTTGCTTAATGTTCTACTTCAGTACATCCTTGGACTATCCATTCACCCCCTTTGGCTTGGCAGTAACTGGCTGTATTTCATCAATGAAATGTATCAGGGCTTTACATAGCTCTTTACCCCTGTGAGTCACCCTGCATGGAAAGAGAGGGATGAATCAGAGATGATAGCACAGTTTAAGTCAGTAGCTGACTGGCAAGAACAAAGGCACCATACCATACTTTAGGGAGGGCTCTCCTGCCTGGTGACTCTGCCCCTTGGGGACAGGAAGTTTCTTGTGTGTGTCAGTGACAGTTATTTTTGTTGAACTAGAGGTGTTCTATGTAGTCCCCGATGACATGAAATCAATGTATTCCAAGATTTGGGGCAGTCTCTGGGGCTTGCCACCTCAGAGGAAAACACTGATTAAGGATTTTAATGTGATCTGGGAACACCCAAGACCAAACAATAGCATTGACCCAGTGCCGATATGTGGCTGGGTTAACTCAGCAGCATTCTGGGATCTACTGAGAGCTGGGGCTCTTTGATTCCTAACCTTTGAACAGAGGGGGAAAAAAGACTTGCTGGAAAGCCTTGATTCATGCTGTGGTGGTGATAGTAAGTTCAGGATCAAATGGCCACTTCATCTTCAAAGACTCCTGAGGCCTTGCAGCACTGAAGACTAGGGTAGGAAGTGCTATTTTAATAGTCATTTGATCAAAGACTCAAGTAACTTTTTCTAAGTGCCTTGTGCCAAGTAGATAGTGGACCTGTTTTCTCTGTGTAGACCCCTTCAAAACTGTCCTTTTAGAGAAACTCCAACTCAGTTGACCAAGGAATTGGACTCAGAAGTGACCATCCTTGTCTAGACCCCGGGTAGCAGGTGTTCAAACATCTGTCATCCACACCAAAGATGCATGCTCACACAGCAGGTGGCTTTGTTTCTTCCTCCAGGTACTCTTGAAATGACACAAGACCCATTGAAATGCTATGGTTTTCTCTGACTTCTGAGCAGCTGCAAATGAACCACAGAGGTCTTGAAAATGGTCCTGAAGAGGTGTCCAGGACACCCTTTCATACTGAGGAGGTATGTCAGGGCCTTCACCGAAAGATGATTTTATTGATATAACATTCCTTAGGTAAGCTGCCCAGATTCATTTCAGAAATCTCCTAGTGATTTTGTGATTCTTGATAACATGCCAAGAAGAGAACATCAAATAGACGCTTATGACTTTTAACATCTCTCTTTGATCACCTGCTAATCTCCTTGCTCTCAGCTCAGGATTGTCTGTGCACATCAAAAACAAGAAATCATAAACACTGGTATCCGGTAATCCTGATTCCCATGTACTGGGAGACTCTATGCAGAATTTAAAGCAGATTTGGAGGATCTTCTTTCTCCCTCTTTTTCTAATTTCATTACTTTGGGAAGGTAACTTTACTTCTTTGGCTCTTATTCAGTTTTCTCATCTGAAAAATAAATGGGTTAGGCCAAAAGGTCCCTAAGTATCCTCCCAGTCTAAACATTCTTAGCATTTTTTCCAGGCGTTACTCATCACCTGTCATAGTTTGCAATATTTGCAGAGTTCTTAAGGCAAATAAAAATTGAGATTGTTCTCAAGATTCTTCCATTTAAAAAGCACATTTAGGCATGTTATTTTATTTGATGTCATCCTAAAATCACATAAAGTAGGTTGTGTTGGGATAAATCTCTTTCTCACTTACAGATGGAAAATCTGAAGTTCAGAGAGGTTAAGTGACTAGTCTGTGATCTGCCTTCATGAAGCAGAATAAGGACTGAAATCAAGCTATATAACTCCAAAACCCAAGCTTTTTATTCTCTGTCCAGCAACTTACTTGGTTGTTTTGTACATCACTAACTAAAACTTGATTGTGAAGTGTCTGGGAAATTAAAAAGGCTGCTAAAATATTACATACCGCAAAGTTGCTGTATAGTCTATAAATCAAGCCCATATTCCACATTCCATGCCAGCTTTTTGATTTTGTTGGAAGAGGGGAGGAAGGTGGTGAGAAAGCTAAAGCTTTCACCTTATTTCCTCCCTGTTAGTAACTCCTTGCAGTCCAGGAGGTTCTCCCTTTAAAAACAAAATCATCTATGAGGCAGAAGCAGTTTGCCATCATAAGACTTTTGGAAGACTTACTGGGAAAATGAATCCTGACAGCTCCACAGACACACTCCTGGATCAGGCTGTTACACTGTTCTCCTGCATCTACCTTGCATTCTTCCAGGACAAAGCCTCAATAGTTTGAGAAAAGAGCTGTTTGAGTCAATACAAATAACCGTGACAAAAACCCAGGCCTCAGAGGTGACTAGTTTCTCAATGCTTTGCCATATCCTTAAAGAAGGATATGTAGGGAAGAAGATGGGAAAGTGGTTATATACCAGGCTCAGATTAGAGTCGGGCCCCAAGTGGGTGAGCTTGCAGAGAACTGGCCTGGGGTCAGATACTTGTAAAGGGGTGTAAGGTTTTTTTTTCCTTCCACAAGCACACTTGTTGAATGGAAAGCAGTCTAAAATTTCACCAGTCTTGAAATGAGTGCTGAAGAAAGAGTGCTAGTCTGTGAAAAAGATCTGGTTGGGCAAAGCTCTGGTGGTGAATTTATTTATATGGTCTTCCCTTTTCTCCCTCACCTGTAAAAGAAAGGTTTTAAAGTAGCATTCAACCAACACCTACATGGTGCTAACTGTATGCCCTTCACTGTGCCAGGACGATTGATGGTACAGAGATGGACAAGATGAAATGAATGCATTTAATTTGTAAAATCGTTGCCATGCACTTTGATTCTGTTTTTAAACCACCATTATTATTGTTTTAAACAGTCTATATTAATGTAAAATTATCCACATAGTCTTCTTTTTATTGTTTTTCATTCCAGCCTACATTTCTGTAATTCCTTTTGAGCTCATCTTTCTTCTTCCTGAAGAAATCTCTCTTCTTCCTTCCACAATTCCTTTCTTTCCTTTTGTAAATGCAGTTCTGCAATGGATGAAATTCTCTTGGTTTTTGTTCGACTGAAAAGGTCTTTATTTTACTTTCATTTCTGAAGGCTAGTCTTCCTGATTACATATTCCAGAGTGGCAGGATTTCTCTCTTCGAACTTTAACAATGTCATTCTTTTGTTTTTTAGCTTCTATTGTTTCTTTTGGGAAGTCTTCCATCTGTCTAATTTTTGCTCCTATGAAGGTAATGTGTCTTTTGATTTGAGAGTTTTTAAAATTTTCCCTTGCTCTTTGAGTTCGGTGGTCATATTATGATCTGTTTAGGTGTGGTTTGTCTTTGGCCTGCTTGTATTGAGTTTATAGAAATTCTTGAATTTGTGGCTTTATATTTTTCAAAAGTTTTGGAAAATTAGCAGACAGTCTCTCTTTAAATATTGCTCTTTCCCATTCTCTCACCTTCTCTGGGATACCAATGACAAGAATGCACAGACCTTATCCTTGTGTTTTATTTGTCTCATGCTCTCTTCTATTTCTATGTCTCTTTTCCGGTCTGTGATTTAGCTTTGATATTTTCTGCTGATTTAACTTTCAGTTAACCAACCTTTGGTTAATCAGTTCTAATAAATATACTTACTGGTATCTTAATATCAGTTATAGAATTCTCATTTGATCTTTTTAAAAGTAGATTTCCACTCTTGGTAAAATTCTTTATCTTGTCTACTTTCCTGAACATGGTCAAGCCAATGTATGATATTTCTAGCATCTGATTCATCTATGGATCTGTTTCTCTTTTCTGTTTTCATCTCTTTGTCCTTTTTTTTCTCCTTAACAAATTTCAGTTACTTGATAGACTCATGCTGTATGAACAATTGAAGAGGCTCTGCATGGGGTTATCTTCTTCCTCTGCAGGCAGCTAGACTAGGAGCAGTTCACCTCAATCCAATTAGTGACTAAGAAAACCTCAGTTTACTTCTGATTTTCCACCTGCTCCTAGGGTAATGTTTTTTAAGGTTCTCAGATGAGATCCTGAGGTGTTTAATATTGCTTATCCTAAACTCCAATTTTTGTCTCCCCTACACTAAGAGACTGCTACAAACTCTACCCTGATTTTTAGATGGTATTAATTTGTATTTTAAGCCTTTCTTCCAGTCGTCAGAAACCTAGATGGGGAAAAGGCCTTTAATTGTCAGCTCACTTCTCTGCTTACCCCTTCCTTCAGAGCTAAGGACCACAGAAGTCTTGGATGCGTGGGCAGCCCCAAACTTGAATTCTTTTCTCCCTAGTTCCAGAATATTGCTAACAGCCCATCTAGATCCTCTACCTCTTAGATGTCACCCTTTGCTTGGGTTCTTAGGCTCTCAAATCAGGCCGAAAACTTGGCATATACTCTGATGAGAAATGCACAGTGTAGAATGTTGTGGTCGTGTTAATGAGTTTGCCTTCTTCCTGGGATCTTGTCTCCTTGAATTTTGATTTTTTAAGTTATTCTTTAATACCTTGAGGTAGATGAATTTTTTTAATACAATCATTTTTGGCCTACTACAAGATATTCATAGTAGTAAAACAGCATCTAGAAGCTTCTAACAGGAATAATCAGGAGTGTGTTTGTGAGAAATAAGTATTTCAATACATTTTTCTCGAAGTTTCAGCTGGATTTTAAAGGAGATAATGAAACAAAAGTCAGGAAAGTTATATGCACATAAACAAATCCTTTTCATTCATTCATTTCTTAGAAGAAATATTTGTCATGACCTTGCTATATGCCCTCCACTGGAATAGATGCTATTGATGAAACAATAAATCCCTTAAACCATATAGGCTATGGGAATGTGCTGATAAGCAGGAAACTACAATATATTATGATTAAATGTACAAGACAAGAATCTGGGTGGAGCAATGGGTCTAGGTAGAGAACAATATAAAAACGAGAAAGAACGTTGATAAAACGTTAGGGAGAGATAGCAAGAAATGAGATAAGATGTTAGAAATAAATGACAGAAAACTATGCTTGGGGTAGAGATTTAGATTTGCACTCACTACATGTTGAGTTGGGCAGTATCATAGTATCACTGTGTATAAGGAAGACTATCCTCGAAATGTAATATTCAGATGGATTGGAAACCAAACCAGAAAACCACAGAGACAGAAACCTTTGGATTATCAGAGTATAGGAAAGGCACATCTAGAATCAGAACTTCCCCTAACTAGATTTGTAGAAACCTAATACTTTGGATCATAATCTATTTTCAAATGATGCTAAAAGATCCAGGTTCCATTTGGCTATCAACTGTGACCTTCCGATTTTTCTCCTCCCTTTTCTCTTTCACTCGTTATCCTATTTCTTTCCCTTTTCCAACTGTCCTCCCTCTTTCCTTCCTCTTTCTTATTTCTCCTTTATTTACATTTTTTTCTTGCTTCATTTCTTACATTAGAAGCATTGTCATTTGAATAGTTTGGAATGCTCTAAGAAAACTAATTCTGGGAAACCTCATGTCATCTCGAGATCTTTATAAACCAACACAGGTGTGTAATTTGCAGCCCTCAGGATCTGACCACCTTTTGCACTCCATTGTGGTGCTTGGCTAAAAGAACAATTATTTTTGTGCTGGATGTTTTCCCGAGTTTCTTTATTTTGTGTCTCTAAAGAGATAGAAAATTGGAGAATCAAGGTCATGCTGTGAACTCCTCCAAGGACTGTGACTAGAGCTGGCTTTTGAGAACACATCCTCCTGGATCTGTGTCAGCAGCTCAGTCAGCTCTGCAGAGAGAGCACCCCAGGGTCACTCTCTGTGCATTAACCTCAGTGGCTTGCTCTCTCCATCTCTCATCGGCTGTCCCTTTACCGTTGAAAGTACACACAGTTCAAATAATTAAACACTTGTGAGGCATTTTACATTTTCATGAATCAATCAGCACTGAATTATTTTTGAATATGCTCATGCAATATACTCCAAGTTTAAGTGTATTTTGCAGATGGGCATGGGCGGGTTTATTATGAGATAAACAAGGTTAGAGCTGGCCTCTGACTTGCAAGATCCCCTTCCAAGGCCCCAGGAGAAGCCCTGGCAATTTGTAGTTATATTCTTTTTCTAATGGCAGTCTCCCCCGGGCTCAACACCTAATTTTGTAAGCTTAAGAACCCACAATAACTGAATCTACCCCCTGGAGAAACTACAATATCCTTATCTAGAGATTTATAAAATGAGAACTAGTGAGACTTTTTTTTTTTTTTTTAATTGCCAGCTAAATCTATGGTCATTTGCATCAGATATTGTCCTGCCTTTATCCTTTCTTTCAGATGTGTAACTTTGGGTTCCTAGGCAGTTTGTTCCTCATATGTAGGTTAGTTCACTTTTTATAAAGAACTGTTTCTTGAGTGTGGTGGTCATAAGAACATCCTATAGAATTCTAGCTACAGGGAGCTTAGCTGATCCAGGGGCCAGCAGCTGAGCTCTGAAACCCGGCTCCATATCTGCACCAAGGCCATGCTTCCCTTGTGCCGCTTTCAGCCAAAAACTAAGTCCAGCAGGAATCATACCTGAGCAGAGATAGTTTTGGAAGACATAGCACTCTTCTGATGCACTTGGACACGAGGACTCTGTGACAGTATTTCTGAACCTTCCTGAAACTTCACAGCAGTTGAAGATAATTCTACTCACCTTCCCTTCCCTGTAACCTTTACTTGGGGTCAGACTCAAATAATGATCTCATGGATTTCCCAGCTTTCCCTGGTTTCTCCTCAACTTCTGTCCCATGGGCATTTCCCTTAATAAAATCCTTCCACATTGTTTTAGTAACTGCTTCACAGGATGCAAACTAACACTCTGAATTAATAGGAAAAATAGAATCAGCAATTAGAACCATTAAGTTTTGAAAATAAAAACTCATTGTTGTACACCTCCCTGTCTTTAACTTTTGCTCACACTTGACATTTCTTTTTCTTTTCCCCATTTAAATCCAGTTTATCGCTTGAAGGCCAGCTCCATTCCACCTTTCATGAAACTTCCGTCCTTTCCCTCCTGAATTCTTATGGTCCTTGTTGTGTGAACTTACACATCATGATAACCCCCTATCAACTGGTGGTAATCAACCAGCCAATCTTTAAACCCCCAAAGGCCTAGCTCAAGCTAACCACCTCCATGTGCCCTTTTCCTGCAAAGCCTGTAGACCAGTGTTTCCCAAGTTATGTTTCAGTGACATCAAGAGATAACGTATAGTTTAGGAGAGAAATTTTCATGGTCAAAAAACTTGAGGAAAATACTATGTACGATGGCTCTTTCTCAGATATTTAAATGCACATCAGTAAACTGAAGGCTTAGACAACCTATGGGAATGGCTTTAACTATAGTGCCCATACCTATTTGACTGGGGAAACATTTTTCCATAAAATTTCTATTAATGGCCACAAGATTTATTTTATTTTTTTTGGAACACAAATTGAGAATTATGGTTGAAGGTATCTCTTTCAGGGATGCATTTGTTTTAAGCCACCCTCCAAATATGTTTAATAGGGATAGGAAAGGGGCAAATCAGTTAGCAACATTGGCAGGTAGGGGAGCCTGTGGACCTCAGCCACGAGATCAAAAGGAAGGGGATCAAGAATAGAGGAAGACAGAGTGTGCAAGGCAGGACTTGAAAAAGCAGGTCTATGGGTGATGCGAGCTTATATCTCCTAGTTAATGTTTAAAAGGATGGCAACAGATTCTTTTCCCTTCTGCACTGGAAGCACATAGTCATCACTTGTAGGGAATACCCTTCAAAGAAGAAACAACACTGCTTGCTCTTCAGGCTCCCTGGGCATTCATACACTCTGCTTTCAGCTAGATTATAAAGCAAGATCAGGGAAAATATCTTATCATTCTTTAATCTACCTCAGCATTTAGCATGCCTTCATTTATTCATTCCAACGAATATTTATTTGCCTCTCCTATGTGCCAGGTACTCTTCTTGGTGCTGGGGATGTAGCAATGAACAAAACTCAACAAGGTTTCTGTTCTCCAGAAACTTACATTCTAATTGAGTAAAAAGATAACCAACCAAATAAATAAACTGAAATATAACAATATTAATAGCAAGTGCTATGAAGAAAATATATCAGGATAAAGGATTAGAGAGTACATTAGGTAGAGTAGATCCCTAATAATATTGACTGGTTGGTTATGACCTTTTGATTGCTTCAGTGACTGCTGCCTTCAAAAAGAATGTAACAAGAGGGAAATGCAATCCTGGCTCACACAGGTGTTATTTTCTAAAATATGAGAAAATCTCAGAGTGGGCAATACTTCAATGTCCTATGTAACCCAGTTCCTGCTTTTCATCAGCCAGCAAAGATTCAAATGTTGCATCTCAGCTGTCAGAGCTACATATTTAGCACTATTCCTCTTGGTTTGAGCATCCTGAAAATGCTGCTAGCTTTCCCACCTCCTCCTACCCAGTACCCCCTTGTAATTACTGCAATGATTTCAGATTAAGATGTTAAAGTCAAAAATGTTTGTGAAAAAAATTGGCAAGCTGTCATTTCTGAATACCCAGCTGAATTACCAAATGAATAATAATGCAAAAATGCTTACTGAAAGAATAAATAAAGGCTCATTGTTGTGCAATAAATCCTTTTCTGTAAAACACCGCTGAGGAAACTGGCTCTGGGTTTATCACATTTCACTCCAAGTGTTTAGGCCATTTTATTTAATTCTTTTCTGTGCTTTATTCTTTTCCAGAAGCTGGTGTACAGTCCTACCCTATTGTTCCTCATGAAATATTAATGCTACAGGAGTATATGAGGGAGAGATGCCAGCTACAGGGCTGTTGATAAGAGCTGCCAGTGACTAGAATAAGTGATTAGTTTAGAAGGTGTCAGCCAAAGAGAAGTGTATACTCTGGGCAGAGTTATTTCATTATCTTTTAGTCAAAAGAGAAGGCTTTTATTTATTTATTTTAAACCTAAACACCTAGATTTAAGGGTATTTATCTTGCGCATAGCAGGGCTGATCTGCTTCTGTAAAAGGGGATGGATACTGAAGGTGATCTCTTTACCACACAATCCACTAAGGACATAAACGTATCTGGATCTCTCTGGAAGGCTCTGCATAGGCCCTTATGTTTGGGGCAGATCTTGAGCTATACTGTAAACCAGAGGTCATTATCGCACCTGAGGAATTGGCAAGGCACATCTGATAATTAGGTAATTAGGAAACTGATACATAGATTGTAATCTCATTTGATTCCTTCTAATAATCCTTGGAAGTAGGATTATTTTGCCTATTTTAAAAATGAGGCAGTTGAAATTCAGAGAAGTAATTTCCCTCAGGTCACATAGCCAGCAAGGGGCAGATCTCAAATTCACAACTAGGTCTCCCTGACTCCATAAGTTTGGGCTTTAGTCACTCTTTTATGTGATCCTCTCTTCTTGCCCAGGCTCAGAGAAGAATAGACAATAGACATCTTCCTTTCCACGCCTCATCCTTTACCAATGGCTCATTACTATTTCTTATGTGAACCTTCCCAATGACTTCATTTTTTAAATAGACACTTGTCAAATCAAAGGTGTGCCTTCCTAATAGCAGGATTGACTATAGAAGTTTTTTTTGACAGTGTGGTGGTAGAGCAGGAACTATCGTGTAAATGCAGTTCCCTGAGCTGCCTAGTCTTCTTGTTCACATTTAGATTCAGCTTATATTTATCAAGCCTTTAATAAGAGCCAAACCCCATGCTGCTTTTCTCTTTCCCCTACCACAATCAAGGTATGAAGGATAAAGGCAGCCATTTGAAAGTGCAAAAATGTTTAGTTCATACTGCTCTTAACAAGACCAAGTTAGGGGGAAAAGTCTTTATATTCTGTTCAGTAATTTTTACAGTGTTGAAATTCCACATTATTTAAGTCCTTGGCCGCTGTGGAAATTGCCTACTCATTCCAATTGCCTGGTGTTTACTGATCAAGCATCTTTAAAGCAAAGCAATTAACTCTTTTGCTAAAAGTAACCAGAGTTGTTTGTATATATCCAGAAAAAGCATTAAATTCAAACCTGAGACCATAATTTCAACCCAATGCAAACTCTTATTAGCCTTTGGGATTAATCGGCACGTCTCCAGTTTGTTAATATTAATAACATCGATGACAATAATGATGACAATGGCTATGACAAAAAAGATGATCATGATGCTAAAAGCTTGTTTGTATTGCAGCTTCTGAGGTTGTACCATCATTTCAAAACCACCAAAATTTTCGAAATTTTTAGAGCTCTTTAATTGAATGATCTGAAGCAGCATAATTTCTGATCAAATAGCACCACTGCTGAAAATGTGCATGCATTGTTCACTGTGCAAGACAGAAAAGCAGGCAAAATAAATGAATATAAAAAAGAACCTAATAAAGAAATTACAGAGATGACACTTTTTAATTGAGAAAAGAATTGGAAAGCCTTTCATTTAATACAGATGTTATCAAATCTATTTACCATATTTATCACCTCCCTTTTTTCTTTCATTGATTTCTCCTGTTGTTCTATTGTTATTATTATTGGTCTCTTATTTTTCAGTCTCCTTTTCTGCAAACAAAACAGTGGAAGAAACAGCCCGCTAGGTAATTAATTGCATTATTAATTTGTTTTGTTTTCAGGGATTCTGGTTCTGACTTAACATATTACATGAAGTTCCAGGATTTAATCAAGGAATGGAGGCTGTCAGGAAAAAGAAGATCAACTCTGTAGTGGGTAAACCAAAAACAACTGGCAGTTAGAGCTGTGCTTTAGGGATGTTTGGTCCAAGCTCTTTCAAAAGTGGACAAAATAAAAATGATGTTCTTGGTTAGTTCAAAAGTCATATCCTTATAATAACAGTAGGAAGCGTTTGAATTATTCTGTTGAACCATCAATATCTGGAGTCATTTGTACTCATGAACCATTGGGAGAACATTAATTGACTAAAAGAGGCTGCAGTTATTGTCCAGGCAGCATTGTGCATCCTTCTGAAATGGCTTATCCTGACCTGGGTTCTTCTTCTTGTCCCTTCCCAAATCTAGTTTTTATGAGACAGGCTGGATCTACTGCTAGAGGTCAAATGGTGCCAGAATGAAGAGTTTTATCAATTCCTGAACCTCAGTGACTACCTCCTACTAGAAAATTTGAATGTGAGCACCTTAGCTAACATCTCAGATGCATACTTGTAAGATTTTTGCCTATAATTCAAAGCAAACAGAAGGAAAAAATATTCCTATTGTGCTGCAAAAATGATAAAAGAACTGTTGATTCTAATTCCTCAACCCAGGACTTCAGATGCCAGTCATGACTGTCAGGAATAAGCACCCATGGAGCACATCCCAGAAACTTAATTGTTTTCTTGTTATTTAATATTTACAGTCTTCAATGTGTACCAGGTGCTGCTGGGGTCATTTAAAGAGCCATGCCTTGAGTCCTCACTGTACTCAACGTGATGAAAGTTTAGGAAATCCACAAATGCTAACAGGAGAGTAAATTGTTTTTCCCTTTTCTTCTTTCCTGTGCTACTCTAGAAAGATGTAAGCACTTCTAGACTTTAAGGTGAGGGCACTAGATCCCATTCTTTGGGGTTCCATATCTATTGGGCCATCAACATCTACTGTGAGAAAAAAAAGAAAGGATATTGAGGATGAGGTATAAAGGAGGAGGGAGATATTCAAAGGAGGAAGTGTACCAAGAGAACTGGAGATTTCTTTAAAAAGTGGGCAGAACGGTAGACCTTTGATGGGCTGCATAGAAAACTACTGGGTGCTGAATCATTGCTTTCCTCACTTCATTTCTGCAAGAATAAACACATACATGTTTGCCCCCTTGCCTGTGCCTAGGAACTATGTAATGAAAGACTTCATTAACAGCATGGATTACATCTGAGATTTCATAGCAGTACTGACACTGTGCTTGCGACGTCCACTGGATCCTCACCTAACGTATTCTCCGTGGGTATTACCCACCCTCCCCACACCATATGTATGAAGCCCAAAAAAGGAGAGGGGTTCTAAGTATTAGAGGTCTGTGCATATGTTTGGATTGCATTGAGAGTGGAGAGAAGTTCTGCTTTATCTCTACTTGGGGGCTGCCAAATGCTCATCACACCCACAGAAAAGGGTCAGGAGTTAATGTTACCCTTGATAAAACAACAACGAGGGCAATGACAAAATAAACCCTAGATTGTCAGCTTATGACTTGCTCTAACTGCCCCTTCTATTCAGAAGGGATTTAGTTCTGCTTGAATTAAGCAAAGGACAATCACACAACCCACTATGTTCCTTTTGGTCAGCTCACCATCTTATGTGGATTCACGATTCACTTCAACCTTCAGGCCTCGTGGCAGGAGGCCAGATGGAAGGAGTCATGAGGGCTGGTATGAGGGTATGGAAACCAAGAGTGAAATGTGTGTTTTAGGGGAGACTCCATTGGTTGGGATCCTTCGCATCTTAGAAGAAAGTTATAGGACTAATGATTTGTTTTCTGCAAGTTAGTTTGCAAGTGGTGAAAGAGTCTATAAACAAAGAAATCAGTAAAGTAGTTTTATTTATAGCAAGATTTGCTGACCATTTTTACTTTTTGATTTATAAGGCTAGGTAGAGTTCATGAGATTTTTTTATCTCTTCCTACATACTTTGCCTTTAATGGTACCTGGAGTATGGCCTCATCTTCAGAGGCAGACTAACCTTGAATGTAGTCTGAGACAAAGATGGATTTTCAATGACTGTTGTCACCACACTACTGTCAGCCCTCAGCCTACAGGTGGAGTTTGTCAATTATCCAAATAGTCACTTGCTAATGTACCTGCTAAGGTCATGGAGACAGGGAAAGCAGAGTCTGCCCTCCTCCTGCATGTGAACCCCCGCAAGCATCCCCAGGCAACTGGGAATGTGTGTGTGAGGGATAAATGTTTTGACCCTTTTAATTATATCAATCAGAGCAGAAACTAAGGACCCATGGCAACAACCAGTTGTAAACACCTGTTATTATATTTGCGGCTGTTTGTCATGCTTCTTCTTAATCTTTGATAAAAATTTATTTCAAAGAGAAAACATTCAAAATTCTCAGAGAGCTTTAACAAAGAATCTGCAGAAATAGTATAATTATCTGAAAGAAACTTTCTTCACAGGAACTTTAAACACTGCATGGTTTTCCTTCCTTAATCAGATAAACAGGGTAATACCTAAGAGCTCATAGCCTCGCCATTCTTTGCTTATGGATAAGAGACAGAAGGTACTCCCTGTTGATCCCAACTGCTTCCATTGAAAGAGTAAAATTCTTACATGGGGTGTCAGAAGCAAGAACTTAGAGGTCCCTCTAACTTCCAACTTGGGGACAGTTCACTTGGTGCTAGAGGAACCCTTTGCATTGCCACCTCTGCATGCAGGGTTCAGGGTGTAAAATCTCTCATAAGGTTATCAGGATACATGCCGATTCACTGATAATTTAAGCCATACAGCTAAATCTAATGTAAGGATTCAAGTCTTTCATTGCCAGAGTTCAAATGTTAAAGTCACATTCTAATTTTCTGTTCATTTGGAGGAAAAAAAAAGGACCCTGGGATTTTCTAAAAAGTGGAAGGAAATATTAAATATGGCCTGAGGCATTTTTATCAAATATGAGTAGGTTCAGCTGCATACAGTAGAAAATCTAAAGTAGCAATTTAACAAGATAAGGGTTTTATTTTTCTCTCAGGAAAAGGAAACCTGGTCAGGTAGGCTGGCTCTAAGTTAAAAGGGTTCTGTACCCCATTCTTCCATGTAGGAGGCCTGTTCCCTCCACATCACCAAGTTCTCAAACAGCAGTTGGGTGCCCTGCAATTCAATTCCATTCTGACACTGTCTACTGAAGGATGGTGTCAGATCCCACAGGTTAAGCATCTGTCCTACAAGATTGCTCTCCCTTATCCGCCCTATTTCAGAACCACTCACAAGTCCAGGTTGTCATCTACCAGCTTTCTATATAGGGAGGTTTCGACTACCCCTCCTTGAGTTTGATTAATTTGCTAGAATGGCTGACAGAACTCAGAGAAACATTATACTCACCAGACCACCGGTTTATTACAAAAAATATTAAAGGATACAAAGCACCAGCCAAAGGAAGAGATGCAAAGGGCATGGTATGGGCAAAGGGCATGAAGCTTCCACTCCCTCCCAATGTCTCGATATGTTCAACTCAGAACCCATCCTTTTGGGTTTTTATGGCGGCTTCATTACATAGGAATGCTTGATTCAATCATTGGACATTGGCTATGATTCAACCTCTAGCCCTTTGCCCACCCATCCCCGGTTCCCTCCAGCCCCAGAATTTGAGGTTGAAAGTTCCAACCTTCTCATTGCATGGTTGTTTCCCCTGGCAACCAGCCCTCCTCTTTAGGTGACCTCACCACTTTTCAAAAGTTGCTTCATTCATATAACAAAAGACATCTTTATCTCTTTCCACTTAGGAAATTCCTAGGGTTTTTGAAACAGGACAAAGAACAAATATATACATATTTCTTAATATAAATCACAATATCAGAAAGTTAAGGTCAGAAACCCAGATTCCTTCTATGTTTATGTTTCACAGTCCTCAGGACTTGGCTTCTATCCCCAAGGTCATATTCTGTTCCCCAAATGACCACTGCAGCTGCAGCAACAGGTCAATATTTCTCAAAATGTGATCTCCAGAGGAGCCACTGCCTCAGCATCACCTGGGAACTTGTCAGAAATGCAGGTCCTTGAGCCCACCCAGACCATCTGCGTCAGAAACTCCGGGAGTGGGGTTCGGAGATTGGTGTTTTAACAAGCCCTCCAGGTGGTCCTGATACACCTCAGATTTGAGACCCATAGATCCAGTTATCAAGGAGGAAGACTAGGTGGGGGGCACAAGGGTGCCACCAGCTGAATCAGGTCCTGATCAAGAAGTTTCCCAGAAATCCCACAAAATGACTTCTGGCTACTTCTTCCTGCACCTACTAACCTCCTCCTTGGAAAGCGACAATAGACTCTAGAAGGAACAGTACCAGTAAAGCACAGGGGCTGAGTACATTCTGATTATTGTTTTGAGCCAGGCATGTTGATGGTTGAACTATTGTTTCAGTAGGTAAATGATCTGCTTTCCATTTTCAATTTTGTACTGCAGAAGTATCAAACACCTGTATCTATGACAACATTCAGCCTGGCTAAGTGCACGAGACAATTTATTAGTAAGAGGAAAAAAAATTTTTTTTTAAAGTTTAGCAGCATTTTCTCTATTTTGAGCCCCCTTAGAGTTTCCAAGGTAGGAAAAGTGGGTAGCCAATCTAACAGGAACGTCTAAAAGTTACTTTTGTACATCTATTCACACTTAATTAAATATTGTTAATGTTTTCCATATCCTTGAATGAAGTAATTGGTTGGCTCATGAGAACAAAAGATAATCAAAATAGAGTAAAACTCATTCCAACACATCAGAATTCTCTCCACCTCTTTGTTCTTTCTTATCAGTATTCTACCTTAAGAGAAAAGAGACAAATGACAAAAAGTGGCCTGCTTAATAGGGAATCAAATAAAAAATATTAACTCACCAGATACATCAACATCAACTGATCAGGGTAAATTTGTTGTCATCTTTCACTTTTCCGTCTACAGCTACAGATCTTTATAACGTAGTTCGTTGTTTAAAGTTGTTTTTGTTTGCGTTCCCCAGCAGAAAGACTCACAGATCCTGCGGTTTGTGTGCCAGAGGTTGATTGAGTAATGTTCTCAGGATCAACGACTGTGCCATGTGAGACAAGCGGAATTGAATAGAAAGACATACTGGGCTGTAGCACGATTGCAGCGGAGGCCTCAGCCTATCCTACAGGGTGCTCGGAAGCTAGTCTGACCCTTGGTGTTATCCCAATCGAGGAAAAGGGGCCGAGCCTCTGTACTCCACGCTGACCGGTCATTGGCTGCCACTAGCGTGAAGGGAGAGTAAGCTTGGGTGAGGCGGCTCCCTTAAACAGGCAATTCCTGGAGAAGGACTTGGCCTGAGCCTTCGGATGCCAACACTCTCCATAACTGGGATGGGGTTTGGGGGCAGTGGGATGACTACATCGATCCTGAAGAGGGATCAGAGTGTCTGGTTGGTTCAGCATAGAGTCCAGTATAGAAATAATCAGAATAGTTTTGGATTTCAGGGTCAGAAAATATCTAATCATCAGAGACACTGAGTAAAATCTAAGTCCTCACCTTGACCTACCTACCTCACACAACACCACTTTTTGGCATCGCCTCCCAAATTCTCATTCTTCCCACCCCTACTTTCTGCTCTTCAAACATGTCAAGCACCTCAGGGCCTTTGCACTTGCTGTTCCTCCCATCTGGACCAAGCTGCTCTGTAGATAATAATACGACATGCTGCCATTTTAATCTTACATCTGTTCAGATGTCACTTCCAAAGAGAGGCTGTCTTGATTCTATTTAAAGCAGTGATCCCCAACCTTTTTGGCACCAGGGACTGGTACTCCTATGTGAATCTGACGCCTGACGATCTCAGTTGGAGTTGAGGTGGTGACGCTAGTGCTGGGGAGTGGCCGAAAATGTAGATGAAGCTTTGTTCCCTTGCCCGTCGCTCACCTGCTATGCGACCCAATTTCTAAAAGGCCATGGATTGGTACCGGTCTGCGGCCCAGGGGTTGGGGACCTGTGATCTAAAGTTTTCCTGTTGCCCTAAAATTCTTCACTTTATCTTCACAATGCTTACCACTACCTGACATTATTTTATATATGTCTTTTCAGTTTGTATGTTTTTTGTGTCCTCCAACTACGCAAGGAAAATCCATGAAATCAGGGCCTATTACTTAGTCAGTCATGTGTGATACCCCTAACATAGTGCCTGGAACACCGTAGAAATGCAGTAATATGTGGCAAATGAATAAATGAATTCATTCAAATGGATTCTTTCTGATGAATCTACTGAAGTAAAAGAAGGTATTTTGGGACAGAAATAAAAAGAGGTTTATAATCGTCTTTAGATAACCAAAAAATTTTAATCATTGCATTGTAGCCCTCACCAACTAGTTCTTTGAAGGAATTGTTACTATAATGACTTGCTATCCTGCAGCAGCTTGTGATGAATATTTATAATATTAATTTATCAGCAATAAACCATCTTCTGCATTTCTCATTTGATATATTTATGTCTTTCTTTGCTTTTATATCTTTCATCATTTTTCTCTATGCCCTAGTCACCTTAACCAGGTCTTCTAGGGAGGAACAATTGTGATCCAAACTTGGAACAAAAGCAAAGTGATATTTGAAGGTGGTTTTTTTTTCTCACATGTTAATTAAAACCTTATTTTAGGTTTATGAACCACTAAGGCCAAGCAAATGACTTCAGCAGCCCTGGTAGCAGCATCACAGAGCCTTCAGCTGAGGAAACTGATGCATGTTCCGTCCTCCATTGTGGATTTGTTTGCTGATGCCCTGGGGGCTCTTTTCAGAACTTGGTGCATAGGGAAGAGTCTTTGGAGCTGGTGTGGCTGAGGAGCAGGGAGATGAGGACCTTGCAGGAGGTGGTCTGGTTTCTATTCCCCGTCAAGTCAGCTAAGTGCCTCAGTAGCATTGTCAGCCAAGGCCAGAAGGTGACAGAAGTGATTTCATGAGGGATTTTGTGGGACTCTGACTACACAGAGTGGCTATTGGGCCCAGAGCACAAAGCATGCCTCCAGGATTGGGGACCCATTCATACCACCATGGCCACTTTTGCTCCCCAAGACCTGACAGTTTTGGGGTCACTGAAGGCAGAACACTGACATGGACAGGGAATCTCATGATGGGCAGCAGGGCCAGTAGGGGCACTAGTGAGTTTTCTTTATAGGCAGCCATCCTATAAAGTAAGTGGATGAGGCTGGATGGAGAAACAGGAAGAGGGGTGTGTGGCCATCCTTGTTCCCAGTCCCCGTGGACACATGGAGGTATCCCTCGAGCCTCCCAGCAATAACCTGGGCAGAGGGCACTGAAGATCTGTTTGAGCATCTGTTAGATTCAGAGGCCTGGAATTATGGCATCAATTTACATGTGACCTCATTTTTATCTACAGCTAGGTGACATTTGGGTTGAAGAGTGATTGGCCTAGTGTCCTTGCAATGCAATTATCCTGGAAGAGCTACCTCTTTAAATGCCTCTTAAAAGGTTTAATTTGTATCACAAATAGAATGCATTGTTTTTCAGATACTGATTTTTTTTTTTACTTTGTTTCTGCAAAGGGTAATTTCCATAACTTGAACACTTGAAAAATTCAAGTTCTAACCCTGTATAATTGAGCCAATATTAAAGGAACCCAAAATTGATTTGCTTCTGAGGCACTGCCCTCAGGCAGCCTGTATTGCTAGAATATGCACTGTCCTTATTCTACAAATGCCTGTTTCCTGGGGTCTCAGTTATAAAAAGATGCCTGACAGTCTAACTCTTTGCTCTTGCAATAATGGGTAATTTTATTTGAGCTAAGTGCTTCAAACTTATCTCTTTTAATTATTTCTCATGTAATCTTAACCACCTGATGAAGTAGGAGATAGTATTTACTCCATTTTACATAAGAGAAAGTTGAGGCACAGGGACCAAAGTCATCCAGCTGGTGAGTGGTAGGGTAGATTCAAACTCAGCTCGTGTGACTTCTAGGTCTCACCCTAACCACTGCATCACACTACCTCCGATCAAGAGCTTGACAGTCTAGCATTCTTTATAGTCCAGTTCCTGGCAGTTCCTCTTTCTCATTCCATCCCTGGCTTCTAACCCTAAAGACACACAATAGCTGCTCAATGAGCTTCTGAATTGTGATTGTTTAATAATTTTCTTAAATGAATGGCCAGCTTTTTTATTGAGTAGCATCAGCAAATGTTTTATGAACAAACTGAAACCAGAAGGCAGCTGAGTCTGGGGCTTATGGCTGCTTGTGCTGCTCAGCGAGCAGACCCACACAGGAGTTGAAATATTTAGAATAAGCGTTTATTGTCAGAGCACCGGTGATCTGAGAAGGCAGTAGGTTAACACCTTCAAAACTGCCTTGCCTTCTCAGCCCAGCTTAGGGTTTTGAAAGGATTATCTGGGCATTATTCTAGGGGCTATGATGGTTCCAGGGGGTTTGTTGTACTTCACGGAGCTGTTCCTCTGGCAACGTGGTCCTCTGGTGTGTCAGAAACCCAGGAACAAAGATGGGAGTAGTCTGGAAAGAATGCTAGACCTGAAGGATTGTGATCAGTAAATATAAGGGCATTAATCATAAATTTCGGGGCAAATTTCTATGGCAGGGAATGTTTTTAATCTATCATTAAGCTATAGGGCAAGGAAAAGTGAAGCCAGGGGTGTTGGGAGGCCTCTACTATGGGGGTCCCAACTGGGCCCTTCTTCAAAACCACTTGCAAACTTAACCAGCAGCCAGGACAGGATGCTACCTGCAGAGTGCCCAGCTGGGCTCTTCAAGAATCATTTCCCACAGTCATACTCTCACCAAGACAAGAGCCATTGAAGTCCACAGCAGGCTCCTTTTGCCTCAGCAGTCACAGCCTACCTATGTTATGACAGGTGATTTATCTCTAGACTTTCATGTAGGCCTTGTCTGGAGAAAAAGTGGCAAGGCATTTGAAAGAAAGTTAAGAGTTTGCAATTGCTTTTACTGAGCGTTTGGAGAGCCATTGGAACTGATTCTTAAATTAAAATTGCAAAGCCTGGCCAGGGAAGTAGAGGGTTCAAGCAGCCTGGTTTGGGGAAGCCTATTCTTGACTTTCAACTTAGTTGTGTCCCCTCTGAGCACATCAGGCTTTGTCCAGCTGACCGTGTTTGGAAGTGAAAAACACCAGGACCCTCTCTCTTATTCAAGCTTCCCTTTGCCAGAAATTTGGTTTCCAACCCAAATCACTTGACTGCATTTCTGCTTCCATAACCTTTATTGCTTTTTCATTAGCAAGCATCAAAATCCTTCAGAATGATGCTTCTGTGCTTTGTAAAATCCCACGCAGCATCCTACAGGGGCTCTCATTCACTTCCTTATCACTACATTTACAGTTACTTCCTTTACTTCTTTTTTCCCACTGTGAGTACAGGGGAGTATGAGTTGCTAAAACATGTTGCAGCTTACATTTTTCCTTTTGTTTGGAGTGTGCTTGCTTTGTTTCTTCATCATCCTATTCATGCCTTTCAACTCCACCCCAAAATGTTTGCCCGGAGAATCCAGACTTACTCCATTTTTCTTCAGGTTACTTCCTCAAAGCCTTTGAAACTCTCCACCTTTGAAAATCAGGTGCACTGTAGTACTGGTATACATGCAGTTGGTGCTAAATAAATGTAATTGGATGGGTGGATGGATGGTTGGAGACCAAGCAAGGTGGTAGGATCCCATTCTGTGAAAGTTTAGGAAATAAATAAAAACTTGGACTCCCAAAGGGAAAACAGAAATATTTTGGTTTCCAGGGAAGAAGCAAGAATGTTCTGCGTATATCTGATTTTTTTTTTTTTTTTTTTTTTTTTTTTTTTTTTTTTTTTTTGCGGTCTGCGTAATTCCTCACTTCCTACCAAGAGGTGACTAAGATAAACTTTGAGGTCTCAGCTGGCTCTATGACTCTGTGGTGTGAGGAGGTCCACAGCTGGGTGGGCTCAGAGAGAGCACCCAGGCCCAGGGTGTTTGTAGTGTGCTAGTTTGGTTAAAGAGATAAAGGAGAAGAGGAGAAAACATCCAATCCCCTGAATCCCCAGCTATGGAAAGGCTTGGCTCTTGGTACAAGTACCAGGTAGGCATGTCTGTCTCAGATGACTCCAATTTCCTCTCCCTCTACCCTTCCCTCCTTTGTCTTTCCCTTCTCTTTCCCTCCAGCAATATCCCCTTCTCCCCCTCCCCTGCCCCATTTCATAGGGCACCAGAGAGGGAAGGAGGAGGAAGGCAGGGCCATCGTGGCCACCGTCTTTCATCAGCCCCTGGGAGACTGCCTCTGCTCATCATCTCTCAGGGCAGAGCAGCTTCTCCAAGGAGTCCTGCACTGCTGTGCTTGGCTGCTCACAGCAGGTGTGCTCCCATAGCTGCTGCCTGAATTTATGCCTCAGCCTGAGCATCCATTGGCTAGGCTTCCCTTTGATTTATTTAAAAATTTTCAATTACATAAATAGTACATGAATACCTTTGGTTGTAAAATTTGAAATCTAAGCATAAACATACAGCTAAAGTCTACCCTCCCTCCCCCACTGTATCCCCTTCCTGCGAGTAACCGCTGTTACCTTTTCCTCTGCATTTAGGCTCATACATAAAAATACAGTGAAAAAAATGGCTTGTTTTATAGTTTAAAGACTTAAACACGATCCTATTATGTATAGTGTTCAGTAAATTGGTTTCTTATCCCACTAATATTTCTTTCCTTCTTAGTATATACAAATCAACCTCATTCTTCCTAACTGCTGCATACAGACTAGCTGTGGGTATAGCAGTATTTTTTAAAACTCATTCCTTATTAGTACTTAGGCTGTTTACAGTTTTGCCACTAGAGATGACACAGCCATGAACATTCTCGTGCACTCCAGTTAGTTCCCAAGTGTGAGCTCTCCTCTGAAACCAGAAGCAGGAGAGAGACCTACACGGTAGGCACATATTAAATTTTAATACGCACCAGTGCAAACTGTCTTTTAAAAGAGCTAAAGCGATTTACATTCTACAGCAAGATACTCGAGTACTATTTACTACATCCTACACAATACTTGATAATATTATATAGTAAGATTTTCATATCTGGCATATTTTTATTATTGTTGTTCACTTATTTATTGGCTTATTCAACAAACAAGTGCTAAGTCTTGGCCATTGTCACCCACCTGGCAATAGGATCCACAGGGCAGGGAGGATTTGTAAAGCTGGCAGCTCAGCTTTGCAAGCAGCAACCTGTATGGGTGTCAGGAAAGCTCCTGCCCTACCCAGCCACCTTCTTTTGCCTAAGGCAGACACTGGACACCCGGAAATGCCTTAAATGAGGACCCCAGCTCCCAGTGCCTAGTGAGCTGTCAGGCTGTTCCTGCAAAGCTACTCACAGATGGGTCACAGTCACTGGAGCGACTCACATATGCCAAGGGTTCCATGGGTCATTCTTGACAGAGGCTTGCCTGAAGGATTTGTGGAGAGAGAACAGTGCTGAGAGAAGAGAGAGCTGCCTGTTGTATGCAAGGATGAAGATGAAGAGGTTTTGTCTACTGCTGGCTGCTGCTCTAGGTTCGGTGGAAATTTGGTGTGTTTTTACTCACATTTTGAGGATCGAATACATGGACTATTATAAAGGACCTAGTGTAATAATGATGCTGCTGATAACAACAACAACAATAATGTTTCATTGACTCTTAACATTCTATTGATTCTAACACGAGCCATTATTTTGTAAACCATTGAGGAAAAATGCTGCCAATTATAATTGTAAGATGCTATTGATTGTCAGTTACATCCTAATTTCATAGATGTAAAAATGTAAGAAAAAGTCCTAGCATGTATGAAACATGGCAATAATTCACAATTCTCAAGCATCTACTGTGTGCAAGACACTGTGAAGCTCTTTAACATGAATTATCTTATTTATTCCCCGCAAAATCTTTTACAGCTGGCTCTCCAAAAAGAAAACACTCTGGTTTGTAGCATTTCTAATTTCCATGGGTGTAAATACTCCCACCTAGCCATTTTCAACTTATCAATGTAAATGAAGTCACTGAACTTGGAGCTGGGAAGAAAGGCACAAAATCACCTCTTACAAGCCAGTGAGAGTAAGCCCCAGTGCACCACTGCATAGATTCTATTCTTACTTCCATTTCACAGATTAAATGAGGTGAATTGAGGCTACAGAAGTTGGGTAATTTGCTCAGGGCCGTGCTGCTACTAGATAGTCAAACTTGTCACTTCACTGTCATATCCTTACGAACCCAAAGTAATAGGGATTGAAGCATTTGGGTAAAGCCGTCTACTTCAGCTGACCCCTAATTCCCACCGTGGGGGCTGGAACATTCCCAAGAGTGACGGAAAAAATCTACGTCTAATCCCCACATAGCCCCTCTTATCTTTCTCAGTGGATATATTTCTTCTTTGTTTAGATTCAATGCAGCAAGTATTTATTGAGCACTTATTATAAGGAAAGCACTGTCCTAGGCACTATCCACTTGTCATCCAAAGGTCACAAGAAGGCACTTGACTCCCCTCTCCCTTCTAGCTTCCTAGTGGAAGAAGGGGAATTGCTGCCTAAAATATATTGTCAAAAGTACAGGAAATCACCTATAAAAATTATGAAACATAAGTCAGGATTGTATTTGTGTTGAGATGGAATAATAAATCATTTTTAGCTATAAGAGAAAATTAAAACCTACTTCTACCTTATACCCTCTTTCCTTCCCCTGAACATTTCAATTAAGCTATCCAGTAGAGGTCATCAGGATAAAGATAGAGCAGCTCTGACTTTTCTCCTTATCCATTTCCTAAAGCGTACAGTGAGGCAGTTAAATTGGTTGCTCTTTCAAGCCCAGGAGGGTGTCAGGAAATTTGTGATGTCACTGGAAAGATGTTTTCATTAGCTAGGTGAATATCCTCCATGTGGAGTACTACAGGCATACCTTGGAGATATTGTGGGTTCATTTCCAGAACACGGAAATAAAAAGAGTATTGCAGTAAAGCGAATCGTAATCTTTTTGCTGGTGGAGGATCTTGCCTTCAATTTGTAAAAAATACAACATCTGTGAAGCGCAATAAAGCAAAGCACAATAAAACAAGGTACGCCTGTAGAGAGAATCCAAACTTTGCAAGTTCACTGATGTGGAATAAAAATTTCTTTATGTGCATCTGTCACTTCTTGAATCTCTGACTCTGTTTTCAAGGAGTAGATTATATCCAGATGGGCTTTCTGTCACCTGGTTACACCAGCAGCAAGCACCATATTTAATTCATTTCTTTGCAGCCATGGCCTGTCACCTTTTGCTCTGCCTATTTCCCCACATAGCCTACAGGCAGGTGTCACATTCTCAGTGGCGTGAACCCTGTGTAAGGACACCACCAAGCAGACCAGGTCATGACCGCCTGGGCAGCTGCCAGATGGGGAAATCTTCAATGGAAATATTCACACGCTGAAACAGTGCCAAGTAGCAGGCAGTCTAGCGAAACCGACGTGGCTCTGGAGACACAGTGCCGCTGATGAGTAAGAGGCATGGTAGTATTTGTGGAAATCCAGTTGTTGCAGATGGTGGCATTTACTTGCCCAGCTCTGGAGACAGTTGTCTGAGTTTGGGATCACTGAACCTTAACAGAGAAGTTTTTTTGGCCCTAATATTCTCTGCTGATAAACCGTGGTCTTGGGTCTCAGCGGTAGCTGTATATTTCTGAAGACAGACTTTCCCAATTCTAGTAGCCAAATTGTGTTAAATCACATGGCCCTGTGTTTACTTCCAAACTGGAAATTCGACTTTAGTTGGGAACCAGCCCAGCAGAAGAGCAAAGTCCATATAAAAGTTTCAAGAAAGAGGAAAATGTTCTCTCTTGTGGCTGCGGGTGGTTGGGTACATATTCAATGATGCAAGATTCAGCACGGAGGGTGAATGAAAACAGAAACCCTGGGCTGCCCTTGTGGTCACTTAGAACAGAGAGCCATAAAGCCTGGTTAGGAGGAAGCCTGAGACTTGCTCTTCTGAAACGCTCTCATACTCACTCAATGTAACGAAGGCTGACGATCTGTTCCCTTCCTTGGTATATCTTCTCACTGGAAAAATGAGCGAGTTTCTCTCTCAACTCTCTTCCAGCCATACGACTTTACACATCCTTATGCCCAGCAATGTGCCAGGAGTCCTGAGTGATAGAACTACAGGACTTCATGACAATAAAACGTGCATTTTGTCCAGTGCCAATGATAAAGGATGAGAGAGGGGAGCACACTGGAGTGTAATCTAGTTTTCCCCCTGAAAGAGGTGGCAGGCTCTGGCCAGCATCCTTTTCTTCTTTCACCCATTTTCTGTTGCTCTTCCTCTCTGTAGGAGAGGAACGAGAATAAGATGAGTGACAGTGGGCAGGATCTGGAGAACTCCAGGCAATGGAATGGTCTGAGCGGCAGTGGTTTGACTGGCTAAGGCTGGCCCAAACTGGTCCTGCAGTCCTAGACCAGGCATTGGTAGACTTTGCCAGGTTAGCCTGAAGTTTTCTCTGGCTTCTAGGTTCATTCGCAAGTTCCATCTACCTCCGAACTCCCAGGCTCTTTTCCCTAAATGTCTAGTGTTCACATATTGCTCTCTGGATTTCCAAAATTATAGTTTAGCTGCCATTTTCTGAGTTCCTCAATGTCCCATGTGCTATAATGGGTGCTCCTTGATTTTCTGGAGAGGAAGTGTTATATTTCAAAAGGGAGGAAAATACTCTGCCTATCAGTAAGTGATAGAGTCTCAATATAAACTCAGGGTAGTCTGTTCTCAGAGCCTGTGGTTTTCTTTTCCCTTGGAACATATACAATGTGGGTTTTTGTGACATAGGGAATAACTGATGCTAAAATACCCACAGGGTACATCTGGGACTTTGCCTGGTAACTTATTAATATTATAAAGCTCATTTGCTGCAATTTCTGTAGATCGTAGATTCTCAGTTTCTAAAACAAGTGAGGTTGGACTGGATGACCCAACTCTAGCCTCTGTTAGAGTCTGTGAGGGCTTAGGACAAAGCAGCCATGTCTCCATGGATCCTGGGAACTCTGTCTCTTCTGCTAGAGTCCTGAGGATTTCACCATTGGAGAGTAACAGTCTGGACACTGAGCCCTATAAATGATATTGCCTGAGACTACATCACAATACTTCAGTCCTTTGTCCCTGTGAACGCATGCATCTTTAGAGGTCCAGGAGACCTGATCTTTGGAAGGTATAATGTCCCTTATCCATGTAAGCAATTCTGACACTTGGAAAGGTAAAAAGTCCAATTTGGGGTATATCCCGGGGGAAAACATATTTGAAGATGTAAGTTTATTACAAAGCTTTATAGAAGGAATGAAATTTAAGTGGTACATGTAGATGAGTTCTGAGGTACTGCTGAGATAGAAGCCTAGGGAAGAAAAAGTGATTTTACCTAATCATATGGAACAGAGGTAAAAGTAGCAGCACTTTTATCGCCAAGACAGATGACAGAAATGATGAGAAAAAGCTGAGGGCATATTATAGCAGGCTTGATGAATGTCATCCTGAAGGCTAATTCAATATTTGAATGCTATAAATTGTGTTAAGAAATATAAGGCCGAGTAAACCTTTGAGACTGTTTCTGACTGATTCAAAGCGACTGAGCTTAAACTGCTGCTGATGAAACAGATGGGGTTAGAATAATGGTATTAACAATTTGCGAAAATCCTAATATATCAGAGATGAAACTTGATTTAAGTTACACAGAAAGTCTTGCCAGAGCACATGGGTTCAGCTTAGCTAAAGTCTGTGGTTAAGATAGGAGCCGAAGTTGAAGGATAGAGTTGCTGCTCATCCATCCATTTCTAAGTTCTAAAGAGGTTCAGTCAAGTGATGCAGGAGGGCATCTGCTCTGATTATGCTCACCACATCAGCAAGCTTTGGGTTTTGAGATGAACAAGGCTTAGCATGTTCTTCTGTGTACCCCTTTTTATCAACCTTCTTGGTTTGAAATCATCTCATCTATCCCTCAGTTACTACCTCAGGTACAAAGATTTCGCCCCCAATTAAGAGTAGATGAGGACATTCCTGTATATTTAGCCTTCAAAAGGTTCATGGAATTAACCCGTATTTAGAAATTTAATTCTAAAGCACAAACCCAATGGAAAATTATACACATGTTCACCAAAGATCGGTACAAAAATAACAATATTTGAAGTTGTCAAAAACTTAAAACAATTTACTTATCAACAACAGTGGAATGGATACATATATTGCGATATATTCATATGATGAAATGCTATACAGCAATGAAGATGAATAAACAATAGCTGGGTAAGAAAAAAAGTTGGATTCTTGTAAAAAAGTATGATTCTTGTAAAAATAATTTTGACCGAAGAAGATGCAAGTGAAAACATATTATAAAATTCCATTTTTATAAAATCAGGCAAAATGAATCAGTTTTGCTAGTGATAGGAGAGTGCCACACTTTAGGTAACAGAGAGGGGTGATGCTGGGAGGGAGCGTGAAGAGGCTTCTGGGAAGACAGCCGTGCTCTATTTTTTCACCTGAGTAGTAGTTACACAGGTAAGCTCATTTTGTGACAGTTCTTTGTGACAGTTCGTTGAACTATATACTTATGAATTGTGAGCTTTTCTGACTATACCTTATATTTACATTTAAAAAATTAGAAAATAATGGCAAAGTCATCATACCTACAGGTATAATGTGGATCCTGCCCAGGTCTGGGCAGCGACGGTTTGTGGGGGGACCAATCAACATCGACCAAGTTTTCAGGATCCAGTTCAGATACCACGTTATTTGTAAGCTGTCCCTGTTAAGATAAAATTTTGTAAATTTATCTCTCCTCTGTGCTCCTGTCCCTCTTTGCTTGTACTCGCACTTTCATATCTGCCCTAATATGGCATAGCTAGCTATTTGCAAATTGTCGCCTCTCTCACTGAATTTAACTTCATGATGCCGAAATTGTGATGTATTTATCTGTACAGTTCACCTTTGAACAATGCAGGGGTTAGGGGTGTTGATCTCTTGCATAGTCAAAAATCCACATATAACTTTTGACTTCTCCCAAACTTTAAGTACTAACAGCCTACTATTGACCAAAAGCTTTACTGATAACATAAACAGTTGATTAACACGTATTTAGTATGGTATATGTACTATATACCATATCTTTATGATATAGAAAGCTTGAGAAAAAAATTTTATTTCAAGAATCATAAAGAGAAAATACGTTTACAGTATTTATTGAAAATAGTCCACATATAAGTGGGCCAACGCAGTGCAAACCTGTGTTGTTGAAGGTTCAACTGTACATCCCTTAGAGCACCTAAAACACTGACCAGTACATGTTCAATAAGCATTTGTGGATTCAAGTCGACCTCTCCATAACACAGATGTTAAAGCCATAAGTTGTCCTAATTAAGATAGTTGACATTTTATTAATATGGGCACATGACTTTAAAAGCAGAAACCATTAAGCGTAGAAAATATTAGATGTATTTGCATTGCTACCTTTATCTTGGAAAATCCATTTCTCCTACCAATGTATTTTGAACATCTGCTATGTACTAGACCCTTGGTTTAAGAAAAAGACAATATTTATCCTCAAAAAGCCCCAATTAGGAGACTAAGAAATAAAAAAAAGAAGATACCAGTGTGCCTCAAGTTTTCTCAGAAATAAAATAAAAAAAGAGGGATTACAAGAAAAAAAGAGTGAAGGGAGAAAAAAATTATTTTCCAAGAACAAAAGAGTATAGCTAAGCAGAAAAAAAGCACATTAGCTTGCTAATACACCAACTCTCTGGAGTCACAGTTTTATTGGGCATCAGGTGTGGCTGCCAAGGCAGTCGAATGTGGCAGTTCAGGTACAGGGCTGAGGCAGGACCTTCCTGTGTTTCTCAGATCCCGGCTCAGGACATGGTGCCTACACCACCCTCCTTGGGTGATGGGCGTTGTCCACCCAGCACTCCTGCAGGCTTGCTTGCTCATCTGGGTGTGCTTATTCTACTGGTTCAGCCTGGGCCTCAGCATTTACTTTCTTGCTGGAGGCCAGCTACCTCCACATTTGCTGGACTATTACTCACCATTTCCCTTCTGAGAACAAGGCTCCCACAATCTGTCTACTTGTTCAAGAAGCAAATACAAAAGGGGAGCTCAACATTATTCTTCCCTGGAGGCAAATCAATTGGGTGATTCATCCATATGAGGGTCTCAGGACCAGTCTCATAACTAGGTATAGAGAGTGACAACTTCTGTACTTTGATTAGAGCAGCATTTGGGACCAGATTATTCTTTGCTGTGGAGGGAGGGGGGCGGTATCATGTATATTGTGGGGTAAGCAGCAGCATCCCTGGCCCTTACCCATCAGATGCTAATAGCACACCCTCAAGATGTGACAACCACAAGTGTCTCCAGATAATGACAAATGTCCCTGTTTGGGGGTGGAGGGCAGTAAAATTTCCCCCTACCTGAGAACCAATGACTTAGAAGAACCATGACCACACGTTTCCATCCAATGAATCAATTCAATTGCCCAGCCACAATTTGATTAATAAGTATTAATTATTAATAGATATTTAATATCTATTGGTATCAATAATTTAATGTTAGTATTAATTCTTAACACATTATCAAGAATTAGCGACATATTGCTATGTCTTGGGGACAGTGGAATGGCGAGGAAGGCTAACAGAGAGAGAGGGGAGAGAGTGGGGCTTGTGGGGCACGTACAGCACACGCAGACCCCCTCAGGACTCGGCCTGGGCTGCCCGGTAAAGCTGAGAAGCCCATTGGCAGCAGCTACTTGAAACAAAATTATTTTAGGCTGTAAACTTAAAGGCTTAGCTTTTTATGTCATCCTTTAATTAGTGAGAAGAGGGACCGGCACAACACAGCAGTTAGAAAAGCAGATTAAGAATTAGAAAGACTTGAATTAAAGGATGTGAATTAAAGCCTCCTATTCAATGTGTACGTTCACACAAATTATCTTCTCTGAACCTCATTGACCAAATGGGGCTCATCACACAGACCTCATTATGCAGTTGTGAGCATTCCCTGAGTCAGCGAAGGCCTGGCTCAAGCGAAGCACTCAGCAGTGGCTGATGTTATGTGCAAGGTGCTCAGATACTCAGCACTGGGCTCCTTGGTCCTACCGCTGTAATAGACCCTGGGGATAGGCGGGGTGGGGGCAGGGCTGGGAGTCACCACTGTCCACATGCACATTTCTCTAGTTTTCCGGAAGGATTAAGCCAGGTCTGTATCGAGGAGCTAAACATGAGACCTTTATTTAAAAAAAAAAAGTCAGAGAGGATCTTTCATGCTTTGTAAGTTGTAAAATTTACAGGAGATATCTGGAAACATAATTTTGGTTATTTTTTCATCTATGAAGAGTGGAAAAAAGCCGTGACCCAAGAGCTACCTTCCATTTTCTTAAGCTTATTTTCTGTTCACTCCCTTTCCTGCCCCTTCATGTAACATTCTTTGTCCTAAGAAGAATTCTTCATCTGGAGGGTTTTTCCCTTCGACAAGTGTAGCAACTCCCTGGGAGATGAATGTGCAGAGCAGGGAACATAGGGAATGGTTGGTGAGTTGGTAAGACATATGGCAGGACTGCTTGCACCTTCCAGGGGCCAACACAGTGGGAAACATCTCACATCTCCAGCCCTTGAACTTCACTAAGAGAACTGACAGATCGCCGGCAAGTTTGATAATGTCCTTGTTTAACAGGAGGTTAGGGATGCCTACACAAGGAGTCAATGTGGTTGCCATTTGGACTAAGCCCTGGTACCCCTGAAATAAACACAATTTGATGAAAAGGAATAAGAAATTCCTAAGACTCCTTGGAAAGTCACATTTATCCACAAACAATAAACTCAGAGAAGTCTTAGCTTTCAGGAGATCTCTGACGTTCTGGAAAACTCCAGTTTCACAGGATCAAATAAGGACTCGAGAGTTGAGATTGTCCATGTGTCCAGGTGAGGAAAACAGAACAAAAAAGTAAAAGAATTACCAGCTGGATTTTCAAAGAGATCATGAGTCATGGAAAAGCTGCCCAGTTTTTAATTATACTGGATTCAAAAGCTACGTATTTGCCAATAAACCAGGCAAAGGATGCTTGACACTGGCCAGGTTGAATTTCCAGAAAGGTATATGCAGATTTCTTTTTTACCCTCCAGTCTTAGAGATTGAAGCCTAGCCTGTCATTATGTTTTATCAAACTATAAGGCACTTGTTCTGCAAAAACTATAAAAATATAAAATTAATCTTCTTTTTTTTCCTGCCAAGTACAGCTCTGTGTCCCCAGGATGAGTCTTTTCAAAGAAGTCTTAAATACTCACTTGTTCCAAGACAAGCTTGGCTATTCACCCCTGGGCCTCAGCATGATCCCAGCATCCCCTTAGAGATTAAAAGTGCATGCAGAAATGACTATCACAGATTGTTATAAAATAATTAATTTATTAAATATTCATTGAAAGCCCTACTAAAACGAGATACTATGCTAGATTCTGGGATTATAGAGATATTTTTAATAATCCAGTCTCTTCTAAACAGATCATTATTATTATATTGTGTGGAGAGTGCATAATAAACTTTCTTGTTAAATATGTAGAAAATTTTAGGATCTAAGAAGAAGCTCAGTTAACCGAATCTGGGAGCCAAGGAGCATGTTGAGGAAGAAGACTGGGAAGATTTCCAGGGGAAGGTGACCAGGAGTTGAATTTGAAAGAATGAGGAGGCATAAATGATTAAGGTGGAAACTGTATGAGTCAGGTGCAACTACAAACAGTGTAAGTCGATAGCCAGAGGTCTGTTGAGGTCACCAAACCTCTCACTTCACAGATGAAGAAATTGAACTCCAGAAAAGCAAAGTGACATTCCAAATCAAACAGCTGCTTTATTGCACAGCTAGGACCAGAATGTAGGATGTTGTCCTGAAGGGTGAAAATATGAGGTATAGTATTTCAGTTGTTTCACCTCAAAATCTACAGTGAAGATAATCAAAAACATGCAGCCAGCTCATAACAGAAATAATCATTTCTGTGATGAGAACATACCCCTTCTCTATAAGAATGTTAAGAAAACCCAAAGGTTGGGAAAATGGACCCTGGAAGAATGTTAATAGGAAGTTAATCGCATATAAGCATAAGAAAGAGAAGTGTTCACCCCATTTCTTAACCCCTGCGAGCTCTGTAATGTCACTACCTGTAAAAATGTAAAAATCATGTTTGCAACATATATACATATGGGGGGGTGATCACTTAAAACATATTTTTTGTGGTATTTTGATCTCTTAGAATGGTTGTTGCCCTGGGCTCCCCACCCATCAACAAAGCAATGGATCTAAGAGCCTCAGGGAAAGGATGCAGACCAAATCTAATAATAAAATTATTTCATCTCCACTGGCAAATAGGATTTTTGAGTCACTAGCAAGATAATTGTCTTCGAAACCAAGTTTAAGGGAGGAGAAGTGAGTTTCTATATTCCTTGAGCTCTCATTAGCATATCAGGAGCCAGGGCTGCTGGGCTAGCTCCTAAATTTCCATGAAACTTAAGTAGAGAAAACTCAGGACTTAATGTAAGGAGAGTTTTGATTACATGGGATGCTCAGGGAGAAATCTGATTTCTAGGTTTAGGGGATTGGGAGAAGAAGAAAGTGGGGACAAGGGAAGAGCTAAAAAGTCAAACATATTAGTTGATGGTTTCCCCTTTTGGAAGGCATCTAAAGTGACTTCAATACTGAGGCTGGTGGCCTGTTTTCCGTAGTGGAACCTGTGTGTTTTGCAACTCCGGAGACATTCATTACACTGTATTCTTTGGGAGTGCCCCCCTTCCCGGAGTTGTGCAATGTTGTTGCCCTGTCTCTAGGTGTGGCCTGGTGAACAATTCAGGTCTCCAAGAGAACTAGTAGAGAGGGAAGTGGCTAGAGAAGTGAGCCCAAGGATGAGCCTCTGAACCTTGGTGTGTTGGTCAAAGGATCCGAAACTTGCCTGGGGCAGAAATAGGCAACTGCTAAGGGCATGAAATTATGACAAAAGTCAGTCATGAGCATGGGGGACATCATTTCATGCCATAAGGCTAGATGAGACCATCTTTAGCGGAGGCTATTTCAGAGATTAGATTACCATGACCACCCCATGTCAAGTCTACAGAGAGAGACAGTACCTGGGCTAGCTGCCTCTCACGGCCTCAGTTCCCTCCTGCCTCCTCACTACCCCAGTGATCAGAAATACTCTCAAGCTTTCACCTTCACCCAGAAATTTTCTTGAAAAAAGAGGGAGAAAAGGGGAGAAACAACTCTGTTTAAAGAGTTTATATTTAAGTGAATATTTGTCCAAAAGAGTCATTTCAATATGGAGACACTGCTAATTATTAAATTAAATTCTGTCCCTTTCTCTACTGCACATGACTGCTGTCTAGCAGGTTTGGAAGAAAAGCTGCTTATGAGGAAGATTAAATCAGTTAAAGAGTACAAAGAAGTTTCTTTTGTTTTTGTTTTTGCTAGTGTAGTTAAGTATGTCTACATTTGCAATCCTGTTCTACCAGGTTGGTTCATAACTCTTATCCTTTTCGATGAACAGCTCTTAAAATATTCTATTATAATTTGTCTGTTGCTCCTAAAAGTCTTCAGCTTTCCGAGTAAAGCAGAATTAGTTGCTGAGAACAGAAACTCTGAAACAGGGTTAAAGTGTGAGACTCTTGGGGCTGGAAGCAATTTGGGAGACCATTTCATGAATACAACACTTTTATTTTCAGAGAGGAAACTTCCGCCCAAGAAGCTTTCTGGAAGACTCTCTCTGGGGACTCTGAGTTGCTACAAAAGAACTCTCACTACCCACCTGCGCATGCTAGAGGCCATGTGTAAGGGCCCCGTTGGCCGTCCCTGCTAAGCCCAGCCTTGCACCATCCCCAGCAATGTGCCAAACATTGAGTGAGCTGTCTTGAATCAGAACTACTCATTTACCCGATGATTTCCACCCAATGACTTCAAGTTTACATTAGATGGAACAGAAAATCCACCAAGCTGAGCTCTGCCCAAATTCCTGATCCACAAAGTCATGAGACAAAATAATGGTGTTTGTTATGCTGTGATAGGCGACTAGTAAAGTAGAAAGTGCCAACAGGATGTGAGGGAAGAAATATTTAATGCAGACTTTAAGGATCTCTGGGATGGGGGTGGCGGGACTTAAGTATGGCCTTAAGGATAGGCAAGTGGAGATGGAGAGGGGCTTGGGAGGGTGCTCCCCATGTAGGGAAGCAGTGCAGTGGGGGCATGTAGAGAATGTGCTGAGCTTGTCCTGGGTGACTGGAGTGAGCCTGGTAGGGTGGAAATAGAAGCAGGAAGAGAATTTTGAAAAACATCACTGGTTAATGTCAGGACAATGCCTGACACTGTTGCTACTGAGAAGAAGGTTTTAAGGTGAAGGCCTTGCCTCTGGTTAATGCTTCAGGGTCAGAGGCTGTTAATTGAAATACTATCAACAAATAGGTTCACCCATCCCAGCTGAACTCTAACATGAATTTTCTTTCTCTAGCGAGAGTATAAAAGGTGGGGTTTTCATTAAATCCATCTCAGCTATGGGTAGTTTTCTGGTCATGGATTAAACCTGAAACCTACATTCAGAGGCTACCAGAAGGAGAATATCAATGACCCTCTGAGTGGTCTCCCCACAATGTACCCACACAGCTATGTGTGCAATTCTGATATTCCTCTATTAAAGGTTATTCCTTTTCAACTTTCAGAATCCCCTTATTGAGGCATGACAATTCTGTTCATTCATTTGTTCAAGAAATATTTCTTGGGAACCTGTTATGTGAGAGTCACCATTCCAGGCACTTTCCAACTCTGAGTAAGACAGTCAAGCCCTGGTCCCGGGAAGCTTACATTCAACAGTAAACAAGTAAACAAACTAGATGATTGCAAGAGCTATAAAAAAAGAAACCAGGACACGTAACTGAAAGAGACTGAAGATAGGGGACAATATTTGGTAAATGGTCATGGAAGGCCTCTCTAGGGAGATAATGTTTGAATTGAGACCCAAATCATAAGAAAGAACCAGCCTTGTGACATCTGAGGAAAGGGCTCCTAGGAAGAATGAAGTACAAAGACCTAGAGCCTGGAAGCCATTTAGTGTGTCCGAAGAACAGTAAGTGAGATTGGCATGGTGAGTAAAAGGGTGAGAGGCAGGGGAATAGATCAGGTTGTTACCTGATCATGTAAAGCCTTGTAGGGCCTGGTAAGATGTTGGATTTTGTTACAAGTTTCATGGCAAGAAAAGGAAAGGGCATGACTAGGTTTATATCTTAAACAGATTATGGTCTGATGGAATGAGTTATCAATATCAGTTATGAAGTTACCAGGATTAAGACCAGAGGTTGGCAAACTTTTTCTGTACACGGCCAGAAGAGTAAATATTTTAGTTTGGTCTCTGTTGCACAACTCAATTCTGCCTCATGAAAGCAACCTTAATAAATAGCACATGAATGAAATAAGTGTTACTGTATTCCAGTAGAACTTTATTTACAAAAACCGAAGATGAGCTGGATTTGACCCACAGTCTGTAGTGTGCAGACCGCTAGATTAGATAATGGGATGTGGAAAGGCAGATGAGTTCACCAAGCAGGGTAGTGGTGTCTGTTCAGTGGGAGCACGGAGAATGCTGAGATCCAAGACCTCAGGCTCTGAAACAGGGAGGGGTGGGAGGATGTCAGCCACAAAGCTTTCATGTTTCTTTCTTCTTTTTTTTTTTTAGGTGAGGCAACCCTTTGGTTGACCTCACAGATTGCAAGGACCTTGTCAGTTTACAATCCCTTATTTTTAAAATTTTTTACGCCTACAGCACCTGGCCTTCCTAGGTGGTCTCCCTTCCAAGTACTAACCAGGCCGGACTTTGCTTAGCTTCCGAGATCAGACGGGGTCCAGCTTGTTCATGGTAGCATGGCTGTAGACATCTTTTATGTAACTTAATTTTGCAAGAGGCTTGTCCAGTGACAGAGAGCACCTGTGTGCATGTGTCTGCGTTCAGGTGGTATCCTGGGTAGTTGATTTCATGGGATCTGAAACTTAACAACTTGGGGAATCTTCTTTAAGAAAATGAATATAAATTATAAATACAAAATTAGGGACAAGGCCTTGAGAAAAACCTGCAGAAAGTGACAGGCCCTGAAGCTTGAGCTTCATTAGCTGCAGGGTAAATTCGCCTCTGCTTGTATATGTTTTCCCCCTGAGCTCATAGCAACAATCTGAGCCTCATTATTTTAAGTCACATTGTTTCAAAAAAGCCTCCTTTAGTGACATCTGCTGCATGACTGATACTTTGAAACACTCAGAATCCTAAAAAATGAAAGAGGTATCTTCTCCAGTGCCCTGCTGTGTCTGATTTGTCATTACAAGGTGCAGGTGCTCAGTCTCAACCCCATCCCACAGTCCTTAATGATACAAACAGCAGCAGCTTGACATCACACTGCTGGCTTGTAAGGCTGACATTTGACTTGTGTCCTCACACCTCTGTCACCAAAAAATGATATGGGAACCAGAAAGAATGTATGCTGGTGCTTTAAGTAATGGAAAAAAAAGTCATAGACTGAATTTATCATGAAAAATTCTGCATGAGAAAACTCAGTTCCTTCTCATGGTTCTGAAAATCTTAATCAGGAAAATGCTTGGCTAAGCACGTATAGTAAGAACAAAGTCTCCAACGCATCTCGGTGTGAGTGGGACTGCCCTGTGGAAGTCAAGGGCGGAGAGTTGGCTTAGGAGAGGGAGGGAAGAGAAAGGAAGAGGGAGAGAGGAGGTTTGGAGCCAGTGAGTGGTGAAAGGACATCCATCTGTGATGTGCTGTCCCTTTGAATTCCTGCTCTGTCCTTTCCCTATCATACAAATTGTCAATTAAATTTACAAAAGGGAGAGAATGAGGAAGTAAAAATACGAAGTGCTTGATGTACATGGATTTCTTTGGAAACAGAAGAAGTAGCTGAGTTCTGAAGCAAGAATGTGGAGGAGGATGTTGGAGGTGGGCGGGTGGTAAACAAAGCAGGTAAGGAGGTGGAAGCCATGGAAACTCGCAGAAATTGGGAGAAAGGTTTAGGCTTCTATAAGCACTGGAATGAAAAGTTGGCTCCGAACTTAACCACATTAATAAAACACAGAAGGGCCCCACTTGGCAGCTGTGGTGGCAGCAGGCACAGTGTGTGCCTGGTGGAGTTGCTGTAGGAAGTGGCAGCAGCCAGCAGGCCCAGAATGTTGGTGGGCACCTGTGAGATGATCCCTGGAGACCCCTAGAAATATTGGGGGTTTTAGCAAGGAGTTGAGTTTCTGTGTGAGTAGGTGTATCCTTGGAAATCAAGGAGATGTGGGTATAAAAGTAATATGAAATCACTAGAAACCACAGGAGAGTGAAGCCTAGGGACACTGGGCTGTTGTGGGTGGCATATTTGTTTCTCCCACTTGATTGTATAGCCACATAACTCTCCTTGTTCCCCAATCACTCTTATTCTATATAACCCAGCGCCTAGCGTAGCCCCAGGCAGATACTGTATTCACCCAGTCGATATATGTGTAATGATTAAATGAATAAAGAATGTGTAAATAAAACACCCTTACTTGGAAGTCTGTACACTGGCCCACACCATCCTTCATTCTTGACCAACTCTAGCTTCTTTCCTGGGGTTTTGGTCCCTATTAACTGCCAGGAGAGAATTAATGGTGCTATCATAGCATCATTCATTTAGAATTATAGAATGGCAGAGCTGGAAGGAAACTTTGAGATGGAATCCAAAGCTTTTTTGATGACATCTGAGCTCCTTAAGAGAAAACCTGAGGCAGATTTCAATAACTCCCATTTATCTGAAATCTAAAAAACCAGCAAATACAATTGACTAGAATCTTTTATACATTCTATGCCATAGTTTTATATGTAAGAATATCTCATAGAGGTAAAGGTCTTTATGGGATATCAAATTCTTTCACTTACGTTATCTCATTGAATTGTAATATCTTTTTAGGTAGCTAACAAGTTCTATTTTACAAAGGTTAAGTTACTTGCCCTGAATCATTCAGTTAGCAAATGCCGGCTGGCACTGAAAGTAGTCTACCAATTTTAGATTTAGTATGTATCTACCATGTGATGAGAAGCTTACCATTCCATGAACAAGTGGGCAAACTAATTCCAAGCATCTATTTGGTAAGAAACACAGCTTCTGTGTTCTTTCAAACTCCTATTGCTTCTATAGTTCCAGAGCTATATGATAAAATTTCAGATATAAGTTAGCACTGCTATTTCACTAATTCTCCTGGGATGTGACAGGAGTTACCTTGAGTAAGGAGGATGTATTAGTTAACTGTTGCCGCTGTAACAAATTCTCACAAACTTAGTGTTTTGAAAGTCTTATAGCTCTGGAAGTCAAAAGTCTCAAATGAGTCTTACAGAGCTAAAATTAAGGTGTCAACAAGACTGATTTCTCTTGGAGACACTAAGGGGAATGCCCTCTTTTTTGCTTCCAGCTCTGAAAGCTGATGGCTTTCTTGGACTTGTGGATCCATCACTCCAGTCTCTGCTTCCATCTTCACCCTGCCTTCTCCTCTGACTCTGATTTCTCCTGCATCTTTTTATAAAGATCCTTGTGATTACATCAGGCCCACTGGGTAATCCAGGATTACTTCTCTATCTCAGGATTCTTAATTTAATCACTCCACGAAGTCCCTTTTGCCATTTTACAGGTTCTGGGGTTTAGGGCATGGCCATTATGGGGGCCATTATTTACCTTACTAGAGAGGTTTTATTGTCTTAGTGTATCAGGGTAAGAGGTTTTTAAAGAAGGATTTAAATTTTTTATTTGCCAAGGGATTTATCTAAGAAGAGAATGAGAAGGCTATAGTACAAAAGACCACTTCATTCCCAATGCAGGGGAAGAAGGTATTTAGTCTCTCTTTAGGGCATGAACTGTTGTCACAGGTGTTATCCCTCACCCCACCCTTAGCCTCTGAGTTCAGAGTAGAGGTGGAGGTAGCTAGACTGGTATCCGTGAACAGAGACAGAATTCCAGTTCTGGCCTTTTAGCCAATAAATGGAAGGAATGCCAAATGCCAGTATTTATTGATCAGTCTTTGGCATCATTATTTTTGGAGGGTGGGGAAAGGTGAGAGTCTTAGCTTGAAAATCCCAGCTTTCTCTGTCCTAGGATTCAATGTCTAAGCATGTCCAGGGGCCCATGGGGCTGACTCACTAGACAACTTTTTGCCTGCAGGATCAGGAACCTGTTAGACAAGACTCATCTCTATGGGAGGAAAGGATAGAAGTCACATACTCAAGGCAAAATAAGTTGAATGCTATTTGGAGGTAGGGGCCATGTCTGGCACTCAGAGCATCCCCTGTACCAGCCCCATAAGCTCATGGTCAAGGATGTTAAACAGTGAGTACAATCCAAAAGAGCTATTTCTTTAAAATCCCTGGGAGACTTTGAGAATGCAGGAAAGCCTTCACTGACTTGGTAGCCTGATGCCATGGGTTTGAGCAGCCACAGGAAGTGGCACAGGAGGCTTTTGTAGGAACCTCCTGGGCTTCCTGGGAATTAGCTTGCAAAGAGCAGGAGAAGGGGACCACAGTAAAAGCACATTTTAGGATTCTCCCAGGAATAGTTGAAGGATGAAGAGATTCAAAGGTGAGCTGAAGCTCTTGAAATTTGCCAAGTTGCAATGAAACCAGAGAATACTTGTGGTGGAATGATAACTTAAAATATAAACAGCAGTCTTAATTTTTCCTGTTATTTTCTGTTACCACACAACCCCCAGATCCTTCCCTGTTTTGAGCCCAGACTTTGAGGTGTTCATTGCCATGGAGAATTGATGTTATTGCAAAAATAGAAAAAAAGCTTTGAGTTTCAAACGCCTAGCCTTGAGAATTCTTAAGGCATAAACAGTAGGTTCAGACTAATACATTGTGAGTTAGTGGAAAGTATCTTACCTTGAGATGAGCTCAAATTCCTGGAATTTGGGTCAATGGGAGGTGGGGTAGAGAAAGATAGAAGGGAAGCTGAGAGTGGGTTTATTGTGGATTGGAGAGAGGCTGAGTTGTGTTTTCTCTACCTACTCTGTTGGGAAACTGAGGCATGCAGTTTAAAACAAGTGAAATGCTAATAAAATGTGGGTACCATTTAAATATTGAGTGGTTGTGTTCAAATGCAGATAAAAATATGATTATTTGTACCCACGAGAAAAAGTTTCCTGGTAACATTAGTACGTCATGTCATTTCTTGATTGCAACAGAGATCAAAATATATAAAGAGAAAGTTAATAGCATAATCTCGTCAGATTGGAAAGCAACCTAATTAATTTAAAATGCTTTCTTTAAGAAATATAGTATATTCTCAATTAGTCAAGATGCACTATGGGGAGGAAGAGACCTCAGTGGCTTAACACAAAGAAGTTTATTTCTCTCTCATGTTATATATCCAACACAACTCTGGATCATCCTGACTCCAAGACCCAAACTAATATAGCAGCCATAGTCTGGAAGTTTTCTGGCTGTCCCGACAAAGGGAAAGAAAGCCCCAGAAGTCTCAGATCAAAAGTTGAATGCTCTGGCTTAGGAGTGAAGCCTTCTATTTACAACTATTTAGCCACAGTGAGTCACATGGCCTCTTCCAACACAGGGAAGACAGGAAGTGACAGAAATGGGATATTAGAAAAAGTTAGTGAACTGCATCAATGACCACCACAGTTACCTAGGAATAGAGACCATGAATACATCAATACATGACTAGTTTAGTTATTGGATATGTGAATCTTGAACTCAGTAAATACATGTTCCAAAGTCAAACAATCAAACAATGCAGATTTTGGTTGGAAATTAGATAGGATATAAAAGAAAGCATGATAAATGTTAACACACATGTAGTCTACAGCACATTAATGTTATATATTTCTATAGTGATACATACACATGAACACACACATTTATATAATTTATTTACTGCAATTTATATGGGAATTGATGCAATTACCCAGATAATTTAAAAGTAAAGGCATTCTGTGTCCCTTATTTGCACATCTGAGATAAACGGTTTTATTGTTTGTCTTTTATTTTTTAAGACAATTTTTAGAGCAGTTTTAGGTTTACAGCAAAATTAAGAGAGAGGTACAGAGATTTCCCTTATGTCCCCTGCCCCCACACGTGCTTAGCTTCCCCCATTATCAACATCACTCACCAGAGTGGCACATTTTTTTACTAAAGCATGCCTCAATTTCCCAGGTAAGGGTGGGAGATTAAAAAGGTATTATGGGCAATAGCAGGTCATTTTGAATCTGGATCCCTCCACTGTTAACCAGAGGAGCAAGTCAACTATTGCTACATAAACTTTGGTTGAAGAGATTTACTGCATGAAATAATTTCATGATATAAAACGAAGTTTGAGGTCTTTCTTGCTAAAGACTTTAATAGTTATAATTCTTAATCTGCTTATAGAATATTCTAAGAATCACATTATGAATTGGGAAGAAAGAGAGAATAGGGAATCAACAGACCTGGGATCAAATCCCAGCTACTAAACTGATTAGCTGTGTGATCTTGGGCAAAGAGTTTAATTCTTCTATCCTTACTCTGACAACTGTAAAAATGGGGATAATAAGATGTTGTTGTGGCGATTAAATGAGATAATGCATGTAAAGTGCTTAGCACACAGGGTGTTTAGCACGCAGGATATTTAATGAGTGGTGGTAGTTGCTTTTGTCATTACTATTATTTGGCAGATTTATGAAATGGAAGCAACTCTAAGGTAGAAAAATTATTTTAAGAGAAGAAAGGAATAGACCCTGGGTGGAACCTGAACCTACTAGCTATGGAGTGTTGAGATATCCAGTATCAGCATCGGGTAACACAGCAACACAATTTTCTGCAACGAAATTGCTTGTTTCAGCCAGAGGGTAAGGAAAAAATAGAATTAAGCTGTGTTTGCTCTTCTGTTGCATCCAGTGCAACACATATTTGTTGAGCACAAAGAAGTAAGAGGTAGTATGGCCGAGAGAGGAAAGTGTGGAGAATTCAAAAACAGGTGAGGCTCAGTTTGAATTCTAGCCTTCCCTCTTCCCAATGTTATAAAGTGGAAGAAGATAGTTGTTCTCTCTTCCCCTCAGTAACCCACATCTATAAGAAGGTTTTGGCAGTCAAACTGGGTACACATCCCCGAAATTTAGCTAACACAGGGCTGTTGTGTGTAACAAGAATAGTCAACACAGAGTAAGTACTTACAAAGTACTTATATATATTAATGCATTCACTGTGAAACTATAGTGGTTACTATGACTACCTTAAATAGACAGATGAAACATTTCAGTCACAGAGAAGTTAAAGTCCCACATTTAATATGCAGTGGAGCTATGCTTTGAGACTGAGAAGTTTCCAGAGGCTGTGCTCTTAACCAATAGCCTACCTTGCCTCTTATGATAGTGAGTGCAAAGCCAAGCATCATGTATACAGGAGCTCTTCCAAAGTTATTACATCTCTTCTATATCATGGGAAATACACTTTGCTTCTCCCCCACAAATTCTACACATTAACCAGGATGCAGTCAAAGGCAACTTCCATTAAAAAGCTTTCTTGTATCATTCGGTCCACTCAGTTCTCTTTTCCTCTTGAACCCCTGAGATGTTAACTAAAACCCTAAAGAGGTCTATTGGTCAGATCAATTTCCTATTGTAAGAAGGCCCACGGTCTTAGAGTCTAAATATTTAACCATTCTAAATATTCAATGCAGAACACAAGTTTGCTATTATAAATTACCCCACCCTATGTAGAGAAAGACAGTCTTATCCCCAAAAACCGATATGAGTTTCCAGTCTGACATGGCATCCAGAAGAAAGTTCTGTGACCTCTGAAATGAGTAAATACTCATGCTGTTTCAGGAGCCTCTGGCCTGTTCATGAAGGCTGTGATGAGTTATTTTTGCTACATACAATTATGATGCAATTGCACCTGTTATGTATATTAAATATTTGCACATAGGGGTGATTATTTCTATAGAATGGAATCCTGAAGTAGAATCGTGGGGTCAAAAGGCATATCCATTTAAAAACATAACAGATTTACCAATCTTTACTTGCTCCCTGACAGTGCTACCTTAGAGTGCCAGTTTTCTTAAATTCTCATCAGTAGTGTATATTGCCAAGCTTTTAAATTTTTGCAAATGTGGTGGGGATAGAAAAAGATAGCTCGTTATAGTTTTAATTTGCATTTCTCTAATTGCTAGTAAGGTTGAACATCTTTTTATATGTTTATTGGATCTTTGCTTTTCTTCTATGAATTGCTTGTTTATATCTCAAGCCCTTTTCTCTGTTGGGATATTTGTCTTTTTCATATCAATTTGTAGGAGCTCTTCATAGATTCTGGATATAAATCCTTTGTTTGTTATGTATGTCGCAAATATCCCTGTTTGCCACTTGCCTTTTTAACTTAGTTTACGGTGTCTTCCATCACTCAGAAGTTATGAATTTTTATGTGATAAAATCTGTCAGTTGTTTTCTTGTCAGCTGTGGAGTTATTGGGCTTGACTTTGAGAAGGCTGGAGTGTTATATCTAAAGTATCTTCAAGTCAGAGTTCTGAGTGTTGTCTTGAGCTGAAATATCTATGGTTTATTTTTTACCCTCCCTGTTAATGGTGGTGTCTTTTTGCTTGGGGAAAAAAATACCACACACATGAAAACTAAAACTCAAGGCACAAATACTTGCTGACACTAATTCAAAAATAAAAAAAAAAGAATGGAGGTTTCTAGTCTCATAGCAGATAGTCTCATTACACACACACACACACACACACACACACACACGCACACATGAATTCTCTGTGAATATACAAATTTTCATAAGGAAGAATGAAAGGCCAGTGTAAATGGAGTGTGTGTGTTTTTGTGGACATCTATTTCTTAAAAAGTAAATACTTAATACTTACTGTGTGCTCCATAGTAATCTATCAATAATAATTGTTTAAGAACTGTCGGTCAGTGAGTAGGATATTATTTATTTATTTTTATTGTGAGACATGAAATTGTAGCTCAGTGATAATAGATAACTTTCCAGAATTGGAATCCAGGTGTTCTGGCACCAAGTCTAGTGCCCTTCTCATTATTCTGTAGACTACTGTTTAAACAGAGTCAGGGATATGTGTGTAATGTAGATGTGGGTGCAATTTTTTTGTCTCTTTGTCTATATATGTAGTATATTTGTGTGTCTCTGTATGTGTTCGTCTATATGCATGCTGTGTGGGTAGAGAAAAAGAAATTTATTTTAAGAAATTGGCTCTTGTGATTATGGAGGCTGGCAAGTGTAAAATCTGCAGGGTAAGCTGGCAGGCTAGGGACCCAGGGAACAGTCGATGCTGCAGTTCCAATCCAAAGGCAATCTGCTGCAGAAACTCCTCCTCAGAGGACGTCAGGCTTTTTTCTCTTAAGGTCTTCAACTAATTAAATGAAGCCCACTCACATGATGAAGGGTAATCTGCTCTACTCAAAGTCTACTGTTTAAATGTTTATTTCATCTAAAAAATACCTTCACAGAGACATCTAGAATAGTGTTTGACCAAATGCGTGAATACCCTTCTCTAACAAAATAACCATCACAGAGAGGGAATTGGGTCTTATCAAATGCATTTTCAGCATGTATTGTATGATTTTCTCCTCTATCAATATAGATTATTTTATTAATAGATTTTTGAGTATTAGATGTTCTTTGCTTTCCTAAGAGAACTCATACCAGTTTTCACCCACTTGATTTCTAATACTTTAAAAGATTCCAAATAACAAGTGTTATGGTGAATATGGGGACACGGGTGTAAAGTGGTAAAGTCTTTTTGGAGAGCAATTTGACAGGATCTACACAAATTTATTTAAAATACATACCTTAAGACCTATTGGTTCTATTTTTTTTCTTTTGTATCCTTGAACATATCTTCGCATGTAAACAAAGAAGCATGAGCAAGGCTATTTATTGTTACATTGTATGTAGAGTGACAAATTAGAAATAATCAAAATGTCATTAGGAGGGAGATAAATGGACAAACAATGAAACATCTAAGAAAGACTGGCAGTAGTCGAAAAGAACATGTTAGACACTGACAGTTTAAAATTAAAGTACATTTCAGAACAATAAGCACAAAATAACAACTCTTATATTTTTAAAAATTCCCACATGTACATTATGATATAAATGCAAATAAAATAATTTAAATTATACCTATCATAATGATTATAATTGTTACCTCTGGAGGAGTATCATCAGGAAGAATTGCTACTTATCTGTATCATTTACATTTTCTACAATGAGAAAGTACTAATAAATTACTTGTATAATTTAGATTTAATATTAAGAGTTATACATTTACAAAATATACCTTCATCTCAAACATTAGAACTCAGTTTTGAACCCTGATATGTCAACTGTGTATATTAATAGATACATTAGAAAGTAGTTGATGTAATATTTTAAATTTATATTGAAAAATTACATATTGAATTCTTACATTACTTTAATCTATTATGTATAATGTCTAATCTCTAGATAAAAATAAATATATTTTATACAAAGTCTGATAATGGTGATTTGATAAGAATTTTCTCCTAGTTTGGATAACACAAGTAGATATGAGGCCTAATTTTAGCTCACATGAGAGTAATTTGAAAGCAAAGATATATTACTCTTTCATAAACTATTAGCTGGGTTACAAAACAATCCCCAGCATGCTGGGCGTTGCGCCTCAGTATTTCATGGTAATAACCAAAGGGAGAGAGAAGTAATAACAATATGATTTAATAAACATGGTGTCATATAAAAAACTAACAAACAAGTGGAAATATTTCTTTATAATGTTATTTAAAAAACCAAAATGTCTTCTAGGCAATCAAAAGCTGAAAATTATCTTCTGATACTTTTATTACACTGATCAATAACATAGTTTTCATGAGGTTTCTTGCTTTTGAGAGAAAATATAACATAAAAATAAAATAATTTCACATTTATTTTTATTTTTATGTTTGAATTTAAGAGATTTTTTTTTTTTTTTAATAGAAGAAAGAAAATGAAGAATTTCCTTTCCTCACCATTGAGGACAGCTTTCTTAAGAGAATACTCTATTCCCAGTCATCTAGATCCCAGGCCTATTGACAGTGACCTAGGTGCAAAAGGAAGAAGGTCTCTCTTGAGATAGAATATGATTTCCCCTATGTTTTTATGGCACTGAATGTGTGCCTTCTCCTGTCCACCGCACCTGATTCTCTCGGATGGGAATTCCCTTCTTAACCTCCTATTTTATGCCTCATCATTCAAATATCAAATTACAGCCAGCTTTGTGGTATCCTGTGCAGGTTTAGAAGAGCCTCATGCTTGTTTTTTTCCCAATTGTAGTTGATATTCAATATCATTTTATACTAGTTTCAGGTGTACAGCACAGTGGTTATACATTTATATAATTTACGAAGTGATCGCCCTGACGGGTCTAGTACCTACTTGGCACTACACAGTTATTACAATATTATTGATTATATTCCTGTCTTGAGATACTTAACTATTTTACCCTTGAACTTGTGTTTTGTAAGTGAAGCCCGATGGAACTGGAGTATACACAGGTGTAGAAGAGACGCATGCAAAACATGCATGCCTCTGTTCCTTGCCGCCCCATTTACACAGAGTTTCAAGATGTCCTGTGAGCACAGAATTCTGACGGACCCACTATGTCTGAGAGTTCAAGGTGAGTATAAGGTAAGTGTGTTACCTCTACAACTAAGTGGGGGCGCTGCTAGCCTGGAGAAGCTACACTTTCTGCTCTTACAAGAACTTAGCTTTCAACACAGAAAGAAGGCAGTTGTGGTCTAAGAAACAAGAATGACAAAGGAATCCCATCAAATCCTTTCTTATGCATGTTACTTCACTGGAATTAGCCAACCACTTGAGCTGGAAATGATGACAAAAGGAAAAGGAAAGATAGAGAATCCCAAGATGTCAGTTCTGTGCAGCACTTCCACTGTTCTGGTAAGGATGAAATATGTATGTATGTATGAGCTCCAAAATATGAATTGTGTACTGTTAGTGATTCTGCATATTAATTAACTGCATTTAAAATTGACATTGCACAATACAAAAATGAAAGGTAAAATTCATGCAAATAATTAGAATTTTTATTTTTCTTTACTCAGAATATTATTAAATAGAAAATAATAATAATAATAAAAAAACTACCATGACAAGTTAAGAGACTGAGAAAGAAAGGAAACAACTTTATATTTCAGTTTCATTAATGACACACTTTTCCTACTTTTTAGACAAAGGACCCCAGATTTTCATTTAGCACTGGACCCTGTAAATTATATAGCTAGCTCTGACTCAGATGCCTCCTTCCCATTAACTTGTCTTTGGTTCCTACCACTGCCCATTCAAAATTAATTGTTACCTGCCTTTCACATCTAATTATTTTAAAACTTGTATTTAGCGCTGTATTTTGCCCATGCTGTTTGGAATTATAGTTACTATGGACTTCCCAGTAGCTATTGCTAGCAAGTTGTAATTTTTTCCAAATGTCACCTGTGGATCACCCACATCAGAATCACCTGGAAGTGGTGTTTGGGGGTTCTCATAACAAGCTCCCCTTCAGGGTGGGGGACCACTGATACAGAGCAGAGGGTCTTCCAGTGTGGCCTGAAGACCAGCAGCACCAGCATCGCAGGATCTAATTAGAAATACAAATTTGTGGCCTCCCACCGACCTCTGGGGATGCGGCCCAGCTGGAAGAACAAGAGCTCTAGTAGCAGCTAGACTTGGGTTTGAATCCAGACAGAATCATTTACTATGACTTTTGGGCAAGCTCTCACTCCTCAAAACAAGCCGAGAGCCTGTAACCAGGGAAGAAAACTTGCAATATCCGCAAATGCCCTATAAAAAGTCTTGTCTTGTTTATCAACTATACCTTTTTTGCCTTTTATGTGACTGTTGAAGAATAGGAAGAAACCAAATCTGAATGCATTGAAAGAATTTGAATTAGGTATTCATGAGCCCCTGAGAGTCTTCCAGGAAAGTAAGAGACAGTATCCCAACACACAGGCCTTTTGGAATGGGGGTCTGAGTCAGGCTGTAGGAGTTGGCTGTGGTAGGTGAAACCCTTTCAGAAGTCAGCACCCAATAAGCCATTAAGTGAGTTGATCCAGATCAAAGGCACTGAACTGGGAATGGTAGAAAAATCCCCTCTCAGACAGAGGTGGAGACAAAATTCATCATGTCTGAATACTGCTTGAGGCTCATTTATTAAGAGAACACAAACAATGAAATTCTTCATTCAGCTTCTGTTTCCTGGTGACTGGCAATTTGTATTTCACTGTGACACAAGAGAAACTAAAATATAGTTTTACCCAGATTGGGGTGATAGCCTTAATTATGATAAAACTGAAGAATCTTGTTCAGCATTCAATTTAATCAGTGATTGAAACCACAATATAAGAAGAAAGAAACAGAAACCCTAGAACCTAAATGGTCCCTTTACGGTGCATGTGTGTGTGCATGTGTGTGTGTGTGTGTGTGTGTGTGTGTGTGTGAGAGAGAGAGAGAGAGAGAGAGAGAGAGAGAGACAGAGAGAGAGATATCACGGGCTTTTATTTTTATATTATTTGTTAATTAAATACCAAAGCAAAATGCTGATATGGTATTTATTTTGCATAACATTGCAATACTAGTATTGATATTGGCATTTTATGTTTTATAATGTATTCAGAATTCATGAAATAAAAAACCAAGTATTTAATATGTAACAATTAAAAAATTAAATATACTCTAAAACAAGTAAAAATTTAAATTTTAAAAAGTATGCATATTAAGCATACATTGTTATTCCAAAATCATTTATTAGCAATAAAATTGATAAAATAGAGTAATCAAAAACTCTATATAAGAGGAAAAACTTTACCAACCATGGAAAATTGATAATTAAATATTACTCAAAATTTCAGTTTACATAAAAAAACAACTGTTTTTTAATTTTTTTTAAATTTTCTACTTTGATGCAAATTATTCCAGCTGTTGATAAATCTTTGCTACTTTATAGGAGAGACAATGGTAAAACTTGTGATAAACTGACTCCAAATACTTTCCTCTGACTTATAATCTCATTCCTGGTTTGAAAACTTCGAGGAGGTATTTTATTTATTTATTTATTTATTTATTTATTTATTTATTTATTTATTTATTTTTTTACATTAAGTTTATTGGTATAACATTGGTTAATATAATTATATAATTTTCAGGTGTACATTATAGTTTGACATCTATATATTCTATTGTGTGATTACCACCCAAAGTCCAGTTTCCTTTAGCTACCATATATTTGATCCCCTTTACCCACTTCATCCTCTCTCTACCCCCTGTATTTGACCCTCTTTACCCCATCTACCTCTCTCCTTGAGGAGGTATTTTTTGAAAAGCATTTTCTTCTGCATGGCCCACAACCTTTTATCGATGGCCAGCTATAGCTTTGTTTTAAAGAGAGCATTCATTCCCAGCTTGCCTTTGACTCTTTTAGTGTCATCATGAGTAGATGGAGTATGGATGCTGAGTTACCTGCACTGATTTCGATTCTATCGTGTTTACATTCCACTTTTTCAAAAAGTCTTTGAACTAAAGAAAGAAATATTCTTTGGAATAGAAGCTTGGCTTTGTCCTTTGTCATTTTCATTCTCTTCTTGAGGATCACTGAGACATAGATGACCGCTTTTGAAATGAGGGCAGTTTTGTTGGATTTGAAATTTTAATGCAGAGAATCACACTCTCTGGGTACATTTCATGTTATAAAAAAAAAA
>CM053509.1:118247167-118333569 GCA_028627145.1 Eidolon dupreanum | reverse complement strand
TGTTACAGATTATATTATTTGAAAGAGAGATTTATATCTTCAAATATTAATTAAGTTCTGCCTATAAAGTATTGCATAGTAAACACTCACAGAAGAGCTCCCTTATTGAACAGATAAGAATGATTAAAAATCAACATGCATTACTTACATGAAACTGGTGTTTCAAAAATTTTGAAGCACACTTTCTAAAGTAGGTTAGCATTCTGTCTCTATTTTATATAAATTGTTGGTATTATCTTTTTAGAAAAAACTTTAATAGGGCTGTAATAAATGTCATTTTATTCTCCTACCCCAAAGTACTACTTTTACTTTGTGTATTCAGCTTTTGAAGGAACATTACAACTTTTGCTCGTTTTCTTCAGATCACACAGAGACCAATATCATGCTTTGCACTTTGCATGATATTAATATTAATAAATATTGGTTAAACTAATTAGTAACCAATCTTGCTCTGAGTTATGACCTCTTAGATTGAATCTAGAAGAAGATCTATTCAACTCAAATATTAACATCAAGCAGGAAAAAGGGAGGCTGAAAAGCGTAAGTTAATTAATTTTGCATGTCTGGTAAATTTTGGTCACTTGGAAATTCAAAATTTCTCAGCATAATTGCTAATTTGCATCAAGCTTTGATCACTGAGATTCCTCGCTGTGTTTTAATTCCTCTTTTTTTCCAGTCCAGCAGCTCAAAACCAGGTCTGGCAGTTTACAATTATTGGGGAAGTTCAGTAAGAGAAGGGTAGACGGCCTCTGAAACAAGTCATTAATCACTATGCTCAGGGTTTAGATTTTCTTTCCTTTATAGTAGCACACTGTCAAGAAAGATGATTCTGGGATTTTGTTAAAAAGAAGGGGGCCATTTGCCAGCACTGATCTATCATTAGGCGTGCTATGGGGGAATTAGAAGAGAAGGACAAGGGCATGAATGTTCATGGAATGCCTGCTCTGCATCAGTAGTTTTAGGTATGTTATTTCATGGACAACCCGGGGTGAGGGTGGGGGATGAGAATAATAGGTGGTATTTATTGAGGGCTTACTCTGGGCCCAATCTTTTACAGTCATTATCACAGTGAATCCTCAAAACAACCTATGAGGTACTATTATATGCATTTTAGAGGTAAAACTTCAAGAGTTAAATATCTTGCCCAAAGTCATACAGCTACTCAGATGTGAACCCAGAACTTAAAAGCACTTAATCTAACTTCAAACTTTGAACTTGGAAGTTCCTTTTTTCTCAAAATACTTTTCATTGCTAAAGTAAGATATGCTGATGACAAAAAAAATACAGAAAAACTCAAATATTTAATTTTTCGAGTAATGCATTTGTGTACTTTGAAAAGCAAAAGATTTTTTAAAGGTAAGCACTGTTATTAATCTATTGTGACTCTGGAGGGTTTTTATGCATGTATGGATTTATTTCTCCCTTTTTACACTCATGGCAGCATATACATGCTATCTCATATCTTTTCCTCCACTTAACTGTATCTTAGAGATCTTTACCAAAGTATGAAGAGTTCAAGGCTTTTTAAATAGCTGTATCATTTTGTATTTTATTAATCTATAAAAGTGAATTCCAAATTTATTTAACCAGCTTTTGATTGATTGGCACTGAGGCTGTTCTCAAATTTTTGCTCTTATGGACAATGCTGAAATAACTCCTCAGGTGTGTCATGTGTCTTTACCTCTAAGTGCGAGTATATCTGTAGGATGTATTGCTGAATCAAAAGTAAAAGAAAGCGTTTGTAATTACGATAGTTACTGCCCAATTGTCCTCCATGGGGTTGCGCTGATTTGTCCTCTTATTAGAAGAGTTGAAGCACCTGTTTCCCCCATAGCCTTGCCAGCAGTTTGTTATAAAACTTTTGGAATTTTGCCAGTCAGATTGATAAAAAATGTCAAGAGTAGTTTGAATTATTTCTCTCACGATAAATGAAGTTGTGCATTTTTTCATGTTTGAGAAACATATTTTCAGTGCATTATTTATTTATACCCTTGGTCCATTTTTCTTTTGGATACGCTTTAATGTATTAGGGAGTTAGCCTTTTGTAATATGAGTTGCAAATAGCTTTTCTTAGTTTCACTCTTGTCTTTTGGCTATAAATATGGTGTTTTTTCCATAGAAAAACTTCCATTTTTTTAGTTTACCAGTGTTTTATCACTTCTAAATTTGAGTTATAGAGATCATGACCAATCCAAGGTTATAAAATAATTCTGTGTTTTTGTCTAGAATTTTATGGTTTCAGGGTTTGCATTTAAATCTTTTCGCTCTATTTGGAAACAATCCCAGTTTTAGTCAAAATATGCATCCAAGTCTGCATATTTCTAGAGAGTCCTACAGTTATTCCAATACAATCTATTGAATCATTTCATGACTGATTTGAAATGCCTTTTTTAAAAATCATGTACTGAATTCAAGTCTCTATAGATACATCTTTTTTGGTTTTGTTATTCTCTTCTGTCCACCTATTTATTCATATATTATTAAAATAATGTCCTAATAATTTAAGGTTTTAAATGTTTTAGCATCTACTATGATTCCTTCTGTCCCCTACCCATGACCATTGTGTTTTTTCAGAGTTTTACTGGTAATTCCAATTTATGTTTTTGTGTGAGCTTCAGAATGACATTATCAAGTTGTCTTTTTTTTAAAAAAATAACCTTTAGGGTATTTTCATTAGAATGTGTTAAACTTATAATTAAGGTTATGGAATATTCACATCTTTGTCATAATGTGTTTCCATTTCTAAAGAGTGTTTTTTTAGGTCTTTAAGAGTATTGTAAACATTTTTTTCTTATGGGCCTTACATATTCTTAATTCAGTCTTGGTATCTATATTCATATAATCTTCTTACATTATATCATCTATGGGATTCTAATGACAGCATGTTTGTGTGTGCATGAAAGCTAATGTTTCTATTTTTATAGCTTTAACATCTTTTTAAATTTTTATTGGTTATGGTAGCTTCTCAGTTGGTTTCTTGTTTCCAATGCTATGACCATTCATAGCATCTGCAAATAATTTTTCATCCTCCTTTCTTTTCCAATTTCTAGAATTATGATTCCTTTCTCTTTCTCAATTGTGCTGGCTATTACTCCTAGCAACACATCAAGTTCTATTTCTTTGTTGAGCATAAAGCTAGCTTTGGGGTCATGATAGAAGTGTTTTTTCTTGTTAAAAACTTATTCATCTAACACTATTTTATTGCAAATGCAATTTTTAAAGATTCATAATGGATATTGAATTTTGTATGGTATCATTTAATACTTTTTTTCCTTTGTCAAGGTAAGAAATGTATAAACTTGTAGAGAATTTAATGAGTTTTTTTGAGCCAAACTGATAATTGTTGGGAAGCAAAATATCAACAGATTAAGAAAATGCTTCAGAGAATGACAGTTTTGTAACTTATTTTATACATTAGAATCAAATGAGGAAGTGTTAGGAGGATTACATAACATTCATTGGTGATAGATTAAGGAGGCAGGAGAAAGCAAAGCAAGGAAATCTCTGGGATTGGATAAAAAGTAAAATGGAGGGATACATACTTCTTTATATTAGTGGGTACAGGAGAGTTAATAATTAACATTTATAGCACATAGAGATGGTTTGGGTTGGGGTGGGGGACAAGATAACAATGAAGGATTCTGTGGTCTTGTGATGTGGCACACTGGGTTGTGCCCTGAGGGATCTGGAAAAAGATTACTGACATTAGAAGGGTATGTTATCTTAGATGCAAACAGACAATAGACAGGCTCACTTATGGTAAAGATTTACCTTTGTCAAGAAAGATACAAGCCCAGGATATGACTATCTGTTATGACCTGTTTTTAGTTAGGAATTTATATATTCAGACCATCCTACACAGTTAATTTTGGTCTCTGAGTTTGTAGGGCCAGTCATGCTGGCCTTCTCTGAGCTTGTCATCTTTAGTATGTGGCCCCTTTTTGTCCACACTTTATGTAATTTTAGACATAAGAAGTTTTGTCATTGACTTATAAAAATGGGTTTATGTTCTACAGACTGATCTGTGTCTTATAGTTCTCACTACACAGTAGTTTGTGGGATTCTTCCAAAGCCGCCTCATGTAGATCTAGCTCATCATTTTAATGGCTGTGTAATACCCCCTGGTTTGGACACGTCCCGTTTATTTACCTATTCTCCTATAATAGGCATTCCCTTTTTTCTTTTATTTTTCCTGCTATAAGCAAATCCACAGTAATCATCCTTGTAAGTGTAGTTTTATGTAATATGTAGTTTTATCTAATTTTATTTCTAAGGACTGTATTCCCAGGGATGGGAGTGCTGAGTTGAAGATTGCGTATGATTTAATTTTAATAGCCACTCTACTCTAATGTTCAAGTTCTCACAGCAATAGCTGAGATTCAGTGAGGGTTCTCTGGCTTCAAACCAGATTGCTGCCCAGGTCAGAGCCAGGTATAAGGCAAGCCATGTGAAATTCCTGTGCCCACAGTAAAATTCCTGCTATGCTTTATCTAGTGGACAGAGTGTAAACAGAGAGAAATCTTACTCCACGAGCATTTATCATTGTGAACCTTTGGAATTTCTGTGAACTTTAAGTTATGTGGTCTTTCTGTGTATCTGTTTTCTCATCCGGGAAATAACAATAACAATAGTACCTGTGCCACACACTTGTAAGGTTAGAATAGCATTCAAAGCCCATAGCAAGGTGTTTGGCTTTTCTTGAAATACCTAAAACAGTAATTTTTTGAAAGTATTAGGCACAAGCCAAATTTTTGATGTATGCTTTGAAGTGGCCCAGGCTTATGGGACATGTGAAGTAGAAAATATAGCTGTTCCTTGACACTTGGACTCAGGCCAGGAGAGGCCTTCAAAGCTGTGAGAAGGGTGAGAATTCACAAGCTAAATGGACTACGAAGCCCTTCCCTCAGGATAGCCTCTGCTGATTCACTATTGATAGAAAACCAATATAGAGGATTGAAAAGAAGGAAGGAATGGGCAAAGAAAGAGAAGGGAAGATGGGCTAAAGACTTTCTGGTTGCTGTAACAAATCACCTCAAACTTAGTGGCTTAAAACAATGCAGATTTATTATCTTACACTTCTGGAAGTCAGAAGTACAAAAGAAATCTCGTTAGACTAAAGTAAGACATAAACAGGGCTGCTTTCTTCTGGAGACTGTAGAGGAAAATCTTTTTCCTTGATTTTTTTCACCTTCTGGAAGCTGCCTGCCTTCATTGGCTCATGACCTCTGTTTCTATCTTCAAAGTGCCTCACTCCAACCATTGGCTCCACTGTCATATTGCTTTTTCCTTCTGTGAAATTATAAGGACTCTTATAATTTCATTGAGTTTACCTAGGTAATCCAGGGTAATCTCTCCATCTCAAGATTCATTCCCTTAATCACATCTATAAAGTCCCATTGGCCATGCAAGGTAACTAAGCCACAGGTTTTGGGGACTGGTATGTGGGCATCTTTGGAGGGGTGCATTGCTCTGCCTACCACAGGTGTGATATATGTAATCTGTGGCATCAGTGCAATCACTTTCTGCTCCTTGGAGTTTCATCCTAACACTGGAGAGCATCTGTTTTGTCACCTGTCTTCTCTCTGCTTCCCTAATAATTTTCTTTTTGCTTGACAATTCTCCTCTCCTGTTCAGAGAAAAGATAGGACCCATTCTGTTGCCCATGAGATGAACAAAGCGTATATTAGACTTGATAGTTTTTCTTTTTTCTTTTTTTTTAGGCTTTGCATGCCTCTTGAGTATTTTCTGGAAGAGCTACTCTATAAGCAGAGGGCTGAAGAAATGTGGTAGGTACTTTCTACCTGCCTCACTTCAGGGCTGTGCCCTGGGTTGCATCTGACTGTTCCTCAGATGTTGGACTTCCTATCTCACTCAGCTCCCACCATCTGTTTATTCTCTTGTTTCTTTCCTCACCTTGACCTCTCTGTAAGATTGCTAGGGCTGCTATAACAAAATACCACAGACTGGGTGGCTTAAACCACAGAAATTAATTTTTTCACAGTTCCAGAAGCTAGAAGTTCAAGATCAAGGTGTCAGTGGGTTTGGTTTTGATACAGAACAAGAACAAGTCCCCTTGAGGGGGAACTCGCGTCCAACATGGGAGAGAGAGGGTCCTTGACTGTACAGAATTCAAGTGTGTGTCAGAGTTAGAGACAAAAGGAGAGTTTAGTAGAGAAGAAAATAACACTCCACAGACAGAGACATGGTCTCCTCTCAAAGACAGAATGAGAGAGACCCCAGTGAATTGGGTTTACATCTGTTTTCCTTTCCTGGTGTGGGTTTGCAGCATTAAAGGCATGGGGAAGTGGTTGAGAGCAATCTCAGCAGGTAATCTCAGCAGGAATCTTTTTGCAGGTTCCCCATAGTCTGGCCACATGCTGATCAGCCAGGTTCCAGTGTCTAGCAGCAGGTAGCAGGCCCAATACACCTGGTATAATATTTAGTCAGTTTGTATATTTCTCATGCCTCTTTCCTGTATTAGTTTCTCCTAAGACCTCTTTCCTTGGCTTATAGATGTCCACCTTCTTGATATGTCCTTATATAACCTTTTTTGTGTGCTTGCACATTACCAGTATTTTTATTTTTATGTCCTAATTTCTCCTTATGAAGACACCAATTAGATTGGACTAGGGCCCACCTAAAGGCCTTATTTTAACTTAATTACTTCTCTGATGCCAGAGAGCTCAACAGGGTGAGAGTCCAAAGAAGGACTCCGATCATGGAGCTCCAGTGACCAGGTTCTTATGTTGCAAGAAGGAATCCAAGGACACAAAAAACAGCAAGCAAGAAAGCAGAAGTTTTATTAAAGTAAAAGTACACACTTAAAAGTGCAGGCCGCTCAGAAAGAGAGATTGCCCCAAGCTGTCTGAGTGGCTGGACTTTTGTTTTCTTGGGTGGGGGGTGTCCCAAGGCTATCTAGCCTGCCTCCAGACCTTGCTTGTTTCCTATGCTACCAGGAGAGGAGGAGGTGGCTCAGGCCCATTGATCTTGTCTCCTGGCCTTGGCTTGTTCCTCATGCTGGGGTCTCATGCTTGAAATCCAAAGAGATAGGGCTGAGTAAGGGACAAGGGAGAAATTGCAGAGCCACATAGGGGCGGAGGTTGGGGAGGTTTTCCTTAGCTAACTATCCTGCCTCATTTCAAATACAGTCACATTTGAAGTTACTGGGAGTTAGGATTTCAACATATGGATTTTAGGGGGCTATAATTCAATTTGTAATAACCTCTATGTGCCTCGCACTCCCTGCCTCCCCGGCGCTTTAACTTGGGCTACATACAATGCATGCCAGCCCTGATCTCTCTCACCACCTCTTGCCTCCATCCCTTCTGATGCCCTGATAACCCAGGCTGAAGCCAGCTGCAAAACATGATGACCTACTAAAAATCAGATTAGGTAAACCCAGAAACTCATTCATTAAGTAAGATAAGCCATTATGGGTCTAGACAAGGGGTCTCCAATCCCTGGGCCTTGGATAGGTACTGGTCCATGGCCTGTTAGGAACCATACAGCAAGAGGTGAGCAAGCAGGCCAGTGAATGAAGCTTCATTTGTATTTGTGGCTGCTCCCCCGCATCAGCATCACCTCTTCAGCTCCACCTCAGATCATCAGGCATTAGATTCTCATAGGAGCACAGGTCCCTGATGCCAAAAAGTTTAGGGACCGCTGATCTAGAATAATGCAGCTTGGCATTTCTTAGAATAACATTTTATTTCTATAAAGATAAGCACCACCTTCATTAAGTATGAAGCCACAAACACGAGTAGTAGCAAGAGATATGAAAGATACATAATGAAATAATAGAAGTTTCCATTATTTCGCTTCCCATAGGGCAGCTTCTGGTAAACTGTTCTGGGACAGCAGGACCCATCCTGAGTTCCAGCCTTGATTCCTATCACTAGTAACATAGAAGAGGGGACTCTCAGAAGCTCCTTGTACTTCAGGGTGCCATTAGTGAACACGGTGACAGCACCTTGCTGACAATAGAAAGTAAAAACTCTGGAAGTTGTTGGATTCTGAAGTAAATGTGTAACCCCAAAACTTTGTTTAAAAGCACGTTATTGTGCCTCAGATTTCATCCTGTGTCAAATAATGTTTTGGGAGTATTCAGCACAGAGTGTCTTTGTCTTATAATTATGAAGGAAAGTCCGAAAAGATGATCTTTCTCCTCAGCCCCTGTTGCCAGAAGTGGCCAAATTTAAGTCCTGGGTAGCAGAAATATTTTCATTTTTATTTCCATAAAACAAAGCTTAAGGAGTGAGTGGACAGGGAGAGAGAAATGAAACAAAGCTTTTTTTAAATCATAAAAAATGAAACAAAGCTTCATTTGTTTAAATCATATATTTTTTTAAAAACTTGGGTTTCAAGAGCATCTCTAGAAAAACAAAAACAAGGCATAGGTTCATTGATTCTGCCTCAGGTATTTTCTGTATTGCAATAAAATGACCCCAGGTGTGCCTCTCAGAGGCAGCCACTACCTGTGGGCTGGGAGGCTCACAGGCATGGTGGGGAGGGTCTGTGCTCCCAGAAACACTCTGCTGACTTAGTGCCTTCGTCCTTGCCTTCAGCCAAAGGGCAGGTGGCTCCTGTTTCTCTCCAGGCCTTGGTGCTTATTTGAGTAGGTCAAGATCACCTGGGGCACAGTGAGTGAAATTTCTGGGAACACGAAGATTAGAGAGTAGGGGGAGAGGAAGGAGTGCGGGAGATAAGTCTCTTGGCCCTTGCCCCTGGCACATGTTGGAAACGTCTTATAGGCTGATCTTAATTAGAACACACTATCTTGAGGAAGAAAGTAAATATGATTTCCAAAAACCATAACCAAATGACTTTCTTTTCGTGGGCCTTCCCTGAACAAGTTTCTATGCATTTACTATCAAAGTGAAGAAATTTCTTATTTTTCCCTTTTCAGTGTCATTCTGGTTTTTTCACATTATCTTTGTTTCCCATGGCCCTTTACCCTGCTAAAGGCTGTGTACCTGTGCATATGTGTAAGAAAGGAAGAAAAATTAATAAACTAGCAAGAGGATTAGAGGGCAAGTTGGAAAAGGAGGGTGAAGAGCTAAATTTATATAACCTAGAAAAAGAGAAGGCTCTGGAGGACCATGATGAAGTTACACTTCACAGAAGCAGTATATATGAAGGGAGATTATTCATAGTCTCAGAAGATGGCAGGACATAAGGGCTGGCCCCACGCCAAGGCCAAGAAAGGGAATCATGATGGATGATATAGCCAGAAGACCAGAGGAAGCTCCTGGTGTGGAGACTACAGCCCTGCCCTTCTAATTCATGTCTGATGGACATGGGGGTCCAGCAATATCAAATGGTCAGCTGAGCAGCTCCACAATGAGCTTTCCCACCCATAGCACTGTTCTGGGCTGGGAAAGACTTTTACTCTGCTAGGGACAGTGGGTTGGAAAGAGAGAGATTTTTTTTTGTCTCCAATGTGAACAAATTTTCTCTGAAAATAATTTTAAAGAACCAAATTTCTCTCCTTAAACACAGATATAATTGCAGACATAACACTCTAATGATTTGTGTTCATTTTTATATTTGTGGACGAAAAGAGGGCCACATATTAAATCTGACAAGCTCAGAGGAGACCAGCATGGCGGGCCCCACAAACTCAGAGAACAGAAATTCACCACTTAAGATGGTCTGAACATAAAAATCCCTAACTAAAAATGGGTCATGGCAGTTAGTCACATCCTCTGCCTGAAGCTTCCTTAACAAAGGTCAGTGTTTACCTTAAGTGAGCCTATCTATTGTCTTTTCCCTTCTAAGATAACATATCTTTGAAATGTCAGAATAATATCCTTTTTCTGTATCCCTCAGGACACAATCCACCTGACTGAAACCACAGAACCTCTCATTGTTTTGTTTCCCCCAATACCATGGCTTCATGCTGTAAATGTTAATTATTAACTCTCCTGTCCCCTTCAATATAAAAAAAAGTATGTCTTTTCATTTTTTTTTAATGCAATTGCAGAGATTCCCCGGTTTGCTTTCTCCAGTTCCCCCAACCCCGCCCAATCTGTCACAAATGGATTTCATGTAACCCTCATTACGTCTCCTCCTTTAATTATAATGTATAAAATGAGCTGCAAAACTGCCATTCTCTATAGTGTTTTCTAAATCTATTGAGAATTTACTTCTTGGCAATTGTCATCAGTTTGGCTCAAGTAAACTCATTAAAATTCTCTACAGGTTTGGACATTTCTCACGTCGACATATTCTATCTTGCTCCATTTAATTTTTGATCAATTGCAGCTATTTTAATGCTTGTGAAGTTTTTTTGTCTAGCCAAAAAAGGAGGACAACCCTTTTTACTCTGACTGTGATAGGGCAGACTCTGCTGTCTCATTAAAGAGGCTTGGTACTGCTAATGCATTGAGTGATGAGTAGAAGGCAGGAAGTCAAAGTTCTACTTCTCACTCTGCCATTATATCAGTTACTTATAGTTGCTGTGATACTGTGATTTATAAAAAGAAATACATATTTGGTTTTCATTCTGTTTCTGGCATTCAGATCCTAAAACCCTTGACTTTCCTAAGTAATTCCTAAATCATAAAGGTGTTTATGTTAATGAGGTGACTTTTGGATTGCACCTAAAGATAGGGTCTGGTTCCAAGAGACAGAACCATGTGATTAGCGGGTTGGAACTTTCAGTACTCCCCCACCTCCTTTGGAAATAGGAGAAGGGCCGCAGGTTGAATCAAGTGCCAATGGCCAGTGATTTAATCAATCATGACTTTAATGAAACCTCCATAAAAACCCAGGAGGATGGGGTTTGAAGAGCTTCCAAGTTGGTGATCACACGGAGATATGCAGGGTAAATGGCATACCTGAAGAGGACATGGAAGCTCCGTGTCCCTTCCCACATACTTTGCCCTACACATCTCTTCTATCTGGCTGTTGCTGAGTTGTATTCTTTTATAATAAACTTATGACCTAACAGATAATATGTTTCTCTGAGTTCTGTGAGCTGCTCTAGTAAACTAATAGAACCCAAAGAAGAGGTCGTGGGGACTCTGACTTATAGCTAGTTGATCTCAAGACAAATAACAAGCTGGGCTTAATGATTGGCATCCCGAGTTTGAGGGGGTCATTGAAAACTCCAGTCTAGCTGGTTGGTCAGACACACAAGTAACACTCCGGATAGTGTCAGAACTGAGCTGAATTGAGTTGAATTCTAGGACACCCAGTATGTGTACTAGAGAATTACTTGGTGTTATGTGGAGAAAATGCTCTTGGAGAATTGCTGGTCTGTGTGCCCCTACCCCCACACTGGAATTGGTACCAGAACACTTTTAGCTACATAACAAATTACTACAAACTTAATGGTTAAAACAACTTTTATTATCTCACAATTTCTATGGGACAGGAATCTGGGTATGGCCTTGGGCCACAGGGCATTTCTCTGTTTAATATAATAAAAGAAAAATTTTAAAGATTGTTACATCAAATCAAGGTGGTCAATTCCACTGCCCGCCAGAGCCTGGTAGGTCACATTCATCTATAAAATGGGTCACGTGAGATGATGGGCACTGATATGAGGACTCTTGACAAGATGTGCTTGCTCTGCTGGGCCTGTGATATTCAAAATCAGATCTCTTAAAAAGATGTATACCACAGGGAAGGCATATCTTGTCCACATCTAGTCCTAGTCATACTCTTTTCATCAAATTAATTGACAGGGCCATCGTCTAAAAGAAAGTTATGTTGAGTCGAGGCAGTACTTTTGGATAATAGGAAAGTCGGGCGTGTATTATCACTTCTGCTATAAATACTAATTGAGCACCTGCTGTGCCTGGAGCTGCATTAGCTCTGAAGATACCCAAATGACTAAGACTCAGTTCCTCACGGCCTCCCAGCCTATGGCGGACGCATTGACAATACAGTGTGATGTGTGCCATTGAGAGGGGCATACTGGGTAGCAAGACAACAGGGAAGAGGACAACTAGGAATGTGAGGGGTTAGTGACTTCTGAGGGGACAGTGGTGGGCCTTTCCCCTTCCCAGAGGCATGATCCACCAATCCCATTTTTGCTTTTGATGTCAAACTGTTTTACAATGAGAAGATCTCATTAATTCTCCCAACACTTTGGGATTTCAGGAAGGACACAGGTATTGCTCTGCCTGATAGAGCTAGCCATGTGGGGATCCTACAATGTAAAGTAGAAGTCCCCCTGGAGACCACTCCAGAGTCTAACAAGACCCCTAAGTAGGGACGTAATCCAGTCTCTGACAGCAGTTGGTTTACTCAGCTATGGTGGGCTCCAGAGAGGTGCCGGTTTGAAATTTTATTTTTCGTGGCATTTATACACTTGTACTTTGAGATGAACAATGTGAAGGGGCTAGTAATAAAACAGTTATAATAGCATTGTACTTTGCCTTTAGGTGGTGTTTTAAAATTTTCTTACTTGACAGCAATGTAGAGGTCTGAATTTAGAAAGAGAATGCATTCTATTCTTTCATCAAACCTTAAATGCCCCCAAATTCAAGTTTTTTACAGGGATCACCTAGATTATTGAAGTGCCAAATCCAGTTTAAAGAGTGCTAATATGGAATGTATTATTACTTAATTTTAGATCTGAGATTCGCCTTTTTTTTTCTTCCAATGTGTTATTTGAAAAATGTTCTTTTCCTTTCCTAAACTGTTTCTAACCCAGAAGTTATTTGCAAAGCTGTTGCTTTGTCATGAAATACTTGGCTATTTCCAAACACACAAACCCTACATTTGCATATTGAAAGTTATGCAGGAAATCTCAATTCTCTATCTTGTGTCCATCAATAAACCCAAGTGTTGCTTTTCTATCAGGGAAAGACAAAAGTTCTGAGTATTTATTCATCTGGGAGCTACATATAACCAGCCACTCTTCCTACCAACCCTGAAAGGCAGTTCAAACAACATCTATTTAGATTGGAGACCAATTAAATAATTATCAAAAGCATCAGGAAGACAGTAAGGATAAGACTCAGAGGAGCACATGAAATCTGGTAGGAAAACATAATTGCTGTTTTGAACTTTTCCCTCACTCGGCCAGGCCTGTATTAAATCATGAGCTTCCATTGACCTCTGCATATCAAACAGGGACTTGGGTAGTTCCTTTTAAATGCACCAACCTCCTTGCGTACAAAGGAGTTTCCTAGTGTTTTGCAGGATTAGGAGGAGATGTATTTTTTTTTCCCCTCCTAGCTAAGCTCCCAGGCCATTTGGACTTGAAAAAATGAGCACTTGGTTCAGGATGGGTGAATCCTGCGTTCTGGCCGCCTGTGCATCAGAGTCTTGCGCCTTTAAACTCTGCTCAGCACACCCACTTAGCCAGCCTGCTGTGGCTGCAATCTCCAGGACGCTCAGCTACAACAGTGAATTTGGTCCTTGTTTTCCATGGATAGATTTGTTTTTTCTTTTGGATTCCTTTTCATTCTGTATCTGCCCTGCCTGAAAAAGCAAACCCAGGAAAATCTAAACCAGTACCTTCTGAAAATGAACCTAAACCAGCCTTATCCATCCTGTTCACCTGGCTGGGGATCTTTATGGGGCTGCCCCTGGGAGCTAGCTAGTCATTATCTTGCTGCCTCCCCATGACTGAGGAAGAAGTAAGGCAGTTTGCAGCCAATCCTGCTGCATACAAGCCCCACGCATTCACCCTTGCTAGAGAAACAAATGCTCAGCAAATGGCTTACTGAGAGTGAGTTTGGAACTCATCATCTGTCTCAGAAAATGGGAAATCTCTGAGGTGGCCCAGCACAAAAGGATGCAAATGACGAAGGGTCAACAACAGATGCTGAATAATGGATGGGAACAAATAGTATTCATGGGTTCTGTGTTTTTTGTCTCCCACAAAGGGTGCCTCATTCTTCCCACGTCGTTTTCAATTTCAGCCATTCCTGTTTTCATGTCCAAGGGAAGCGTGAGAGGAGCATCTGGACTGATTTCCGCTTGAGGTTTTCTGCCCTTGGATTGAAGTGGGCCTCTTCTTTTTCTTTGCAGAATGGTGACATGTGTTTGCAAAGCTTTGTAATAGCCGCCCCATCCCGCCCCTTGTCTCAGAGATGGTTATATTTTCATGCTGAGTGGAAGTGATTGCATTAACGTAACATTTGCAGAACAATTTAAAATCCTAAATGAAGAAAATGTGGGCTTGCCAAAGTTGTCACTGACCTTGAGCTTGTAAACAAAGTACCGGATCTATGATTTTTATTAAAATGAGACCATTTTCTAAAGTCTAACAGAGGAGAAAACATTGGTATAAATACCCACACCTCTCACCTCTCTGCATGTGAGAGGGAAGCAAAGGCTACCAGGTGAGTGACACTTGTGCATTGAAATGAAACTGCAGACAACATCAAACCCAGGCAATATAGGGACAGATTATTCTATTCTTTCACATGAAATAATAACAAATAACATTTAATGAAGACTATGTTTCAAGGACTCTTCTAAGCACTTCAGAGTATTATTTGATTCTCTTAATTACTATATGTGACACTCTAATTATTCCATTCCTCATGTGAGAAAATGGAGCAGGCACAAGGAGCATGAATAAAGTGTTCAAGGACACAGAGATAAGTGTGGGGGAGCTGGCATAGGATCCCAGGAAAAATTGCTCCAATCCTAGCTCTCAACCAGAGGACTTCATCAGTTAAGACTAGGAAAAGTTGCATATTAACAGAAAACTGAAAATAGCAAGAGCCAGTGCACACATAGGTTTATTTTCTCTTTCTCTGGAAAGAGCCAATCCCAGGGTTAGTGTAACAACTCCTGTCACTGGAGATCAGGTTCTTTCTTACCACCATCCTTACTTCATGCCTACCTTCGATCCTTAAGTTCACTTCATGGCACAAAATATGTTTTTAGAACCTCAGCCATCACAATCAATTCTAGGAAGCAAATAAGAAGTGAAAAGGGCAAAAATGTACGCAAGCAGCTGTCTGTTCCCCTTTTAAGGACAGGTTTCTGAAGCCTCACCCACCCACTTCAGCTGTGTCATTGGCTGCAGCTCTGTCCTGTGGACACCCCTATCCATGAGAGAATAGGGGTGATACAACTTTCAAGCAGAGTCCACTGACACCTTGAGTAAAATTAAAATTTCATTTTCAAAGAATGGGAGAATGGCCTGTTGGTAAGTAGCCTTCAGGATATTCCAGGGATCCCAGTTGGGACACTTTAGATTAAGTTTCAACAGCCATATAGATTTACCATCATCCCCATTGCTGGCTCGTCAGCTTGATCCTTTGCCTATTGTGGGTACTGAGGAGCCTGCTGACAATACTTTATCCATGTCCAAAACTGAGCCCCAGACATCTACCACCTCACAGGCCCAATAGCCTGAGAAAACTTGAGAGTAGAGGACCTCAGACACCTCTCAGAAAATGGTCAGGCCCCTAAGAGAGAATTCACCAAGAGGTAGGAAACTTCCAGTCGAGTGTGAGGTAAGCATGACTCTGAGTTAAGCTGAGCAGCTGGTACCTATCTCCTCTTTGGCTCACACACTCTGTGGGTTTGTCCACCTTGAGGACAAAGAGGTTTTTGTGTATAAATTCAAGTGACTATAATACTAAACTCCATAACATGACTTAAACAGCTCAACTGTGGAATTCTCTCTGGGTATAACATGGGGGAAACCATTTCTCCTTATTGTGGGTTCTCAAGTTACTACTGAATTGTTGAGATGACTTGAGGATTAAGCATATGGCAGCCAGGGGGACCTACAGGGATATGTACCCACAGTGCAGACACAGAAGGCAGCATGATAGAGATCAGATGTCAAGTGATGCTCCTAGATGCTCTTCCAAGTTACTGGCAGGGGGTTCTCTTCATGTGGCTGGAAATTATGTAATGGTAGGGGTATTAGAGTTAGTAACATTCAGAATTAATTATTGATATGATGTCATTTATTCATAAACATACTGAGACCTGGGGATATTTATGTTATACTAAGATCACATAGGTTTTGACTGAGTTTTAGTTCTTGTTCAAACACTAAATCCTGAGCCTGGAAAAACCAACTCAGGTAAAATTAATTTTACTTCTCCACTTCCCCGCTCCTCAATTTCATCCAAACTCAAATGCAAGACTTTTTACAGAGGAAAAAAATAGAGAAAGGGCAGAAAGGAGGGAGTGAAAATGAGAGAGGAAGGCAGGAAAGATAAAAGAAAGGAAGAAAAAGCCAAACTCTTAAAATTGTAATCATCAGTGGAATTAGTGATAAGGGAACAGTAATAAAGGTAATGGTGTTTATTTTTATTTTTGGGATGGGTGATTATATAACTTGTGTGGGAAAAAAAATGGGCTGTTGTCAAGTGTTAGCACACTTCCATTTTTTGCAGCTCAGGAACATTGGAATATTTATTAGGCAGTACAGCTTTCAAATTTTCATTTTGAGACTATTATAGAGTTATGACGATGCTGAGCATCGCAATTGAAGAGCATGACTTAGGGAGGACAAAGACCTAATTCTTAGGTCCCACTCTAATACCTTAAGACCCATGTAATCTCCTCTGTGAAAGAGCAAAAGCCATTCTGCCCTGTGTAGCTCACAATGGATATCGTGAGGGTCAAATTAGAAAATAATGGTAAAAGTGCTTTATAAAATTAGAAGTTTCAGGAAGATATAAGTTGTTGTATTTATCAGAGACTTGAAGACCCAGGCTAAGAGCAATAACCCAAATTCCTTAGAGTGAGCTAGAACTCACCGATGATCATTTTCACTTAAGGGTTTTGTAGATGTTGATGAGCTCTACCAAAATAGGACAAAATGTGATTTCCAGCAATGCCACAGTCTATGAGAAACACAGCCTTGAGGACGAAGAAAGTGACTCTATGGACTTCAAGCCTGACATGGATCCCAAAATAATATCCTCTGGCCATTTTAGGATATATCATTTCAAAGACTCTCTCCTAATAGTATTGTATGAGGCATGCACACATGCATGTACACACATACATAGATTTGTTTTCAAGAATGGGAAATTAAGTTATCTCAATCAAAATTTTAGATGGAAACAATTTAAAAAACAACTCTTGTGAAACATCAAACAGCTCTAAAGAAAGTGCCAAGACATGGTTTAAGTAAAAATGAAACTTAAAAAATTAAGAAGAGCCTGAGCATCGAAACCACTTTTATCTTCTGGGAATTTGACAATTCTGGCCATTTTAAAAAACACTCTTCCAAATCAAAGGAGACAGAAGTTAAGGTGGCCACATCTCTTTTGGAATTCAAAGGGAAACTCTCAGGGTTAAGTGTGAACCAGAAATAAACTCTAACCATCACCACCACCACCTGCCGGAGGATTGAGGAAAATAATGCCTTGATGCTACTAGAGCAGGAGGAAAAAAAGTGTGTGGGGTGGGGAATGACCACAAAAAGTTGTGGTCACAGCACAGATTTGCAACCCGGGTTTACGTTGCCAGTTTGATCCCTGGAACCTCAAGTCATAAACTTGTCTTAACGTGATTGATGACTGATAGTGCTCCTAACCAGGAGTAAAACCAAATTCTTTTTAAAAGAAGGCACATTTATTCCAGGCTTCAAAAAATCCTCATAGAAAAAAAATTAAGGGAAACAAACACAGTTAAAAATAACTAAATACCAAGGAAGTAAGGCACCCATGAGTGAGAATAGGGAAACACAACAAAGTGAAACAGCCCCATAAAGACTTCACATATTGTAATTATGAAGCACTGATTATAAAGTAACTATGATTACAATGTATAAATTATAAGATAAACTTAGAAATGTGTACAAAGAACATTGAACTATAAAAAGGGACCTGCTATGTTGGGAGGGAAAAAAAAAAAACAAATAGACCTTCTATAAAGAATTGTTGATACAACAAACAAAAATAAAAATCTCAACTTATGAGTGAGAATTAGAGAACTGAAAAATAGATGTGAACAAATTCAGAAGCAATGCAGAAAAGAAAAAAAGGAAAATAGGGAAGAAAGTCAAAGGAAAATATGAAGGATAAAGTGATGAAGTTTAACCTATGTTTAATCAGGAGAGAAAGGAGATAATGCAGACAGAGACAATGTTTAGACCTAATTGTGGAGAATTTCCCCAAATGATGACACCATTTCACAATTTCAAAAAGCCCACCAAATTCAAGAAGTATAATAAAAGGGCTCTATACTTAAGTATATCATGGAGAAACTTCAGAAAACGAAAGACAAGGTGAAGCTGTTAAATCAGCCAGAGTTGTGAAATGAAAAATCAGCTCTCAGTAAGGAATGCTTAATAGCAACAAGGGAAGCAAAGTCAGTGCAACAATATTTTTAATGAACAGAAAGAAAATGTAACCTGGAACAGAAAACAGCCTTGTCAAAAATCTGTGAAGAATAAATAAGAGTAATAAAGCCATTTTTAGACAAATAAAATTGAAATAGTTCACTATTCAAAGACTCTCACTAAAAAAATTTTTAAAAGATAAACTTTTAAATTTTTATTGAAACATAATTCACATATAACATTTGTGAGTTTAAGGTGTACAATGTATTGGTTTGATACATTTATATATTTTAATATGATTACCACTGTAGCATTGGCTAACACCTCTATCATGTCCCACAGCTATCATTTTTATTCTTGTGGCAAGAACAATTAAGGTTCTAGTCTCTGAGCAACTTTGAAGTTTATAATATCATTGACTTCATTCACTATGCTGTGCATTAGATCTTCAAAACTTTTTTAGCTACTAGTTGCAAGTTTGTACTCTTAAAATTTCTCCTATTCTCTACCCACAACCCCCAAACCGCTACCAGGCTCTGGTAACCACCATTCTACTCTCTGTTTTTATGAGTTTGCCTTTTTTTAAATTCCACATATATAAGTGAGATCACAGTAGTTATCTTTCTATGACTTATCTCACTTAGTGTAATATCCTCAAGGTCCGTGCTTATTGTTGCAGATGGCAGGATTTCCTTATTTCTCATGGCTGAATAGTATTCCATTGTGTGTGTATGTGTGTATCTCCTTCATTTATTCATCTGCTGACAGAGTCTTTAGTCATTTCCATATCTTGACTATTACGAATTATACTATAATGAACATGGGTGTACAGATATCTCTTTGAGATACTGATTTCAATTTGTTTGGATATACATCCAATAGTGGAATTGCTAGATCATATGGTAGTCCAAGTTTTAATTTTTGGAGGAACCACTATACTGTTTTTTCATAATGGCTGTACTATTTCACTACGTCCCAGCCGATATTTATCTCTTGCCTTTTTGATAATAGACTTCCTAACAGGTGTGAGGTAACAGCTCACTGTGGTTTTGAATTACATTTTCCTGATTAGTGATCTTGAGTATCTTTTCATATACCTACTGGCAATTGGTAATATAGCTCTGGAAAAATGTCTATTCAGGTCCTTTGCCCATTCTTAAATTAGATGATTTTTTGTCTATTGAATTGTATGAGTTTTTAATACATTTAAATATTAACCCCCTTATCAGATACATAGTTCATGAATATTTCCCTCCCACTCTGTAGGCTGCCTTTTTAATTTATTGATTTCTTTGCTGTAGAGAGGCTCTTTTGTTTAATGTAGTCCCTTTTGTTTATCTCAATTTTTGATGACTATGTTTTTGGTGTTGTATCCAAGAAACCATTGCCAAAGCCAATGTCAAAGATAATTTCTCCTACATTTTCTTCTAGAAGTTTTATGGTTTCAGGTCTCACATTTAAGTATTTGATTTATTTCAAGTTAATTTTTGTGACCGGTATAAGATGGGGTAAAGTTTCACTCTTTTACATTTGAATATACAGTTTTCCCAACACCATTTATTGAAGAGACTGTTCTTTCCCCATTGTGTGTTCTGGCAACCGTGTCAAAAATTAGTTGACCATATATGCATGGATTTATATCTGGGCTTTCTGTTTTGTTCCATTGGTCTATGTACCTGTTTTTAGGCCAGTGTCATACTGTTTTGATTACTACAGCCTTGTAATATAGCTTGAAATCAGGTGGTTTGATGTCTCCAGCTTTGTTCTTCTTTCTCCAGATTAGTTTGGCTATCTGGAGTCTTTTTTGGTTCCAAAATTTTTAGGACAGATTTTTTTCTAATTCTGTGAAAAATGTCATGAGGATTTTGATTGGAATTGTACTGAATCTGTAGATAACTTTTGGTAATATGGATATTGTCACAATATTCTTTCAATCCAAGAATATGGGACATCTTTTCATTTATGTCTTTTTCAACCTGTTCCATCAATATCTGATAGTTTTCAATGTACAGATCTTTCATCTTCTTGGTTATATTTATTTATATTAAGTGTTTTATTGATTTAATATTAATTTAAATAGTAGTGCTTTATTAATTTCCCTTTCAGATGGTTCATTGTTAGTGTATAGAAATGCAACTGATTTCTGTATGTTGATTATTCTGCAACTTTACTGAATTCATTTGCCACTGGTCTGGGAACAACACTTTTAGAACCACTCTGTATTTTTTTTTTTAAATCCATACAAAAGAGCCATTGATTTCTGTAGCAGTATAAAGAACCCATAAAAGCCCTGAGGTGAAGTTCTTTCCCTTACCTTGATCTACCTACTTTACAAGGCAGTAGAATTCTGTATAGCATTCCCCATTCTCAGTTACACACAAAAGAGTAGTTTGGGCTTAGAGAGGTTAAGTAACTAGGAGACTATGACCCAGAGCCCAGGTCTGTCTGATTCTGAAGCTTCTGCCTGTGTAAATGGTGTACAGTGAGAAGTCAGCAGCAGAGCCCAGTTTATGATCAGGCACATTTTGCTTAAAGTATGAGGTAGGCTTTAAATGTACTCAGAAGTACATTTAAAAATAGCTTACATACCAATAATAATGACATGAACGCTCACTGCCAGGTTTCATTTTAAGTAATTCCCTAGGACAAGTATGATAACAAGTATGATAACAAAGAGATGGTACTTGAAAAAGCCCTGAGGTGGTCCTCAATGACAGACGGTAGATCTGTATACTATATATGCTAGTGTTTTGTGTAGGAGGAACCTGGCTTGAAATGGTTAAAATCCCTACAAAACCTTTGAGAATTGAGCATAAATGACCATCAGAATGAAGACTGGACAAATTGCAGGATGTCAGGACAGTACATAATTTTCAGAGAGAACAGCCCACTGATGTTCCTTCCTCTTTTCCCCCAAAGAAAACAAAGTTAATTTTATCATCTAGGTCACTGGAGTAGTGCAGTCTAATCCTTGCTGGGAATTTGACTTTTAAGATCTAAGATTGATAACTCTAGGACATAGTACTTCTTGGAAAGTACTGTTTCCTAGGTTGTCTGATATGTTGCTTTGGGTTTCTTTTATCTATGTTCTTGACAGGTTTCTACATCAAAGCAATTTTATACACAATTATTACTGCTAAGACAAAAATCATTCTTGTCATCGCAAAAAAGTATATTTAGTTATTAAGTAAGAAGAAGGTAAATCAAACAGCATGGAGGTGCTTGATTATCATAGACAATGGCTAATAACTGATAATTATGTATGGAGTACAGAATTCAATTCTATTTGATAAAACAATGCCCTGTATGCATCTGGTTCTTATTTAGAAAGTATTGTCCAGGTATGACTTTGGTTGATACTACATGGAGTCAAAACTTTAGAAATAGAACAGATGCACTGGCTCTGGTAATGCTTGAAGTATAAATCATCCCAAAACACAATGACTAATACAGGGGCCCCCTAAACAGACTTTTCTCTCCTTTGGAGGTTCCTTGAGGTCTGGCTTATTTCAGTGAATACGCTGACTACATGTTTGACTAACAAATGCAACTAAAGCAGAAGAGTTAAATAAAGATGGTTACTTGGGACAAGACAGGTCAGAGAAAGGAAGGAAAAATAAAAAGACATAACGTAAGAGAAATTAAGAGTTTGGGGTAGGGTGGGATATATGAGTTTCCTAGAGCTGTCAAAACAAAATACCACAAACTTGATGTCTTAACCAATAGAAACTTATTGTCTCATGGTTCTGGGTGCTAGAAGTCTGACATGAAGATGTCAGCAGGGTTGATTCCTTTTAAGGGAAAGATCTGTTCCATGTCTCTCTCTTAGCTCTGATAGCCTCAGGCATTCCTTGGCTTGTAGATGAAGTCCTTGTATCTTCACATCATTATCTTTGTGTTCAAACATATGTAAAGAGGTGTGGGGGATACAACTCAATCCATAAGATGAGAAAGAGAACTAGGGGTAGGAGAAATGAAAATGAGGAAGTGGAAATAGGGAAAGAGATTTAAAATGAGTAAAACAAATGGGTGAAATAATGAGGAAGAGAGAGTGAGAAGAGTGATTTCATTATCTATTTTAGGATTTTAGGGGCTTCAGTCCCTGGCCAGCTGTTGACACTCAGGTCTGTTGGTAACGTATATCAAGTCATTGTGTAAATTTGAGGTGGGCAAACCCTTGGAGTCAATGTAAGACTGCAGGTACATGGCACCTTGTGCAGTGCCTGATCTACAAAGCTGAACATTACAACTCCATCAAAATAGTACTGTGAACTCCTTTTCCTTAGTGAATTAAAGGACAAAATCCTCAGTTTTAAAAGTCAGTAAATGGAAATGCTATGTAGAATTTGCTAGGGCTTAGATTACAAAATTGTTGAACTCTGTAGATTTTTATTTTGCTCTTCATGTAGGACATAAGGAGACAAAACTGGATGAGATAATAAACAGTGCTATTCATCCATTAGTTTAGTTTTCAAAAACAAGATTATAAGCCAAATTAGAAGCTTTTAAGTATTAATAGGTCCTATCACCTCCAATATGATAGATTATAAATTGAAGAGAAATCTAAGGTTCCAAATTAACTCCTCCTGGCTCCCTAATTTTCAGATACAATGCAAAAGTGGGGAGAATTCCATAGAAAAAAAAATATTTTAAAAAAGCATTTGAAACTGTTTAAAGGGCTAAGAACCTGAGTGTAAGCCAAAGCTGAAACAGGGGAGCTATGTAACTGGGGAGACTTCTTTTGTAGGTCATATACCAAACACATGTGAAAGGATGCAAAGAAGCCAGTGAAGGATGCGAAGAAGCCAGTGAGACTAATGTAGGCTTGTCAAACTTTTCTCGTACATTTTTCTAATTTCTTCTGTTTTTGATAAATTTACTAAATACACATTTGTTGCAAAAAAGATCAAACAGTGTATTGATGCCGCCAACAGAAGCAGCTTTCCTTCCTCTCTCATCTTTAATCCATCTTTCCACAAAATTTCATTAAGTTTAATATGTGTACTTCTAAACATTTCCCTACCATCACTGGCCTCTGCCCACCCAAGAGCCTTTCAGAGAATGGTACATTTGCTGCCTCTTCATTCTTTAGGGTTGTTGTTTAGGCATTTTGTTTATCTTTTAATTGGATGAAAGCAAAAAAGTAATTACACTTCCAGATCAGAAGTAGAATTTCTTACCTGAGAGCACGGTGTTTGTTTTCACTGACATTTAGGAAGCCTCTTTTGAAGTCTCTTCTAAAACTCAGTATTATCTTGAATTTTCCACATTCATTTTACAGGAGTTACCCACATAACTCCACATGCCTTGACACTAAATGTTTCAGATATATTACATAGTTATTATGTTTTTTAAAACAATATTTTTCTGATAGTAAACATTAATTATTTAAATATTATTAAATAGTTAATTATTTTAAATAAATTTTAAAATTCATTATTTAAACATTCATTATTATTTAAAATAAAGAAATTAAAGTCACTTATAATCCTACCTCCTAACAAAGGTATGACCATTGTTAATGACATTTTGTTATATTTTCTTCTAAATGATTCTATGTACATATATACTTTAAATCATATACATGATTTCAATTGCTGAATGGTTTTTCATCATATAGTAACTATTGTGAATGCTAATATTTTAATAAAACCCCCAAAGTTAGCTGTATTTTAAAAAATCTGTCTCACCAAACATTAATATTTCTTTCATCAGTTTATTTCCATCCTGATGACCTTGATTTGGTTGTTTTAGTCTCCTCATCTTGGCTTGTAGCCCAAACTCTGGAGCTTCCAGTTAGGATTTCAAAGACCTCAATAGACTTTCCTTCTCATCTCCCAGCTAAAGGCTTTGATTTTTTGCTTTTGTCTTACTCATAATGAGTTTCTTAATTTCTGCTTTTTCACAACACCAGATAATCAAAGATGTATTTGCCTTTATAGGGGTCCTGTTAAACGTCCAGTTCTAAAATAGACTCTTCCCCACCCACTCCCCGTAAGGTTGCAGAATAACCAGCAGCCTCACTGCCTCTGGTCTCTTCTCAGTTATCTATTTAGTCCCTCAACAAATCTTATCGAGCACCTGTGAAGGTTAGGCTTGCCTCTAGATGCTGGTCTACAGCAGTAACTAAGACTCCTGTTAGCCTGGTACCTTTACTTTGAAAGACTGTACAAGTTATTTAACTGTAAGGTGTTGATAAGCAGGATCTATACCTTGTTCTATCTGGGTCTACATCAGTTCTTAGCAAAGTGCCTTGTCCCAGTGGTAATTAATACTGTAGCTATTTGCCAAATGAAGGAATGAAAAGAAATTCTTTCAGAATATAAATTAGTTTTGCCACAATCTTTGCAGCTTATTTCTTTGAATGAAGGCAATTCAGTCCTAGTAAAAATACAAACATCTCTAGAAGGAAAAATACAAAACACCTCTAGCCATGAACAGGTTAGTGAGAGTGAATTTTCCAACCAACTGACCTCTCAATTTGAGTTGGGAGAGGAAAAGGAGAGAACACCTGCTTTGGATCCTCAAGGATTGCTTAGGACAGAAATGGAAGTAGTTTGGAGCAACCAGGGAGCAAAAGGTGATATCTATGAGGGCCCAAAGGAAGGGCAGAAAAACTCAGAGGACAGACTTTGACAATCTCACAGTTATCATCTAATCAAAATTTTTCCAAAGAGAAAGGTACCCAACACAGAGAATTTTAAAATGTTTGCAAAGAGCCTCTGGCAGTAACTATGAAAGTGACAAATTATGTGTCTTGCCCCATTTGGAAGTTAATAGACAAAGATAAAATGAGGTCTCTTCTCCCAGTATCCCATTGCAGAGAAAGATCCAGACTACAAACACACATTCTCATACTGATTTATTATCAGATTTACAGAGAGCAACTTAGTAGGAAATTCTCTCTTAAGCAATATTTAGCTGCTTAAATTCTTGGTTTTGTGAATGCCAGAATGTCAGCAAACTCAGAAATATGATCAGTGAAGGCAGTAAAAGCCACAGCTTGGAAGTAAACTAAAATGTGACCTTCTTGTATATAAACCCTGAAACTGCTCCTCATTGAGATACTATTCGTGAATCATTCATGTACACCTTAATGGAAAACAGATGCAGAATCAATTTGTAAGAACTAGCATTCATTAAAACTATAAATTTACTTTTACTCTAGTGACAAAAATATACAATTACCCTAAATCTTTTTATAAATTTGAAGCTGAATTGGCATGAGAACTAATGTATGAAAACAACAGGGTAAAACAAATTTCAGGTAGCATCTGGTCGATTCCACAGGACTTATTGACTTGTCAGCCTGAAACTTAGGTGTCTTAGGTTTTATTTTCCTTTTGGAAGCTTCTGATTGTCTTTGGTCAAGTGGCTTTATCTCAGTGTCTGGAGCATGGAAGGAAATGAAATAATGGGAATAAAAGAACATCTAGAATTTTCTAAAAGCACACATTAATGTACATTTATACAAGCACTAACAAACACTCAAAAATACTTCATCTTACATTTATTAAAATATCTTGTACAGTTTAAGTAGGGTATTTATTTAGAGAAACAGACTAACTCTTTAAGATTCAAATTTAATTAAATTCATTTCCCTACTTAAAAAAGCTTCTAGGGATTCCCATTGACTTTGGATTAAAGTTTAGATTCTTGGCATGTTATATCCTTTATATTCTATTCTTTAGCCTTTTCTCCTAGGCAACCCCCACCCACCATGGGCCCTTGCTGCTTTTCTTTTCTTGGCATAAAGAATACCTCCTCTGGAAAGTCTACGCTGAATTTCCATATTGGGCTAAGTGCCTCTCCTCTAAATACACACATCTCCCTCTGCATAGTTCTATCTTATTATCCAATAGTGATCTGTCCACATGTCAGTCTTCACAAAACTGTGTGTTCCAGAAGGTTACAGACATTGTCTACATCATTTCTGTAGCTCTAAAATATAGCCCAACACAGCACAAAGTTCAAAATAATTACTTGTTAAATTAAAAAGAATTGCATTTATTAAACACTGTATGTAGGTGGCTAAAAGCCACCCAAGTGAAATGGAAGCTGAGATGACTCCTAATGCTGAGTAAATTTGCATTTGGACAGGCTACATGTCAACATGATGCATACCTGTGCTAGAATAAAAAGTTGATACAAGGTGGAAGCAGAAATGACAGATTCCATTTTTGTTCGTTTGCTGCTTCTCTTGTGTCTTGCCCTTTCCTCTACTCCCTGCACCATTTTCCATATGAACACACAGGTACCCACCACAGTACAGTGGTCAACTGCCCACTAGACTAACTTTCGGCTAGAGAGTGGGAAGGATTTAGAGACTGACTGGTTTGAATGAAGAGCTGGCATAGATTAGGGAATACAGAATCAAGTGGCTTTAAGAGCCAAGCAATAGATGAAACTATGTGACGAGCACTCAAACCCATATTAAAAACAAACAAACAAACAAACAAAAAAATTGCTGAGCAACCAAAACACAGCTGATTGATAGATTTCACTGACTGCTTTGCAGGTTTGAGACCTATGGCCTAGATGCTTGGTGAAATCTCCAATAGTAGTTCCAGGACCCAATGGCTTAGAAACTCAAATCACAAATGCAAAGTATTTTAAGGATGTATTGGGCAAAAAATGGGGCCCTGGCATAAACATGGTTGGAACGATGTGCCTCCCACATATAAAATAACCCCGTACTAAAGATGGTGACACCATACACACGCAGACACACAACACCTCATAGATCAAGGCCTCTATGACTACATTGTAGGTCCAACCATGCCAATTCTATTTCGTTCATTTTGTTTATTCTTGGTTCTCTATTTGTGTTATTTATGGAGCACCATCCATAAGCCAAACATGGGCTAGATATTGGGATGGAGAAATGGATAGACTCGATTATTTTTCTCAGGATTTATAGAGTAGTAGAGTAAGACAGTCATCTATATTAAAAAATAAAATGAAATGTTAGAGAATATGGGATTTATAGAAGAGAGAGGTTTTTCCTATATGAGGAAGTTAGGACAAGTCTCCCTGTGGGGATTATCCTTGAGTAGAATCTTTACAGGAAAATGAACAGTTATTTCCTAGAGAGATAGGGGCCCAGAAAGAGAAGCTTGAACACAGTCACTTAAACATGAAAATGATTTATTTAAAAGAGCATGGGGAAGGAAGATTATCAGTAGTTCTGCAGGGCTTGAGAGATGTAGAGGAAGAAAAAGACTAGAAAAATGCAGTCCAGATCATGGAGGCTTTAGAGATCCAAATAAGGATTTTGAGCTTTGTAAGAAAAAAAAAAAAGAGTATTTGAGGATATTTCAGGGCGATTTTTGTGATTATTAATTTGCATTTTGCATTTATAACTACTCAGCTTATACCACTCTTCTTTCAAGAAGGTAGCCTGGGCTTTTCTCTTGCCTTGACTTTGGCAGAACCCAAAGGAGAAGCTGTTGGAAAAACAATATTCTCTCTTTTCTGTTCAAAGACTCATGTCTTGGAGGAGATTATGCTCAGCATCCTGAGTGGGAGGGGAGAGAGGAGAGTGCCTAGAAAAGAGAGGTGGGAGAGGAAGAGAGATTCCTTCTGGCAGGTCACCAAAGAGTCAGAGACACAAACCCGGGGACTTGGATGGTAAGTACTCAGATGCCTGAGAAGTCATACCTGGGCTGTGCTGCTCCCTCCTAAGCAAGGAACTCAATAGCCCAGTTGGCCATGTATGTTTGGAAAATGAGGACATCAGTGGCCACCATGAGAGAATAAATATTACAAGCCACTTGCCATTTTTACTGGACATTGAGTAAGCTTCCCAGTTCCTTGGACTAGTCAAGAAAAATAGAAGGACCTCCATTAAGTACTGTGATTGAATTTCCCATCAGCTGTTTTATAAGGAAAACAACATGATTAGACTTGTGTTATAGAAGGACAATGTTGGGGAGAATTTATTTGACATCCATAAACTTTATTACCGTTGGGGAATCAGATCTTTGCAGAAACTAATAATAAAGACAAGAGAACAGAAGGAAGGTCCACAAGGGAAAGAGAACGTTAGTCTTCTAGAAAGGTCAAACTTCCCCAGATAGAGGGAGCATAACCTAAATTCTGTTCCCAAGTAATGAGAGATCAAAGATGGCAGCTAGCATGGGACACACTCTCAACAGCTCAGGAAATGATAAGATAATACAGCTCACTCAATTCTGTTCAATCTCGAAGATAACTGTGTCCAGTAAAATATATTTTTAATGTTGGTCAAAAGGTATACACTTTTATTATTAGTTCATTCTGGGGATCTGATGTACAGCTTGGTGACTACAGTTAATAATACTGTATTGTATACTTGAAAGTTGCTGAGAGAGTAGATCTTAAGTGTTCTTACCACACATACACAAAATAACTAAGGTGAGGGATACATATTAATTAACTTGACTGTGGTAATCATTTCACAATATATACATATATTAAATCATACTGTATACCTTAACTATATATAATTTTTGTCAATTACATCTCTCAATAAATCTGGAAAAAATAAAAAGTTGTTTTAAATAAAATAATAAAACCAAATTTTTGTTCTTAAAAATATATAAAAATATTTCTTAAAGTCTCACATGTGATCATAGATCAAAAAAAAAAAAATACCCTCAGTATTATTGGGTTCAAGGGCATGCCTTCAGGCATAAAGTATTGTTATTCCCATTTTAGGGATAAAAAGTCTCAATTTAAAAGAGAGTAAACCCGATTGTTAAAGCATTTATTCAATGAACCTGGACAGAGCCCCATATTCCAAACACATGGCTAAAAACGGTGAAGTCTAGTGATGGGAAATAAATATATAAGTGAAAATGGATTATATATATATATATATATATATATATATATATATATAGAGAGAGAGAGAGAGAGAGAGAGAGAGAGAGAGAGAGAGAGAGTGTGTGTGTGTGTGTGTTATGCACTTGTACATTTCTTTCAGAGTGAACGACCTGCAACAAGAACCCCATTTCTCTGAGAACTCTCCTCTCTCCCCTCAATACTGACCCCTAGCAGATGTGTTTTGCAATTTAATCCAACACTCTGGCTTTAATTGCTTATATTTGGCGTGGTCACCAGACTAAAGAAAGTGCAATTAAATTCTAACTTCAGGGAATTTAAAACTGGCCTTGAGAAATAGTTTCAGTTTGAGCTTGTCTCTCAGGTCAAAGACAGTTTTAGTAAATTATATATTTCTCTGAATTTCATTTAAAAATTCTAAATTATTCTCAAAATTGTTCAGAATAACTTATCTTTTTAATATCTGCAGTGGTAGCCTTTTTTATTCCTGATATTGGTTATTTGTGCCTTATCTTTTTTTTTCTAGATTGGTTTGCCACTTATACTAGCTTTTCAATATTTCAAATAAAACAATATTTGGCTTTGTTAATCCTTTCTAATTTATACTTGTTTTTATTTCATTAAATTCTGCTCTTTATTATTTCCTTTTCTCTACTTTCTTTGGTTTTATTTTATGATTCTTTTTTTCTAACATCTTGAGATGGATGCTTTCCTCATAAATTTTTAACCTATCTTCTCTAATTCAAGGCTATAAATTTCTAAGTGGTGTTGGAATTGCATCCCATGTGGTTTGAAACTATTTTGTTATAGTTAAGCTGAAAATGTTTCTAATTTCTATTATGGTTTCTACTTTGACCCCTAGGCTATTGAGAATGGTATCTCTTAATTTCCAAATACATAGAAAAGTTTCTAGGCGTCTTGTTGTTATTGACTTCTAGCTTTATTGCACTGTGGTCAGAGAATAGTTTCAATCCTTTGAAATTTTTAGAGATGCCCAGGATGTGTCCAACTCTGAATGTTCCATGTTTGCCTGGGATAAATGTATATTCTGCAAATCTTGAATGTAATAGTCTATAATAAGTATCTATTAAGTCAAATTTGTTAATCATGTTGTTCAAATCTTATATATACTCACTGTTTTGCTTTTTTTCTTTCTTTTTTGGTTCTCTTGTACTCTGCTAGTTCCCAACAGATGTGTGTTACTATCTCCCAATATGATTGTGTATTTGCTTAGTTCTTCTTGGAATTCTTTTGCTTTTTACTTTATATATTTTGAGGCTCTATCATTATGTTCATATAAATTTTGAAGTGTTATATGTTGGTAAATTAAATTTTATTACAAAGTGATGAACTGAAGTAATTCTTTTTGCTCTAAAGTTGATTTTTGTCTGATACTGATCTACTTACATACTTCTGATTCCTGCTAGTGTGATGTCTTTTCTATTTTTTAACTTTCTAGCCTTTTTGTATCTTTATATTTTAGGGGTATCTCATAAATAATATGCAATTGGATTTTTAAAAAATAATCCAATATGGTTATCTTTTAACTAGCACACTTGGTTCATTTATAATTAATGTAGTTATTCATATTTTGGGTTTATTACATACTATAATTATTTCATGTTGTCTCATCTGTTTAATTTTTTTGTTTCCATTCCTGTTTTTTTATGCACCAAGTAAGCATTTTTTCTTACTCCCTTTGTCCCTGTTCTTGTTTGAAAGTTATATACTGTTTATATCCATTTAATGGTTAACCTACAGATTACAACATACATATTTATTTAACTTATCGAATCTGTATTTTATCAACACCTTTACATCTCCCTTACAATACCGTTCTTAGACTTAATATTAACTACCACCATCCCCTAACTGAAATTTATAGCCAATATTTATTTAGTTTTCACACATATCACTTATCTCTTTTCTATTCCTCCCTTGCACATCAGACTTTTCATTTTAGATCAGATTTTTAATGCAATGAACATCTTTTAAAATTTTCTTTAATGAAAATATGGCAATGGCACACTTTTTCAGTTCTTGGTTCTTTCAATTTGGCTCTCATTTTAGAAAGATATTTTGGGTTGGTATAGAATTTCGGGTTGGACATTATTATTTCTAAGCACTTTAAAGATATCACTCCAGTATATTCTAGCTTTCACTTTTACTGTTGAGATGTCCCAGTCAGTCTGTTACTCCTAGAGGGTAATATATAATTACTCTCTGCCTGTTTTCAAATTTTCCCTTTGTCTTTAGTGTCTTACATTATTTTTATTCTTTGTGTAGATTTCTTTTGTGTGTCCTGCTTGGGTTCATTGGGCCTCTTGGGAAAAAAATCTGTGCACTGGGCACTGAATCAGTTACAGAGAGTATCCTGTTATACCTTTAAATATTCTCACTACCAGATTCTCTTTTCCTTCCCTCTATGAAATCTAATTAGAAATATATTAAAACTTCTTATTTTTTTCTTCAAGTCTTTTAAGCTTACTTTCATTTTCCAAATTATATTTATTTTATGCTGCATCGTGGATAATTTTTTGAGACTTATTTTCCAGTTTATTAATTTACTCCAGAAAAACTAATTTATTAAAACTGCTAAGATTTTAAATTTCAAATATATTTTTCATTTCTAAAATATCTGTGTTATAAAAAATATATATTCTTTATACTTTCTTGTTCCCTGTATGTATCTTTAATTTTGTCTTTTATAATGTGAACATAGTAGGCATAGTTATTTATATTCTATGTCTGATAATGCCAATGTCTGAAATTTTTGATGGTCTTTTGCTTTAGTTGTTGCTGCTCTTCATGTTTCTGAAGCATTATTTCCTTGTGTGCTTAAAATTTTTTTTTTTTGCCTGTTGCATATTTTCTTTGGAAAAACTATTTCTGGGAATTTTTTGAGGATTGTGATAAAGGTGTATTCCTCTAGATAGAATTTACTTTCCTTTACCATAAACCCATGAGTACTAGCAGTTTGAGATCCTTTAATTAAAAAAGCAAAGCAAAACAAAAAAAATGCTGATGGTTTTTGAACTTTTTGGACTGCCTGGGCGATTTAGGCTGCAAATGCACATGCAGTAGTTAGTTGCCCACTCTTACAGTGACCATATAGGTGTTTGGGGTGTACCAGCCTTATGGGAGATTATCTATTATATCCCCTACCTTGGAAAAGTGTGGGTTTTATCTTCTATCCCTATGTATGCATATCTTATGCATATGATCCCATGAATACTTAGACTCAGGTTTATTAGATTTAACAAATGCCCTCAAGGCAGAAGCAACTTTCATATTCCTCTTGTATCTCTGGGTTCCCACCGTCACTTAGATCCAGTACAAATAAAATCTTTTTTTTCCTCTTAGATAATTGTCAAAAGGCGTTTTCTATATTTTATCATTTCCTCTAGTTCTCAATATTACAAAGATTAGTCCAAATAGCAAACCAAATTTATTACTAGAAAGAAAGTCTCTTCTACCTTTGAATTGTAACTTAGCTGTTACTCCTTGAAGGTAATTTTCTGTTTTCTTTAGAATTCTGGGGCGACTGTTATTTCCTCTCAAAATTTCAGATATTTACTATTATTTATTTCTTGGACTCTCTGTTAGCAATGTTTAGTATACAATATTTTAAGATTAATTAATACATTGTGTACCTGGTTATTTTTAAGGTTTTTATCTTTGTCTATGAAATTATATCATAGTCCAGTTTTAGCTATATCCTACAAGTTTTGGTATATCCTATTTTCATCATAACCCAGTTAATATTTCCTAAAGTTCATTGCATTTATTTCTTTAACCTATGAAATATTTAAACATATATTACTTGATTCCAAAACATTTGGGGATATTCAAGTTATCTTTTGTTATTGCCTTCCGCTGTGACAAGAAAATATATTCTGTTTTTTAATTGTTAAAATATGTTAACACTGGCTTCATAGCTACGCATAAGGTTAAATTTGGTAAATAGTCCACATGTATTTAAAAAGAATGTATTCTGCAGTTGCCCTGTTCTGAAGAAATCAGTTACCATGTGGTGAGCTGCCCTATGGATTGGTCCTTGTGGCAAAGAACTGAAAAAAGTGTCTGATCAACAGCTATAGATAGACTGAGACCCTAAATCCCACAGTCAGTGAGAAACTGAATCCTCCCAATGACCAAGTTGGAAGTAAATCATCTCACAGGAGAATTTTCAGATAAGATTGCCCTATGAGAGATCTTAAATCAGAGGACCCAACTAAGACACACCTAGATTCATGATCTACTGAAACTGAGATGATAAATGTTTATTATTTCAAGCAGCTAAATCTTAGGGCAACTTGTTATGTAGCAATGGATAATTAACACAAGAAAGATGTCACTGTAGAGTTATCTATTTCTTCTTTTAATTCTGTTATTTAAAATTTTTAAATTTCACTGTGGTAAAATATACATAACATAAACTTCTCACCTTAACCATTTTTAAATGTACAGTTTAATAGTGTAAAGTAAATCTACATCTTTGTGCAATCAATCTCTAGAACTCTTTTTTCATCTTACAAAACTGAAACTCTTATACCTATTAAACAATAACTTCTGATTTCCCCTGGCCTCTAGCCTTGGAAACCACCATTCTACTTTCTGTCTCTCTGGATTTGACTACTTTAAGTACCTCATATAAGTAGATTCATATATTTGTCATCTTGTGAATGACTTACTTCACTTAGCATAATATTTTCAAGGTTCATCTATGTTGTAACGTGTCAGAATTTTTTTTGTTTCAGTATGCATTGCATACCTCATTTTGTTTTTCCATTTATCTGTTAATGGACAGTTGAGTTGCTCCCACCTTTTGGCTATTGTGAGTAATGCTACAGTGAACATGTGTGTACAAATATCTCTTTGAGACACTGCCTTCAATTCTTCTGAGTATATACCCAGAAGAGGAATTTTTAGATTTTATGGTAATTTTATCTTTAATTTTTTTGAAGAACTATTATACTTTTTCCATAGTAGCTGCACTACTTTACATTCCCACCAATAGTGCACGAAAGTTCCAATTTCTCTACATCCTTGGCAATATTTGTTCTTGCCTTTTTTTTTTTTTTTTGATAGTAGCAATTCTTGTGTGTATGAGGTGAATTCTGTTACCTTTTTTGGCTTATATATTTTGAAATAGCGTTAAAAAGTGCACAAACATTTAAATTTTTAGTAAAGATTGATCCTTTATAATTACAAAATGTTTATCTTTGATACTATTTCTTGTAATGGAGTGTATTTTGTCTGATAGCAGTAATACTACATTGGACTTATTTTCATTGGTGTTTGCATGTATATATTTTTCTTTTACTTTCAAACTCTGTATTTTCAATGTGCAGCAGATAATCAGGTCAAGATTTTTAAAAATCTAATATGATAATTTTAGCCTTTTATAATTGGAATATTTTATCCACTTACATTTAATACAATTACTGATGTTTTGAATGTATCGTCTCTTTCTTTTCAATTTGTTCATTTAGTTTTTATTTTCTGAGTTCTTCAAATTATTTTCACAAGTTCTATTCAGTCCCTTTCAAATTTGTTTTGTCTCTTTTTTAGTGTCCTCTTTCATTTTTTTTCTTTACCTTTCTAGTTATCTCAGGAGCATATTTATTTTATCATTTCTTAAATGCTTATTGCTTCAATTTGGGGATGGGGGAAGTACCAATTCCCTTTTGTTTTATCATCAATTTTGCCTATGGTAGGTAGGTTTTTGTGTGTGTGTGTGTGTGTGTGTGTGTGTGTGTGTGTGTGTGTGTGTTTTAAATCATGTGTATTTTAAATTTTAGGTTGAGCTTATTATCAACTTTTTCTTCTTTTTCCCTAAGAAAATCAATATGCACCGAGTTGAAAATATTTTCTTTCAAATGAAATATTCTTCAACTAGAATTCTCTGTCAAGTGTTATCATGCTAGGACCAATTTACACATTGATTTATTTGCTTAGGATTTCCATACCACATGGGCATCTAAATTAGGTTATCACCCTTGTATATTATGCTAATTTTTTTGTTGTTGTTTAATAGGAAACATTTTGCTAACCCTAGGGTCAAGAGGAGAGAAGATTCCCTGTCACTTCTCTAGGCCAGAATATAGAGCATTTCTAAATCTTCTCCCTGTGAAGGGGATAACCATTTGGGATTTTGGCTTTGTACAGAGTTTTGGTGCATGTTTAATACTCTATTTGGGCCATAAATCATGTCTCCTATCCTTACATATATGTTAAAACTCTAGTTTCTTTCCAATAGAATCCATTTCCTAAGTTAATGTCATCTTGAACTGTCCCAACATTAGCTTCTATGGTCATCATTCTGCTGATATACCATTTTGTTGGAATCTAAAAAATTCGTCATTTTTTAAATTAAGCTCAGCTTTATTTGTAATAAAAATTTTTTATCTTGCATTCATATATATTTTTGTCAGGAAAGGAGATTGAGAAATCCATATTCAGTTCACAATGATGTTAGAACTGTAAGTCTCATGCCAAAGTGATCCAGATGATATCTGATGTCCCTTACATATTTGAAATTCTATTATTTTTGGTGCTAATAATGAGTATCTAATGCATAAACATTCATATTAAATTCCTGTAGTCCTCACCTGCTACCGATTCCTTAAATACTAGAGAATTTTATCATAAGAATTTCCACCAGAGATAATTTTATGATTATACATTCATAAAATGCTAGACTCAAGCAGATTTTTATACTAGCCTCTTAGTGAACTTATGATGTGACTGAGTTTTTGTCTGTCTTCCTGTCCAAAAAGTAATCTCTATGTTGGCTATCATAATCATTAAATCTTTTCACAATTATTTCATCTCTTTCTTCTTTGAAACTTAAGGTAGGATTGTCATTCTCCTCCCTCTTAAATTTAGATGTAGCAATATGATTAGCTTTCGTCAATGGAATGTGAGTAGATGACATCACCTCATGTTGAAACTTTGTGCTTCACCACGTTCTTTTTCCCTTCTCCCATAGAAACTGGCAGTATTCCAGATAGTGTTGCTTCTCTAGCCTAGGTCCCAGAATGAGAACTGTGTAGACTAGCATTTCTGTAGCTGACTTATAGCTAACACAAAGTCTGAGTGAGAAATAAACCTTTGTCATCAGAGATTTTAGGGTTGTTTGTCACTGCAGCATAACTTAGCTTTTCCTGATTGATACAAGAATTAGTGGGGTAGCTTATTTTTCACTGAATTTCCCATATCTTAGCACAATTCCTGGCATAGTAAATGTTTATAAATTGTTGAGTCAGATTTTAGAATCAGAGCTCTGTAATCTCTGTGGCAACAGTGCAAAGATGGGGACTCTGATTTTCTGTGATATTTAGTCCTGAATCCTCAATATATATTACCCAACTTTTCAGCTGGAGGGAGGGAGAAACACATTTTACTTAGTCATAAACAAAATAATTTTGTTTGGTACAAAGCCCATTGGGAAAAGAAATACAAAATACTTTTTTTTTTTCTCCAGTGGTAACCTACTGCATTTTCTCTTAACACTAAATATTCTGTTGTGAGAAATGTTGTGAGGCAGGAGAAGGGGCAAAGCTTTTAGGTTTTTGTTTTTTACTTCAAAATAATTGGGAAAGAAACATCTCTGACTGCAGAACTGTGTACTTGGGAAAGATTTTGTCATTCATTTGATCTACTCCATATCCTGCAAGTAACCTATCTGAAAAAAAAAAAAGTTTTATTCTTAGATGCTCTGAGGTCATTGTTATTCTATAAAGTAAGAAGATTAGATCTACCATGAGAAAGCTATAGTCTCTTGGTCAGATAACTATTTTATAGATTTCTTTTTTAAAATAGGAGAAGGTGCCATATTATTTATTGTCAAAACATAAAGGCATTTGAAAATGAAAGAGGGCATCATTACCAATTATACCTGGACAACTAGCATAAACTTATTTTTGCCTGGGCTAAAGATGAACAACTTACAAATGAACAACTTACAACTTACTTACTTATGAATGTGGATTTCTCAAAATACATCAAGACATTAAGTCCTTTGCTCTGAGAGGAGCCAATTGATTGAGGGACCAAAAGGCCAAAGGAAGGACATTTCATTTCCAATTAGCATTTCAGTAGGTACACCATTTCTGCATTAGCTGATTATCACTAAACTTTTCTTCAGATATACCTAGGGAGGTCTTTGATACCTTTGTAGGAAAGCATGAACTATTTACCTGGCCTTGAAGGTCTAGTCCTCCCTAACAATCCCTCATTCCAAGACCCAAATTAAATATTATTTCCTTTGGAAAGGCTTCTCTAACCTCCCTAGTCTGGCAATTGGGTTCCCCAGCATACTGTAGACACTGCTACGGTGGACTTAGTACACTATGTTATAAGTCTCCATTTATGTCTGCCTCACCTCATGGGCTACTCAGGAGGAAAAAAAAAGTTTTATTTTTCATCGTGTCTTTCTAAGAAAAACTTTTTTTTTCTGAGTGGGGAGCAAAAGTAGCTGTTCAGTAAATTATTAAAAGAATGAACTCAGAGAAGTATTTATTTAGAAAAAGATTATATTTACAAAGCATAATCTTTTCCATCTCGAGCATGAAATTTAAAAATTGAACTAATATACCAACTGTTTCCTGATTCATAAGGGAAGAAATATAGAGTGATTCTGAGGTGGAGGCAAGGGGAAAAACAAAACACAGTTTCTTCATTTTAATTACATTTGGCTGGGGTGCCATTTCTGGATGGAACTCACAAAGCTGTAACTGCTAGAAGCTGTATGTTTATTACTTAAGGGAAAACAAGGTAATATGGTGATCTTAAAGGAATTTTTAAAAGATTTTTGTGGTATAACTTCTAGGAATGAAGCTTAATGTACATCATATTCCTTAAGTGATAATTATGGAAATTAGAGATGTGAAGATCTCATCTGGTCAACCATCCCAGCACAGCATGCATTTTTATGTAGCTCCTGTCATTTTCCAGAAGTGGGCAGAGCTCTTAACAGAGCAGAGCAAACTGCTTTGGAAATATAAGGCAGGTACTTAACTCCTAATATGAGATGGCCTTGATGAGAGATTGGGAATTGACAAATGTTAAATTAGTAGTAGAATTCTTCAAACCAAGAGTTAAGGCTGAAGCCTGAATTATGAGAAGGTATATAAATTTATGTAAGGGGGAGATCCCTTTCTTCTCGGTAGGAGGTACATTTGCATTCTTAAACTGTTTTGCAGGATTTGAGATGTTGATCTCACTGAGGCATGTGGCAGAACAAGGCAATTGTTCTCAGAGTCAGAAGTAATACTGCATGAGAAATAGCATGGAGCACAGAGACTTGTGGGTTTACTTTGGGTTCTAATTCTGGGCTGACATTTTGAGTAGGTTAGAAGCATTAAACATCTGTGTTTCTCCCCAGGGCTAGAGTTTTCATAGCACTAGGTAGTAGGCAAGAGTCCCTGTGACATGGGAGGTGGTAACAGAAAGAGATGGTGCAGAAAGGGAGCATACATTTCTCTGAACTGAGTCTGTCTCAGCCCCCACCATCCTTACTCTATTCCTTCAGCAAGTGTATCATGGACCTCCACTAAGCTTGTGGCACTGTGCTAAGCAGTGCAGAACTAATGATAAAAATGACAGCTTTCACTCTCAAGACCTCACAGTCTAATAGAGAAGGCAGCTACATAAACAAATAATTATCATTTATTGTGATAGGTATGCTCTTGGAAATGTGTATAGGAGATCGTGGGAATATGGAAGAAGAAGTTGCTAATTCTGTGTGATTATAATTATGGAGAAACTGAAGTTTGGGGAAGCCTTCACAGATGGCTCCACATTATAAAACCCAATCCTCTTGGTGTGGTATTCTGGAGTTTCCAATCTGTGTGTCTTAGCTTGGGCTGCTGTAACAAAATACCATATACTGGGTAGCTTGTAAAAAACAGACATTTATTTCTCACAGTTCTAGAGGCTGAGAAGTTCAGGATCATGGCATCAGCAGGTTTGGTATTTGACAAGTTTGCTGGTTCGTAGACTGCCATTTTTCCCTGTGTCCTCACATGGCAGAGGGGCAAATGGTATCTCTGTGGTCCTTTTTTAAAGTGTATTAGTCCATTCATGAGAGCTCTGCCCTCATGACCTAATTAATCACCTTTCAAATGCCCCATCTCCTAATACTATTGGTTTGGGCACTAGGTTTTCAACATATAAATTTTGAAGGGGCACAAACATTTAATCTATAACAGTATGTCTCCATTAATCCAATCCTTACCATGCATCATGTTTGACACTATCCCTCTGCTCCATCTAGTATGCATTATTCTCAGCTTTGTCCTCTTTGTTCCCCAGCTGTAATGCTCCACTTCTCTCTACTAATCAGCATCTTCTCTGTCAAAGATCAACTTAAGTGGTACCTTTTCCATGAAGCTTTTTCTGATTATTCCAGCCTACAGTGATATTCTCATTCTGGACTCATAATTTGGAATTCTACTTTGTTACTTGGTTTTATCCTACATTGTGACATCTCTTATATTGTTATATAGCTCTTCTATTATTGATTAATACCATGCTTTTCTCTGCAACTAAAATTAAAGGCATTAAACGGCAGAATCCATTATCTATTATTCCATGTAGACTGTAGTAAATGTTAGGAAACAGTACTCAATAAATAATTGTTGAATGAATGAATGGAAAATATAGGCATTTTGTCTGTTGGGGAGATTCAGGATGAAATTGTCTTAGCACCAAATTCAATATGGAGAGACTTCCCTTCCTGTGGCTACTGAGTAATGGTATTTTTTCCTGAGGGCCATCCATACAGTCATCCATCCACAAGAGTTTACTATAAACCACTCTTTAGTGCCAGAGGAACGGAAATGAATGTATTCCCAAGAATTGACAGTCTAAATAGAAAGGCCAGGATGTAAGAGGTTAAGTGGAATTAAGTACTACAAGCTTTATGTCTGTGAGGGTGGGTGCACAGAGGACTGAAAGTTCAATCACCAGGGTAAGTCATGAGTTCATGAAGCAGGGGATGTTTGGACTCTTCTGGTGGACCAGGGAATGATGTGGTTGAGGTAGGGACTCCTAGGGGCAAGAAGCAGTGTGAGCAAAGGGGTAAACATAGGGCTCAAGGCATGCCAGTGCAGTCACACATCCCACAATTTTTAGATGGCTTCAGGAACTCTGAACGCTTTGGCTTAAGACAGCACCTTTGTGCATTCCTGTCCTGATTCCACTGTGACCTTGCATATTTGAATATGTCTTTATTCTATCCTTGTAGATGATTTAATTAATATTTTGCCAGGGGATCAGAGTTGTTGGGTGGAAGTAATGTTCTCTCAGAATTCTGGTGGTATTTCTCAATTATTTCTAGCTTTTAGTATGGCTGAAGTTAGAAACCATTTCTGATTCTTGATATTCTATGTGTGATCTTTTTCTCCCCTATTGGCCCCAGACATTTTTAGGATCTTCTTTTTGTTCCCCAGTATCAACGATAATGTACCTTGATATGTTTTTTGTTATTATTTTTATTTGATTTTAATTTTTTAAAAAATTACTTTTTAAGGCACTTAATGAGCCCTTCAGAAATAGAGATTCATGTTCTTGTTTTATTTCTTTAATAATCTCTTTTCATTCTGAACTTTCTATTGAGTAGATGTCTGATCTTCTGAACCACTTCCCTAATTTTATGTCTTCTATTACCCATCAGTTTGATCATTGGTACTTTCTGAGTTTTTTTTCTTAAACTTTTTCCTTTAATTATTTTACTGAATGTTTTCTTTCTGTTATCATGTTTTGATTTTCTATTATTTCCTGTTTTTAATTCTTTTTAACAGCATCTCATTATTTCATTGACACAAAATGTTCTCTTATTTCTCTGAGAATAATAGTTACAATTTTTTTGAAATTTTTTGTAGGTCTTTTCTTTTCCCCAAGTACCTTTAATCTGTTTTCTGGTCTCTCTCCCATTTTAAGAGGTTTTCCTTAAATATCAGCCATCCCTGGATATCAGCCATTCATGGCTTAGAAAATGTCACTATGAAGCTGAATAAATGATCTATGTGCATGGACAGCGTTGACTGATGGGTAGGTAGCATTATAAAGTGATCAGTTAGGGATCCAGCAATTTTCCTGGTGAATTGCTTGCAAATATTGGTGGGTGTTTTCTCTTAAGCTAGGATGTTGACAATCTGAAAACTTAGCAGTAGAAGAAAGGGAGTTGGTATCTCACCATATTCTATGGAGACTTTTCATTAATTATTCTATTGTCAATATGGTATTCCACTCTTTTCTGAGCCCAATATACTTAACTCGGAAGCCTCTCATATTCATATTCTCCAGTAAATCTTTCAATTCCTCTAAGCGTGGGCAGGAAAGGTGCCTAGGCAATACCTGCTTCTTAAGACAGATCCCTTCCAGTGTCTTCTGAGGCCCTCAGTGCCACTCATTCCTGAGCCTTTACAGATTTTTGCAGCTTAATCAGTTTCTTCTTCTACACGTTTTCTCATGCTGCCAGTTACTACTTATATATTAACTTTATGTCTCCCAAGGTTTTTGAAATATTATCATTTACTATCATATTCTATTCTTATTTTTTCATAATTTATGGGTTTTCTTTTTTATTCTCTTAACTATAATTTTTGAGACTTTTCTGGATCGAGTTGAGATAGCCCTGTATATTTAATCTGCCATATTTAACTGACAGTCCTTTTCCTTATATTGTACCTTTGATTTCTCCTACTGACTGTCTCAGGAGGTTCCCCTCACCCTCATCCTCCATCCCATACCCAGGGTTGTGGTATAAGGTTGCCAGATTTAGCAAATAAAAATGTGAGATGCCCAGTTAAATTTGAACTTTAGATAAATATTGTATAGAACATACTCAAAGTAAATTATTCAATGTTTGTTTGAAATTCAAATTTATCCAGTCATCCTATATTTTGTTTGGTAACCCCCCTGGGATAGAAACTTCTCAACTTAGCTTTAGTTCTGTAGAACCAATTCTTAACGCCTAAGCACTTAGCTCGCACCTCAGTGGCCCTTCCTTGTTCTCCTACCTGCACAAAAAGGAAGTGCTAGAACTTACTTGTGGTTCAAGGTCTTCTACACCCTGCTAAAACAAGCTGGGTAAGGCATCCACTCTTTACATTTTGCTTATACTAAGCTGAAGAGTTTGAACTTTATCCTTAAAGCTTTGGAGAATTGTTATGTATATGTGTATGTGTATATGTATATGTATATGTATATGTATATGTATGAATATTTATAGATATAGCTATATAACTATATATAACTACATAACTATATATAGATATATATCTATAGATATATGTGTGTGTGTGTATATATGTATATATTTTTTACTACTGAAGTGACATCAGATTTGGATTTTTATATATATATATACTGCAGCCTAGAGGATGGCAAGACCAGGGATAAGGAGACCCTTGGATGACTGTTGTAATGTATAATTCAAGCAAGATAATATGACATCCTGAACCAGGGCAGGACATGTGGGAATGGAGAAGAGAAAGTGCAAGGAATATTAAGGAGGTAGGAACTACTGGCCTGGGAAGTTGAAAGATCTGGGCAGGAAAGGGGAGGTGTTGAAGATGTTTGCTGAGTTCCTGGCTTTGGCAAATGATGGTGAGTAGAGCCTTTCACCAAGAGAACAAGTTTTGAGGAGGACATTGCTATTAGTTCTTTCTTAAATAGGTGGCGTTTACACAGTAGGAGGGGGATGCTTTTCCAGGAATCATGAACGTTTTTGGCCTTGTCCCAAACTCCAGCAAAAAGGAACCACGCGGTTGCATCCAGCTTACTGAAGTTGTTTGCAAACAGCTGTTCCTACACAGGCATTGAGCTCAGCTGATGGAGGAGGTCTTTCCATTTCCCAAATACAAGCAAGGGAGGGCCTTCTCAGGTGATAGTTCTGTCCTTTCTACAGGATGTGACAGCTGATGGCAATTGTCAGCTCAGCAATACTGGAAGTAGTCTGTCTTCATTTTGCTTCAGCCCATGATGACAAACATGAATGACAGGAGCTGTTCTGTGCTCAACCGGAGGTGAAATAACCCATCCTGAACTGAGACCTGTTGAAATCAGAGGACTGACTCTCTTCAGGGACCATATTCCTACTACTTCAGGAACCTTCTCCTTCACTTTCTCTCTTAACTTACAGATCATATCATTTGCATCTAGCTCTCTTCCTGCACTAAATCATCTGATTGGAATAATTATGTCAGGGATAGTTTGTCAGCTGCAATCAGTCACTTCCTGAAGTGCTGGAAATAATACAGACTCTATTAATTTTTCGGCTCAAACCAAACCTCGGTATTGAATTGAGTTGGTTGAGAGTTTAATGTTAACTTCAGTGCCAGTTCTTGGCCCTGTTAGTGGTGAAAGTCAATGAAGGCAACTGCTATTTCTATTAAACTAATGAGGCAGAGGAAAGGACAGAAGGACAGCAGGTAAGGCCAGTCCTTCATCTCTCTGGATCACTGTGTTGCCCGGGCAACTTCTACCACTACAGTGTTTTGCCTTTCAATTTGTTTCCCTCCACCCCATGTTAACAGACTGGCCTCTCTTTGTTTTTTTTTTTTTTCATAATGCATAGAACTCAAACAGCCCTCATGGCAATTCCAGACATAGCTTCTCTATCAATTCCAATTTCTGTTTTAATTTCTTTTTGAAAAAGTTGTACAGAATTGAAAACACATTTTACATGTGAGATGACCAGCACAAAGCATTAAATTGCTATATTGCCTGGGAAAAGGAAGGTGGATATTGACATATAGTTTTGAAAATGGGGGAGGGGGAGGGCCAAACTGAAACTCAGATCCCCCGCTAATAATGCTAATGAATCCATAAGAGAAGTAGAAAAAGAATTTGCAAACCTTGCAGCACTATGAATTCCAACAAGCTTTGCTGTGCCTAAGTTGACATTTATTAGATAAATTGTCAAACTTAAGTCAGAGGACAAAGAAATAATAGGAAATCAACAGAATAGACTTTTTTAGTGGATAGTCTAGAATTTAGGACTTCAGTGGAAAAAGAGGGAACACAGCACCTTAACTTATAAAAAGAAACATTCATCAGCTAGTGTAAGCTTACTATTGGTTTGTTTATTAACTAGTCTACCTTTTATGAAGTAATCATGAAAATGTTCAGTCTTCCCTTCCTAATGTACACATGCATGTACTTGTGCACATGTGTGTGTTCTCTCTCTCTCTCTCTCTTTCACACACACACACACACACACACACACACACACACATTCCAGCATTGCCTGAAGCTGATCTACTAGTTTTTAAGATTATTATGCAGTGGTTAAGAAACTGGGCTCTAGAGTAAAAAGGCTGAGAGTCACATCTCAGATCTGTAAGTTGCCAAAGGATTTGGGAGAAACTGTTTCAGTGTACTCCTCTGAGAAGTGGGGATGATTGAAAAAGGAAGACCATGAAGCACTCAGCCTAGTGCTTGGCACATTCCACCTAATACACAAAGCTCATGTCCTTTTCATTTCTTCAGTTCTCTGACCATAGTAGAACACACACCATCTCACTTCCTTTGTTTCCTCATGGGAAATGATTCCTAAATCTTTGCCTCCCTGTTTTTTGTTGCTGTCTAGGCACAAAGCCTCTTGGCTCTGGGTGTGCTGAGGAGGCTTGGTTATTTGCCAGGCTGTGAAGAAGATTACCCTTGAGAACTGTCAGAGACACTAATGAGATCTCTTTTTAACCATGACTGTGAGCTCTCCTGGCAATTGGGGGAGAGATGAAACACCTTGAACAACAATTAGCTTTTCACAGCCATTAGCAATTTGTAGTCATTAGCACCACCACCATAGAAACACTGCAAATAACACTCGCGAAGCAAATACCACTGAGTTGAAGCAGGGCTTCTGAGCAGCCTCAGCCCCCAGCGAGACAGGGGTGTTAGAGTGTGAGACCTCCTGTTCCTTCCCACTCCAGCAAACGGGATGTGTGACCCAAAGTGCCTTGTTTCTTCCATCATGTCTTTGAAAACATCTGCATCAAGCCTATTATTTTAGTGAAATGTAAATCTTTCAGAAGGAAAGTCCAGAAGAAACCTATACTGGGTTGGAAAAAGTGGTATAAATGCAATGCTATTTGAATGAAAGCCCAGTGCAGTGCAATGATTTAGACCTAAAGCTGTTCACAGTAGCACTGATAAATACTGGAGCCACCTTCATCTCTAACAGTAGGGATTGATTAAATAGTTGTGCTATACCCCTTAAGCAAAATATTACATAGTCTTTAAAAATAATCTTCTTGAATTTACAGGTAGATAACATTAAAAAGTTTGCAAAACAGTATTAACGTGATTTTTTTTTTTTTAATAAATGAAACACACCTTTGAAAATATCATCAGTGGTTGTTCTTGAGGGCTGGGAATGGGAATAGCTTTAACTTTTTATTCTTTTGCTGTTTTTTTTTTTAAATAACTACATATACATGTGTAATCCTTTAGAATTAGAGAAAAAGAGAGCAGAGTGAGAAAGTAGTCTCTGTATAGCTATGTGACCTTAACATAAGTACAAAGTTTTAAAGTAAATATTTAAGTATAACATACAGAAAAAAGACACAAGTAATAAGTACATAGTTTGATGCCTTCTTACAGAGTACATAAATCCGGATGCAGAATGAGTCTTAAATATGTGATGTTTCTGCTTGTGCTTCTACAACCACAGGTTTGGATGATGATCAATTATAGTAGGAGGTCAGCTAAGAGGGGTCAATGATCCAAGCTGGCAAATTGGAAGCCTATGATGGTAACTCTGAGAGGAAAGGTGGTAAATCAAGTTACTCTTACCCCCCGTGTCTCGATTCAAGAGTAACTTGAATCCCACAGATAACTGGAGATGGTGAGCTTCATTACGAAGCAGTTAAGCACCAGGATCAGTGCCTCTCCGAGAAGCAACGATACATCCGGGACAACCAGCAGAAGGCCAGGGTATCCCTAAAGGCTCGATGACTGGACATTGAGAGGGGGGAAAAATGTGTACAGAAGGGAAAGAAAGCTCATATGTTAAGAAAGAGGGGTGGAAAAAAACCCCAGTTTTTAGCGATTTCTACAAAAGACAGACCAATGGGAAAATTAATATCTGCGAGTTTGGTATGTTTGTGTTTTTATAGTCCTTGTGGAATTGAAAGGTGCCCTTGAGGCTGATGGACCAGAGATACTGAGCATAAGAGCTTATGGCTTTGTTCAGGAGCCATGGTCAGCTTTGAAAGAAAATGGGATCCGATTTGTATTTTTATATTTACTGATTCATATAAGCAAGAAACTACTCATAAGCAAGATACCCGTCCAACTAGAAAAGTGACTCCCAAAATCTTCACCCAGTTATCAACTTGTTTTCCTCTTAAAATAATTGCTCTGGGTGAACCATGAAGAGAATGTACTCTGGGTAAGGAGTGATTCTGGAGAATATGGAGTAAATGTTGAGGACCTTGGGTGATGACAGAGGAAAGTCACCTCTCAAAATAAACTCAGGTGGGAATGACCAAATTTGGAAATTTCAGGAAGGACAAGTTCCTAGACATGTGCCTAGGAACTTTGTTAACAGTGTAGCATTGAGGGCGGCATGCATACTCAGTGACATGCTAAGAGGGCTGGATATGATACCTAAATACCTCTATTTAGGTTATAACATTCTGTTTTGTCACTGTAAGCTTTTCAATGATAAGGGGCTATGTGGCTATTTATCTCTACATCACAATATGCCTGGTAGCTAAGAGATGTTAAATAAGTGTTTACTAAATGTATTAAACACATGTCCTAGATTAGGGCAAACCCAATTTAAGTATTCCATCGATTATGTATGCCAATATAAGTTCAGAAATATTGATCACCAGATAGTTAGGTATAAATGTGGCTGATGGGAATTACTGAGAATTCTTAGGAAACATTTCTTAGCAGTAGCCACAATGCCAGTAAATTTTCATAGTACTTCTAAATTATTCTTAGACCCTAGTAAAGGTAGGAACAGACAGAAATGACAAAGTCCCTGGTAGTGTAAGAAGTGAGAATTTTATAGAATCTAAAATTGGATCTTGATATTCATGCTTCAGTGAATCCAGAAGTTTGTATCAATTAAACATATTTTCCAACAGGTACTTATTGAAGTCTAACTAAGTACTAGGATCACATTCAATGCTAAGAATACAAAAATCAATAAGACAGAACCCACTGACTGAAATAGATACTTTATAACACAAGTTGCATAGATTTGTATCACATAAGATGTTTTTGGCTACAAGTTACAGAAAAGAAACAGTGGGTAAAACAATAGAAAATTTAAATTATCTCACAAATCATGAAAGTCTAGAAGAAAATGTTTCTAGATTCATTCACGAGTTTAGTAATTTTATCAAAAATCTCATGCTCTATCTCGTTAACTATTTTATCCTTTGCCCTTTGGCTTGTTGCCTCGTGGTCACAAAATGGTTGCTCTAGCTCCAAGTACCATGTTCCCACATAATTGTATTCAAGTCAGGCAGGAGAGAACTTGTTTCTCTGTAACAGCATCATCACAGGAATGTCCAAACCTGTAAAGAAGTTTTATAAAAATTTATTTGAGCCAAACAGAGGATACACCTGGAAGCCAGATCTCAACAGACTGAGAAAAATCCTTCCTAAAATGACAGTTTGCAGTTTGTTTTAAGCATCTGGAATTAAGAAGAGATGTAAGTAAGATTAAATGAAGATGAGAGAAAACAAAGTAGAGATTGAATTATAGGATAGTTAAGATTGTGTGCTCCCTGGAGGGATATGAAAAGGAGGACTGCTCTGGCATTTCAAATAAGTGTTAACCTAGAGGCACAAGAACAAGGATCAGGAATGGCTTAAGGCAAAGAGAAACTTTTACTAAAGTTATAGGCCTAGGGTGTGACTACCCACCATGACCTGTCCAGTTAGGAATATATGATCAGATCACTCAGAGGTTACTTTCCATAGGACACATTTTTAATCCACAAAAGGAAACAAAACTCATCTGAAAAGAACCCATAAACAGATTGCCCCTTTTGTGTCATTGGTCAGAACTGGGTTACGTGCCTGCTCCCAAGTTAATTATGTGGAAAGGGAAATGGGATCACCACGCTTGGTGTAAACCAATTAAGCTTCATTCTCTCAGGCTGGGGGAAGAGTTCCTCTTCCTTGAGCATGTAGCCACCCCTAGAAATGGGGATACTATACCCTAAAGATGAAGATTTAAAAAGGGAGTAACCAAATGTATTTGCCACTGCATTAAGCATAGAGTGGTGCCAGTCAATGTACTTTTTTTTTTTTTTAATTTGATGACATGTCTTTAGCTCCAAATCTCTTCCTAGCATAAAGCCAACAGCCTAAGGCTACTAGAAAACTTTGGCCTTTCACTAATACTGCCCAGGCCTTGACCTCCCTAGTGCAGGAAGTAAAATAAGCTATCAGACTCAGCTTTGGCCCTATCTTTGAGTTCTCATAACCTTAAGCTTTTACAATTCCAACCAACTTCAAAAACCACAGCTTGTTGATGTGAGTGGGAGTTTGGAATGCTGGAGGGAAAGGGTGAGAGTCAGGTCAGCAGAGGAGATTTGAAGTGGATTTCCTTCCTCTAACTCAGAGCTCTCGTCAGGACTCAACTCCAGCAGCATCTCCCAAATGAGAAGGAGGATGCACCGTGGGAAGGCCAGGATGGTCCAACTACAGGGATAGGTAAATGTTGTTTGAGAGGAAGAACAAGTATATATTTCTTTCTGAAGAGCCCAGGGTTCTACTTTCTGGATGTACATAAGAGATAAATTAAGAGTGGTCTGAGTCTGGGGAATAATATTAAGAAAGTAATTAGAGGAGAGCTCCAAGGAGGGTATGACTTTGGTGAACAATCAACAGCCACTGGTTTTGTAAGTCCACAATTAATACACTACTGCTATATATAATAAGATACGATACAATATTGATATGTAGTATGATGCAATGTAACATTACCATATACTATAATTAAAATTTATTGAGCCTTCACTGTGTAATAAACATGATGCAAAGTACCTTCCTGCATGATTACTTATAATCATATTCACAGTGTAAATTCCATTATTATCCAGAGGTTGGTAACTCAGCCAAAGCCACTCTGTTAGGTGGTAGGCTCAGGACTGCAAGGCCTGGGGCTGTCTGCCTCCAGAGCGCCCAACCCACTTTGTTGCTTTGCTGTCTGCTTCCAGTTTGCCTTTTCCCTACCAGGGTGTTAAAGAATAGTGTGGTGACAAGACCAGGTGGTAGCAACAGACAAGAAGACACTGAGAGAGTTTAAGCAAAAAATAGCTCAGTTGGGCTCTCGATTGGGAACACATGTTTAACTGGCTAGAGAAGTGAAAGAAATAACACCAAAAAGTTATTTTAATACTACCCAAATGTTCAGATAACAAAATAGTTAATTTAAAGGTTTCTTGTTCTACAAAGTTCAGGAGAGTAAAGAACAAAGGAGGAAATGCTGTATCGATAGGAATTACATAAACAGATGAACATCCTTCTCCAGCACAAAATTCATGCAAATTTATGTATGCATTATCAAGATTTTATAATTCCCTTGTGTATTTCTACAATTATTCTCTACCTGGAGAGTTTATTCATTTATTCATTAACTCAAATACTGACTTTATTGTTTCCTTCTTTCATTTACCTAGTCATTCGTTAGGTGTTTATTCAGTTCTCTTCCATGTACTAGGTACCAAAGAGGATATTGGAAGCCTAAGAATTTTAAAAAATGATGTGTCCTGCCTTAAATGGGATGGAATTTAATATGCTCACAAGGTATAATTTTCCTTTGGATCCACTGTCAGTTCTCAGTTATCTGTGAATGGTTGTCTGCTGGGGACAGGCCTCCTTTAGACCTCTGGCATGGCACTGCCGTGCTGTCGAGAGTTGCCTGTCCCTGATTTACGACTGAGTGTGGAGGTCCAGCAGATGAGACACTGTGAAGTACAGAGGACATGAGATATGTCCTTTCTCTGTCTGATGAGAGCAAATCTGAGTGCAGTGATCCCCTTCCCCTCGCCCCCGAAGAGGTTCTGAGACATCAGTATCCTATAGGATTTCGAAGACATTAAAACCTCCAGGAAATGACTAACTCAGCTTGGTTACTTTAAGATTTCCCTCCTACCTACACAGGGGCACTAGGTTAGGGTACGACAGGTGCTGGGACAGTGTTCATTTGCTAGTCTCATTCAAGAGCTACCTGTCACAACTGGATGGCTGATGGCCACTTCTCTGGTCTGGCCTTTTGGCTTAACTAACAGATCCTAATGAATGTCTCAGCCCTCCAGATCATTTCTCTGTACTCTGAGAAAACAATGATGAGCACCATTCTTGAAACAGCTCTAGAATTGTCCACACCTCTCTCTATGGCCTTAGGGCTCCCGTTACACAAAGCCCCCAGACTAATCCCCCTTTTAATCATCCTATCCTGAGGAAGTATTCCAGTCATTAAAGGCACACTTTGCTCTCCACTGGGGCCAGTCTGTCCCCATGGCAGAGGGCAGCCTGGAGAGAGCTACTTCTGCAGCTGGACAAAATGCCCGAGGGCCCACAATCCTAAGCACCTGTGAACAGAGAGAAGAGAACAGTCAGTTCCAGGGTGCATGTTTGTGACCCTAAATCCTATTTGATCTTACAAACTTAGAAGCCTGTAGGATCTGGAAATGCTAGCACCCAAAGGCCGTGCAGTGCAGTGGAAAGAGAACTGGCATCAGAAGTTCTGGTTGGAGTCTTGGCTCTGCCCTTCCCAGCTACGTGACTACGAGCAGGTCTCCTCTCCCTGATGAATGTGGGTTGTCTTGTCTGTCCAATGAGGAGAGTGAGGTCTTCCCTAATGACCTCATAGAGCTAGCCTTTGTTGGTTACTTTTCCTGCACACGGTGTACAAACCTGCGGTGAAGCCTTACTCATGACATAGTGACAATACTAGGGCAGAATAATGATAACAATATTGTTTTTGTGGCAAATCTAATGTTAATAATTATTGCTACCAATTGTTGAGCTCTTATTAGGTACCAGACACTGTGCTAAGGACAGTAGAAACATTATTTCATTGCTCAAGGTCACATGGCCAGTAAATCTTACAGCAGGACTCAACCCAGACATCCCTGACTTCAGAGCCAACATCTTAACCCTGTGTGTGCCTCCTACCTTGTGACCAAACAACCAGTTTCTTCAAGTCTTGGCTTACAGACAATGAATGAGATGTGCCGCCTTGTCTGCTCACTTTAACATAAGCAAATTCAATCAAATCCTTTGAAACAAACACAGCAACTTTGAATTGTCGTATGTTAAAAGACATTTATGGAGCAGAGTTAAATAAATACATATGCAGAAAAATGTGTGATCCTGTTTTCACTAATATTTAATCAACATTGCTTAGTGTCTTATGCAAAACTTTTTCTTTTCTTAGGCTTATGTAGAATGGGCATGCCTCTTAACCATCTACCCTTCTCAACCATTTCTACAAGAAATATATTTTGAGTTCTTGTTCTATGCCAAGCACCTGAGAAGTGTTCAGCACCAGTGGTAAATGAAGTGTTCCTGCCCTCAAGAATCATTTTAGTAGAAGATACTGATAGGCATACAGTTAGGGCATGGAAGGCTTTTGACAGGGGCATAATAGGGTACTACAGACAAAGAGAAAACAGGGAGTGAATGCAGTCTGAGAGCATCAGGCAGGCCGTCCCAGACAAGGTGGCAGCTAAAATAAGTGAGAGTCAAACTGTTGGAAGAGAGAAGGTAAGGATGCTGGGGGGAAGAGAGAAAGGGTCAGGATATTTTAGGAAGTGAAAGTATCCTATGCGATGACTAAGAGACAAGAGAGGCAAGACCCACTCAGGGAGTCTGAAGAAGTTCAGAATGGCTGGCGAATAGCCTAAAGACAGAGGAAGTAAGGACTGAAGAGGAGGCCATATTATATAGGGCCATACATATCATGCAAAGGAGTTTAGCCTTTATTGCAATTACATTAAGAATTAATTGAAGGGGTTTAATCTGGTGAAGGTGGGTCATAATTCAAATTGGGTGTTGTAAAGATGAGTCTGAACGCAGCAGGGGAATGGATTCATGAGGGGCAGGGGAGGGCAGCTAACAGAAGATAGAACTAGTTGGAGAGTTTCGGGAGTAATTCAGCCAAAAGATAACTCAGCCTGGGGTACTGGCAGTGGGAAGGGAGAGAAGTAGATGCTATGTTTAGTGAAGTGATGTGATTTAGTGATTGAAGATGGGGTGGAGGAAAGTATGGTGGCAGGGATGCTGAGTCTGTGCCAGCCCCTTCAGTCCCTAAGAAAAAGGGCTGATCTCTTTCGTTCCAGGTTCTTACCAGTTGAAATGGAATGGCGCTGTGTCTGCAAATATCTGAATCTATCACCCCATGCTTTTTGACATCCTTTATCTCTTTTTTTTTTTTTGGCCCCATATTTATTTTTATCTTTCAGCCTATTAACTAGGGCAATGTGAAGTGATGTATTAGACCCAGAACTTTCAGTGGCTTATCGTAATAGTTTATTTCTTGCTCATGTAAGAATCTTCTCAGGCAAGCCAATGGCTTCCCTTCACATGCAAGTTTAGAAGCAGGCCTCCTTCTGCAATATGGCTTTGCTATTCCCCAGTGCCCCCATATTCTCAGCATCCAGCTAATAGAAGGAGCAAGAGAGCGTGGAGAAAAGTACCCTTGCTACTTAAAAAGCTCCTTTTTACATCCATTAGTGAGAATGTGTATATGGCCATACCCGGCTGCATAGTTCTATCCCTGCATGGGGGAGGGAGTATGAAGTTTTTCTATACAGCTAGCCACATCTGTTATACCCAGCAGGCCAAGGTATTAACTCATATTTTTCTTTATTTTTATTTAGCTTCTTTACCTACTAGTTGACAGTTCCAGATCATGGGAATGATACAAACATTTCATTCCTCTGGTTTAGACATTGATGGCTTTGCACACAAACAAACAAACAAACAAACAAAAACAGAGAAAGGATAATTCATAAGCTGTCCATCACAGATAAATCCATGACCACTGTGCTCTGTCATTGAGCAAAGAGTACCTGAGAGATGGGAGGTCTGGGTTCAAGTTCTGCCTCATCAGTAACTTATAGCATGTCTTAAGCAAGTCACTTCGCCTCTCTGGACCCCAATTTTCCCATTAGTAGAATGAATGGGCTGGGCTACATTTATATTTCTCCATGTGTGTTCTGTAGAGTGTTAGCTCCATGAGATGCTCTGTGAAAAACTCTTTTATGGTCAAATAAGTTTTGGAAATACTGTGAATTTTAAATCTCTCCTTGAGGATAGTCAAAGTTCATAGGCATATTGAAGTCTCTGAGAAATCCTATACTAAGGAAACTTGTTTGGCTTTCTTTAAGTTGACATGTCCTAATCTTGAGAAATAAAATTTACGTATCCAAGTGGTAATCTATGTGATTAATGTTTTCTCACTATCAGTGGGTTGATGATACTGAGAGACTTGGATTTAAGTTAGCAGAATGAGTTATCTCAGTAACTAAGACTCTTTAAGGTGAAAAAAAAAGAAGCTGAGGACTGTCGTGAGGAAGCAGGTATGTTTTATACACTGAGGAGCTGTGAGAAAGTTGATTCTACAACACACCAAAATGTTCCTCTTCTGTCATGGGCGTTCCACAAACCACCAGGGACCAACCCATAGATAGCTGAGCATTTGGATGGAAGCGAAGTTTGTTATTATCAATGAGACTCTGCCTAGACTCCTCTTCTGCTTCACATGGACCTGTCTCCTGCAGATGAGCCACTAGTAAAACTCCTAGGTGCCCATAGGCCCGATGCATCAAAAAAGGACTTTGTCACTCTAGGGGGTGATGATGATGAAGGAAAATTTGCCTCCTGATCAAGGTAGAGCTGGAAGAGTCATTTGGAAAGTCCCTCTGAGCCAGCTCAGTGGTGGAGAACCTGTCCTTACTATGTTTCTTTAATCAAAAGAGACTGTAGTTGATGTATCTCCATCCTATTATCGCACAACCCATCTAAGCTCACTTGCAGGTGGGATCAGTCCCAGAAAACTGGCATCTTCCCTCTCAAGCATCCTCATGGCTCTTTTTCTCAGCCCGAAGGATTTTTTTTTCAGCAGAAGCTTGTTGCACAGTGGGTATATCTAAGAAACCAATGCCTAACCTGAGGTCATGAAACTTTATGTCTATGATTTTTTTCTAAGTGTTTCCTATTTTAAGCTCTTACATTTAGGTTATTGATCCATTTGGAGTTAATATTTATATAGTGTGAGGTAGCGATCTAACTTTACTTTTTTGCTTATGGATATCCAGTTGTCTCCAAGCATCACTTGTTGAAAGGCTATTCTTTCTTCCATTGAATTGTCTTGCCACCATTATTAAAAATCAGTTGACCATAATGTGAGACTAAAATCTGGACTCTTAATGCTATTTATTTGAGCTATATATTTATTCTTATGCCAGTATTACACTGTCTTGATTATTGCAACTTTGTAGTAAGTTTTAAAACTGAAAAGTGTGAGTCCTCCAATTTTGTCCTTCTTTTTCAAGATCATTTTGGCTATTCAGGGTGCCTTAAATTTCATTGTGAATTATAGGGTCATTTTGTGAATTTCTAAAAGCCAGTTTAAATTTGATAGTGTGTTAAATCTATAGATCAGTTTGAGGAGTACTGCCCATCTTAACAATATTAAGGCTCCCAATGCATGAACGCAGGATGTTTTTCATTTAATTAGGTTTTTAATTTCTTTAAGCAGTATTTTGTAGTTTTCAGGGTATAAGTGTTAGACTAATTTTGTGAAACTTATTATTAAGTATTTTATTCTTTTTGATGGTATTATAAATGGAATTATTTTCTTGATTGCATTTTTGAATTATTCATTGCTGTTTTGTAGAACTACAACTGATTTTTGTATATTGATTTTATAGCCTGCAACCTGGCTGAATTCATTTACAGAACTAATAGTTTTTAGTAGATTCCTTAGGGTTTTCTATATGCATGATCATGTCATCTACAAAGAGATAGTTTTACTTCTTCCTTTATAATCCTTTTGCTTAATATTGTCTAATTGTCCTGGTTAAAACATCTAGTATAATGTTAAATAGAAGTGGTTAGAGAAGTTATTACTGTCTTGCTTCTGATCTTGGGGAAGAAGTATTTAAAATTTCTCCTTTAACTGGTGATGAAACATGGATCACATGGTGGCTCGCGATGAGCAAATTGGAAATACCAGACATGGCTTGGTTTAATGTAGAGAAAAGGATTCAAAGACTTAGGAGATTTGAATGTTAGAGTGGCTTTGTCATTTAAAACCTACCTATCCATTCCGGGAGGGTCCAAATGATATACCTTTCACCAATACTGTGAGGAATAAATTTGTGAGGGGAGCTCTGTGATTGCTGTTCTCAGTAGGGCAGACCTCACAGTGGGAACTGCAGGGACTGAATTTGGAAACCTAAATGTTGTAATGGGAGTAACTGGATCCTGAGATGGCAGGGGCCAAGTGGTGACACTCAACCACCAAAGGCAAGGTGGGTATGGTTATGATAATGTACAGCAGAGTCAAAGTAGCAATCAGAATAATCTCTCTAGTGCAGAACTATAGCGTTGGCTAATTAATCATAGTGTTCCTAGAAGTGAAATAGACAGGAAGGCTGCCAGATTCTTGATTTGTAAAAGTGGAGCATTTCTAAGTCAAGCAAACAAAAGTTGAACCTGAGTCATTAAAAAAGAGTCATGGGCCCTCATTCAACTCCCAGATGAGCCTATGTACAGACTCAGAACCCCTTGAATGCAGGGGAGGCTGTGATTCTTGAAGAAAGATCTCAGTACACTACCACAAATTTACACTGTTAATCTTTCTCCCAGCCATTCACAAAGGGACCTATGGTCTTTTATCAGGGTAACTGCATACCGAGGAAAAAGAAATAATCGGGACTTTCAGGGACTACTGGACACTCGCTCTGAACTGATGCTAACCCAATGTTAGTTTGTCGGCATACAGTTGTTCATAGTATATCCTTATAGATTTTTCTTTTTACTTTTTAGGGTAGATAATTATGTTTCTTCCTTCCTCCTGACTTCAGTAATGTGACTTGTCTCTATTTTAATGTGACTCTTTATTATTTTGTTGTTGTTGTTAAAAAAAACTCTTCTAGTTTAACTAAAGGTTTTGTTGATCTTTTTCAAAAAACCTTTGGTTTTGTTGGTTTTATCAGTTTTTTGTTCTCTATTTCTCTAATTTCTGCTGTAATCTTTATTATTATTTCTTCTTGCTTGTTTTAGAGTTAGTGTGCTCCTCTTTTTCTTAAGTGTCTTAAAGTGGAATACTACGTTATTGATTTGAGATTTTCCTTTAATATAGGCTATAAATTCCCCTTTAAGCACTGCTTTATTTGTATTCCATAAGTTTTGCTTTATTGTATCTTAACTTTCATTCATTTCAAAGTATTTTTTTAATTTTCTTTGTGGCTCCTTCTTTGACTTATTATTTAGGGCTGTGTTATTTAATATCAACATAGTTGTGAATTCCTTAATTTTTTTTGTTATTGGTTTCTAAATTTATTTCGTTGTGGAAATCATCATTTGTATGATTTAAATTCTTTTAAATTTATTGAGGCTTGTTTTATTGCCTAACATATAAAGTATATCATGAAGAATGTCCTATCTGCACTTGTAAAGAATGTATATTTTGTGATTGTTAGGTCTAATTGGTTTACAGTATTGTTCATCACTTCTATTTGCTTGTCTTCTGCCAAGTTATTCTATCCATTATTTAAATTGGAGTATTAAAGTCTACAGTTATTGTTGAATTGTCGATTTCCTCAATTCTATAGGTTTTTGTTTCATGTATTTTAGACTCTTTCTTGGATGCATATACATTTATAATTGTTATATCTTCCAAATAGATTGACCCATTTGTCATGATGTTTCTCTTTATATTTATTAACTTTTTTTGTTTTAAAGTCTATTTTGTCTGATATTAGTATAGTCATTCCCACTTCTTTATGGTTACTGTTGACAAGATATATGTTTATCCATGTTTTACTTACTATTATTTGTATCTTTGAGTCTAAACTGTCTCTTGTAGATAGCCTCTAGTTGTGTCTTGTCTATCTATTCAGTCTGACAATCTCTGCCTTTGATTGGAATATTTCAATTTATTCACACTTAATGTTACTATTGATATAGTTAAATTTACATCTGCCATTTTATTATTTGTTTTCTATATGTGTATTAATTTTCTGGGGATGCCATAAAAAGCACAACAAAGATGTGGCTTAAAAAACAAATTTTTTGTCTCAGTCCTGGAAGTTAGAAGTTCCAATTCAAACTGTCAGCAAGGTTGTTTTTTTATGAGGGCTGTAAGAGAAAGATCTGTTCAGGAATTTCTCCTTAGCTTGAAGATAGCCATCTTCTCTCTGTGTCTATTAATATCGTTTTTCCTCTGTACCTGTGTTCAAATTTCCTTCTTTTATAAAGATGCTAGTTAATTGGATTAGAGCTCACCCTGATGACTTCATCTTAACTTGATTACTTCTGTAAAGATTCTATTCCAAATAAAGTCACATTCTGAGGTACTGGGGTTAGAACGTCAATATATAAATTTTAGGGAGACACAGTTCAACCCATGACAACATTTTCTTCTTCTTTTACTGGTTGCTTTTCCATTATGAATATTTACTGCTATAACATTTCACTATATATTATTTATTTTCTTAGTGGATCCTCTAGGTCTTATGATATACATCTTAATAATCATATTTGAATTTATATTTACTGTTAATTCCAATGAAAAAAGAAAAGTTGCTCCTATAAAGTTCTATTGTCTTTTCTCCATTTTTATGCTATTATTGTTATACATATCCCATTTATATCACAAACCCAATAATACATCATTGTAATTATTATTTTATATAATTTTGTCTGTCTTTTAAAGGAGCTGAGGGAAGAAAAGAGTACAAGCATATATTTTAGAATTTGTTACATTGACTGCCTTATTTGCCATTTCTGGTTCTCTTTATTTGTTTGAGTGGTTTTTAGTTAGCATATGGTATCATTTCCTTACAAAATAGCTTTGCTCCCACCTACCTCCTTTTTGCTGTTATAATTAAATATATAACATTTCTATGTTATAGGCCCCCAAATACAATTGCCTACATATTGTTTTATATAGTCGATTTTCAAAAAAATTAAAGAAGAAATATGCATTTATACTTCCATTTATAATTACGTAATTACCTCTATGTGCTCTTTATTTTTTCACGTAGATTAAATTACTATCTGTGGTCACTTGCTTTCAGCCTGAAGAATTTTCTTTAGTATTTCTTGTAAGATATTCTGATGACAACAGATTTACTCAGTTTTATTTATTTGGGAATGATTTCATTTTTGCGTTTATTTTTGAAAGTGTGTTTTGATGGGTATATTTCTTGTTTGACTTTTTTTTTTAAATTTCAGCACTTTGAGTATATCATCCCATTGCCACCTAGTATCATTGTTTCTAATAAGAATTCATTCACTAATATTTTTAAGGTTCCCTTGTACATGGTGAGTTCTTTATATTACTGCTTTCAACACTTTGTCTTCCAACACTTCAGTTGTAATGTATCTGGCTGTGGGTTACTTAGGATGTATTCTACTTGGAATATGTTGAGCTTCTTGGATGTATAGATTGTTTATCATCAAATTTTGGAATTTTTTTCAGCCATTTTATTGAATAAATTTTCTACTCCCCTTCTCTTTCTCCTCTCATTATGGTCATCCCATTCTACATATGTCATTGCTCTTAATGATGTCTCACATTTCCCTGAGGTGCTGTTCATTTTTCTCCATTCTTTTATCTGTTATTTGGTCATTAATTATTTCTTTTGTTAGTTCAAACCTACTATTGAGTCCCTTTATTGGATTTTTCATTTCTTTTTATTATATTTTCAACTCAAGAATTTCCATTTAGTTCATTTATATTATTTCTATTCTTTTATAATTATTCTCTGATGACACTGCTGTCATACCTTTCTTTTTAAAGCATGATTTCTTCTAGTTCTTTAAACACATTATAATGGCTTCTGCAAAATCTGCTAAGTCTGACATCTATGTCTGCTTGCTACCTCTCCTCTCCCTGTGTATAAGTCACCATGTACTACTTCTTTGAAAATTGGACATTTTTGATAATATATTATAGCAACTCTGGATACTGACTTCTCTTCTTCCAGAATTGTTGCTATTGCTTATTTCTTTGTTTAGTAATTTGGCTGAAGTATTTTAGTGAAATCTATTTCTCATGAAGTTTCAAGTCTCTGATGTCAATTATATTTCTCATTAAGGTTTGAGAACTCTAATGTCATTCTTGAAAGGGTACAGCATTGAGCATGGGCACAATGACCCTCAGATGATTGGTTTTAGCATGGCTCCCTGTGGCTATTTCCCTGATTTCTCTGTGAAACTCTTTGTTTGTGTCACACTCAGCTGTTAGTCTCCACTAATTGTTGTCTGATTATTGTTTTTGATAATGTTCTAGTACATACATTATTCCACAGTCTGGTCAAATTAATTTGGGGCCACTTTAAAGGGCCTGTCTTTGAGATTGTTTCCTAACTTAGGAAAGTTCATCTTAGCAGTTATCTCTTTACCTGGTTTTCTCTGGCAATCTAGCTGGCCTATAGTTTTTCTTGTTGTTTTCATAGAGGAACCAACATCCTCTTAATTGCTTACCACCCACATGTCCATCATTCTTTAGAATGTTCTTAGGATTATATTTCCCCACATTCTGTTCTAAATAAATTCACTTTTGGGAGAGAAGAGCTCCAATATATTACATTCTTTTGGCCTGCTTCTTCCTCTAGACAAAATCTCAGAGCCACTGCTTTGGATCTGGGATCAGGGACAATGACCCACCTCTCTTAGAATACCATTCTTTCTCTAACGAGCAGGACACTAGGTAGGGGTGGTAGCCTCTGATCTTCTCTGCTTGCCTCTCCAATGTGGAATATCTTCTCTCTTAGCAAACTATGGTGAGGGTAATTGACCCCAGTATTATCTGCCTTCTTTGCCTGAGTTAGAACCAATGGGGCTGTGAGTGGGGCTGGATGGAGGAAGGAAGCCACCGTTGCCTAGAAATCAACCTCTGCAGCAGGCAGCTGGGGGAGGGTGAGAAATACTGGTGTCTGTTTATCCCAGGGCAATATTATAGCACTTGACTGGTAGCTTGGGGGAGAGGAATCCTCTGGTGTGGAGTTTCCATCTTGTTGACCTAGGGGTAAGGGCAAGGGAGGGAGTAGATCATGACTCAAGTGACAAAAGCTCTTACTCTTCTTAGCAAGATTTAGTGGATTTTCTTGAATAAATGTTTCTTCATTTTCTGTATTCCCTTAGGCATTTTGCAGAGATTTTAAATAGTTGTTGGTTTTTACCAGTTAAGTTTGTTTTGTTGGGGGTATTAGTCTGCAAAGCTCCTTATACTGCCATTCTAGAAGTCATCTCTCTCTGCTTTTTTGTTTTTGTTTTTTTTGTTTTTTGTTTTTTGTTTGTTTTAATGAACTGATTAAAGAAAACAAACTAGTATAACTACAAGTTAGAACAAATCTGAAGTCTAATTTGGCTATTAGTGATAATTATTATTTACATATAGATTATTTGTAGCTCATAAGCTATAAATTCACTTCATTTGTGTTGTAATTTATTAATTAAAAATGTGTTGAGTGATGAGGCTGTAGTATGGTTTGACTTTTTAGATAAATTTGAAGGTTTGGATATTAACTTCCAGGGGAGCATTAAATAATCACTTTTGAGGATTAAAGAATTGGTGATTTTATGCATTTTCTATAATGCAGATATTTTAGTACCTTAAATGTCAGTGTGCTTATCTACCAAGAGTACAGATAGATTTTAATATGTCTACTCTATACCATATCTTATGTTTGTAGGCACAGTAAGAAATTATCTGATAGAACACATAGTCTGTGATTTAATTAGTGAAGAAATATTTATAGAGTATCTACTGCCCAGAAAGTCACTGTGCTAAAAGGCGAATGTAGGAGATACCTGTCTCCAAGGAGATAATCATCAAGCTGGTTATACATTCTCTAAACACAGGAAAAAATAACTCTTAATTCAATAGAGTGTAGTTCAATGACAGGTGAATAATACAGAGGGATTTAGAGAAGAGTCAGACCCTTTAGGGTCAAAATCACATGTTTTAGTTAAAACAGTGGCTTAAAACAATAGCAAAATGTTTTTTTCTTTTTCTCTTGAATCTTCCAGTGGGAAAGGCTTGTCTCTGTTCCATGCAGTGTTAGCTGGGAAGTAGATGGTTGTTGATGGTGATTAACTAAGGAGGATTTGCTTCCTTCATGTAACTAGTAAGGTGGTTCTGGCTTTGGCTTGGCACTCAGCCAGGGCTGACAACCAGAGACCTTGGATTCTCTCCTGGAAAGTTCATGAGAGAGGGCAAGGAAAATGAGAATTTTTCTCAAAGTCCTTTTTTACCCCCCCCAAAAAAGATCATTAGAATTGCCAATATTAGTCTCCAAGAATATTAGAGTTTGGGGGGAAGATATAAAATTGCAAAAAGATAAGAAAAGAGAAGAATTGAAGCAGATTCACCTCTAATCCATAAAGTAAATAGTAAAACGCAAGAGAAAAATCAGTTGGTAGCCAGAGAGAGAGTTCAACCAAATAAAGGTTTTCTTTCAAGTTAGGAGAGATCAAATTATCATAGGAAGCAGAAGAGAAAGAAAAATGTTCAGTATGCAGCCTGCATTAGATTGGATTTCTAATAGTATTGTATTTGAATAATCTACTTGGAATTACTAAGATATTTCTTGGACTCTCCTAGGGTCTTAATTTGTTTAGATGCTCCTGTGCTGAAAAAGAGACTACGATTTTCACAGCCTTTCGTCTTTATATAACCTGAATCCAAATCTTCTAGGGGAGAGCAAGTTGTTCCCAAATCCCATCTTTTCGGAGAATAGTCTACTTGGGGAATTAAGAGAAACCTGCCTCACCAGCCTCTAGCAAAGCAAAACAGGGGTGGGGGTGTGGGGGGAGCCAAAAGTATGACTATGAGTGGACATTTGCATAGAAATTGCAATAATTTCCTCCAAAGAGCCATATGGCTTTACTTTACTTATAATCACCTTTAGGATAGCCAAAGCTACTTGACATGGCAAAGTCCGTAAAAGACTGTGCTGATGATTTGCTTACTATTTGCCACCAAGGGGTCTTATTGCTAGGAGGGAGGCAAGGAGGCAACTTAGGAGAGCTACAGTTGAGAGCCACTAGTTCTGAGAGCAATGGCTGTCACTGAGAGTTTTTCTACAGCGGGTTCCAGGGTATGGTGTTCAGCATTGATGGAAGCCGACTCAACTGGGCTTTTACTTGGCTGGTGATGTCAATACATTACTGTGAGCCACTGAGAGAAAACTCTTCAAGGAGCTGAATTTAGATTCAAAAATAGGGAGCATTCTTTAGAGCCCAATAGCCCAATCTTCCCTCCTGGCAAGCATTGGCCTTAACATTGATGGTAGAGTACATTGACATTTAGTAGACTTCAAGTGGAAAGTAGATAGTGTAGTAGAAAGAGCATGAACCATGGAAACTAAGATAGGTTTGTATTTATGCTCTGGTCCTTACTAGTTTATGCCCATTTGTGATTTGTTTGTTTCCTTGTTATCAACATTAAAAAAAAAATCTTATCAGTATGTTAGAGGACTGAATGAGATAATTCATGCAGTAGCAGTTGGTATATTTCAGGGATTCAAAATATAATAGCCAATAGTGTAATAGCCATGTAAAACAGAAAGCCATGAAACTCCAAGGCATCCAGACAGTCATTGAGTCCTTGAATTACATCCTGCTTCTTATATTCCAATGGAAATAGCCTAGGAGAGTGTAGTTTATGAAGATCATTACATAAAGTACTAGAGGTAAGCTTTGTGCCTGTGAGAGCTAGCACACTGTTATATGAAGACGGACTTGTGAAGGATCCTAGAAATTTCAGTTCTTTAGAGATAGCATGCCATTCTATCTATATCTAATGATGACTCGAGGACATACTATCATTACACTGTTAAAAGGATTTTAGTCAAAAAGGATTTTGTTTCTAGAAAGGTTTTCAACATAAATTTTCTTCACTGCATGTATAAAAGATGCAAGCCAAATTTCTCTTTTAAAAACTTACTGCTTGATTAATTTCACCCTTCCCCAGCTCTATATTTAATAGTTAGATGATTTGGGTATCACTTTGCAATTCAAAATCTGAGGCTTCCAAAGATGCTTCTTGATTTAATGTTCCAGGTGGCTGAGAAGATATGGACATTAAATGATTGCTTGTGGCCGGAAAGGTCATGATCCACTTCCTTCAGCAGGCTAGAGAATGTCAATCTTTACCTGAACTTTAAGTCTCAGAGTTTTCTGATTATAAATACAAGTCATGTGATAGTGGAAAATACCTCATTCTCATTCATAGCTAATATTCAATTAAGTCAGAGCTCAAAGCTGATTGGTACTTCTGTGACTGGCATTTCAGAGAAGTACGTATTTCAGTCCTACATTGCCTTTTCTTACTTAATACCAGTATCAGAGGAATTTGAACAATTCGACTCGTAGGTAAAGGGGAAGGTAATTGCTCACTTTATGTATAATCCTTCATACACGTAGAGTTCTCGAAATATGTCATTCCTTCACAACTCAAATTTTGCACATAATTCACTTATTAAGGGTAAAATAACTGACACATTTCAAGAAAACATTGCAGGCATTATGGACATGAGCATTCAAAACATTGCTATACAATAAAAATCCATATAGTTCATAGAGGTAATGCTATTTTTGGTATAGCGTCAAATCATTGATCCAATATGAAACAGTTTTGAACATTATGAAGTATTACTTATAGATAGTGTTTGGTACAGATAAAAAAACAATTAAAATGTTTTTCACATATGCTATACCATCAATACACTCAGGCTCAATAAAGTAGATTTACATGTTTGTTTAACAAATATTTATCAAAGAGTCTATTTGATGCCAAGCCCTGAACTAGCACTGCATTTTAAAAGGTCTCATTATAGTTGGGTGTACAGACAACAAGTTACATACAGACATAAATAATTGCAGATGTTATATGTATTATAAAGAAAACAATGTGCAAGGACGGTAAATTTTATGAGGTGATCTACTTTAGTACAGACAAGTAAGGACTCCATATATTTAAACAAAATGACTTTTAAGCTGAGACCTAAAGAATGAGAAAGTGGCTATTTGGAGAATATCTAAAAGGGTACTTTAGGCAGAGGAAAGGCAAGAACAGAATCCTCATATGGGAAAAGAGCTTAGCATGGTGTAGAAACTCGACATGGTGTAGAAACTCTACATGGTGTGACTGGAGAAGCATGAACAAGAAGGAAAATAGAATGATACCAAGTGTATTTCCTGTGTACCCCTATTTAAAATATTAGAAAAGTGAGGCTCAGAGAACAACTAATTAGGCATGCAGAGGCAATAAATGTGAAATCTGGGCACAGCATCCTGGTCTTCTAATTGTAAATTCAAGCCTATTCTGATATTCTAGAGACAGGAAGATGAAGAAAAAGATGGACAAAGGATGAAAAGTCATTTTGCCTGTGGACCTTTCAAACTTGCATTAGTGCTACATATGTGTTTATTATATTCCTTCTTATCAATTCATTTATAAGAGTATTGACAAAGTTCTAGTACAATAAAAATGAGGCAAACCAAAGTAAAGGTTAGTATTCTTTCTTAAAAAATAAAAATAAAAAGCCACTACAAGGAAGGCAAAGGTAGAACATAACATTTTAGTAACAATACTGGTTCCACTTCCTCAACTTCATTGACTCCTGGAAACTGTTGGAAATTTAGTTACTAAATGCATCATTTAATTTACAGAACACAAGCAAATTGACATACACCTAGGCATTCTGGCTTCTGTATTCCTTGGTATTTTGTTTTGACTTGGAAATAAAATTATTTTTAATCCAAGATGTAGCAGATGTTTCTGGAAATGGTTCCCACTGTAGGAGGGAAGTAGAGTAGTGTTAACGCCTGACATGCTGCAATATCACAATTACTAAGACTCTCAGCTGGGGCCAAGTGGGATGGAATATTGGCAGTCGCAAACTTGCTAAAATTTGAGAGATAGCATACAAGTGGTAATTATAAGAGCTGTGGAGTTGGCAAGTTCACCCTAATAAACCACTAATTTAGGGCATAATAGGCAACCCAAAAGGCCTCATAGTACTTAAAAAGACTCCACTTCTGTAGGTAGAGGCAGATTGAGCTGAAAATTAGGCTTAGGACTTGACTGTGAGAGTCAAAATGCAGAGAAGGATTAATATGCAGCCCCACCAAATCTCATATGCTGAAATCAGGGTCTTAATAGGGGAAGAATAGGAAGGACCCTGGAATTTGGGATGGGGACATCTAGATGGAAGATTTCGAGAACCTCGAGTTTTCAGAATCCCTTGAACCTTCTGGGCCACTATTCTTTGCCTAAGAAACATTTCAAAGACTTTCCTTGAGGCAGATGTCTTGTACGATAATAACATTCCTTCCTCAAAATTTGTCCCCAACTCCCTCACAATATCCAGGTCCACAACAGGATAAACTTTCAAAATTGCTCAACTGGTAAAATACTGTCATGAAGATGAATAGAAATTATATATGTTTTAGTTTTATATTGCTGCCTTAACAAGTTAGCACACACATTTGTAAAATTAAATAATATAAATTTATTATCTTACATTTCTGTATGTCAGAAGTCTGACACAGTCTCACTGGGCTAAAATCAAAGCATTGGCAGGGGTGCATTCCCTTCTGGAGGCTCTATGGTAGAATCCATTTCCTTGCCTTTTCTAGCTTCGAGGACACCCACACTCCTTGACTCATGGCCCCTTCCCTTCCTTCATCTTCACAGCCAGAAATGGCAGGCTGAATCCTTCTTACATCACATCACTCTGATATTTCCTTGTGCTTCTCTTTTTCACATATAAGGATCCTTATGATTATGTTGGGCCCACCCAGATAATCGAGGATAATCTCCCTATTTTAAGGTTAGCTGATTAGCAACCCTAATTCCGTCTGTAATTTTAATTCCTGTTTGCCATAGAATGTAGCAGATTCACGGGTCCCAGGGATTAAGATATGAACATTTTGGGGAGGTCCTTATTCTGCCTACTATAATATGTAAAGATACTAAGAACAGTTTCTGGTACATAGTAAATGCTCAATAAATGTTTATTATTCTGTTTTTACCCCTGAGCTTCTGCTTGCAGGGAGAAAAAAATCACAATCATGTGAACCAAAAGTATCTAACACTCAGTGCTCTCCCCTGCCCTCAGTAATATTCTCCTCTTCTACTTCTGTCTCTAATGTTCCCAAATTACCATTTTCCCCCAGCCCCCTTCCCAGTCCCCATGTCCTATCAGCAGATGGTTTTGTTACCTATATCAAACCAAAAACTAAAGCCATCTGGATTAAATTACATCAGCCTCTGGTGCTCCTACCTAAAAATTTATCTACCACTGCTCCCAATCTTGGATATTTCCCTGATGTCTTGGAGGATGACAAGTCCTCCCTCTTACTCTGGGTCAACTCCTCCAACCTTACTCTTGGCCTCTCATCCGCTTAAGGACATTGCTTGAATCCTTGCTTCTCTCTACTTTTTCTATGACTTTTGACTATTATTCCTTCCTGAATTGCTCTCTGTAATCTCTTGCTTTCCACAACAGGCTTCTGTGGCACTATTTTCTGCTGGTTCTTCTATTGGTACCTCTCTCATCACTTCTAGGTCCCCTTCAAAATCTTCTTCCACTTGCACCTTAATCTGTGTGGTGTCCCCCATCCTGTTCTTGACTCCTGCTGCTCTCATTTCACTGTGATTCTTTCTCCATCTGATGTTTGGTGCTCACTTCATTCATCCTTCCAAGACTCTATGCATTTCCATAGTGTTGATGAGTAGTTGTATTTTAGCATTTATGCCATATTAAATTTAAATTATACCTTTGCTGGTCTATCTTCCCTGTCATACTATAAACTCTATATTGATACAAATAAGATTTTAGTTATTTTTTTTTTCTACTATCAACTACAGAGTCTGGTACACAATTAACTCTTGATATACATTTGATGAGCTTTCTGGATCTGAAGTAGAAAAATAATGCTGAATTCATAAAGTCCTGGACTTACTCTTTCTTGTCTACTATATCCACCTTCTGCTGAAATTTTTGTATGTTCTATTATGTAGAAGATACTCTATGAAGTAAAAAAGCATTTTCTAACAATTGTTACTAGTGTCATTCTATTTTGCATATACATACAACAAAGCAAACCAACTTTGTTAGTCTGGTTAATGTATAATCATAAACAATTTGATTGTAAAGTAACTTTTCAAATTCTGGTTCTAATTTCTGTAGCCAAAATGCTTCCATTGCTCAACATATTTTCAGAACTCCATTTATGGAAATGTTCTCATATTTGTGCAGTGCTTACATGGCTCTGAATATCCACAATATGGCTTTTTATAATGGATGGCTGATTAAAAGCTCTGGAAGTCTAGAAAAAAGGTCAGATTTGCATAATACTTAACTGTAGTATCCACTAAAAAAGATCCTTTCAATGACAATGAAATTTGGTAACTTAGTTCTTATTCATCTCAGGAAATCATGGAAGAGCAGATAGCTTTTCTTCCCTCCCACCCCCCTCCCGACTCACCTCTTACCTCTGCTGTGAAATTATCTAGGTCTCCTGGGATGGCTGGTTTTGTATTACTTACAAGAGCATACATCTTATTGGTGGATGAAGTGATACACCCATATGCCAAATATAATTTTGCAAAGTTCTTTGGCATGGCAGATGTTAAACAAGAAAAGACACTTAGAATAAATGACAACATACAAGTGCAGCTTTCTTTGGAGCTTTTCAAATCTGGTTATACTGAGTTAGGAAAAACAGTTCAGCAGATTCAGTTTGTGTTTCAACCTACCTGTTTACTGAGTCACCCTCTTTCTGTATCAAGCCATACTGAGAAATCTGTCTACATCCGTACTGGATGGCTTCAGTTATTTGGGTCACCCATGGAATAACCATGTTTTTTTTTTTTTTTTTTTTTTTACTTCGTATAGCAAGATGGAAGTTGTCCCAGCTTGCTCTGATATTACTGGAAGCACTCAATAATTATTTGGTGAAGTAGATCCAGGTCAAGCTATGTCCCCAATGCTGGGAAACAAAGATAAGATACACATCTGCCCTGGAGGAGTTCACAGTAGGCAGAAAAATCAGAGAAATTAATAAAGGGGATAATAAAATATAAACAAGGTATTATTGGAACCTAGCAAAGGGTAAGGTTGTTAAGTGGAATCAGAGGAGAATTCAAAAAAGGGTGACATCCTTCAAGACCCAGTAGGCAGAGAAGCTAGAGGAGAAGGGAGAGACAAGAGGACATTCTGTAAAACATCTGTGAGGTCTCAGTGAGTCAGAGCTCTAAGGATATTCATGAAACTCTGTGTGGTTTGGTTTAGATAAAGCATGAAAATCTAGGTGGGGGGACAATACATTAGGTCTGGGAAAGCAGGCTGAGGTTGGATTGTGAAAAGGATCATAAATCATATAAAGGCATTTGATTTCATTTTCCCCACCAAAAATTCCTTTCCTAAAGCTCTGTGTTGCCTAGAAGACTGGGTTTTCCAAAGGCAGTTTCTGGGCATGCTAGTTATGCAGAATGTTAATAGGGGTTGTGCCAAAACACCTATCCAGCTTTTAGTCGAAGGTGGAAAGGTAATTGTCTGGAGCAGATTATACGGAGCCCAGTTGTGAAAAATAACACTTGTGGAGAATTCCTGAAATGTGTACCATCCATTCATCTCTTAGATAAGTTAAACCAAATTACACTGCTTACCTAGACCCCATAGGTCTCCCTCCGCCTTGAATGGGTTTTGCCATTCTGTCCTTCAGCATGATAAGGTCAGCCTGTGCTGAGAACTGTAACAAGAAATAGTTTTTTCAGGATTTTGTTTGACTTTCTACATTTATATTCCCTTTGCTACAATGCCTTCATCTACTCATTTGATCCTTTTGCAACCTCTCTCTGATCCTTTTGGGGGGGAAAAAACTGAGATTAAGAGGGATAGTGAATATACATTACTTACCACAGTGCCTGGCTTATAGTACATACCAAATAAGGACTTCTTTTCATTATTGTGGTTTTTATTCATCCCATATACTCCATTGCACAGTCCCCCAAGTTGACAGAAATGGAAAGGTAGCATATATGACTGACAGAAATGCTTTTTAAATTCTATGTTCATGGTCTGAAGCCTCATTAAGCACATAATTAAATGAACAAGTATGAGTGGAACAATTGCCAATTGCAGGTCTCTGAGCCTTGTGCTGTGAAAGGAGACAAGTCAGTCGTCAAAGAGATGGTAAATGAGGCTTCTAATCTAACAAGGGACATCTAATATCATGATGGGCCTCAGGATCCTCATTTGTAAAATGGGAATAATAATACACCGTGTTTTACGCAGTCATTGTAAGCATTCTGACTTGATGTAAGTGCCAAGAATAGTGACTGGTATATAATAAGTTCTCAGTTATTATTGCTGTAGATTATCTCCAAATATACAGTCATCAGGGGCTCTAAAAATTCAGACAAGGAGGAAATTACTTTCAGCTGAAGTCATTCAAGAAGGCTTCCTGGAGGAGGTGGGATTTGAGCTAGACCATGAAGGATGAAGATAATTCAACTATGCAGAGAAGAGCAAGGGCGTTGATCCTTTTGAGAATCCTTCCCCCTCCCCCCCAAAAAAAGGCAGAGAGGAGAGGGATATCCATTCAGAAAGAGACTTAAGAGAGCAGAGAGTTGGTGAAGTCAGGATGGTTGAATCGCAAGGCTGGCAAAGGTTCCTGTCCTCATGTCCTCATTGCACACAGGGTCAGCACTAATGCCCTGCCTCATGAAAGAAAATGCGGTGCTGTTCTTAGAGAGACACTGAGCATTCTGAATCCTTTATCCACCTAACAGCCAATAGGAAAAACCTCAGGGAGCGGGAATTGCAGGTTGCTGCCGGAACCCCTTCCCATTGCAGGTTGCTGCCGGAACCCATTCCCTAACTAAATTCCTACACACAGATTCAAAAAACCACAATTCTATTTTAGGCAGTGGAGTGTTTAGGAAGAAAAGTGCAGGAAATGTGAAATGAGAAGGTGGCAGCAGAATTCCCATCTGCACAGACACTGAAAGGCCTTTATTGCAGAACGTGAGAGAGAAACTCGGTGACTTCCTGCGGTGATAACTGGATGGACTCCAGTGTGCAGACTGTGGGAATCGGCAGCCGAGATCGCTGCAGCCATTTCAGAGACAAGGGTTGCCAGACTCCATTTCCACATTTATCTGTTTGTTTAAAGGGAAGAAAATCTATTTTTAAAAATAGTCCCATAGTCTGGTATTTCTGGATCTCTTAAAATTTGGAGGAGAAAAAACCGCCAGCTAAAAGATGTTAATTTAGATAATTAAACACAATCCTTGTAGCAAGAAGGGAAAAATAAATTTTAAACTGCAGCAGTGAACTGTGAATCAATAGAGTATAGGGAAAGATTGATTGACGTGTGCAGGCCAATAAGCTTATGCCCATTGGTGACAGAAGCCTTAGAAGCAGAAGGATGAAGACACCAAGATACCAAGCAAAGAGTGAAATTCCGATTATAGTTATTTGTTCATTTGTACCCTGACTTGTTCCCAAATTATTTGAGCTTGCTGAAATTCAAGTAGAGAAGGCAAACTATCCAAATTAACAACTGCAGACAACACTGATAAGTACATTTCTTAAAGTAAGTGCTAAACTCTGTATAGGGAGAGATGGTTACTTTTTTTTTTTTTTTTTTTTTTTTTAAATTTTCTGTCTGCTAAGAAAAAGAGCATCAGTGAAGTGGGCAATTGACTTGAGTCAAACCTATACTCCCTATTTCTATCACTGTCATAAACACCAGAGAAACACGTTTCCCAAAGAGAACTTTTCTAAGTTAAAAATTTTGTTGAAGTTTAAGATGTAGATATGTACACTAATCATAAATAGACAGCTGGATAAATTTTCACAATGTGAAAATGTTTCATGTAGCCAGCACCCAGATCAAGAAATACAACATTCCTGGGACCCCAGATACCCCCATCAATTACCGTGTATCTTTAAGGGTAACTACTCTTATGGTTTCTCATACCACAGATGATTCTTGCCTCCTTTTGAGCTCATATAAATGAAATTATACATCATTTACTCTTTTGGTTCTGGCTTTTACTCACGATTTTGTTTGTGAAATTCACACCATTCATTCTCATTGTTGCATTGGACTTATTTATTTAAAGTGCCATGATTTACTTACCCATTCTATGGTTAACAGACATTTGGGTTATTTCCAGGGACTAATGGTTATTTTGGGACTAATCAAAATAATGCTTTTTTGAACATTCTTGTACATGCCTTACATATGTTGGGATTATTCTCGGGAGTAGGAATACTGGATACACTTCTGAGTGCTTGTAATTCACTGGAAACTAAGAAAGTAGGCAAGGTCCTGGAAGAAAACCACAGAAAAATCCAGTTCTGGCTTGCAAAAACCTCATGGTCCAGTCAGGGACAGAGCTGATCCAATGGATACTCTTAGATGTTTGTAGGGTCATGTGCAAGAGTGCCGGGGACTGGATGGGGGTGGGGTAAGTGAGGACAGGGGTGGTGAGTAAGGGAAGTAGAGTCAGGAAAGACTTCTCGTGGAGGCGACATTCAAATAGACTCTTGAAGGATGAAGAGGCATTGATGGACAAAGTGAAGATGGCAAGAGAACAGCATATGGAAAAGCAGAAACAAGTGAAAAAGCGGGTCAAGTCCAGAGACTGTGTGTTAGGATAGCAGAGGAAGGTGGGAAATGCGTGGGGTTGGTGGGGGCTGAGTAGGTAAGTTGGGGATATCATGAAGGACCTTGCTTGGCATCTAAGGAATACATGCATTACCTTGGATGCGATGGAAAATTGCAGAAGATTCTAGGGCCATCGAGTGACAGGATCAGTTCATTTAGGTGGCTATGTGGAGGTGGGACTAGAGAAGGAGCACCTAGAAGGAGGGAAGTGACTAGAGAAAATACTTTATCTGGAAAGGGGAAAGGGAATATGACATCTAAGCAGATAGGAAGTAGGTGATTCTTTGAAGAAAGTCTGGCTTCAGCCCGATATCTAGGCCAAGAATCTGGACAACTTCTAATGGAATACAGTGTATATGTTGGAGGAAGGAGGCAGGAAGGTATGTATGTGTCTGGGTGCCAAGTTTCAATGTGCAGAAACCACACAGAGTAATTCATGCAGAAATCTTTTGGGGCCAGCAAGCGACCTGCTGATATCTAGACCGGTGTAGGCAAGGAGCCCTTGGCTTGAAAGCGGAAAGGCAAAGCATATGTGAGGCATTCAAGCCAAAAAGCAAATGTGCTACAGCATGGGTCTGGTACAGTGGTGCCAAGATCCCATCACACCCTATTCCCTCCAGGGACAGAGGTAGAATGTTGAGCTGGAATGAGCAAATTCTAATCCTGCCGAGTTCCCTGCTAGACACGTGAGAGGATTCTAGAAAAGTCTCCAAGCCTTTGTGTTCATAATTGAAATCATAAATATAGTAGCAATGTTTTATGTAAAATTACCTAATGTGGCGGCCCAGCTGGAGCTCAGAAACTTGGCAGTAGGACTCAGTATGGACATCTGATACAGCAGACAGGTGTATAAAATAAAATATGAAGGATAGATGCTGATTACTTTAAGTTCAATCTTATATTAATTTTTTCTATTTCTTCAAGGTATAAAATTGGTAATATGTTAGAAAGTATGAAAAATTCTTAAAAGTAGAAAATATTTGCGTGGTGTTCCACTGGCCAAAGACCACCATTAGGAGAGAGTATCCCTTTTTCCCTTTCCTTCCTTCCTTCCATTACTGTACACATTTGCTACATAGTTGTAATCATAAGGCAATCTTTATTTTTTGCCATAATTGCCATTATCCCATATTGCTTAAAAATATTATGACCATAATTTATTAAAAAATTAAAATTTCATTGCAAAATTTATAGACAATACTATGCAAAAAAAAAAAATCCACCCATAAGTCCCAATGACTGAGATAATCATGATCAATTCTTAGTACATCTTTGACATTTTGCTTGTGTTCTTATCTATAATTTTATAAAATTGTTTTGATTCACCTGCTATTTTGCAATTTTTAAATTATTACTCATGTATTATGAATATCTTTCCTAACTGTATTCCATTGTATAGCACATTTTATTTAAATAATTCCTATTTGGGGACATTTAAGTTGTTCCCGATTTTTTCATTGTATGCTGCACTTGTTCAATTAAAAAATGTGTATTTGTTATATAAATCTGCCAAGCCCCCCAAAAAATGTGAATTTTTAAATCTTTGGCTACATATTGCCAACTTTCTATCTAGAAAGTATGTACCAACTTGTACTACCAACAGCAAAGTAGTGCCCATTTTTTCACAACTTCATCAACGCTGGGTATCATAAATCTTTTTAAAAAACTAATTGTTAATATAATAAAAAGGAGATTTTATTATCTCCTTTATTACTAATGAGGTTAAATATTTATGTGTTTATGGTACATTTTTATTTCTTTTGTGAACTGCCTGTTCAAAACAATTTTTAACCTGGCATAATTCTGTCATATGGATAGGCCATTATTTATTTAAGCATTTTCTATTGAAAAGAGAAAAACAATATATATGTGTGAGGAATTCAAGCCAAAAAGCAAATGCATTGCTCAAGTGTCTGGAAAAATATGCCGAGATCTCACTGCCCTCCATCCCTTCTGTAGACTTCCAAATTTTCACCAGTATACTTACAATACTGGAATAAACAACTTTGAGTACAGGCATACTTCATTTTATTGCACTTTGCTTTCCTTGACTTCACACATACAGCAGTTTTCACAAATTGAAGGCAAGACCCTCCACCAGCAAAAAGATTGACTTGCTTTAGTGTGACTTGATTTACTGTGGTGGACTGAAACCAAATGGCAATATATCCGAGCTATGCCTTTATGAAGGTATTTTGTATTTGAAGCATGTAGAATAAATTCCTCGAATAAGTGCTATTAGTTCAAAAAGCATGGCTATTGTAAATTGTCATTTTCTAGTTATATCCAGTATTACTTTAACATAGAATTAGCCTTCATTATGAGTTAACAACCATTAATCTGAGAACAGACATCCATAAAAGCAAAGTAGACTAAATTTTTGGTATTGGTGGGTTAACGTGTCTTTTCGTATTTAATATGAAATATCAAATAAGATAGGAAGCATGTTCCATCAAATGCTCTGCAAAAGTGGCCCATTCATAGTCTCATCAAATATACAGGATGCTGAGGGTGTGAGGTAGGATGGTGTGCCTTCTGATTCTAATCATACTTATATTAGAGAAGATAGCAATAGAAGAGAAATTGTGAGGTCAGAGAGGCTTATACTAACTCCTTTGTCTTGTTCTTTTGGGATCATTGTCTGGCACCATTTAGCATGAATCCCCTAAAGATTGGAAAGAAAAAAACCTTTAGAAGTTATTCTTGGTTATAGATCCAACCTCTCATTTTTTTAGGGGTAGGGATTAATTTCACTAATACTCTCTTGAGAACAGTGTGTGTGAGTAGAGTCAGCCCTCTGTACTGGCGGGTTCCACATCCATGGATTCAACCAACTATGGATCAAAAATACACGATAAAACAAATTAAAAAATGAGTCATGTGATCACATCAATAGATGCAGAAAAAGCCTTCCACAAAATACAGCATCTGTTTATGATCAAAACACTTAACAAAATCAGTATAGAAGAAAAGTACCTTACCATAATAAAGGCCAAATATGACAAACCCTCAGCCAACATTATACTTAGTGGTGAAAAACTAAAAACCTTCCCTCTAAGATCAGGAACAAGGCAAGGCTGTCCACTATCACCACTGTTATTCAGCATAACATTGGAGATCCTAGCAAGTGCAATCAGACAAGAGAAAGATATAAAAGGCATCCAAATAGGAAACAAAGAAGTCAAACTATCACTATTTGTGGATGACATGATTCTCTATATAGAAAACTCTAAAGGCTCCACAAGAACACTACTAGAAACCATAAGCAATACATTAAAGTCTCTGGAAACAAAATCAACATTAAAAAATCCATAGCGTTCCTATATTTTAATAATGAAGTGTCAGAAAAATAAGTAGAAAAAATAATTCCTTTTGCAATTGCAACAAAAAGAATAAAATGCCTAGGAATAAATTTAACGAGACACGTGAAGGACCCATATAATGAAAACTACAAGACCCTATTAAAAGAAATCGAAGAAGATACAAAGAAATGAAAAGATATTCCTTGTTTCTGGATTGGAAGAATCAACATAGTTAAAATGACCATATTCCCTAAAGCATTATACAGATTTAATGCAATCCTCATAAAAATCCCATTGGCATTTAAAAAAAAATAGATTAAAAAATCATCAGATTTGTATGAAAACACAAAAGACCCCGAATTGCCAAAGCCATCCTGAGGAAAAAGAATGCAGCTGCAGGCGTTACTCTGCCTCACTTCAAATTATACTACAAAGTGACAGTAATCAAAACAGCATGGTATTGGCAGCAAAACAGAAACTCGGACCAGTGTAACAGAATCGAGAACCCAGAAGTTAACCCATATTTATATGTGCAAATAATTTTTGACAAAAAAAGCCAAAAGCATACAGGGGAGAAAGGAAAGCCTCTTCAATAAATGGTTCTGGGAAAACTGGAAAGCCACCTGCAAAAGAACGAAACTAGACTTGTCTATCATCACACACCAAAATTAACTCAAAATGGATTAAGGACCTGAATATATGACCTGAAACAATAAAAAGCATAGAAGAAAACATAGGAACTGAACTCAAGGACCTTGGACTTAAAGAGGATTTTATGAATTTCACCTCAAAGGCAAGGAAAGTAAAAGCAAAAATAAATGCACGGGACTACATCAAACTAAAAAGCTTCTGGTCAGCAAAAGAAACCATCAAGAAGGTAAAGAGACAACCATCCAAATGGGAAAATATATTTGCAAGTGCACCTCCGATAAGGGCCTAATATCCAAAATATACAAAGAACTCATATAACTCAATAACAAAAAAAAATTAAAAATAAAAAAATGGGCAGAGGACCTGAACAGAAACTTCTCCCAAGAGAACATACAAATAGCCAACAAATATTTGAAAAGATGCTCAACATCACTAGATATTAGGGAAATGCAAATCAAAACCACAATGAGATATCATCTCACACCTGTTAGAATAGCTATAATTAACAGGACAAGTACTAAAAAAGGTTGGAGAGGATACAAAGAAAAGAGAACCCTCGTACACTGCTGGTGGGACTGCAAATTGGTACAGCCACTGAGGAAAATGGTATGGAGTTTCCTCAAAAAACTACAAATTGATCTACCATATAATCTAGAAATCCCTCTACTGGGTATTTACCCCAAAGCCTTGAAAACCCATATCTGAAAAGATATTTGCACATTGATATTCATAGCAGCATTATTCACAGTGGCCAGGACATGGAAGCAACCGAAGTGTCTTAACGATAGATATACAATGGAATATTACTCAGCCATAAGAAGAGATGAAAACTGTCATTTGCAACAACATAGATGGACCTCAAGATAATCATTCTAAGTGAAATAAGCCAGAAAAAGTTGAAAATCACATGATCTCACTTATATGTGGGATATAAACCTAAAATCAACAAATGAACAGGACAAACAGAGACTCATGGACATGGACTACAGATTAGTGGTTACCAGAAGGGAGGGAGGAGGTAGTAGGAGGGTGAAGTGGGTAAAGGGGATCAAATATATGGTAGCTGAAGGAAACTGGACTTTGGGTGGTAAACACAGAATATACAGATGTCAAATTATAATGTACATTTGAAAATTATATAATTGTATTAACCAATGTTACCCCAATAAACTAAAAAAAAACATACATGATAAAAATGTTGCATAGATGCGGATATGCACTATGGATGTAGTTAGGCTTACAAGGCTTGCCTTATTACTGAACATGGACAGACTGTTTTTTTCTTCTTATTAGCTAGACAATACAGTATAAGAACTATTTACATAGCACTAACATTTTATTAGGAATTATAATCTAGAGATGATTTAAAGGATATGGGAGGATGTGTGGTTATATATGACAAATACTATGTAATTTTATAAAAGGGACATGAACATCCACGAATCTTGGTAGCTATGGGGTATTGTGGTACCAGTCGCTGGTGGATACTGAGGGACAATTATACATGAACATATGTGTGCTTACATATTTGGTACAAAGAATTAAAGGGTTTTAAACCTACGTGATGACCAGAGAATCTTTTTTAAAAATGCATATTTCTAAACACCACCCAGAGGAGAAATATTTGGGAAAAAAAACCATAATACTGTATTTTAATGTGCTTCTCAGGTGATTCTGATAATCAGAGATTTGTTTTCTGGTCTCTATTTTGCTGATATCCAGTGTTATTCTAATGATTGTTCTCTTATATATTCTTTTTTCTCTACCTGCTCTTCAACTAGAGTTTCTTCATCTTCAGTGTTCTTTTCATATGATGAATCTAGGAGTAGATCTATATATTGTGTGTAGCACTCAGTGTGTTTCTTCAATCTGAGGTTTTGTGGCTTTTCTTAGTTCTGTAAAATTCACAGCTATTTTCACTTAAGATAGTGACCCTGCCCCCATTTTCTCCTGAAATTTCCATTAGACCTAAACTGAAACTGATTTAATCCTCTGTAGTACCTTCCAACCTTTCTCGAATTTTGTAACCTTTTCTGTCTCTCTGCAGCACTTGGTAATTTCCTCAGATATACCTTTCATATCATCAATTCTCTTAACTATGCAAATTTGCTCTTTAAGTTGGCCATTGTGTTTAATTTTATTCACAACTTTTCATTTTAAATTAGATTGTTTTTCATATCTGCCTGTTATTTTTTAGTACCCATGAAGTTTTCTTTTCTCCCTTTATCTCCTTAATGGTCATTATCTCAGGTTCTTGGGGTGCCATTCCTCCCACATGTATCCGTGGACTCTCCCACAGTGTGGACCATTTCCTTGTTTGAGATGTGGTGGTAACTCTTCAGAGAAGTCTTTCATTTGATTCTTCTAGGAACTCCTGGATCTTATGGGTCTAAAATATTTACAGTATCCACACTAACATCTCCATTTGGGAGTCCTATATATACTATGAAAATAGTCTAAAATTTGGATTCTATAACTATGCATGACACAGATTTTTAAATTTCCATTTACTGTGGGGAACTTTCCTATTCAGATATCTAATCAGTGAGAATTTCACCAGTAGTATTTGTAGTAAGTGAGCAATGTTTTATAGTCCCCTTATATGGTGGGGGCAGCTCTTCCTTGGTTCTAACTTTATGCATGAATTTCAGGTCTAACTCCTTGCCTTTCACAGGTCCAAGGACAAGTCTTTTGTTCTAGGTCTGTGTTAAAAACTCCAACCTCTAGCTGTTAGGTGCTATTGTCAAGACTGATATCCTCTGTTGTTTTGGCATCAGCCCACACCCTACCATATTGGTTATGAGGCTCTTTTTCATTTTGGCATGGGGGAATTTCTTTCCTTTCTTCCTCCTTCCCTCTGCTGTGTCGATAGTTATATTTTATCCAGCATTTCTACATACCTAAAGCACATAGAAGGATGTCAATATGCTAAGTACGTGGGACTAAAAACCTGCATCAGTCAGGTGTGGAGACCACCAAAAGGTGCAATAGGGAATACATGACCTTTGAAACTGGAATTGAGGTTTGAAATGTGACTTCACCACTTTTTAACTAAACAAGCTCTGCTAAGTCATTTAATCTCTGTTTTATTTTTCTCAAGAAAATAGTAAAATATCAGTACTGATCTTCCTTATATGTTTTTCCTATTGCTCTAAATTCCCTTCTATTTAAACACAAGCCATTTTCTTCATGCTCAATAGCTGGAGAAGACTGCAAGTTTCTTGGAGGCAGGTCCTATATTTTATTTACTATTTTCCCTTACAAAACAAATAATGGATGAATGAATGAAGTAGTATTTGGTGATCTTGTTAATTTCCTTTCTTCCTGTATTTTCACATACCAATGCACTGCAAAAAACTCTGGTTAAAAAAAGACCTAAATTGGAAAGAAACGAATTCCATTTAAGAAGTTTGCAAGAGTGGGGTGAGAGGTAGTTACATCTCTGTGGAGTTTCACTCCTCACAGCTTGCATCACTTTCTCTCCCTGAAGTGCAAATGAGTGAAACCATATATCGGTTTAGAGGTTCTGCTTGGATAAATATTTAAGAGCCAATAAATCTGTCAGAGTACATCTCAGGCTGAGTCAAGGTGAAACGCTTCACAGTAATTCTTCCAGAGCCTCAGGGTAACAGGAAACACAAGCAGGAGGTTACCAGATCCTCTCACTCCATGCCTAGGAGCAGGCATATCACCTCACAGAAATGAACTTTCCTAAAATGTTGCATTTGCCATGTGGTTCAATTCCTTGTCAAACAGCAGAGTGATCAGATTTGTTTTTTCTTTTTACAGAAAAAACAACAATAACAAACTCAGGGGCATGTAGAAATAACAGGTCCTCTCAGTGAATCTTGCAGTTTGTGGAATCCAGGTGAAAATAACTAGTAGTTGTGAAAAGGAATTTGGTACCATCACTCAAAAAGTTTGTATTCTGTTTCAGGTGTCCACCTCTAGAAATTTATGCCACAGAGTCACACAAAAGCACTAGGATGTCCATGGCAGCTTAATTTTTTTTATTTTTTGTAGTTTAATAATGAAAAATCTGGAAGAGGTTAAAATTATCATCAACTGAGAGTTAATGAAAGGCATACAATGGAATGTTCTGTAGGTGTTAAAATTATGCAGATCTCTATATACTCATATGGAAAGGTGTCTAAGATATGTTCGTTTATAGTGACTAGGAGCATAAACTTTGAAGCCAGACTACCTGAACTCAAATGATTGTATCTAGCTGTGTGACAGTGGCAAACAGCTTTCCATTTCTGTGCCTCAGCTTGCTTATGTATAAAATTAGGATAATAGTAATACTTGAGATATAGGATTATTGTGAGCATCAAAATGAGTTAATAAAGTGTTTATAACAATGTCAGACTCAGTCAAGTACTAAACTATTAATTTATCTATTTTTATTATTAATAACTAAAAATAGCAAGCTACTGCTTATGCTTGAGAGTTACACTTGTGGAGTTTGAAGTAAAGGATATACTTTCAATTTTCATTTATATACCATTTGCGTTGGTTACAGTGAACATAATTTTATTAAAATTAAAGCCATTATTCAAAAGTATACTGGACTTTAAGATAGTTCTGAAAGTTTGACATATAACAGGAACTTTTTAAAAAATCAGTTACTGATGACTGTATATTTAATACATTAGAAATTGATTAATATAAGCAACCTCTTACATTTAATTCCTTATATCTGTAATGCATTTTATACTTAGCAAATGTTTTCATATTTATAAATGCATTTAATTCAACTAACTGGATTATTAATGAGCTCATTTAATCCCTGTGAAGTGAATTTTCATATTTTTTCCAAATAGAGAGAGTGTTTGTTGTTATATTTTTTTCCTGCTCATGGCAAAGCTGGACAGGTGACAAAATTGAAGCTTAGAGTATGAAGAGCTTGCTTAAGATCAGACAGCTTCTGAGTAATGGAAATAAATAAAAATCAAGTTTTCCCGAGGCAAAGCTTTCCCCACCAAGCCATAATTACCCTGTAAACTGGGCCACTAGATTTATAATTCTAGCCTATGCAGGAACACTGTCAAGCATCTGGTATGGTAAAATTTGGGGTCTGTAGTAGGTTAATAGGAGAGAATAGCCAGAAAGTCAGTTCTCAAAGTTTATAAACCAAGCTTATAATTGCCTCCAGATAAAGATGACCAGTGACTGGCAACTGACACAATAAAATATATAGTTGGCTTCTGTCCATAGCACCCTCAGGTTGATTAATGCTGATAAGCTAAGACTCTAGGGTGAGACACTGATCAAATTGGTGGAACCAATAGTATAATTAAAAACCGTTGCCATGAGATATAATTGAGGTCACTATAACAATGAACAAATTTAAAAATAGGCCAAATATAGCCTGCTATCTATGTGATCTTTGGCAAGTTGCTTTTCTTTCTACCCAGCTTTAAAATAAAGAAGTTGGGCTAGACCGCCTCTAAAGTGCCTTTTATCCATCTATTAATCCATTCATTCAACAGGCATTGAGTACTTTCTTAGTGTTGGATGATACTATGTCAAGTGAAATTGATAAGTTTTTTCCTCTCAAGGAGTTTACATTTTGGTGGGGGCTAGACCAACAATAATTAAGTAAATGAGAAAAATATCGAATAGTGATAAGTATTATCTACAGAACTAAAATAGGTTGATGGAGACACTCCAGGTAGGTATCCAAGAAAGGATTCTCTGAGGGAGGCGACATTTTAGATAAGAGAATATAAGAGGATGTGCTGCACCTGAATAAGAAAGCTCATTCTAAGCAGAGGAGGAGCTAATTCAAAGAATGAGCTTGGTGTTGTGAAGAATCAAATGAAGGGTTAGTAGGCAAGCACTAGAGCATGTATGGGTCTGTAATAGAGGCTTCTGGAGGATTTCACACAGTAGCGTTATCTGATTTATGCTTCTAAAAGTTTACCATGGTTTCTATGTGCAAGAATGGAAGCAGGAATACCTGGTAAGAAGTTTTCAGTAGCCCAGAAGAAATATTATGATGTCTTTGTCTAAAGTAAGAGCCATGGAAATGCAGAGCAGTAGACAGATTCAAAGTATCGTTGGAGTAAAATCAATAGCGTTTGTAGCTAAATGGCTTTTGTGGGTTAAGTGAAAGAGAAGAATCAAGGGTAATTGTTAGATTTTCGGCTTGAGCAAGTGGCTGGATGGTGGTGCAATTTTTCTAAATGGGAAGAAAGGTATGTAAGGGGTAGTTAGGGAGTGTGCAAATAGCAGTGACCGAAGAGTTTGGTATTGGTCATTCTAAATATTAGATGTCTACTGAACATTTATGTGAAGATATCAAGTACGCAACTAGAGTCAGGAGTCCTGGGGATACAACACAGTTAAAAATACAGTTCATATAAATATGAACTAGATAGAATCACAAGAGAAGAAGTAAGTCCAGGGTCCTGATGCATCCTCATATCAGAGGTCAAGTTGAGGAGATGGACTTAACATAAGAGAATAGAAGAGAGTAGTCAATGTGATAGGAGATAGAAACAAGAGAATGTGGTGTTCAGGGCAGCTGCAAGAAGCAGAGGGCAATCCAGTGTACCAAACACTGCTAGAAGAACTAGTAAAATAAGACCAGAAAATCAAGTATTTGATTCCACATAAGGGAAATCATGTTTAGGGAACCAGCAATATCTACAACTACTAGGTATCTGTAGCATTTAAGGCTGGAGAGGAGCCCTTAACAGTAAATTTGCCAAGGGGTTCTAGAGAGTTAAATTGAAAGTGAATAGACAGGACTTTCTAGGGTAACAGTTCCACTATGTAGAAAATCTCAAGAACACGCAAGAGGATAAATAAGCATGTGGTTTTAACAGGCACTGAAACAAGAGACTGATATACTTCAGGATAAATGTAATTATCTTAATGAGTGCATAATTACACATTATGAGGAAATAGGAATTGTATGTAAGTTGGCACCAGTCCAGAAGTCAAATTAGTCAATAGCTATCATATGATTTTTTTTTTTAACTCAACGATTCATGTTTGAGTATACAGCACAAACAGAACAATAATTATTCTGTTTGAAAGAACTGTCTTCATCTAGGAAAACAATTTGTAAAGCTGATTAGGGGTAGAAAGATTGCTCTGAGAACATGTGTCAGCATGAACCAAACAGTTCTACATTAAAATGAATAAAAATTTAGTCCTGGAGTGAGAAGGCAATGCTAAATAATATGGCAGGGAAATAGAGTTCAAGTTACAGAAATAGCAGAAAGAATTTTAGGAACCCACGTACCTAACATCGAATTTTAAGTAGTTTATGCTGCCATAATATAACTTCCCCAACTTTAATAAAATTTTACAAAATATCTCATATGCCTGTAGGTACTGACATTTAGAAATCTTCCAATAAAAAGCCAACTCATCACCCAATTATTCTACAGTGCACTTTATAGTTGACAAGCCAAGTCCAAGCACACAGAGCTTTCAATCACCCTTTTTTAAAAAAACCTATCTTTTAAAATATGAACAGAAAGCCAAGGATTACTTGACATTTGAAGAAAGCCTCTAACATAAAAGATAGAGACATCAAAATAAGAAAAGAAGAAAGGGAACTCAAAAGAGACAAGAACACTTTAATGAAACTATATTTAATGGCCTCAGAGAGAATAAGCTATCCTTAAAACAAAGTCAGGATGCTATTAAGAAAAGGGAATAAGCTGAAATTATTAGAATAAGAAAGAGTACTTAGAAATTTAAATATGATAGCTAAAATTATATATACATTGTAAATATGTAGATAGCAAATTATATACATATTATATATGTATATTTTGTAAAAGATTTAGAAAATAAAGCGAAGGAAATATCTTAAAATCTTTACTAAAAAAATCAGAGACAAAAGAGATGAAATAAGGAGGCCAATCCAAGAGGCCCAACACCCTACCAATGGGATACAGAAGAAAAATATCTCAAGAGAAATATAAGAACATTTTCGGGATCTGAAAAATAAGAATGTCCAGATTGAAAAGGCCTACTAAGCACCCTGCACAATAAATGAGAAAAGACCCACAATTGCTGTAAAATTTCAGAACACCAGGAAGATAGTTAAGTTTCAAGAGGGGAAAAACAAGTCACATAAAAATGATCAAGAATAAGAATGGCAAAGAAAAATTCACAGACACAGACAAAAGTTTGGTAGTTACCAGAGGGAAAGTGGGGAGGGAAGGTTGGTAGAAAAAAGTAAAGGGGGTCAAATACGTGGTGATGGAAGTAGATTTGACTTTGCGTGGTGAACACACAATGCAATATACAGATGATGCAGTCTAGAATTGTATACTTTAGGCCTATATAATTTTATTATCCAATGTCACCCAAAAATTTTAATTAAAGAAAAAAAATGAATAAGAGTGGCATGAATACCATAACTGGTGCTAGCAAGATAGAATACAAACATTTTCTAACATTTAAGATGTAAAACGTATTTACCTCTTATATACCCTTTCGTAAGAAGTCTTCTAAAGAATGGTTCTACCTAAAGCAATGAGGTAAACCAAGGAAGAGAAACCAATACCCAGAAAATAAGGAATCAACACAGGAGGGGGATGAAGGAAATTTCCTGGATAACCGTGAAAATTAGTTTGACAACTGGGTATATAGGTGTAGTGAACAAGCAATCCTGATGAAACTGGGGACAGGAACATACAAGAGAAAAATCTCTCTATATATAAAAAAAACTGATTATCTGGTAGATTTGCATGTGTAGAAAGTTATTGTAGAGGCTGTACTGCTTGATCTTGGGAATGTGGATGCAGGAGGCAGGCTGCCTGGGTTCAAATCATGGCTCTACCACGTGTGATCTTATGCAAGTCAATTAGCCTCTCTCTGCTTCAGGTTTCCCATCTGCCAGATGTGGTTCATAATGTACCTGCCTCATGGAGTGATTGTAAAAATTAAATATATCACTATGCTTAATGTGCTAAAAATAGTGCCTTGACTATTATGGGCTGTTGGAGCGGTATACATGTTATCCACTCAAGGATAAAGCCTAAGAGGCCTGATTTTGCCTGAGTTCCACATGCTGTTTCAAAGCCAAGCCAAGCTGTAAATACCTTGATGGGAGCCCTTAGGTGTCAATGCTGGCTGGCACTTTTCTCCCTCGGTGACCAAGCACTGGGGTTTGCTGCCATCCCTGGATAGGCTGCTCCGTTGTGCTGTGCCCCCACCCTGTCTTTTGGGCTAAATAAAACCACAAGACTAACCCAGATGAAGGAAGTCACTTCATTAGACATTTTCCTGTCTGGGGGACAGATGTGTTTGGACTTCAGTGAAGGAACTAAAATTTCAACCACTGAGCGAGGGACAGCTGCTCCAGAAACCCAGAGGGAAATGAGGCCTCGTGTTTTGTGTCGTAACTTGGCAACACTCTTAGCTGCTGCTGACCCAGAGCAGAGGCCTGGCTTCTTGGTGATGAGCCTTGAGGCAATTGTATTTCAGGCTACAGTAGGAAGAAACTGTGTGATAAAGTCACAGGGACTCCTTGTTTGGGTCACAAAAACACCATGACACCTCCTGATGATAAAATCTCACACAAAATATAAATGAATAGACATTTATGACAGCTGTGGGAAGTGAGGATTTAAAAAAAATAACTACAGGTGAATATTATTTTTAGAACATCTGAAATGTTGAATAATGGTCTTGAATTTTGTTAATGCCCAAGGATTTCGGTGCTTACAATAAGTAGGAACACTGAGTTCGGGGTTTTAGTTCCTTTAAGCATTTCTCTATAAAACCAGTTCATGCTAGCTGGCCATTTTTTCTCAAACATATTTCAACTGACTTTCTCATTTTTTTCCCTTAGTTAGAGCTATGGTAAAAAGAGAGGAGATTAAGGAAGGGAACAGATACTTACAAAGTGCCCATACTGTGCTGGGCTTGTTAGAAGCTTTGCCCACATAATCGTAAACAATATCATAATTCTAAGTCAGGAATTATCATTATACCAATTTTAAACAGGAAGAAACTAAAGCTCTGTTTAAAGTGTCTAAAATCACAAGGCTAACGAGCAGCAGAGCTGAGATTAAAAAGAGGTCCTTCTGAAACCTAAATCTATGCTCTTTGTATTGGACCATGTTCCCTCTCACGAATCCAGACCTTTGTTTTCTCTTATGCAGTAAAGCATTGCTGCCACTAACAAAGTTATCACATTCTATTTATTCATGAAAGTCATATAGGACAGTCCCATAAATTCAGACTGTGAAAGTACTTGTCTCTAGTTTATCAATTAAGATTCCTTCATGACACTTTTATCCCTTTTCTCAAGTATTTACAAATCTTTATTATTCGGTGCTTCTCACTTTGCTCAGTGAAAGTTGGCAAACACTGTTATCCTAATAACCCAAGTTACCCAGGGGATAGCCTGGATTAGAAGCTATGATACCCAAAGCCCATGGATAAGCACTCTGAGTCTCCTGTCTAGACTTGATGAATAATTCGGAGGTCTAGTTTGCAGAAAC
>CM053509.1:118211680-118246667 GCA_028627145.1 Eidolon dupreanum | reverse complement strand
AAAAAACAAAAAAAACTATTAAAACTGATCAATAAGTTCAGTAAAGTAGCAGGATATAAAATATTAATATTAATATTGAGAAGTCAATTGCATTTTTATACACCAATGATAAACTTTCAGAAAGAGAAATTAAGAAAAAAAATCCCATTTACAGTTGTATTGAAAATAATAAAATACCTAGAAATCAAAGTAACCAAGGAGGTAAATACTGATTCTCAGAAAATTGCCATTAAAAAAAGAAATTGAAGAAGATATAAATAAATAGAAGCATATACTGTGCTCATGGGTAGGAAGAATCACCATCATTAAAATGGCCATACTACCCAAAGCAATCTATAGATTCAATGCAAACCCTATCAAAATACCAATGACATTTTTCAGAGACTAGAAGAAATAATCCAAAAATTTATATGGAACCACAAAAGATCCCAAATAGCTACAGCAATCCTGAGAAGGAAGAACAAATTTGGAGGTATCATACTATCTGATATTAAACTGTACTATAAGTCTATAGTAATCAAAACAATATGATACTGGCATAAAAAAAAGATACATTGATCAATGGAACAGAATAGAGAGCCCAGAAATCCACATCTGTACTCTTATTTAATATATGACAAAGGAGGCAAGAATACACAATAGAATAAAGATAGTCTCTTTAATAAATGATGTTGGTAAAATTGGATGGATATATTAAAAAAACATGAAACTGGATCACCTTATTTCACTATATACAAGAAAAGACTTATTAAAGACTTAAATGTAGGACCTGAAACCATAAAACTTCTAGGAAAAAAACATAGGCAGTAAATTCTCTAATATTACTAACAGTAATTTCTTTTTGGATATATCCCCTCAAGGAAGGGAAACAACAACAACAACCAAAAAAAATGGGACTACAAACTAAAAAGTTTTTGCACAGTAAAGGAAACAAACAAAAAGACAACCTACTGAATGGGAGAAGATATTCACTTATAATACATCTGATAAGGGGTTAATATACAAAATAGTTAAAGAACTCAAATAATAACAACAACAACAAAAAAAACAAGCAATCCAATTAAAAAATGGGCAGAAGACTCAAACAGATATTTCTCCAGAGAGGAAATACAGATGGTTAATAGACATATGAAAAGATGCTCAAGGTCACTAATCAGAGAAATGCAAATTAAAATCACAATGAGATATTACCTCACACCTGTCAGAATGGCTATCATCAAAAAATCAAACAGCAAGTGTTGGTGAGGATGTGGAGAAAAGGAAACCCTCATACACTGTTGGTGGGATTGTGAATTGGTACAGACACTATGGAAAACAGTCTAGAGGTTTCTCAAAAAATTAAAAATGGATCTACGTTTTGACCAGAAATTTCACTTCTGGGTATTTATCCAAAGAAAACTAAAGCAATAATTTGTAAAGATCGATGCATCCCTATGTTCATGGCAGCACTATTCACAATAGCCAAGATATGGAAGCAATCTAAATGCCCATCAACAGATGATTGGATAAAAAAGTTATGGTTCATATATACAATGGAATATTAGTCATAAAAAATGAAATTCTACCATTTGCAATGACATGGATGCACCTAGAGGTTACGATGCTGAGAGAAATAAGTCAGAGGAAAAATAAATACCATATGGTTTCACTTATATGCAGAATCTAAGGAATAAAAAGAACAAACTAATCAAAACAGACTTACAACTATAGAGGACAATCTGATGATGGCCAGAGTGGAGGGGGGTTGGGAGGCTGAGAGAGAGCGGTAAAGGGTTAAAGAAGTATAAATTAGTACTTAATGGTCACAGGGATGCAGAGCATCCTCTATATTCAAAGAGAATGCAGTCAGCAGTAATGTAATGGTTATATGTAGAGCCAGAGAAGTGATAGAGTCATTGAGGGGTGGGGAGGGGGATCATTTCATAAACTATATAAATGTCTAACCAATATACTATATACTTGAAACTGATAAATTGATTTAAAAAATACCAAAAAATGACAAGAAGTAACAAGTGTTGGCGAGGATGTGGAAAAAGGGAACTTTTGTGCACTATTGGTGGGAATGTAAATTGTTGCAGCCACTGTGGAAAACAATATGGAGTTCCCTCAAAAATTAAAAATAGAACTACCATATAATTCAGTAATTCCATTTCTGGATATTTATCCAGAGAAAATGAAAACACTAACGTGGAAAGATATGTGCACCCCCATGTTCATTGCAGCATTATTTACAGTTGTCAAGATATAGAAACAATCTCAGTGTCCATTGATGGACAATTAAATATCATTTGGATAAAGAAAATAAAATCTTGTTATTTGCAACAACATGGATAGAACTTGAGGGCACTGTGCTAAGTAAAATAAGTTCAAGAAAGAGAAATACCACATGATCTCATGTGTGAAATCTGAAAAACAAAAACAACAACAACAACAACAACCAAGATCATAGATACAGAGAAATGGTTTCCAGGGGTGGAGGTGGCTGAAATGGATGAAGGGAGGGCAGTCACAAGGTCCAAACTTCCCATTATGAAACAAATATGGGGAGGTCATGTACAGCATGGTGATTAGAGGACTAGAATCCATAATACTGTACTGCGTATTTGAAAGTTGCTAAGAGACATAATCTTAAAAGTTCTCATCACACATAAAAATATACATTTTCTGTAACTTTGTAGGGTGATGGATGTTAACTGAACTTACTGTGGTGACCATTTTGCAATGTATGTAAATATCAAATCATTATGTTTTACACCTGAAACTAATATGATGTTGTATGTCAATTATACCTCAAAAATACATGCATGTGCACGCACAGTCTACACTCAAATAGATGCTAAAAGATACTTGATAGAATTGAGCATTTACTGTTGATTTTAAAATTTTGAAAACATCTGAAAAATAAATATTTTCTTAACAAATATACATACATTTGGTTTGATATATACCTTATTCCAAAAGCCAGTATCATAATAATGAAACATTAAGGTATTCCTATTAAGTCAGTAACAAAAACAAGATGCCCATTACCACTGCTATTATTTAGCATTATTCTGGAAATTCTAATACAATAAAAAAAAATTCAAAATTAATTTTAAAAATATTCAAATGAATATAAATGTTTAGCAACCTTTCCAGTTAAATAACACATACAAACAAAAATATAACTTTCCTACAAATCAAGAACAATCAGATAAAAGACACGATCCAGAAATATTCTAGTTATAATAAAATACAAAACTAAAAACCAAATAAACTGAGAATATCTGGGATAAAACTTCTTTACACTAAAATAACTACAAGCCACCAGGCCACTAAGAAAAATAAAAATGCGCTAACAGAAAAATGAGCAATAGATATGAAAAGTTAATTCCCCAAAAGAAGAAATTAAAATAGCAATAGACAGATAAAAAAATGTTCAATCCCACTAGTTACTAAAATGCAAAATAGAACAATGAAATACCATTTGTTTTTGTTTTTCAAACCATCAAAAATTTTTTTTTTTTCATATTTATGGGGCAAGTGTGTAGAGAAACTGGCACTCCTCTGTTGGTGGTAAAATGTACACATTAGTAGAACTTTCCTACTGGACAATATGACAAATACACAAATAAACTAAAAAACTTTAAATGTCTATTTTTTTTTTACCTAGTAATTTTTCTTCTAGGAATTCACCCTAAGCAAAAATGCATATAAACTTAGGCTTATAGATGTTTATTAACACAGGAGTCCCCAACCCCTGGGCCATGGACTGGTACCAATCTATAGTCCATTAGGAACCAGGCCATGCATCAGGAGGTGAGTGGCAGGCGAGAGAGTGAAGCTTCATCTGTATTTGCTGCAGCACCCCAGTACTAGCATCACCACCTCAGCTCCACCTCAGATCATCAGGCATTAGTTTCTCATAGGAGCACCAGTCCCTGGTGTCAGAAAAGTTGGGGACCGCTGTATTAAAGTATTGATTATAATAAAAAATAAAATAAAACAACCTAAATGTCCAACAGGGGAGTGTTTGAATAAACTACAAAATTTTGATATGATTAAATATTATGTAGCTAATAAAAATGTTCTATAAAAGATTTTCGCAAAAGATAGTTTAATGCCATTGCAAAGTGCCATAGATACAGATGTGTCCCTACATTAAAGGATTGCATTAAATAGACTCTAAGACCTTGCAACTCAAAGTGAGATCCATGGACCAGCGGCATCAATATTGTCTGGGAACTTGATAAAAATGCAGATTGTTGCTTCCACCCCTAGACCAAAAGAATCAGAACCAGCATTTTCACAAGATCCCCATGTGATTCGTATGCACATTAAAGAGTGAGAAGCAGATGTGAGGGAAAAAAAAAAAGGATATTTAAAGTTTTTTAGTTTATTTGTATATTTGTCATACTGTCCAGTAGGAAAATTCTACTAATGTGTATGTGTTATCACCTATAGTAGGAGTGCCAGTTTCTCTCCACTTGTCTATCCACTTAGGTTTTCAGAGTCTCCTTTTGCTACCCCTCTTCCACCTACTCTTGCATGACCTAGTAACTATTCATTTAATAACTTATTAAAGGCAGAAGATCTGAGGGTGATTTGTGATAGAATGAGTATAATGAGCTTCCAAATTAATATAATCTGATGAATGGTTATATTCCTTATTGTTGGGAATTTGGGATTGGGGAGGAGTCTGACTGAAATACACTGACAGATTAATGTGTGTCACATATACTCTCCTTGGACCTGATGAATTAGATGATACCAAAAACTCTCACCTTCTTATAAGATTCTCATTCATTAGTTCTATACTCCAGCCAGCAATTTCTGGCTGTCTATCCACTCTTTCGGACTATCTGCAGAACAGAAGATGAAATTCTGCCTTCTGAGCAGCATATGTACATTCATTGGTCTTTTTCTCCAAGACAGTCCTATTCTTGTACAGACATAAACTTCCAGCTTTCAACAGTTGATAGTCCAAACAAAACTTCAAATAAAAAGTGGAAACAGACTCAGACCTCATGTGTAAGACAAGAATGAGAGCATTTAATGACCACTGGATGTTAAGTAATGGGAAAATCAGGCCTTACATCTCTGGCAGCTTCGTCTTCTTCCAGTTCCCAACTCACAGTACTTCATGTTCTGGAACAACCAACTGCTTTCAGTGCTCTCACAAATGCCACACTTTCTATGCCTTTCCTGTTACCTCAGTCTGGAAAGCCCTTTAGATTTGTTGCTGCCTGGATAACCTCTGCTTATCCTTTAACACTCAGCTCAGGATGCAACTGCTCCTCCAGGCAGCTTTTCTTCAACTCCCGGGCTGCATGGCATGTGCTCCTCTCCATTCACTAGCACTCTGCTTTAACCTTCATTGTATCACCTTAGATCCGTGCTGTCCAATAGAAACATAACAGGAACCAAACAAATTCAAATTTTCCAGTAGCATGTTTTTTTAAAAAAAGAAATGGATGAAGTTAATTTTAATTATGTATTTTATTTAATTCAGCACATTCAGATGATCATTTCAACAACTAATACCACACTAAAATTATTAGATATTTTACAGTCTTTTATCATACCAAGTCTTTATAATCCATTATGTATTTTACATGTAGAGCATATCTCTATGCAGGTTAGCTACATTTCAAGGGCTCAATAGCTCCATGTGGCTATGACTGTACTGGACAGTCCAGCTTTAAACTGAAATCATCTACTTATGGATTTGCCTTCTCTACTAGAAAGTAAGCTGCTCAAGGGCTAGGTCAGTGTCTTATTTGTAGTATCATTAGTATTGCATAGTGCCTGGCATATACTGAGCACTCAGTAAATGTTTGCCAAACTGAATTAACCTGAAGGTATTCTGAGAGAAGTTGGCATTTTAGCAGCTGCTCAAATGAAAAGCAGCTTGTATGTACTTCTAATAATTATGATGATAGGAATAGCTGACATTTTTATCTTGGACTATGTTCCATGCTTTTAAAATGTATTATCTCATTTAGTCCTCACAACAGCCCCAAACACTATACCATTATTACCTCCACTTTATGGAAAAAGAAACTTGCCCAAAAACATATAGCTACTAAGTGGAAGAGCCTGAAATCATTATAGAAAAACAAAGTAAATGATAATTAAACACACGCACCCTACAATAAACAAAAGGTTGAAAATAAACTATATTCACAGATGTTATAGAGGTAAGACTTTTCCTGTATCTTCTTTACTACCCCCACCAGCATCTATTCTGGGACTTTATGATCTGTTGAGTTCTGCCTTATGCAGGATGCATCTCTTTCCAAGTTTTTGAACCAGCCCTTCCTGGCTTCAAATTTACTATCTTTCACACCTTCCAAGTTGCTCACATTCTGCCTGTCTTGTTGAAATGGCAATTCTTTTCACAAACCACTCCAATGAATAAAGTCACCTTTTTCAGAGTCTAATCTTCTCCCAGAAAGAGTAGAGCATAAACATCCTTCCTCTACCGCTGCCCCCAGAGAGCCCCTCAGTCTTGCTCACATGGCCTGTGGGGAGGTGAGCAATCACTGATGTTTGTTTTTTGTTTGAGGGAATAAGGCTAAATTGTGCTTCAGAAAAATGATGCAGATTGCGATTTTTTTTTTTTTTAGTATACAAAAATTCTATTATCTCTAAACCCCAGGAACCAGAACCACATCTGGCAAAGAAAATAAAGCTGGAGACATAAGGAAAGAATAGATTAGGAGAAGCCTTGAAAACAGGCAGCCACATTTGGTTTTGATGTGGTGGGAAATAAGATCCCTGGAGGATTTCTGAGCATGGGAGTGATGTGATGAAACAGTGATTAAGGAAGACAAAACGCAAATGGAACGAACTGAAGCGAGGGGCTAGAATCAGAGAGGAGGCAGGCATCCAGGCCGGGAAGTGGAGAGAACAAGAGAGAAAGCAAGTGTATTAGGAAAGGGATCCACAATTTTATAGAAATTAATTAACATATGCCCACCCCGAAGTCACTTTACTAACAAGTTACTACCAGTTTTTAATGCTCTTACTCTATTTAGGAAAGCAAAAATAAACCCATGAGGAGCTGAATATTTTCATTAAAATGATAATAAAATTTTATCTCTGTAATATAATGATTTAACTATATGTATACCTTGCTGAGTAAATGAACTTTATCATGAGCATGTAGAATAGTTTGTGGGAAGAAACGGAACACAGAAAAATTTATATTATGTCCTTATTCACCGAATGAACAAGCACAATGAAAACCAAAATTTTTAAAGCAGCCTTGTGTGGACATCAGTAGACAGTAGAAATGAGTATCTCCAAAGGACAGAGTAGAAATGGCTATCTCCAAAGTGGCAGTCCCAGCCCAAGAGTGCCTCTAACTCATTGCCCTAGCAGCAGTCCTCAACTTTTTTGGCACCAGGGACTGGTGTTACTATGAGAATCTAATGCCTGATGATCTGAGATGGAGCTGAGGCAATGATGTTAGCACTGGGAGCGGCTACAAATACGGATGAAGCTTTGCTCCCTTGTCCACTGCTCACCTCCTGCTGTGCGGCCCAGTTCCTAACAGGCCATGGACCAGTACTGGTCTGTGGCCCAGAAGTTGAGGACCCTTGTCCTACAGGATTCTAAAAGTACCCTACCAAAGTCAGGTTCCACAGTTGCAGGAGATATAGTTTGACTCTCAGGTGGACCAACAATATTTGTCAAAGCCCTATACCCTAAGCTGTCATGTTCTTTAATTCTGGCTGCAGTTTTAAATGGTCCAGAGATTTGAAGTTATTTTTATTCAAGTTTAGATCTAGAAAAAGGCTTGGAGAACATCTGAACCCATAATTTAAGAATATTTTTAAGCTGAACACTCTTTTTGCCAATTAAATCTAATGGAAATACAATGGATACATATTAAAATCGACTCCTTACATAAGAACTGTGGTAAAAGGCCCAGAATTCCACCTAATCATTCTCTCTCTTTTTTTGTCCTCGCTCCCTCCCACCCCCAACTTATGCACACTGAAGCAGATACCAAAGTTTTCCCCAAGACTCTAGGGCTGAAGAGAAAGCAGTTTGCAAAAATACTAAAGAGCCTAGTATCTTTGTTTTGTTTTGGCTCCTTGCAACAGATGAAAATATTGAAGTCCATAAAGCTTAAAATAGGGCTTTCATTCCCATGATACACTAAATAACCTAAAAAGCATCCTTCTAGAAACAGCTAGAATGAGTTAGGGGCACTCTCGGGCTGGGACTGTACTAGGTGCTAAATGCAAATATTAATTTAAATGTATAAAAAATTCACAGAGACATAAATTCCTCAATCTGAAAATATGTGCATGACCTATGACCTTCCAATTCCATGTCTAAATATGTGTCCCAGGACAATGTTTTTCAAATTCTTAGTGGAAATGCATCGTTCGGTCATGGAATCACTTTAGTAAATTGCAACCAGCATTATAATCCAGACTAAACTGGATTCTAACTGAATGGAAAATAAGAGTATTATTTTGAGAAACTTTTATATATGTATACACACATAAAAAATGAAGCACATATATATGCTGGGTTTCTGTGTAAAATGTATCTTTAACTGTGTGTGTAGGAAAAAATTTCTGAACGCTAATTTAGAAAAGCTTTTGTATGTTAGCATAGAAAATGTACTAGAACACTCACTGAAGCATTGTTTATAATAGTGAAAAATTAAAAGCAACCTAGGACTTCAAGATGGCACTGTAGGTAAATGTTGCATTTGCCTCCTCCCATGACCACATCAAAATGAGTTAAATTATAGAGCAACCATCATTGAGAACCACTAGAGGACTAGCTGAACAGAAGTCCTATAACACAATGAGACTGGGAGGAGGGGCAGAGTATGGAATGGGCAGATTCCACACCTCAGCAGGCACCAGAGCCCTGCTAAAGCAAATCCTGCTCTGTAGAGTCAGCCTCTGCATAGCAGCTTCTTCACTGTAGTCATGGCCAGTCCTCCCAACCAATTGGCCTGAGGGTCATTCCCTCTCACTGACATGCCAACAGCAATCAAGGCTCAACTACAACAGGAAGGAACATACAACTCACACAAGGGACACTCCTAGAGCACCCAGCTAAGGTGACCACTAACAGACCACCAGACACCCACTATATAAGGCCACTCTACTGAGACCAGGAGACATAGCACTCTACCTAATACATAGAAACACTGGGAGGCAGCCAAAATGAGGAGACAAAGAAACATGTCCCAAATGAAAGAACAGAACAAAACTCCAGAAAAAGAACTAAACAAAATGGAGACAAGCAATCTACCAGATGCAGAGTTCAAAACACTGGTTATGAGGATGCTCAATGATCTGAGTGAAAATGTCAACAAATAAATAGGAAACATTAAAAGTGTATATAGAAAACATAAAAAAGAACCATTCAGAAATAAAGAATATAATAACTGAAATGAAGAATACATTAGTGGGGATCAACTATAGATTAGAGGAAGCTGAAGATCAAATCTGCAATTTAGAAGATAAGGTAGCAGAAAATATCCAATCAACTATCAAAGAGAAAAAAGAATCCAAAAAAATGAGAATAGTTTAAAGGGACTCTGGGACAACATCAGGCATACCAACATTCACATCATAGTGATACCAGACGGAGAAGAGGAGAGCGAGTGAGCAAGGAATTGAAAACCTATCTGAAGAAGTAACAATTCCCTAACCTGGTGAAAGAAATAGACATACAAGCCTAGGAAATGCGGAGTCCCAAACAAGATGAACCCAAAGAGGCCCATGTCAAAACATATTATTACAATGCAAAAGGTTAAAGACAAAGAGAATCTTAAAAGCAGCAAGAGAAAAGCAATTAGTTACCTACAAGGGAGCTCTTTTAAGACTATAGCTGATTTCTCAACAGACACTGCAGGCCAGAAAGGATAGGCATGAAATATTTGAAGTGATGAAAAGTAAAGCTCTATGACCAAAATTACTCTACCCAGCGAGGCCATGATTTAGAATCAAAGGAGAGGTAAAAAGTTTCTCAGACCAGAAAAAGCTGAATGAGTTCAACACTAAGCCAGTACTGTAAGAAATGTTAAAGAGACTATTTTAAATGGAAAAGATAAAAAATGTGAATCAAAAAATATAGGAAAAAATGCTAACTGACAAAAGCAAACAGCAAAAGCAGTTGATCAACTAACTATAAAGCTAGTACCACAGTTAAAAGGCAAGAATGGGAAGAGCACAGGTAATTACAGCAATAAATTAAGGGATACACAAACATACACACAAGTAAAAAATGATAAAAACATAAAGGTGAAGGGGCAGAGTAAAAATTGCAGTGATTTTAGAATGTGTTTGAACTTAAGCAATCATTAACTTAAAATAGACTGTTATAAACATAGCTTGGTGTATATGAAGCACATAGTACCACAAAATAAAAATCTACATATATACAAGAAATAAAGAGAAAGGAATCTAAACACAACACTATAGAAAGTCATCAACATATAAAAAAGCAAGAGAATAAGAAAGGAAGAGAGAACTACAAAAACAATCAGAAAATAATAAACGGCAAAGACTACATACATATCAATAATTACTTTAAATGTAAATGAACTAAATGCTCCAATCAAAATACATAGGGTGGCTCCATGGATTAAAAAGAAAAAAACAAGACCTCTACACATGCTGTCTACAAGGGACCCAAATCAGTATCAAAAGACATATATACAAACTGAAAGTAAAGGGATAGAAAAAGATATTCTATGCTAATGAAAACAAACAAAAAAGCTGGGGTAGCAATACTTATATTAGACAAAATAAACTCTAAAACTAGGGCTGTAACAAAAGACAAAGAAGGGTCTTTCATAAAGATGAAGGGATCAATCTTACAAGAGGACACAACTCTAGTAAGCATCTATTCACCAACACAGGAGCACCTATTCATATAAAGCAAATAGTGACTGACATAAAGGGAGAGATGAACAGTAACAGTATTGGTAGAGGACTTTAACATCCATGAGATCAATGGATAGATCATCCATACAGAAAATCAACATGGAAATAGTGGCCTTAAGTCATACATTAGACCAGATGGGACTTAATTGATATTTTTAGGACATTTCACTCCAAAGCAGAAGAATATACATTCTTTTCAAGTGCATATCGAACATTTTTCCAGGATACACCATCTAGATCACATGTTAGGCCATGAAACAAGTCTCAATAAATTTAAGAAGACTGATATCCTATCAAGCATTTCTCTGATCACAGTGGTATAAAACTAGAAGTCGATTACAAGGAAACTGAAAAACACAAACACATGGAGGCTAAATAACATGCTATTAAACAATGAATGGATTAACAATGACATCAAGAAAGAAATCAAAAAATACCTTGAGACAAATAATTGTGAAAACGCAAAGACCCCAAATCTATGGGACATAGCCAAAGCAGTTCCAAGAAGGAAATTTATAGCAATACAAGCCCACCTCAAGAAACAAGAAAAATCTCAAATAAACAGTCTAAACTTACACTAAAGGAACTAGAAAAAGAACAAAGCCCAAAGTGAGCAGAAGGAAGGAAATAATAAAGATTAGAATGGAAATAAACAAAATAGAGCATTAAAAAAATTTAAAAAAAAAATTAGAAAAGCTCAGTGAAACCGAGAGCTGGCTCTTTGAAAGATAAACAACATTGATAAACCTTTAGCCAGACTCATAGAAGGGGGTAGGGGATGGGGAAGGGGAGGATCTGGAGAGGTGAGGGAGGGAAAGAGGGAGAGAGGGAGAGAGAACCCAAATAAATAACATCAGAAATGAAAGAGGAAAAGTGACAACTGACACTACAAAAATAAAGGATTATAAGAGAATATGCCAACGAAATAAACAACCTGGAAGAAATGGATAAATTCTTTGGAACATACAATCTTCCAAGGCTGAATCAGGAAGAAACAGAAAATCTGAACAGACTAATAACTACTAATGAAACTAAATCAGTAATCAAAACACTCTCAATAAAGAAAAATCCTGAACCACATGGCTCCACAAGTGAATGCTATCAAACATTCAAAGAATAAATAATATCTATCCTTCTCAAACCATTGCAAAATATTAAAAAGGAGGAAAGCCTCCCAAATTTATTTTAAGGGACCAACATTACCTTAATACCAACACCAGACAAAGATACCACAAAAAAAGAAAATCATAGGTCAACATCTCTGATGAATACAAATACAAAAGTCCTCAACAAAATATTAACACACCTTATTCAACAATATATTAAATATTGTGATCAAGTGGGGTTTATTCCAAGAATGCAAGATTGGTTCAATATCCACAAATCAATTAACCTGATATACCACATAAATAAAATGAAAGGTAAAAAAATCATATGAGCATATCAGTTGATGTGGAAAAAGCATTTGACAAAATCCAATGTTCATTCTTGATTAAAACTCTCAGCAGAATGGAGATTGAAGGAGCATATCTCAGCATAATAAAGGCCATATATGACAAACCCACAGCTAACATCATACTCAACAGTGAAAATTTGAAAGCTTTTTCTTTAAGAATAGGAACAAGATAGGATGTCCTCGTTCATTGCTTTTATTCAACATAGTATCGAGAGGCCTAACCATATCAATTAGACAAGGAAAAAAGGCATCCAAATTGGAAAAGAAGAAGTAAAACTGTTATTATTTGCAGATGACATGATACTATATATAGAAAGCCCTAAAGAGTCCACCAAAAAAACTATTTAGAATAAATGAATTCAGTAAAGCAGAATACAAATGAATATTAAGAAATCATTTGCATTTTTATACAAACTATAAGAGAAATAACAAACTATCAGAAAGAGAAATTAAGAAAACAAGCCCATTTACAATTGCATCAAAAAGAATACAAAGAAATAAATTAACTAAGGAGGTAAAAGACCTGTACTTGGAAAACTATAAGACACTGAAGAAAGAAATTAAAGAAGCACAAATAAATAGAAAGATATACCATGCTCATGGATAGGAAGAATTAGCATTATTAAAATATCCATAATACCCAAAGCAATCTACAGATTCAATGCAATGCTATCAAAATACCAATGGCATTTTTTCAGAGAATTAGAAGAAATTATCATAAAGATTATCCAAAAACAGACACACAAAAACCCTGTATAACAAAGCAATGTGCTTCTTGTAAGAGAAGAACAAAGTTGGAGGTTTCATGCTACCTGATATCAAACTATACTACAAAACTATAGTAATCAAAATGATACTGGCATAAACACCGACATTAGATCAATGGAACAGAGTAAAAAGCCCAGAAATAAACCTATGCCTATATGGTCAATTAATCTAAGACAAAGGAGGCAAGAATATTCAGTGGGGTAAAGACAATCTCTTTAATAAATGATGTTGGGAAAACTGGACAGATATATGCAAAAGAATAATACTGGATCACTGTCTTATACTGCACACAGAAATAAATTCAAAATGGATTAAAGACTTAAATGTAATAACAGAAACCATAAAACTCCTAGAAGACGACATATGCAGTAAACTCTTTGACATTACTCTTAGAAATATTTTTGGGAGGAGATATTGCTAAGGGTGATGTCTCCTTAGGCAAAAGAAAGAAACAAACAAAAAAACAAATGGGATTATATCAAATTAAAGAGTTTTTGCACAGTGAAGGAAACTATTGACATAATGAAGATAACCTACTGAATAGAAGAAAATATTCACCAGTGATACATCTGATAGTCACTATACTGTATACCCAAAACTAATAATATAATAGTATATGTAAACTGTGATTGAAAAATAAAAAAAATTTAAAGAGAAGCTAATTCAACAGGAAAATGGATATACATATAGTGGTCTGTTCATGAAACATTACACCACATAGCAGTTAAAACAAATTGATCAGAGCTATGTTCTGAAATCTGATGGTAAATTTAGAAAAAGCAAGTTGCAAAATAATATGTACGGTGTGCTTCCATTTATTTAAAGGTTTAAAATATGCAAAATGACAGTATCTATTGTTGAAAGATACAGAAGAAAGCACGCAAATTCAGGACAGTGTCCATCTCTGGGGTGGGAGGAAGGGAAAGGGATTTAGGAGGAATCCACAAAGGTCTGAAGGAACTTGTTAAAAGTTAGGACTGCTTATAACTCAATAGTATCACCAGAATTTTATTGTTATATTCTTATTTTTGTTGTTTGAAAAATATTTTATAAGTCACAGGTACTCACCTGAGACCAGATGGCTGACTGGGAGGTAGTCTGGAAGAAACCCAAGGCAGGATCCTGACTGAGTCTCAATCTAGTCTTCTTTCCACATGGCTCCCAGTTCATGAGCTGTTTGCAAATAAGGGATTTGCATCATTTTAGTCCTAGTCTTGGTAATTTATTTTTACCTGAGAGATATTGTTCCCTAAAGTCCACCAAGGCAACATCTGCTCTGGCCAGAAATAGCACAAAGCATGCTTGCTTTGTCAGGCTGAGCTGTTGCTTCACAGTTACTTGGCTCTGTTTTCTAACCTTGCTCACTCATTGCAACAAAATGCTGAGCCACTAAAAGGTCGATAGAGAGAGAGAGAGAGAGAGAGAGAGAGAGAGAGAGAGAGAGAGAGAGAGAGAGAGAGAATATGAATGAGAGAATATCCAAATATGCAAAAAGTATAATAGGGCGGGGGCAGAGGGCAAGAAGGGAATCAGCTTTGCATGAGAAAATAGACAAACTCACAGGAAGTGATAAAATTAAAGTCAGAACATTACTAAGAAACCATAAAACAAACATAGGGTGTGCGTTAGATGTGTATAATTTGAAATAGTAGCATTTTTATAGCCTTTAAACACAAATGCACAATTGAACAGCAGAGAGTTCATTACCATTTTCTAGTCTATCTTATAACTAAAACAACCAAAAAATACTTTGGCAATGACTGGAGAACCTTAGAGAGATTTACTGTGCTTTGGAAAAATTCAGGACAGTGCTTTTTATCATTGGATCCTTTATACTTTTCGAGTTACATAAGAGGCTCTTCCTTTTCTTCTCTAAGCATAACTTACAGGTCAGCTTCAGCTTTTCAGGTGGGCAAGCCAAAGAGTTCTGCTGTTGGAGAGAGTAACATTGACAGAAAAGATAACCATTGTAACAGAGGGCCTGGGACAGATCATTCCCTGGAGTCAAACAGTAAACTGCATGCTATTTATCTTTTAGATGCTTCTCACCCTGGAATGCCTACTGGTAATATGAACTAAGAACACTCAACTCTGTGACAGAATTCTTTCTGTTGTATCGAGACCAAATGCAGCAACAACGATTCATTGAACATTTGCTCTTCTAAACACTTTACCTCGCTGGGTCTCAGCACCTTCTCAGGGAGGTACTCTTGCTAGGAAGGTTGAGTAAGATATATCAGGTCCCGCAGAAGAAATAATGGTAAAGCCAGGATTTGGACCTAACAAGTTGGTTCTAACAGGCTGGGCTTTATGTGCCATACTGTGTTCAGAAGGCGGTATTTAAAATAAATGGAGGTAGTTACTGAGATGACAGCATCGTTATGTTAGGACCACAGGGACTCTGCTTCAGATACAGGGGCTCTAAAAGAGAAGAATTCATATGCCAGTGAAGGTTAAGGATGGTTCACTAAAAATCAAAATCCTTTTCTTCAAGCTCCTTGCAAGCTAGAACATCTACTCTAGGGCTCCTGTGTGTCCTACCCCACCTAAGTTACTGCTAATTCTGCTTTGCCCCTCAACCCTCATTTGAGAGCAAAAGTGAAGGTGGACTTGAAAATTATATCAGATAAAAGTCAGATGGCTTAAGTTTGAGTTCAGTATTGCCACTAAATGAATTCATTTTCCTCATCTGTGAAATGAGAAAAAAATGAGGGTAGGGAGTCATACCAGATAGAGGCACAGAGAACTTTGATTGTACACATTGTTGACACATGAGATTTTCTTTGTTCCATAAGTCAAAGCAGCACATTATAACAAACATCTATGCAAGATCCATGTGGATACCAAAGAGCCTTCCTTTGTAGTAGTATCGACCTTGGACAAGTCATTTTCCCTCACCTCTCCCCTGAAAATCGTAAGAGGAAGGGTATTAATTGCCAAACTCTCTTTAAACTGAAATTTTGTAGTTTCTTTTGTCCCAGATCTGGGAGAACTGAATTGGAGTTTCTAAATGGTAGTTTGGGTACTTTTGGGCCACTATAATCTAAGCTAAACAATCATCACATTCCTAGGATCCCATTGATCATACAGGACCCCAAAGGAAATCTAACGGCCCAGAGATATAATTACAGTGGTTCTAATTGCCTCAAGTTCCAGTGTTAGAGAAAAGAGAACTGGATTCTCTACCAAAGCAGGTAGATATCTGGTTTAGCAGGTGACCTGTTCAAAGTGGGGGTGGTGGCATTCTCACATTTGTGTTCTGGGTAATGCCAAACACATGAGGAATTCAGCATTGGATAACTTTTGAGGGACCTTTCAACCCTGTGACCTCATGTGACTGCCTCACTGATAAGTATCACTTAAAAATGATGTCAGGTATGACCAGCTATGGCAGTCTGGGAGCCAGAGCCAAGGGCCCTACTGTCTTCCTGCCTCTCTGTGTTGGTCTTTCTACAGGGAGAAATATCAAATGTGGCAACTGTAACTCAATGAAGTAATTGGAGTATGGTCCTGAAGTGGCTATGTGCCAGCTGAATGCTCTGCCAGTCCCTCTAGAATACAGCCAGCCCTGTTCCAGGGAAAAGCCAGCCCCTGGGGAGCCCAGGGACATGGCTGAGAATGACAGATCTATTCTTAAAGGAAAGGGGATAGTCAGTCATTCTGATCACAGTCAACTACATAGACACTCCCCCAGCCACCTCATCCCCTGGGTTCTGACAGACAGAAGCAGATGATGGGAAAAGTCACCTATGCAACACGTAGCCTCAACAGCAGCCTTGAGATACATCATAATGTCCATGCCCAGAACAGTCAGCTACAATGAGATGAGCATGGGTAGCCTGTTGAATCACTGAGTGGACACCTGTTAATGATTCATTCTGTGTCTCTTGCAAGCCATGCTCATTCCTTCCTGGGGCCTTTGCCCTGGCCTCTCTCTCCCAAAATGCTTGGCCCTCAGATATCATAAGGCTGACTCTTTCTTGCAATTCAAATTTTATTTCAAATATTACTTTCTTAGGCCTTTCACACATATACCCTCTCATGACTATCACAACATTCTATTTTGTATTTATACATATCTTCTCATTATCTGAAATGACTCTGTTCATTTTTCTTGTTTATTGTCTATCTTCCCTTTAGAATGTTAACTTAATGAGAGCCAACATCATCTCTGTCTTCTCTAATCTATTCCCAGCACCTAAAAAAATATCCAGCATATAATAAAGGATCAATAAAAATTAGTGAAATTAACTCATTAATGAGTTGGTTAATCCTATCCAAGACAGTGTGTACTTGCATGAAGAGGATTTCTGTGTTCTGCAGCAGTGATGAGACTTCAAAGCCCCAGGGTGGCTCTCATAGATGCTTTTGAATATCTCACCATTTCATGAGCCATCCTCTTTCTCTCCCCCATTAAAGCTCTGAAACTCACTCTCTGGTGCACAGGGAATGGCCTCTGACATCTATATATTACACTACATATTTTTTTCACTTAGGAATGAATTTGGTTGCAAGTAACAATAACAGTGACCTATCACAGTGCATTAAAATTTCAACAAGTTACCATTTTTCTCAGCAAAGAATAAATCAGGAGATGTGCAATCCAGTGTCAGTGTGGCAGCTCAACCACAGAAGGACCTTGGCTCTTTCTCTTTTTCACCTTCTGTTCCTAGCACACAACATGCACCTGGTGCTTGTCACATCATGGTCACTAGATGGCTGCTGAACTACCAGGCATCACGTCTGACAGAGAAGGGAAAAGCAAAGGGAGAAAGAGCCATACCACATAAATCTGTTGTTTCTTTTTATTGGGAAAACATAAGCTTTCCCAGAATCCATATCCAGCCACCTTCTCTCCTGCCTTTGTACTGGGTCACATGACCACCCCTACACAAATTACTGACAAAGGGAAATGAGATTATTATGACTTGTTGAGACTGTAACAATTCATCCTCTGAGGCTGGAGAAAGGACCTGTTTTCCTTGAGATCAAGGTATTGCCACATTTTCAACAAAAAGATACATCATAACTAAATGGACTAAAGTAGACATTTGACCCCAAATTAGAGCTGAGACTTACAAACACTGAGAGTTAAAGGCAGATCCCTTGAGCTGTTAACTTTTAAACTTTAAGATTTGGTTGTGCAAATAGTTTAAATTCTATTATATGCTCAAATTTCTTCACAATATATTTTCCTTTTTCTTAAACTAGTTCCAAGATAGATCCTGTTATTTAAAACAGAAGGGTCTTTGATATAGGAGCATCTAATTACCAACATTCTACATGGCTAATCAGGCTGTGCTGCATAGGTGCTGTAGGGTGTCAGACAACCCATTCACACCTCCTACAGAATGATCCTTTGTACCAAACACTGCTCCTCCTGAGGTAACCCAAACACTTAGACATTATGTCATCAGCCTGACAACCTCCTTCTCCTCTTCACCTTCAGACAGTATTTGCTCAGGTCCCAAGTGTTCAGAGAGGCCTGCTGGGTACTAAAGGGCGGTTGTGCAATAACACCCACACTAACTAGCAGAGGAATGAAAGTGCTGAGATGTCACATTGCATATCTATGACAAAGGCCAAAAACATATCGTGCCTTCTAATTATTAGCCTAGTATTTTTTTTTCTTTTTTAAGCCACCTGATTATTCAAGACACACACATACACACAGTTATCTACACTCCTACAATTAAAAAAGATCCTAATGCACGAAAAGCCTGGCCATCCCAGCCTAGTATTCCATCCCTGCTAATAGCCGCAGGGAATATTTTGTGGGAGATAAGGATTGTCACTCAAGTATTCTATAGGAATATCTCAGCAGATCTCTTGCTCTGTCATCTATGAACTTGATCTACAACCCTTTTCAATGTATATATCTCCTCAACTTATGCAAATTTTAGACAATATTTTTCAAAATGTATTTTACATGAACTAATGATTCCATGATTATATGACTTTGGAACACTTGGTTAAAGAAAGTTAAATGGCTTCTTCATGGCAAAAAAATTGAAAATCCTTTAATATTCTAATATGCATAACAAATATCTAAGAGAGGGATTTAGTATGTGGCATCTTCCAAATTTATTTAACCACAAATATTTTACCTTGATGTGTATTGAAAGGCTGGTGATTCGAGGGAGTGATGCTTTGGGAGGCACTGCTGGGGGAGGGGGGTAAATTCTATAAACTACAACCTCTTTTAAGCACCAAGAGGTATATTTTATGACTTGGTGAAGTTGGCAATGTCCAAACTTATGTGTGCTCCTTAGTCCACTGTTCCTGAGTTCTATATCACTCCTGCTGTCCTGGGTGAAAAGCACATTGGTCTAGGAGGGAGTGCACTTGTATTCTTGAGCTGATCATGTTATTTCTCTGATCATAAGGTTCCCTTCCTTCAAAATGCACATGTTAGGCATGTGAGAATAAGGAGAAAAGAGCTCATTACTGAGGAGTTCAACAACCTGTTATTTTTCTTCTGTTCCAACCTTTAATCAAAGCAATTTTTATTAAGACAAGGGTGAGCAAGCCACACTGACCTCAGTGACATGATATATAAAAACTTATTTGTCTTGTTTAGATCTACTTCCCTTAAAGAATCACCTGGTACGACAAAAATATCCTGCCTACCAATGTACAAACATTTCTCTAAGATATCTGGCACCAATTTGTCTGCTTCATAACCTTTATATGCTTTAAACAGCCCTTCACTGACAAAATGATTTTAGAAGAATTAAATGCCAAGATTGGCAATGATTTTGCCAAAGCTTTATCCATAGAACATCTGTAAGCAAACCTTGCTTCCTTGGAAGCCTTTTTTCCAGGGACAGAGAGATCCAAGTCAGAGAGGAAAATAACTGGAAAAACTCATTTATCGTCACAATGTAATAACAAACTGCAGCTTATGCACCAAGCCTAAGACAACTTCATCTCTAACTCTGATGATTCAACACTATCAGCCATTTAATAATCAAAACTTCATTGTTTATCTTTATCTTTAAGATGAACATTTTCAGGCTATATATTAATAAGGATCCTATTCCCCTAAATTTGCTTTGACCTTATGTTCTCCTAAGTTGAATCACTTGAAGTATTCTGAGAAATTTGAGGTTCTAACCACACCCCTATATCCTACCTCTGTGAAAAAGGAAATGCTTTTTTCCTGCAACAATAGGAACAAGAATATGAAAAGGCACATGGAAAGGAAAACAACAAGGGCATGGGAAGACCAAGATTCTGTTATGAATTTAATCATGTCCCCCCAAAATTCATATTTTGAAGTCCTAACCCCCAGTGCCTTAGAATGAGACTATTTGGAGATGGGGTCTTTATGGAGGCAATTAAGTTAAAATGAGGTCATTAGGGTGGGCTCTGATCCAATATGACTGCTATACTTAGAGAAAATTTGGACGCACATAGTGGGAAGATGATATAAATAGACACAGAGAGAAGATAGCCATTTATAAGCCAATGAGAGAGGCCTAGAACAGATTCTTTCCTCACAGCCCTCAGAAAAAACCAAGCTTGTCAAAACCTTGCCTTTGAACTTCTAGACTCCAAAACTGGGAGACAATAAATTTCTGTTGTTTAAACCTGCTCAGTTTGTGACACTTTGTTATGGCAGCCCTGACAAACGAATACAGTTGTGTTCTTGGATAAATCTTCTATTATCTCTGGATCTCATTTTTTCATCTATAGTATTAGGCAGGTAAATGACCTTTGAAAATGCTTTTATCTCTAAAAGTTAATCATCAAAGATTAAGGTACCCTCTCACCAATTCTCCTGAGATGTAAACATGCACCATCTTCTGAGAAAAGCTTCCCCTCTTAACTGCAGATCAATAGATTAGAAGCCATCTTTGATAATTCTGTCCAGCCCTTCTAATTTATATTTCGGTAATGAAGTAAAATAAGGAAGAAAGAAGGCCCAAATTACCTTCTATGAAAGGCCACAAACTTATAAGTTTATATCTTTTTATGAAAAATTCATCATTTAGAAAAATTGGCTTATAATCTAAGAGAAGTGCTGGGGTGGGTTCAGATGAAAAGATCGATAACAAATGTAAGCTTCATGACATGGTTCCCCATAACAGAACCTTTGTAAAGTAAGTAAAAGTACACGTTTTGTGCTCACATGTTTCAGGCAGCTATTGAACTTCTGAGGGCTACTACTCTGTCCTACTTCAACAATAAAATAGTTAATAACAATGACTTTGGGTAACATATCGACTTCTCATCAGCTTGTATCATCTTGGTATCAATCCCAGGCTATTACTGCATCTTCAAAGCCTGGAATATAGTGTTAATGCCAGAATCCTAATGGGTGATGAGCATTTTGGCAACCAAAATTGTAATTCTAAATGCTGTAAAACAAAACTGATGGTCTAGCTCCCTTTCTTTTTACCTCATTGAATGTATGCTCTCCTGCCAAAGGAAATACAAAGATAGGTATTCCATTCTGTGAGATGATTTTATCGTTGCTAAGAAGCAGTGATAGGGAGACCTTAAAAGGCAGCTAAATGGTTGAGAGCCAAAGCACTGTTACCATTTTTAGGCACAAGGAGGCAAAGAGGAGGATTGGTGAGCAAGAGAAAAGCCATGTAGAGAAGACTGCCTTGAAAGGAGTAGCAGTAGTCCCTCTAGAGACATTGCCCAATGCATCCCCACAAGGAGGGGGTGATACTCTGACCTTGCTCACCTCCCTTCTTTTTGTTCCCTGCCAGGGATTCCCATTGGTCAAATCCAACCAGAGAAAGAGAACCAAAAGGGTCAGCCTCTAAGACCAGGGTGAATAGAGCTGGAGAGGCAACTGGACGATATAAAGCATAGTGCTAAAAATCCCAACAAACTCATTGAGATATTTGTAAATTTTATAAGAGCAGAAACATGTCTGCTCTTGTTCACCATTTTATTCCCAGATGTCATTCCAATACAATCAACTTTCTAATTCTCCAACACCAAACTGGGTGTTCAATAGTTCAGTGTGACATTAACTACTCAGAGTTGGCATAGACCCCACAAGTTAAGGGCTTAGTTTCACTTTAGACACGAACCACAAATGGGCTCCCTAAGGGAACTGCACTTCTGCCCATGTGACAACAAATCTGGAGGTTTCTGCAACACCAACTCAGGTTCAGTAATTCACTATTATGACTAGAACTCAGGAAAGCTCTCTACTTTCTATTACAATTTTATTAAAAGGATAGAAGTCTGGAACAGCCAAAGGGAACAGATGCATAGCACAAGCTATCAGGTGGGGAGCAGGGCACAGAGCCCCCCTCCCAGCATGTCAGTGTGTTCACCAACATAAAGAGCTCCCTTAGCCTCATTATTTCAGAGTTTTTAATGGCAGTTTCATTACACTGACATGATTTATAAATCATTGGCCATTGGCGATCAAGCTTAATCTCTAGACCTTCTCTTCTCCTCAGAGGTTGGCGATGGGGCTGATATTTCTAACCTTCTAATCACATGGTTGGTTTCTCTGGTGACTAGCACCCATCCTAAAACTAAGTACCCCCCATCTTTAGTCACCTCATTAGAATACAAAAGACGCTGCTATTACTCTTAAAATTCCAAGACACTGCTATGACTCTTAAAATTCTATAGAAGCTCTGTGCCAGGAACTGGGATAAAGACCTTATATATAATATATATACATATATATAATATATACACATATATAATATATAATATATATACATATATATTATATACATAATATAACATATATAATATATATGATATATATATATATTTTACCATATCACACCAGCACACTGTATTACATTGTCTGAGGACAACAGACACTTAGCATTTGCTAATGAATGATACAGTCCCCGGTGTGCCATTCTAGAGTTATTTCTCCTTCTTTTCCTCTTCCTTTTGAAAGAAGACTGAATTTTTTAAGCCAAAACTAATCATGGCTTTAAGATTCTCCTTCCCCTCTAGCTGGATAATCTAGAGAAGACAGACCCTAACTGGCTCCCAGAATCTCATAGCATTTTATACCTCTGACATCACAAGCATAGGAAGACTCAAAAGAGAAACATTCACAAAGATTTTTTAGAGATGGAATTTAAACTATTGATTTACAATCTGCTCCAGTCTCCTCAGTTTCATCCCTTCTTGTCACCTGTGCAAACAACAGATTCTGCTGCTTTGAATAGAAGTAGGAAGCTAGGATTGGACGTTTGCTGGGAATGGTGGGATATTTTTGCTTATGTAATACATTGTACAACATGCCATCAAGAAAACTTTATATTCTGGATAGCTCCTCAATGATATGAGTCCTACCTTATGTTTTTAAAATCTCAAGTAATCAGCATTTTACATATCATAGGGAAAACTGAATTTCTAACAAAAGAAAATTTGAAACCAGAGATGAAGAAAATGCGGAAGATAGTAGGGCTATTCTAAATCCATTAACAGGAAAATAAACATGAAACACAAACAGAAGTCCATTCAGGGCTAACACACCTTAAAAATATGGTATAAAATTCCAGTTTAGAGGAGGGTTGGGGGAAGACTGTTACATTTTTCTCTCTGGCAGCAGAGCTAGCTCTCAATCTGAAGGACTGTTAGGCTTCTCTATAGGAAAAGACTTCTAATATTAACAAAAATGAGCCAGGCTCTAAGATCACACTCTGAATTCTCAAACTAAACAGTTACCCAAGGGCTTTATCAGGTCCTGCTCACATACCCTAGGCCCAAGTGCGGTACCCTTAAACCTGAGCAGGTCATACCGGGGGCTCCTGAATTTCCTCAGCTGAATGTTCTGTTTGGCCAGTGCATTCTTTGTGCATGTGGCAACTCCTTTGATCAGTAGCACACGATGTCATCATTTCAGGCAGTGAGCAGAAAATGCACCTAAGAACAGATTGTGATCACTTGCAAATGTTTGCTAGAAACACCTGATATTGGAAAGAAATGCCTAAGGCAGTTGTTCTAAACCCAGTAGGTCATTCTAAATGAGGGGGAGGAGAAGATGGGAACAACCAGTGGATCATTTGAAAGTGAGATAGTGAGGGAGAATCGAGTAGATATCTGGGCCCATCCAAGGTGTATAGAATCTTATCTAGAGGTGGGGCCCAGGTGTCTTTTTAAGCTGCACATCCTCCCCCATCATACTAATTTTCCTTTTCATATTTCTAAACAATAGTCACCTAGATTGGGTACAATGGAATGACATGGGGAATTTTTTCAAAACATACATATGCAAGACCTTTCCTACCATCTCACCTGCCCACTCCACCATTCTGACAAATATTATGCAGTAGTGACCTATGTATTTTATAAGAGCTCCTCAGGCCACTCAGATCCACCCTGCTTTCCTTTATCCTGCCTCATCTTCAGCTGAGATACTCTAAACACTAGTTTTCTATTACACTCAGTTACTAGAAAGAAATATATTTGGGTCACATATCTGAATTCCCTGACATACCTTAATGGAATTAATATTTAAAAATACACACTTGACTTAGATCATAGATGCCTTATAGGGGTTATCTACTTGAATTTTACATTGTTAAACCTTCTGGAAAATCAATTTCAATCATCAGATACATTACCCAACATCTATTATATAAACCCTTTGCAAAACTCCATGTCTGACAAGAGATGATTCCCCCCACCCCCAAGCAGAACATGTCTGTGTCTTTTTAACAGACAATGATAATGAGATAATGCAAAGCATTTGCCCTGGTGCCTCAGCTGCTAAGAAACAAGCTATTTTTAGCATTAATAGCATACTGGTGAGGATCCTTAGAAATGGTTTGTGAGAGTACTATGTAATGGAACTTTCTGTGAGGATAGAAATATTCTATATCTACACTCTCCAATTCGGTAGCCAGTAGGCACATGTAGCTAGTGAGCCTTTTAAATGTGACTAGTGTGACTGAAGAATGAATTTTAGATTTTACTTATTTTCAACTAATTTAAAGAGCCACTCGGGGTTATATTGAACACCATGGTTGTAAGGCCACTTTTTACATTTAAACTTATAGTTGATACATACACATAAGACAGTACAAAATTTTTATAGTAGTTCCAACTAAGGTGCAAATGCTATGTTTAAATTCTAAGTTTCATGGGCTTTTAGTAATGTTATTTAAAAGGACTCATGCATATCGGGGTTGACTGTAGAAACTCGGCTGCTCTCAATAAAGAGAAGGCTCAGGTGATCTCTCTGGAGCAGCCTGATTTAACTAGATGTGCTCTCTGGTCTGGGCTGTTAGAATTGCTGAAACCTGATGGCAGAATGTCTGACCTTCCTCTGAACAGTGCTACCATACCCTGCCTGAATGGCACCATCAGCTAGGCCCCTCTCTTGTTCCAACCCCATCTAAGGAGGGCAGGAGGTGGCTTGAACGCTTGCTTTGTTAATTCACACCTGGAGAGTGTGTTCTCTTTTAAACAAAGAACTCAATGGGTCTGCAAGGTTTCTCAACCTCAACCTACTGAAATTTTGGGCTCTATGATTCTATCTTATAGAGGACTATCCTGTGGACTGGGGAATGTTTAATAGCATCCCTGGCTTCTACCCATTAACAATACACACTTGATGTAGGTTGGATGCTAGTAGCATCTCCCAACCTTCCCAGTAGTGCCAATCAAGTATTTCTCTAGACATTGTCAAATATCCCCTGGGGGGCAAAAATCACCCCAGCTGAGATCCACTGATCTGGACAGTAAGTTCTTGGACTATAGGCTCCTTGAAAAAGAGACCGACCTTAATTTTCGCTTTATTTTTTTAAATCTCTACTACTTGGCATATGACTGGTGTGATAGATGCTCAGTTAAGCACTGCTTGGATAAAAAAAAAAAGGCCACTCTTAATTTTTAACTTTTTAAACTTCTCTCTCGGTGTCTAGCAAGGTGTAAGACTCAATCAACAAATATTTTCTGGTTAATGTTCTTATAAGTTTTTTAAAAAGCAGGAATCTTACTAATAACTATTTCTGAGGAAGCAAGATGATGGGAAAAATAGTTTTTTTTCTCATTCCTTAATGTGCATGAAACAATTTCCTGTCCTGTGAGAGTTTTTAGACAACAATGTAAGTCTAAAAATATAGACTTACCGGTTCCAATTTAAGTACCACAACTGTCTGTTTGTGAGGAAGCAGGGCTCCATCGCCTCTCGCCCTCTGTCTCTTCACCGAAGTTCATTTGGGTGCTGGGGTCAGTAGGAGGCGGTCACCTCTAGCACCAGATAAGATCCCCAGGAATCCCTGCTGCCAGCTTCCCTGCAGGAGAAAAATAGATGGCTGGGTTCAGTTCACAGTTTCTGAACCTTTAAGCTGCGTTTACCAGCAGGTGATGCTTTTATCTCATTTGTCACAATCAAACCCCACAGAATAAGCCTAATTAGAGCCAAACCATTGCACCTAAAACTCAGGAGATGTTTTACCTCCAAGTACACATGGCCTAGCACTGCAGAGAGAAATTAAAGGCATTCCCACCATGCACAGATGTAAAGCAACAATACATTTAGCACAGTCTGCCCTTCACTGTCTACCTAAACTACTTATGGTATTTTGAACTTTTTGGACAAAATTTCTTATTCAGTGGGAACTATCACTCTTTAAACTCTGTATCACTGGCTGTACATTTAAAGAATTGCTGTATTCAAACAATCAAGATCATGAAGTCCCTATTTCTCCAGGGACAAGGTCAGAACATTTATCATAATTAAACAAGAAGGAAGAAAGAGCAGCTTGTTTGCAAAAACCATCTCTTCCCTTAGAGCAGTGGTTTGCTGGAGACATATTAGAATCACCTGGGCAGTTTTTTAAAGTCCAGGGGTCAGGCCACACACCAGACAAATTAAATCAGAAACTCAGGGTAGTACCCAGGCATCACAAATTCTTTTAAGTAAACGTTTTATTTAGAACAGTTTTAAGTGTATGGAAAACCTGCAAAGATAATACAGAGAACTCCCATATGCTTTGGGGAAGAAGGCCATAGAGATGAAATCATTCTCATCATGTTGGATCAAGGATACATATATCAGCATGACTTATCACTATTAATGTTGACCCTAATCATTTGAGTGAGATAGTGTAAGTCAGGTTTCCCTGGTATAAAGTTATTCTTTTCTCTCTTTTTTCATACTGCACTCTTTTTAAAGAAGTCACTGTGTTCAACCCACACTTAAGAGGATTTATATTTCACTTCCTTAAGGATATAGTATCTACACAAAACTTTTAGAATTCTTTGGTATGGGGAATTTGTTTTCTTCCATTTATTTATTCAATAATTTATTCATATCAGTATAGACTCATCTATTTTCTGCTTTTGGTTTCATTCTAATACTACATTATTTTGTTGCTCAAATGCTCCAGTTTTGGTCATTGGGAGCTCTTTCAGTTGTCCCCATGTCCCTTTGACATACCCTCATCATTGCATTGTTGTTGTTGTTTTAACACTTTCTTACTCGTTGGTACTATAAGATGCTCTATGCTCATCTTTTATACTTGCTACCCTAGCCTTAGAATCAGCTATCTATTTAAATTCAGGTTCCTTTTGTTAGAGAATAATATTAGAACCCAAGATCTGGGTGCTACAGGGGTGTCGTTGCTTCTAGGCCCTCTAAGTTGACAGAACAAAGAAATAAATGTGTGAATATTAACCCATGTATATGTACATATCTATAAGTATTTCTATAAGTAACCATCAGTATCTATATTAAGCTAACATGAGTCCATATTGATGTCCCCAACTCTAATCCAGTTACCCGAGGATGATGCCAGCCTCCTCCTCTTGCTTATCTGTAATGTCCCACTCCAACAGTGAGAAACTTGGCTCCCATCATTGTTCATCCATTTATTTAATTGTTGAATTCCAGTATTCATGTATAGTGGTATCAGAATTATTAACCTATACTTCTACGTGAAACAACTTTATCATCTAGAGTATAATGCTTACATACAATTCCTTTTGCCTTTAGTCTTACAGACTCCACTCACTTCTAAGGTTACTTTGGTAAACACCATTTTGCCTCCACATCCCTCAGTGAAAAGTTCTATGGCTTTTGACAAATGCATAGTATCATGTATCCACCATCATAATTATCATACAGAATAGTATCACTTTCTTAAATAATCCCCTATGCCTCACTTATTCAACATTTTCCCCTTTCCATGAGTCACTGGAAACCACTGATCTTTCTACCATCTCTTTAGCTTTGCCTTTTCTAGAATGTTATATAATTTGAATTATATATTATATAGCCTTTTCAAACTGGTTTCTTTCACTTAGCAACTTGTATTTAAAAGTCATTCAAGTCTTTTTGTGACTTCATAGTTCATTTCTTTGATTGTTGAATAATATTCCATTGTATAGATATACCAGAGTTTGTGTATTCATCCACCTATTGAGGGGCATCATGATTTTTTTCAGCTTTGAGAATTATGAATAAAGTTGCTATAAACACTCACTTGCAGTTGTTTTTTGTTTTGTTTGTTTGTTTGTTTTTGGCATGGCTATAAATTCTCAAATCAGTAAATATGCAGTAGTTCAATCACTGCATGGTATGGTAAGATTACATCTAGCTTTGTACGAAACTGCCAGACTGTTTTCCAAAGTGTCTAGTATTTTGCTTTTACACCATCAATGAATGAGACTTGTTTTTCCATATCCTAGTCAACAATTGATGTCAATTTTAAATTTTTAATCATTTTAATAGGTATGTAGTTATCTCATTAATGTTGTAATTTGCAGTTCCCTAATGACAAATGATATTTTTTTTTACATCTGTATATCTTCTTTGGTGATGTGTCTGATCAGATCTCTTGACCATTTTAAAATTTGTTTCTTACTGACCAATTTTAAGAGTGCTTTGTATATTTTGGATATAAGGCCTTGATTGTGTACGTGTTTCAAATATTTTCTCCCAGTCTGTATCTTGTCCTTTGATTCTTTTAACAGTGTCTTTCACAAAAAAGTTGTTTTTAAATTTAATAAAGTCCAATTTATCAATTCTTTCTTTGTTAAATTTTGCTTTTGGTTGTATATCGAAAAACTTATTATCAAACTCAAGGCCACATAATTTTCTCCTATGATTTATACTAACAGATTTAGTTTCGTATATTACATATAGGACTATGATCTATTTTGAGTTCATTATTATAAAAGTATGAGGTCTAGGTTCACTTTTTATGTTGCATATGGATTTCCAATTGGTCCAGCACCATTTGTTGAAAAGCTTATCCTTTCTCCATTGAATTGCCTTTACTCCTTTGTCATAAATCAGCTGACTACATCTGTGTGGGTCTATTTCTGGGCTCTCTATTCTTTTCCATTGATCTATATGTCTATTCTTCCCCAACTGAACATTGTCTTGATTACTGAAGCATTATCGTAGGTCTTAAAATTGGGTAGTGTGACTCCTCCAACTTTGTTCTTTCTTATATTGTTTTGGAAATTGCTATTTTTTAAAAGCTTCCCAAATGATTCCAATGTGTAGCCAATAGTAAGAATCATTGCCTTGGAGGCAGCTGGGAATAAAAGCAAGAACATGAATATTAAAGTCAGCAGTCCTTTGTTCAAATTCTTGGTCTAATGGGTAGCCATTTGAAATCTCGGGACTTCAGTTTCACATTCAGGAAACTGGAGATTAAAACACTTATTGGCAGGGTTTTTGTAAAAGCAACACCTTGGAAATTGGGATGAGCATGTAGCAATGGACCACTCAAGATGAATTCCCTTTTCTCTAATTTAAAGTTTTCCTTGACTGTTTCTTAGTGTGCTCTTTGATAATTTTCCCCCCAAATATTATGAAGGATTGGCATAGTTATTATGAAACATCTAATAGCTACATAAACATGCAAGATGTGTTATAATCCAGTTTTGCTCCTGGAAATTGGCTGCCTAGACTAAAGAAATAAGCCTATTTGATAATCTTTCTGAGAAGGAAGTTATTCATGTTGAGCTCATGGGAAATTAACACTGGTCTATATATTAATGATTGGGGGAAGGGATGAGAATTTACTGACTTCGTGGAAAAAAATAATGAGAATAAGTAGCAAATAGCAGAAAAGAAAAAAAAATAAGGGCGAAGTAAGTGCTGGATTGCATTTTATTAAGGGAAATAGGCAAAGATTAGAAACGACTTTTTTTGAAGCAACAATGCATCTTTTTATGACTATAGCTTTCTGCTTTTTAAAATTTGAACCCTTGTTTCAATACACATTCACCTGAATGAGATTATTAGTAAAAAGTGCAAACAGTTTAAAAGATATTTGGTATAAATGTATTCTTGCTTTCCAAAAACCCACCCTTCATTCTACAGAGTAAAAATATACATATACAAGCAAGCAAACAAACAAACAACAATATAACTAAAAGTCAGAAAAAGTGAAAAGAAGGAAAATAAAAGAACTGAATTTACCAAGTGTCTTTATGCTCCAGGTATACTAAGAATTACACATTTAAATTATGTAATCCTCATGATAAATGTAATACCATTCTCACTTTATAGATGAGGACTAAAGTCTCAGCAAAGCTCAGTAACTTTTCTGTATGGATATCTTAAGACTTCTGGTTCTGCCTCTTTTAGCAGTTTTGAAATGAAAGACATCTCTAATTTCTTGCAGGACACAGGTGCATTTTCACAATGGCCTCCCCAAGGCAGAACCCTCCTCTTGCTTCTCCCCAGGCGTCATTAGTGAATCCTGGAGCCCTCCATTTCTGCTTTCAAAAGATCTGCCAGCCCAGCAGCAGTGGCAATAATGAGACTGGCCACCATGTAACAGATGCTGGTGACTCACAGGAGGGGCCAGGTATAGCTCTGCCTCTTCCTCTTGCTGCAGACATTAAACCCAAACAAATTCCTCACAATAAAACGGATAACAAAACTCAAAGAAAAGAAAATGTCAGGGGGTCAGAAGTGGTCACAGAAACCACTTTAGAACCCAATTAAAAGTTGGTATTTTCCAGCTTCACTTGTGACAGGTGTTTTTTTTTTGTTTTTTTTTTTTTTTTTTTTTTTGCACATTTCCCCCTCATTTCCCTGAGGAGAGGGGATGAGACATAAACCAAGAGAGTGGAAAATACTGTTCTAAGAAAAAAAAAAAACTGTTATTGAATTAACAGTAGCAGATGCAAAACAACTTAGGAGTAATTAGAGATGCTCTAAGAGAAAACAACCCTTTATCATGTAAAGTAGGAAGGAGTAGGGAAATGGTGACTTACATTTTCAAGGTTTTATTCATAACAGAAACAGATGGGTGTCTCCCCACACTTTTGCTGGGAATTCCAAGAGGGAGTATTTTGAAAGTCACTGTCTAGGGTCTGATCCTCTATTTTGCAAGTCCAGAAACTCAATTTTGTTCACTTATTCAAAGCTACTCAGGTTCTCAGGGACTTCCATGCTCATAAGACCCTAAAACACAAACCAATAGGCCAAAGTGTTTTTTCTTTTTCATTTATATTTTTGTTTGTAATTTTTTAAATTTACAACAGCAGATGGAATTTTCTATTAGTTATAATACCATCAGAGAACCCTCCTGTATCAGCTATTGCTGCATAACAACCAGGCCAAAACTCAGAGACTTAAAACAAGAAGCATTTGTTTTTGCTCACACATCTAAGGGCAGTTCTATGGATCTGGGCCAGGCTCAGCTGATCTCTCCTAGGCTCACTCAGGCACTTGTGGTCAGCTGGTGGTTGGTCCACAGGGTGGCTGATCTAAGACGGCCTCACAGACATGTCTAGTGTTGCCTGGCAATCAGCCAGTGCGATATGGGTAAATGGGCCTTATTTCTCATCATTGAGCAAATGGGCCTGGGTGTGTTTCCATGGTGGCTGTGCAAGATTCAGAGAGAGAAAGGAGTATGCAAAGCCTCTTGAGAGCTAGGCTTAGAAATGGCACATCATCACCCCTATCACATTCTATTGGTCAAAACAAATCACAAAGCCAGCCTAGATGCACAGGGTGAAGAAATATTCTACCACTATCGATGGGATGAGTTGCAAAGTCACATGCAGGAGACACAAAAGTAAATAATTATAGCTATTCTGATATCAGCCTTCCACACTTCCCTTTCTTAGGCTCTTGAAAACTGAATTAATAAGTACAGGTCACTTGATAAACATGAAATCAAATATAATTGGATAGTGCTCAGGGGTTATTTCAACCAGACTTCAAATGAACTTGATGAATTATACTCGCTCTAAATCCAGAATGAATGAAAACACCAGACTGTCTCTTTTCCTCTCCTTCCCCAGCCACCCCCAAGACATACTCCAAATATCCTTTTGGAGATCATGCCTCAGAATGGATTTTTTCTGCAGATGCCTGCCACTAAACACTTCCATTATGCATCGTTTTGTTTTTTTTTTTCTTTTTTTCTCTTCTTTTGCTGGTGCACTCTTATGGTGACGCCTGTTTCCACATAACAGATTTATTTTCTGTAGTCTCTACATTAATTACTATGTTTGGTTTTTAGTCAATAAAAATTTAATTGCTGCTAAAGTTGTTTCAGGAAAAGATAGAGGAAAACATTATCACTTCATCTCCCACCCCCTCCTCAGGGAGAGAGGGGCAATGGCACTCCTGGAATCTGGAAGGAGAATCTGCCTCTCCTTCCATTAGCTATTGCTATAATGTCCAGAAATTTCTGGCCCTGTGGCTCATAATCAAGTGGGAGAGCCCAAACACCTGTGGACCACAGGTTTATCGCACACACAAGAAATTGTCCTGAACCACTCCGGAACTGAAACCTAGTAGTTTTGCAGAAATTCAAGGAGCCCAAACCCTGTTAGAGTAAATTAGCATTTAGGGATTCAACATGGCTTTAGATTGAGTCTTTCTGTAGAAATTAGTTTTCTAGGTCGCTATTCTATTACACAGTGCCCTCTTTATGAGAGCCCAGGGGAGAAATTTCTCTCTGATCTCAGAATAGGAAATAGTTGGGCTGCTTTTTAGTATTTGGAGTGGTTCTGTCATGGCTATTACTATGGATAATGTAGGTCCCATATGTGAGGGCATCCTCTTGGAGCAGTTTAGTGCCAAATCCGAGACCCACTTCTAGAAAAAATCTATAAAACATTTTGGTGTGAATTTTTAGATATTAACCTAACCTGACTTTGCCTTATCTTTTATAGTTCTATATTTTCTCTGTTCCGCTTTCCTTATTCAATTATTTTTGTTTATTTTGTCTTATTTAAATTATTTCAGCAGACTTAAATGTCTTTGAGCCTCAGAGAATAAATAAGCAAACAAATGCTACTTTTTCAAGAAAGCTAGAATTTAATTTTTTAAATACTTTAAAAAGTTCTTCAATTTTATCTGTTTTGATAGAACCTTTTTGATTTCTAGTACTGTAGCCTGAGTTAATCCTATTCTCAGTGGTTCATTATCATTGTTGGTCTAAGAAGACTCCTCTTATTTCTTTCTTCCACTTTATCTCCCATCTTTATTCCTCACCTCTCCCAAGGCAACCATTCAATGTGCTTAAATGCATGCCCTTTTGTTAGTATGTATTCTTACAAAACATAAAATTTTATATGCATAGATCTTAATGGTAGGTAAATATTATTCTTATAAACTTCAATATGTTTTTTTCTTCATTCAGCACTATATTTTTAATACCTATATATTTTGCTATGGGTACATCTAGTCTGTTACTTCTCTCTGCTGAACAGCATGAACCCAACACATTTTGACTCTTCACTCTTCAAACTGCCTCCAACTGCTCCTACTGTCCTTATACACAGGGTGAATGTTTTTGAGAATGAATAGATTGCTATTAAAAATTCCACCGGGACAGCAGATGTACACTGTAATTGTGGAAGGCAACCTGAACTGCCTTATCACTTTACTCAAGTAGGACCCTTATGAACTCTGAAAATTCCTTCTGGATATGTACCCAGAAGTGGATTTGCTGGGTCAGGAAGTATATACATAGGCCTAATTTGCGATTTCCACCAATGTCCTTTGCAGAATTTCTAAACAAGTTTACATTCCCATCAATAGTACATGAGGGTTTCCATGGTCTAACATCTCTGCCAACACTTGATATTATCCTAATTGTGCCAGTCTAGTACATGCAAAGTGATATCTCACTGAGCATATCTTTACATCCTGGTTAGCATTTTTTATTTTCTCTTTCTGTGAATTTTGACTCCTATCTTTGCCCATTTTCCATTGAGGTATCTGTCTTATTGATCTGCAGAAAACGAAAAATTAAAGTAAGTATACATTTCTTTGTCTTCTTAAACAGTTCATAACTAGCATGCCTTTCCTTTCTTACAGAACTGGGGTCACATGATGAGGAGATGTAACAATGCCAGGGTTATAAGATGCTATGGAACCCAGAGTTAAATGAGTACAAAGTAATTGTTATGGACCAAATTGTGACCCTCCAAAATTCATATGTTGAAGCCCTATCCCCCAAAGTGACTATATTTGAAGATGTGGCCTTTGAGAAGGTAATTCAAATTAAATGAGGTCATAAATCTTGGGCCCTAATCCAATATGGCTTGTGCCCTTATAATAAGCGAGACACCAAGCAAGTAGCACACGCTCCCAGAAAAGCGCAAGTGAGGAGACAGCAAGAAGGCAGCCATTTGCATGCCAAAGGAGAGAGGCCTCAGGAGAAACTAAACCTGCCAACACCTTGATCAGACTTCCAACCTCCAGGATTGTGAGAAAATTAATTTCTGTTATTTAAGCCACCTGATCTGTGGTATTTTGTTTTGGCAGCCCTAGCAGAGTAATATACTAATCAACATCTGGGACATATCTTTATATACAGTCATTTGCATCTTTTGCTTAAGATAAATGAAAGATGTATAGCTGTATGATGGACTGGACAGTGTAACCTGACTGGCTTTCCAGAAAATTATTGACAGA
>CM053509.1:118190152-118211180 GCA_028627145.1 Eidolon dupreanum | reverse complement strand
AACTGGTATATATCCAAACATTGTGAGCAGTTCCTACAAATCCATAGGGAACTAACTTCAAGTAGCCATCATAAACTCCACTAGAAATTATTCACAATAGCTAATTTAACACTATGTTGCAGCATTCTACAGAAATGATCTTATATTGCTGAACTATTCTGTATCAGACTTTAAATCTCCAAGTCATCAAACCTTCTGGAGAATCCTCTTGGATTCCTAATGAATGTCCTGTGTCTCTACAAAAGTTAATAGAACTTGGCCAAACTTGACACTAAAGGATGTCCTACTACCTTCACTACCTCCACTCCCACATTGGAGAGCTTACTTAAATGATTACCTTTTCCTCGTAGTAGCATTGCTTCTTTCTTCTTTCCCTCTCCCTCTCCTTCTCCCTCGCCCTCTCCCTCTTCCTCTCCCTTTCACTCTCCCTCTCCCTCACTCTCTCTCCTCTCCCTCTCTCTCTCTGCAATTATATTTATTTTTTACTGTTATTACAATATTTGCTACTTATAAACTTCATGCCACTCCCATTCATATATTTTCACTTTCTCTCCTCTCTTCTATTTCCTTCCTCTGTTGTTTCTCTCATATTCCCTGGCTTTGGGCTGAACGGCAACCATTTGAGTGAGTGGTGGTTCTCAATTTGGCTCTAGAGAGTGAGTCCCCTTCCACTCTCACTTAAGAGAGAAACCCCCTGAAATTGCCTGGCAAAGTTGTGTATGTGTGCACACATCTGCACATGTGCATGCATTTTTTTCTGGGGAGAGAACTGTGGCAGATCCTATGGATTGTCTACCCCCAAACAATTCCCAATTTCCTATGCCCTTGACTTCCTTTGCTAGATGCTGAAAAGCTAAAATTCCCAATTTTCCAACTTCCATTGTTTTGACCAATGAGAAGGAAAACATCCTTTCTTTCATTAAAAGCAAAGCCTCACTAGGAGAAAACTCTTTGCCCTTCATTTTTTTTCCATTATTCTTGCCTGGGATGTACATGTAAAGCATAGATGTACAGCAGCCATCTTGCAAACATGAGGCTGCAAATTTGAGGATGAAGGCCTATATGTAAAGTGGAAAGGAAGAAGTTGGAAAGAGATTCAGTATCTAATAGTATCCATGAGCCACCTCTGAACTGTCTACCTCCAGATATATTTTTACGTTTTATCAAATCCATATACACACACAATTTTAAGAAGAGATAAAATTATAAACAGAAATTCTAAAATTTTCTTCCTGCTCCCTGACAGATTGCCTTAACATGTCCTAGGTACAAACATCCTCTTTCGGAGACCTCTGCCAAATAGCCAAGGCATCACTATTAACAGCCATCAGGAAAACTTAAAATAGTGATAATGAGGAAGGGGAAAATGCACAGAAAAGTATATTGTAAGATAGGTTGATTATGTGAGATAATTTTTGTTTTACATATAAGTGACTGGAAGGACATACATAGAATGTTAACAGTAGTAGCTTTAAACTATTGTTATGTTCACACTTCCCTACATCAACCATGTTTTAATTTGCAATAAAAAAAATAAAAGAAAAATATAATTTTAAATATATAATAGTTCAAGACAGGCCCTCCCCAGCTTCCAAAATTTACTTTTTCCTTTAAGGTGCCCTTGTCATGGTGCTGAGTATCTCCCAGCCCTGCACAGACATGTGATGACAGCCAGACAGGTGTGGTGGTGAGGACTTGAGGTGATAGCTCATTTCAGGTGACCTCCAGCCTGTTCTAGGGGAAGAAGAAGGGATGGTATGGGGAAAGTAAACTCCCTGTGAGACATCACCCATGGTGGCCAGACCACCCTCCCACATATCAGTGCACTTTTCCCATGTCTCATTTCACTTATTACAAAAATTGCCCTAATTCCAAGCCCTGTCAAAGAATGAGGGCCATTTAGCTCTGTAACTCCATCTAGTCCATTTCTTCCTTTTCAGAAATGAGGAAGAGTAAGCTCTGAAAAGCTAAGGGTATACCCAAGATCAAAGAAGACACATCAGCAGCAGAGGGTGGACCAGAAGCCTTTCATCATTGAAACTACCATCACTACCACCTGACTGTCATACAGCATTCTTCCTTCATGCTTGGCATTGCCATCTCTGTAGTCGCTTATCCTGACAAACTGACAAAAACCTTACAAGGTAGGTGTTGTCACCTCCATTTTAAAATTGAATAAACTAAGGCTCAGACAGATCGTGTGATTTTTCCAAGTCTAGAAAGAAACAGAACCAAGACTTGAACCCAGTTCTGTCTGGCTTCCGAAGCTAGGCTCTTTTTATCTCTCCAGGTAACTCAAGACAGTATTTGTCTGTTGTTATAAATGTGCCCACAAAGCAATTTCTCACAATTCCTTTATAGGTGTCCTAAGCTACTGGAGCCTGAGGAAATCCATTTCAATGTCAACTCCATCTGTTCCTCAGTGCAGGGAATGCTTCCTGAAAGAGCTTGTTTTCTCAGTAGCTGGTGATATTTGATTTGATTAACACCCTGGGACCTATCACTAGACTTGAAGATGATGCCTAATTAATTGCTTATGTTAAAGAGCTGTACTTTCTGCATTCAGTTTACACTTCTAGCTTCAATCATGTTTTCACTTCAGCAATAATATTGACATGATTAGAAAATAGTCAGTTCATACTCTGATGTGGACCTAAATTGTGTGTGGGACTTCCCAAAGCAGCTGTCCTGGACATGTATAAAAAATGGGATTTTTTTTTAACAGAAAGATCTTCTGTTTGTTTTTTCAATGAAAAATTGTGCTTGAATCAACAAATATTCATTGAGCACTGACCTACTTTGTATGTAAATCATTACATTTTTAAGAACTTGTGGGGACTAAAAAGAAGTGCAGCCACTAGGAAGTCATATTAGACTTAATTCCTTTTTTCTTCCCCCCCTTTTTTTTTTATTCAGATCAGTAAAAGATATTCTACATTAGACATCTTAAATTTCAATAAGCATTTGCTAAGGTCTCCCAAGATATTGTCATGCAAAAGGCAGAAATGACTTGGATGATACTACAGCTGAGTGAGTTTGTGATGTTAAGTGACTCCAGGATACAAATGGAAGTCAAACTGAAAAGAGGTGAAGTGCCACGAGATAACCCTACACAACATTTTGACCAAAAACTTGGATGATGATACAGAAAAACAATATTAAATCTTCTGATAGCAGGAAGTTGGAAAGGATAAGTCAGCATTTTGGATGACAAATTTCTCAACAAATTGAACAATGGGTTGAATTCTAACATCATGACATTTAGTAGAACAAATGTCACAGAGCCACCAAACCAGTATTGTACAGGGAAGATGGGGCTTTATAAAAAAGACTTGAGGATCAGCTAGCAGCTATGAGCTTAACGAGGCAGTGGTATGATGTATGCCCCAAGTCACTAATGCATCTGTTCGTGCTTCTAAAATACCTAGACTTAAGGTGGTGGGAGCTCTGCTCTAATTCTTACTAGTCAGCCCACTGTTACATACTGAATTCAGTTCAGTTGTAAGTAGGTTGACCATATATAATATTGTTCAATCATTATCACCCACAAACCCTTTTCATTCTAACAAGACTAGAAAATAGGCATAAACTAAGACACCTGGACAAACTGGGAAGTATATTACCCAGTTATATGGGATCTAGACAAACTGGAGGGTATTCAGACAAGAGACTTGAGGATGAGAAGTCCTCCAAATATAGATTATGATAAATTTTTGAAGAAAGAGGTGTTTAGCCTATGAAAGAGCAGCATGAGTTTTATATGAGAGCTATTTTGAGATATTCGAAGGACAAGATGTGGAAGAGGGATAAGACCTGTGGATTATGGGTCTTGAGGTATCCAATATAGAGAAAACGACTGCATCTCAGGGAACTCCAGGCCAGGAGGAGAGGAGTGAACAACTGACTTATAACTATGACGGACTTTTTGAAAGCCTACCTAGGTGTGTATCCATCAGCTCCTGTTCATGTGCCTACTTAGTTCTTCAAACAATTCCATTAAATAGGAAGAATTCCTTCATAATGCAACACAGCTGCTTTTCTTTAAAAATGTTATTATTATTTACATATATGGTGGTTCTGCTCTATGTTTTTTCAGAGAAAACTTCCTTTATGGAAGTTAGACACACACAGGTCTGTGATTCTCTGGGGACCCTCTATAGTTTAATATATGCTTTTTTTCAGGAGACTCTTTAGAATTGAAAATTTTATTTAATGTTCTTTTTTGTAAAGACCAATTCCATATTACACTAAGACACCGTCAGTTGTACTAAGCATCACTATTATCTACCATTAAGATAGAGAACAAAGCTGCCAATTAAACTCTACCCTAAACTTCTTCACATTCAGATTCCAACTCTTCTGGGTCACTTTTCAACACAGAATTGGCATGTCTGTTCCCACTTTTTCACATGATATTTGTGTCCATATCGTCAAGAGCATTGATAATGCAGTATTTCTTTTAAAAAGAATTCCATTATTAACTCTAGAATTTTTCTCAAGTTAGTAACACTTAATCTGAAGGCCTTGTTGTTGTTACTTTTATCTAACTACAAATGACAACAGTATGTTTTCAGACAATAATTAGGATGCTATTCTTTCTTCAAATAGCCCTTAAATTGTTTGCTGACTGAAACTAAGGGGTTAAAGTTATCCAATTATGCCACCATGAATAATAAAAATATTTATTCTTCATGAACAATGACAAATACATCCTATTTGGCACTGACTGACAGATGCTTGGAATGTTAAAACATGAAATATATATGTTTTAGAATTTATAAAGTACAGTTACTCAATGTTCCTGTCTGCCTTTTTGTCCTAGGTTATACGTGCTTTCCTAGTGGCTGTGATAACCACCCTAGCTCTTCTTCCACTGAGAGTCTCCTCAGGTACACTCCTGGTTTGTCCTTATTTCTACTTTATGCCCAATCTTGTCTATTTTGGAAGTATTCCCAATCTTCTCATTTCAGTCAGTTTTTCACTTTATACTCATCAGCTGGTAGAAAACAAAGCAAAAATGAAAAGGTCAACCAAGACTTTGCATCTCAAAAGAAGACATGCTTCATCTCTCACTGTTCTTACTAAGAAGGGCTATATGACATTACAATACAGAGGTAGTTTACAGCTCTGGCTGTGAAGTAAAAAGATTTGTAAAGAATTTTAAAACGTAGATTCTAATGGGCTATCCCAGCACCCACTGACTCAGACTCAGGGTAAGGAATGGTATCGGAAAGAAGCAGGCACTTGAAGTTTTAAAAGTGATCCACAGATTAACGTGACATGTCATCTAGGTTGTAAACCATTAGGTGGAGGACTCTAGGCAGTTCCAGTTCATGCAGGCACAAATTTGAAATCAAGAGCCCCCAACTCAATGTGCAGCAAAAGACAATTCATATGGACAAAGCACAGTTCATTCAAACCACAATATTCATAGCATCCTGTATGCAGCATGATTAAACTAAGGGGTATAAAGAACACTGTAATGACTGGGCATGGTGATGGGCCTCGTGAGAACACACACGGAAAACAAAGGGTGAGACTTCCTTTTTCCAGCCTTCCAACAGTCCAAATGCTGCCTGGTCTGAGGCCATGGGATCTCGTCCTCCATTTTCCAGACACAGTTTTCCAGGCCCATTTCCGAACGAGATAATGGGGCATAATTCTGTAAATATGTTCTGTTCCCTGATTTGGGACTATTTTATAACCTTAATGTGGAAGGTTGTACGAATGAGGGACTATGCTCAGAAAATACGCAGATCCCCACATCAAAGGAAGTAGTTTTCATGGCTGTGAGAGAGCCCTGACATTCTCCCCTAATTACCTCCAGTTTTAGCAAAGATTCTTCTGAATTTTAGGTAAGCATTAAGATCTCCCATCTTGTCTGGGTGCAAGCAGATAATTGATGCTTCTTCACTTAGCTCTTGGCCTTTTAATCGTGCTGGGAATTCAGGATGCGGTTTCCACACAGAAGCCCAGATCATCTCTTACTCACCTCTTACATCCAGGGACTCTTTGCTCATAATCAAGGAAGAGTCTGAGACTCATTGTCTCCTATGAATTTTTTTTCCTTCTGGCCTAAACCAGAGACTGGAAGCAAGCGCACCAGAAGCACAAATCATTGCAAATCAGTGCTGATAGCCGAAATAAATATTGATGCTGTACTTCTTTTCTTGCTACTGTGTATTGAACATACACTACATGCCAGGCCCTTTATCTCCATTATTTCATTTAATCCTCTCCACGACCTATGAAATAGGCTTCGTTGTCCACCCCCATTTTACAGTGAGAAACAGTTTAAGCAACACTTCCAAGGCCATACAACCAACAAGGGAAGGCTCTGTCTCATGTTTCATGAGAATTTAAAGCTCAATTTACTTTGACAAATAGGTATTAAGGCTTTATGACATACCAGGCACCAAAATATTTTCAAACCTAGGGTGCTAAATTCATGGTATGTGCTGTGAGGACACAATACAGAGCATTTCTGGGATTCACCCAGCAGTAAATACTAATTTAACCTGCAATACAAGGCTGACTTTGGTGAAGGGCTAGAATGAATGTGTGAAGTGCTAAAGGAACACGAGGAGAGAGGACATAATACTAACTGAGAAGTCGGGAAAGGTGCCTGGGAACAGGTGAAATTTGAATTAAGCCTTGGAAAATAGGGAAAATGTGAATTGTTTTTACCCAAAAGATTTCTGATCACAAATGTGTTGGTTTCCCCTACCCTCACACACCAGTCAATACTCTGATATCATCTGTGTGTCCTATATTTCAATTCAATTCTGACACTATCTGCCTGGAGTCAGAGTCAGAGCCCACAAGTTCAGGGCTTAGTCCCATAAGACTGTTCCCACTTCAGATGCCAATTAAAAGCTGTGGTTCTTTTGTTACTAGTCTGGTGGCACTTTTGAGCACAGAGGATTCATTCTAATAAATGAATATGCTAGGTGCACTAAACTCCCTGAGGCTGGCTCAGACTCTGTACCTCAGATACTACTCAGTCATTTCTGTTCTGGGGTTCTGCAGTCTCCTTGAGATCTTCTGGGAAGTAATGACAAGCCAAGTTGTCTGAGGTTTCTGTATCCATCACCTTTCTCTCTGGCGAGCAGGGCACAGAGCCTCTTTCTTAGAGGAGAGAGGAGCCAGCAGAATCTAAGAGCTCTTGCTGCTTCCTCTCTACTCCTCACCTTCCCCCCACCACCTTCCCTTTGCTCCTCCTGACCTCCTGCCAACATCTAAAAGCTCTTTCCTCCCTCAGATCTAGCCGGCTCCTCACCTCCCTGCCAGCACACCTGGAAAGTGTTGTGTTCTACCAGAGGCTTGGAAGCCTTGCTCCAACTCATAGAGTTTCTATGCCAAATACCCTTAGGGTCTTTACTTTTGACAACCAAAAGCCTTTTTTATCCTGTTATCTGGTGAAACACCATTTTTCCCCTAATAAATGATGCCCAAATGGGGTTGGGGGTCGGGAGGAAGCAGAGCAACAGGAGCTCCAAAGAAAAATCAGCTAATATATTAAAAATATTATTCTGCCAGTATTCTTAACCACTCCTTTAAATTTGCTTCCTCTCTTGGGCAAAGAGGGAAAACTTTACTTTGCTTCCTTCGTTTTGATAACTCCTCCCTCTTTTTGCATCTCAGAAGAATTTCAGTTCCAGGTGATCAACTCCAGACTGGTCTAGAGGTTGAATTCCAAGATGACCTTAATACCTACAGATGATGAACTGCGCACCGTGAAAACTGCCTCAGTCAGAGTTACTGGTAACTTCTGGAGATTTTCTCAAGAAATGCAGCAGAAGGGACCCCAAGAAGCTGATCACCAAAGTGTTTAATACTTTAGAAATATAACAGTTCATGGTAGTCATATGTCTGGTGTGCCTGCTGTGCAGTCTTTGAAAAATTTTAACACAAGATCCTTAAGTTGAAGCTGTGTCTTTCAGGAGGTTCATGTGCCAATTAATCACCACAGGGAAATAAATATTTCTTATATTGCTACCTGTCCATGCACGGCTTGTCTATTTGAGACTTCTGTTCCTTGTCATCCCTTGTGGCGTGCTTTTGGCATGCTTTTGGCTGGACACTGGAGTCCTTTCTTTGGTTTCAGTTACTCTCTCTGATTCACATGACAGTCTTCTGTACCATCTTTGGGCCCTGAAAGAGAAATAAGTTTTAAAAAAATCAAAGCCAAAAATGTAGATGTTTGAAAAAAATATTAATTTGATTATTTTCTCCACCAATTGCTCACTCCAACTGAGGACCTAGAGGGTTTCACATCTAAAACAGAACTATATATTAGAAAGACTTCTCAGTTCAGGGGATAAATACACATAAGGCCTATCTCCCACCATAAACCCATACAGATAAGGGTCAGAGATGTCCCTCCCCATTAAGCAGAAAGAATTTTTTCTTGTCCCAAATTAAAATCCTCCCCTGTGGCCATGGATTTATCAGCAAACTTGCTCCAAATAGTCACCTTATAAATGATGATTGGGAACAATAAATCATTTCCTTCTGCTACAAAGGCTGTTCATGTTGGTTCAAAATAGCAGACTTCCTGATGGAAAGAAACTTCCCTAGGCCAGTAATAATATTTCTAGGGGAAAAGTAGAGGATGGAGGTGGTTGTAGTGGGGCAGGACCCACATTTCCAGGATCCAAAGCGGAACATTCAGCAGTATGTGGCTTCCATATATTCTTAAACATACTTAGAAAAGGTGTTCACCTTAGCTGTTCTTTTTCGAGATGGGCACTAGATTTATTGGTATGATCACTTCATAAGGTATACAAATGTCTAACACTGTGTTGTACACCTGAAACTAATATAATGTATGTCAACTGCAATTGCAAATAATTTTTTAAAAGGTTTTGTTAATTTTTATCCACACAGAGTTGAATGTTATTTAATTCAACTTTTATTATTTAGTGAAAAGTAATACAAATGCAAAAGATCATTTAGAGAGTATGAGTGTACCTGACACCATACTCTCTCTGTTCCTCTTCTCCATCAGTGATGGAGGAAGCTTCCTTTTATTTCTAGAATGCAAAGTTCGGTCATATGGCCAATAAATGCTAATATGATATAAATAATACATCGATTGTCTCAAACAATAAACCACAAGTAACTTGAATGATGATCATTTTAAACAAGATCCAGAAAAAGATTTAATTTGGTGTTTTATCAATCACCTCCACTGTATTCTTGGCACTGGGCAAAATGCACAAGAAATTTCTCTCCCAACATCCACCTCCAAAATAAAGCACATGCTTACAAAAAACATCCTTCACCTAACTAGATATCTTTTGAGAAGTACATGCAGTATTTTAAACTCAAGTTACCATTCATACTTGTTAAACAGTTTTCAGTTCCTCTGAAGACTTCAATAAAGCAAGGCGAATTTGTATGCCTCACCCAGTCAGCCTGACTTAAAGTAGTGTGAGGCTAAAACCATCCACATGTAGAGTTAAACAATAAAATTTTCCCAATACACACATGCTGTGAGAATCAATAACCTCTTCTCAAACGAACAAATTGGTTTCAAGTATTTGGTTCATTGGTTACATCCAACAGCCTGAATAAGAAGCCACCTCCTGAGTGAAAGAGAAGGGGTGATGAATTCTTGAAAAATGTGTTCTCATCAGAATTCCTATGCTTCTCACTGCATGGATGACATTTGTACAACTCTTTGGAAAGAACCTTAGGTTTAATTTTAGTTGATCCTTTTTGTTGGAATTTTAACAAAAAAGCTTTTACAGAGCATGGTATACCATCCCATTTCATGAAAACAACTCATTGCAATGCAATTGTTTATATAAACTGATATTTTCTGGATTTTAAACTTTTCTTAACTGTGCAGCCAGGTTATTCTTTCTAAGTAAAACTGATATTCTCTAGAAAGGTTTAGCTGAAGTAACTGGTCCTTCTGCTGAGCTATGGGCTCTGGGAATAATTGTCAGAAAATCTGGTCATTGAAATAGAGGAATGTTCATGTCCCTCACTCTCTGGGAAGTAGTCTGTGTAAGTACTCTCTTTTCTCCCTTCCTGCCTTCTTATTCGCTTCTTGGTGGGTGGTGAGCACCACCTACCCTTCTCTCCAGCAATCATTGTCCATGTTCACCTTCACAAGGTGACTTAACTCCCCTGCTCTCAGAAGGCTTCTGTACCAAACCTTTTGCTTTTGGAATCTCCTTGCCTTTCTTCCTCTTGGGATGGAATGTTTATGCAGATATTCTAGGCCAAAACATCGCTACCTCTATAGTCTAGATCAGAGGTTCCCAACCCCCAGGCCGCAGACCAGTACTGGTCAGTGGCCTGTTAGGAACCGAGCCACACAGCAAGAGGTGAGCAGTAGGTGAGCCTGAGAAGTTTCATCTGTATTTGCAGCCGCTCCCCAGTGCTAGTATCACCGTCTCAGCTCCACCTGAGATCGTCAGGCATTAGATTCTCATAGGAGCACTGGGTCCCTGGTGCCAAAAAGGTTGGGGACTGCTGATTTAGATGAAAGAAGGGTCTTCTTCCAGCAGGTTAACTTGTGTCTTCTGCTTAAGTACACATACTTTCAAAAGGGACATACACAGAGGGAAGGGAAAAGGGACTTATTCTGGCCAGTCATATCAACTGGCTTATGAGCAACTTGTTTCCCTAATGGTCCCCAAGGCTCTTCTACATTCCCGTCTCCTCTGCTCCATACTCACTACCAGAATGGCAAAACTTAGAACTCGTCTCTCAGAACATCTTTCCTTCATGAAGCTCTGGAGTTGCTAATAAATGGCATCCTCTTGCCCTCCATAAACCCAGAGTCCCTCTCAAGGTTCACAGGGGCTTAGCAGACTTCAAGGCTTAAAAACTACTGTTTTAAATATTTGAAAAGATGCTCAGCATTGCTAGCTATTAGGAGAATGCAAATCAAAACCACAATGAGATACCATCTCACACCTGTTAGAACAGCTGTAATCAACAGGACAAGTAATAACAAATGTTGGAGAGGATGTGGAGAAAAAGGAACCCTCATACACTGCTGGTGGGACTGCAAATTGGTACAGACACTATGGAAAACAGTATGGAGGTTCCTCAAAAAACTAAAAATTGATCTACCATATGATTCAGAAATCCCTCAACTGGGTATTTACCCCTAAGCCTTGAAAACCCATATTCAAAAAGATATTTGTATACTGATGTTCCTAGCAGCATTATTCACAGTGGCTAGGACATGAAGCAACTGAAGTGTCCTATGATAGATGATTGGCTAAAGAAGCTGTGGTACATATATACAATGGAATATTACTCAGCCATCAGAAGAGATGAAATACTGCCATTTGCGACAACATGGATGGACCCTGAGATAATCATGCTAAGCGAAATAAGCCAGACAGAAAAAGTTGAAAATCACATGATATCACTTATATGTGGGATATAAACCTAAAAGCAACAAATGAGCAGGACAAACAGAGACTCATGGACATAGACTATAAACTAGTGGTTACCAGAGGGTAGGGGATGAGGGAGGAAGAGGTAGGTAGACGCTTAAAGGGGGTCAAATATAGGGGGACAGTGGAGGGTGAAGTGGATAAAGGGGATCAAATATATGGTAGCTGAAAGAAACTGGACTTTGGGTGGTAAGCACACAATAGAATATACAGATGTCAAATTATAATATACACCTGAAAATTATATAATTGTATTAACCAATGTTACCCTAATAAACTTAATTAAAATAAAATAAAATAAAATAAAAACTACTGTTTTAGAGACACTATGAGTTAAATGGGCCTTTGTGAGCTGGCCTAGGAGTATCACTAACATTAATTATGTTTTATCTGTTGACAAACTTACAACTCTACTTATAGAATGAATTTTAGCATTATTAATACTACTGATCATAAATAGCCTAGTTCCTAAGAGAAACCACATTAAAAACAATCAAACTATGTAAAGCCAATCTTTGAAAAAGGGTATGAAAATTGGAGACTGCTTCTTTTTGTTTTTGTTTTTGGTAAGTTTGTCTGCTGTTTATTTCTTCTACCTTTCCACATATTTATTTATTCATTCAATAAATATTTCTTAATCTCCTGTTAAGCATCTTCTTATAGGCTAGGACTATAGCAGGGACTCCCTGCCTTAGTAGAGTTTACAGTCTAGTAGAATAAACAGATAATACAATAATGAAGAAAAATAAAAGCAAAGCGACTACTATGACAAATGGTAGAAAAGATGGGTACACGGTATTCTACCAGGAATAATCGATCTAGTCAGAGAAGCTAAAGAAAGCTGAGTAAAGGTGGCAGAAAAGATTGCTCCAGGAGAGAGAAAGACATGGGCTAAAGCCCCACAGTAGAGGGAGGCTGACAAGGCAAGAAACTGAAAGAAAGCCCATGGCGGGTATAGGGACAGGGTGAAGAGTGGGGTACAGATGAGGCTGGACAGGTGGACAGTGGCTGTATATTACAGGCCTTTCTGGGGAAGAGCAAAAGGAAGCCTCTATGAGTCTGACCTGGATAGGATGACAGGATCAACTGGGTATTTTTAGAAGATCACTCTAGTCACAGTGTAGAGAAACACTGGTGGCAAGAGTGGCTGCCAGTAGTCCATTTACAGAAAGCCATTGTGGGAAGTCTCATGAGAAATAACAGCCACTTAGAGTGGATACAGAGAGACCCAAGTTAGGTAGGAAAACAAATAGGATTGAGCAATGGGTCGGATATAAGGGCTGAAGTTCAGAAAGCATGGAGGGATGACTCTTGTTCCTTATTTATCCTGTTTTAACTCTTTAGTCCTTTGCTTTATCATTGACTATTGTCTATAGTTTTTAGGCACTTACTGTTTTTCTTTCATCATGCTCCTGCTTCATCCTGAAGGAAAAATTATCCATTACTTCAAAACTAACAGTGCACAGAGTCCCTCAGCATTATTTCACCAGTTCCCCCAAATCTATTTTTTTCATATGTAACATTCCCAAATGATTTGTTTAGTATAATCTCTTAGTATAATTTCTTTCATTGAAATGAGAAACTTGATATTTTGATATGTTGATAGATTTTTAGTTACAAATGATTGAAAGCAACACTTAAATCAACTTTAACACAATAGAGAACTTATTATAAAAACACAAGGGTATCTCATGAAATCAAATGCAGAAATGCAACTAAGTCTTAGAAATGGGCTAGAATTCCTCAGGAATCTCTCTATATATTCTGTCTGTTCTTCTCTGTAATAGCTTCAGTCTTTTATCTTGGAAATCTAGCTTTTTCCAGTCTTCAACCCACAAAACAGCTCCATAACAGTGCCTGTATTTATATGCTCTGGATTTAGCCCTAGAGACTGACCCTCACTCCCTCAGGGTCTCGATTCCAAATCTCAGGAATGGAAATTTGACTCAGCTCTGGTCAGGTGTTCCACAGTGTTCACTTAACTATGGCTGGGGTGGGTGTGGGAATTCAGGGAAGAAATAGCCAACATCAATTCTGAGTTCCCAGAGGGAGAATTGCTATGGTCTTGGCGGACACCCCCTATGGAGGAGAAACACAATAGATTCTTTGCTTCAGTAAACATGCGTTAAGTACCAACTAAGCTTGTGGATACAAAAATAAGTGCAGCAAATTCTATCTCCCACCACTGCCTCTGAACACCCTGGCCTCTATTTATGTATTCACTTACCTATAGCATATACCTAAAAACTCACGATATGCTACGTAGAACCAACATGCAAGATATTCATAATGTGGAGTCGACATTTATCTTTCCTCTTGGTCAATATCAAAATACTGATAAACAAAAAGGTAAAGAGTTAAAGTTTTATTTCCAGTTGCTGTCACATGTTAACAAATGAGCAGGGTAAAATAAAATTTATAATGCAGATCACTGATATTTCTATTTATCATCATTCATCCATCTTCAAGATAACAAATATCTATCCATACAGTCATCAGTAGAAAAAATGTTAATTAAAGACCTACAACATGTGAATCAAACAGTGAGGTAGACCCAGACCACAAGATTAGAGAACACTCAGATTCTGAGTGAGAGACCTGGATTCTAGTCATTCAAGCTATGTAACCTCAGGGGATCATGGACTTCTCTGAATCTCACCTGTAAGTGGCATACATCATATATATCACAGTATACTGTACATACATCAATGTCAGTATAGGGAAGTAAGAATTAAAAGGAATAAAGAGTATGAAGATAGACAGTAAAACACGTAGAAGGCAGTGCAAATAGAAGTATTGGTTACAAGCAAAAGTAAGGAAGTGGGAACCCACAAGAACTTCTGGGAGGTTGAGAGACTGAGCTGACAAGAGACTAGGGTGTTTGTAGATGGTGTGGTAAGAGATAAGGTTGAGAGCTCAGACAGGAGCCTCTGGCTGAGGATTTATATGCAGGAAGTGGAGAAGTGAACAACAAAAGGAATAGATGAAAACAAGCCAGGCAACATAGATTCTTCCCAGACCTACTGCTTGATTACCAGATAACTAATCTATAGGCTGTAAACTTTCAATCTTCTCCAACGTGTGACACGCCTCTCACTTTGCAGATTTAGCTGGGCTTCATCTCTCCTTTTCAAACAAAGCAGAAAAAAATTACCCAGTTATGTAGAAATGTTCACCTACAAAAAGAAAGTTATTATTTCCTTCTGCTTCTTTATATAGCAATTTCCCTTCCATCTTATTACGTCTCAAACCTTCCTTTTATGTTTCTTTCTTATGATAAGTTTAAATACAGATTAGCTGCCTCTCTAGAAAGCTTTCATCTTCTCTTCAGTTTCTTGTATTTTTTTTCCTCTATTACATTTTTACATTTCCAGATTTCACTAAATCTCTATTCATTTGTATGAGCATTGTTGTCCATTTAAAATGCTATGGGCATTTTAGTCTTAGATAGATAGCATTATTTTTGAGTTTCCCATTGCTGCCTCAATATGATCCAAAATGCAAAACAGGTGATATTAAGCTACTTTTAATTTAATTTAATCGGTAATTAAAACATGGAGAATAAAAATAAACACTTTTTACTTTCAGAATTCATTCCCCTTTTATTTCAAACAGGCATTCTCAATGATGATGATATTGATGCAAGGGGGTGAAAACTGGTTCTTATGGGGCAAAAAAAAAATCTTAGATATGACAGTTGTTTATGACCTTCCAAACCTCGACCCTATCTGACTAAATAGACATACAGCATACCTGTGGCATTAAAATTTCATGGTGGGAGGAAGCAATTATGGGAAAAATATCTAAAAAGGCAGGTTAGTGAGGAAATAATAAAAAGAATAATAAAAGTTGAGGTAAATGATTTAGAATTAACCTATATTTACATAGTACATTAGTTTATAAAAGAGTTAAGTACAGTCTTTCCTTTGATCTCCACAAAAACCAGGTGATTTGGGTACTATTAACCTCTTTTCCAGACATGTAAATCCATGATCATAGAGTTTACTTCTTAATTGTGTGACTTGGATGATGACACCCCTCCCCATCCCACATCCCCCAGCCAACCTATGACAGTACATACAGCACATACGTTCCTTTGAAGCAGAGTTTCTCAACCTCAGCACTACTGATGACTGGGGCAGGTTAATTCTTTGTTGTGAGGGGCTGCTATCCGCATTGTAGGATGTTGAGCAGCACCCCTGGTCCCTACCCTCTAGATGACAGTAGTGCCTCTCCCCAGCTGTGAAACTAAAATTGTCTCCGGATACTGTCAAATGTTCCCTGGGGAATGGGGTGGAGTAAATCATCCCAAATAGAGAATCACTGATTTAAAGCCTGCCACCTACTGTTTCTAAATTCATATATGGTGTCATAATAGTTAACAGTTATTGAACACTTACTATATACCAGGCACTTTCTATGTACTGACTCATTTTAACCTCTCGGCAACCCTATTGGGTAAATACTAGCATCATGTCCATCTAACAAATAAGGAAGCATAGTCCGGAAGGATTTCAGTCAGTAAAATGTAAAGCTACACTATATAGACACTGGTGTTACATTTATATCACAAAGAAGTACTTGGACTATTGGCCTAAATATAACTATTTGGTCTATACAAAATAATCATGATTATGATTATTATGCTGACTTTGAATATAAACCCAGGCCTGAGCACTGAACCACCATGCTATGCTGTCTGTTTCAGAACCAAAATGCCTTCAGCTATTCTCCTTAAATTTACCTTACTTCCCCTCTATTATCCCATTTTACATACAGATGTCAGTTTCTTGTAGGTGCTATTTCTTAATCTATTGATTCATTTACTCTTAATATGCTCAAAATGAAATTCTAGTAAAAAAAATCAAATATAGGAATGCATATGTTAATCAATGAATTTTTAAAATTATAACTAATGGTCAGTATAATCCTACTGTTGTAAAAGTGTACATATATTGAATTTTCTTTAAAACTCCCCTCAACTGGCATGTTGCAGGAGTCCATTATGTTAACAATGGGTTTCATAATTAATGAATAAATACAATGAAATTTGTTAAGTGTCTTAAGGAGAATAAGGAAAACAAATGACATGAAAATTCAAAGGACAGATGCCAGGCTGAGTTGGTAAGAGAGACTGACTAGTTGTTCACTAAACAATTTCCCTTTTTTCTCCTGGGTACACAAAGTTAAACATTTCCCAGCCTGCCTTGCATGTAGGGGTAGGAATATGATTGATTTACATCCAAGGGAATGTGGGCAGCAGGCAGGAAACAACTTCTAGACCTGACCCGTAAAACCTACCAGCTGAAGGGGGAGGATTCTGAGGACCTGGAGGTAGGTAGAGCCACAAGATGGAAGAAGCCTGAGTCCTTGAACCACTGCCTGAGAGAAAAAAACTTCTTGACTGGGAACACTGCATTGGACTGTTTATGAGCAAAACAACAACAACAACAACAAAGTGTTATATAAAGTCTCTGGAATTAGGGAACTGTTTGTAATGTGTTAGCTATCCTGACTAATACATTTGGTTCAACCTGAAATCATCCAAGTGCTCAAACCAACCATGACACTGAAAGCTTTGTCAGATAAGCTTCTTCATAAAATCCCTAATATGGCCATCGATCTCTTTTGACCCTGGAGGCAATAGTAGCACCATTATTTGGAAAGAGTTAGGTATGTGAATAAAACACCTAAGATCACATTTGAACTAAGACATGTGGAATAAAAAAATTCCCTTGAACCAAATGTTCCTCAAAAGGCCTGTCTTCATTTTCATGTATCTTTAAATAATACAAAGGACATGCTTGTTTTCACCATGGGCAGGAGATAAACATTAGCATCTGGAAATATGACAAGAACAAAAACTCGTCTGAAAAAATTTGATGGTGGTTGCCCAGTAGAACCAGGGTTTTAATCTTAGATGCTACCCTGTTCCATCCTGTGATACCCCATTCCTAATTCAAGTTTACTGAGCACTTACTATGTGAGTTGCTATGCTCATTACTGGAGATATAAAGATCAAGGAGGCAGCTACTGTACTCAGGAAATTTACTGTTTGGGAGACAAGTGCATACACAATCAATTCCATAGTGTAAAATAGATAGTTCTATTCTATTCAAATAGGGCATAGTGGGAACACTGAAGAGCAAATGTGGATTTCTACCTGGGATGATTTCATACAGAGAGTGATGCTTAAGAGTTTCAAGTCCACCCTTGACATGGCAGCTTCTTTGATTTTTTTCCAGTTATACATAAATTAACATCTTTGAGTGAACACTAGCTAATTATCCAGACATAAAAATATATAAAAAAAATGGAAACCCCTTATCATCAAGAATTTGAACACATACACCTATTTATATGTATTTGTAGCTAATATCTGCTGTTATATAAATATTTGAAAAATATAAAAATGATACAATATTAAACTTAAAAATAAATATAAATTTACTATATTTCCCCTGTAGTCAACAAATGTCTTGGGGTACATACTTTGAAGTTATGAGTTATGCAATTTTCTTTGTTCTCAAACCTTTGCTCCCTGTTTCTAGTATCCATTGGTGGGTCCTCCTCAATAATAACCTCTGTGGGTGTTGCATAGTGGTAATTTTCTATGTCCTTTATCCTTATCACATTTATTATCTGAAATTCTCCTTTAAAGAAGAGTTGTCATTGCATATACAGTCCATTCTCGTCATTCACAGATTATGTATTTAAGAATTTGCCTACTTGGTAAAATTTATTTGTAACCCCAAAGTCAACACTCATGGCACTTTCTAGATCATTTCTGAACATGTATGGCCGTGAAAATTTTGAGCCACCCAAAGCGCACGTTCTCAGTTGAGGTCAAACAAGGTGGTGCTCTGCCCTATTACTGCTCTCATACCATAAACAAGGATCCTCTTTTCATCTATTTAGTGCCACATTTTTCACATTTTTGTGCTTTTTATTCATCGTTTCACTGTTTAAAATGTCCCCCAAGCATAGGGCTGCAGCGCAGTCTAGTGTTCCTAAGTGCAAGCAGGCTGTGATGTGCCTTATGGAGAAAACACATGCGTTAGACAGATTTTATTCAGGTGTGAGTTACAGTGCTGTTGGCTGTGAGTTCAATGTTAATGCATCAATAGACTATATTTAAAAAGGCCACTTTAAGTAGAAATACAAATTAAACCAAATTATGTACTGATCAACTGGTAAAAAGGTTTTGACCATAGGCATGTAGGAACCTAATCCATTTTTTCTCTAGGAACAATGGATCGGTGTTAGCTAATTCAGTGTTCACTCACTGAGATTTTATAGAACACAACTACTGCAAATAACAAGAATTGACTGTATGAATTTTACTAGTTACTTCTTTATATCACTATGGACTCATGGATATTTATATTATTTAATGAGTTACAATCTAATGCTATCATTAGCTATTTATTTTTTTGCTCAAATTGTTCCATCTTTGGCCACTGGGACAGTAACTTTATTGTGGAGAAGTCTGGTGGCCACCATCTTGATCAGGTGATCGAGACTGACATCACCAGTAATAATACATATCGATATCCTGAATGCTGTGATTCAAAGTGCTGAGAAGGACAAAGATCATTCCGTGCTGCTCTCAATGACCTCAGTCCAATAGTGGGAAGATTCCAGACAAGCTGAATTGAGTGACATGCAGCAAACTAACTGATTGATACTATTTTTGGGGGGAGGTGGGGGGTATTAAGGTCATAAGGAAGGATTTAGGAACTACTAAAGATTACAGGAGACCATAGAGAAATAACAACTAAATGCAGCGTGAAATCCTGAATTGAATCTTGGGAACAACAACAACAGCAAAAAGACATTAGTTGGATACTTCAGACTGAAGTTCAAGTGGAGTCTTTAATTTAGTTCATGGTATTACAGCAATGTTAATATTCTGGTTACGATAATTATACTGTGACATGCAAGATGCTAAATTGGGGTATGCTGGGACAGGGACATATAGAAACTCTCTGTACTATTCTTACATTTTTCTGTACCTCTAAAAGTAATTCAAAACCTTGATCATTTGGATGATATTTGCATACCCCCAGTTGCAGAAGTTGTGGGAGAGTGGGGTGGGGGCACTCCATTTCAGAGGCTATGGATGTGAGGAAGTGTTCAGTTTTCCAGATAGTTTTTTCTAACTCTAAAAACCTTTGGGGAATAGTGAAAAAAAAAATGCCTTCTACTTTAAGACACTATAGAAGATTTGGTTGTTCCTGGGTAGGAGACTTCACTTCCAGCTATTGAACTTGGGCAAGCCAGAAACTCATTTTCCTCATCCATCTATAAAATGAAGGGGCTAAAGTGAATAATTTTATCTTATGTCACATATCTGTTATAGCCTAAAATCTTATTATTCTAAGTTAACTGTGTTATTCAGCATTTGAAATCAGGTACTGCAAGAATATCTTATTTTTTCTGCTTTCTTAGTAATAAGCAGTTGTGCTGATATTTCACAGGAAATCCAGGAACCAAATGACAACAGTTCAAAGAAATTCTGCAGCAGTGCCCCCTGAAGCTCATTTATAAAATATACTTTACATGTTCACAAATAAGTAAATATATCTGAAGAACTGAGAATTATTCAGCCCTTTAAAATGTATAAATCACTGAACCACCACGTGGAAAAGCAGGTTATAAATGTACACATGTATAATAATTTCAGATAACATTTTCCCACACAAATATTTTTAGATGGGGATGAGGTTAAATTTCTAATTACACTATGGCAGAGTATTATTTAATAAGACATAAATCACTAATAGAAGAAAATGCACATTATACACTGATAAAATATAACAGAACAAACAATAAAATGTTTATATACATTTAATCTACTCAATCATTAGGGAAATCATAACTTTGTTATATGTTGCTAAGTCAGCTAAGAACTTCAACTCCTGCCCATTTCATGATTAATGCCATGGGGAACTATTAGGAGAGTAGAATGAGTAAGCAAGCAAATGGATTTAGTATTTATGAGTGTAATGGTTATTCAGAAGGAGTTAGTGGAAGAAGTAGTTGAATATGAATCCTTTGTGGGTTAATGAACAGATTTTGCCTCCTCCCTTTCTTACCTGACAAATTCATCAGTTCATTTAGAACAGTAAAGTAGGAATGAGAAACAAGGAAAATGATAAGACTAGAGTTCAGTTTATGGCATTTCCTATGTGTAATAATTCTTCAACCCATTTTATGGAAGGCAAAAAGGCACTCTGTTAAGAAATTTAAATTTATGTATTTTGAACCATTATTAATACACGTTAAATTATTTTTTCAAACATAATTCAGGTTTTTAAAAATTGATCCTCTAATCACTAAATTAAACTTAAATAATTAAGTCTAAAATTAATGGAGCAGAACAGTGACCAGAATAGCATAGTGTTAATACTATGAGCTCCGATCTACTTGAGTTTTCATCCATACTTATTTTAGTCAAGTAATTTTATTCTCTGGGCCCTATTTTCTCATTTTTATATGATAATAATGTGTCATACTTCATAAGGTTATAAGATTAAATGAAATAACATATATAAAATTTCTGCCATAGATCTAGTACAGAGTAAGCACTTTATAAATAT
>CM053509.1:118043859-118189652 GCA_028627145.1 Eidolon dupreanum | reverse complement strand
ATACAAGTAGATATCAAATACAAGTAGATATCAAACATCATTTCTATTTTATCGCAATCCTAGATTAAAAATATCACCTAAAACTTCTACTTTGCCTGCTTCCTAATATATTCCTTGGGCAAATCAAAGTGTTGTTTCCCAGATTTCTCCTTTGGTTCCTCTAAGGACTCTTTTGGGCACTCAACTGAGAACTAGAACTTATAATTTCATTCTAGTGATAGGCAAGAGGTGAGATTTCTGATATTCCCTTTTTAAGAAGTGCAGATTTTATGAGTCACTTTGGGTGGCATAGTAATTCTACTGCTATATAATGTTTGTTAGAAACTGACAGGCCTTTATGAACCACAGTGCCCCAAATTGGTAGGGACCTAGCACCTATTTATGGCCTGAAACACAAGTGAAGAGGTCACAGAAGGTGGTTCTCTTTTCTGGAATCGAGTCAGATAGATGATAACACTCCAGGTCAGAGTTAACACAAAGTCTGATTAATTGCATCATGTTCTCTGAAAGCCTTCCTGGGAGCCCAACTGAATTACTATACATCCTGGGATGATATCCAATACTTAGTCATATAGAAAAAAAAAAACTGGAGAAGATCAATAAGAAAGAGGACTTTAGGAGAATTAAGTAAGGAAAAGACCAAGTGTAAGTCTATTGACTGTGGGACTACAAGCTGGAAAAATTGCCCTGCTGGGTTAGGTGCCCTGCTCTTATATACATCATAAGACCTCATTCCATAGCAACAGTCATCCATAACTAGTTCCTTGAGGACAAATCCCTGTGCCAATCATCTGTATTTCTTATGCCTATGTCAAAGCTGGTACATAGCAGGAGCTTAAAAAATATATTCATATATTTTTTATGATAGAATCATAAATATATCATAGAATAATATCATATATTTGTATGATAGTCATAAATATATCATAGAATCATAAAGCACATAACATTCATGTAGCCAGAGTATCCAGTCAGGATTATTTCTCATTCTACCATTGAATTTAGCAAGCCCAGCATGATCCAGCACCTGAGAATATTTCTTTCTAAAGTAGCCCCGATACACATGTGGTTTTTAAGTTCCTAAAACCTTTAGGGCTGGAGTCCTTCAATTTGCATGTCTGTTTGTATTACTTTGCTAGTGTTGTCATTAACAAAGTAACACAGCCTGGGTGGCTTAAACAACGGATGTATTTTCTAACAGTCCTGGAGGCCAAGAGTCTGAGATCAAGGTATTGGCAGGGTTGAGGCCTCTTTCCTTGGCTTGTAAATGGCCATCTTCTCTCTGTTTCTGCACGCGGTTTTCCCTCTGTGCCAGTCTGTGTCCTAATCTCTTTTCATGAGGACAATAGTCACGTGAGATTAGGGCCCAGCGTGATGAACTCATTCAACTTAATTACCACTTTAAAGGCCCTATTCTCCAAATATAGTTACATTCTGAAGTACTGGGGGTTAGGACTCCAAAATAGAAATTTGAGGGGGGGACAAATACACACATACACATGCACACAAACCCAAGATGTACCTACAGTCTATGCAAATATTTTCATTGTTTTAAAGTCAAGAAGGAAAAGTCTTTATATCTATTCTATCTTAATATGTTCTCTCTTGTTGCACAGACCTCCTCATTACATGTGAAGAAAGACAAACTACAAGTTATGCTCTCTGTATCTTTCCTCTAATTGATTATTAAATCATCTCAAAACTAATTAATCAATTCCTTTTTTATTTATCGCAAATTTTCATTTCCCCTTTTAGAATTTTTGAAATCTAAAAGCAATAGGAATATATGAGTCTAGAAGTGGCCCACAGAGAAATCACTAGATCCTGGGCCCCTTGAGGACTAGCTGGCTCTTGTATCTGTGCCTTGCTGGCATATAACATTTACCTGGCACATAATAGGTGTCTAAAAATATATGGTCAAAATGATGTATGCAGAAAAAAGAACTTCCTGCTAGGTGTCTGTTTTCAAGTTCCAGAGTCACATTTGCCCCCTAAGTAATATTCCCATATGCTGACTCATGTTGAGTTCATTGTACCCTTACTTTTTAAAAAACATATTTATGTATAACCACTTACTTTCTGGAGTTTCAACAGACTTGTGTTTGTAGCCATTTAAGTTAAAACAGGAGCTACAGATCTTTAGAATTTTATTTACTCATAAACAAAAACCAAGTGGCATCAACTTGTAAGACAGTTAGCATTTGTCTATTCAGAGATAAACTCACTAATACATACACTAGCAGCCTCTCATGGAGCCTCTTAACATCTCATGGCTGGGGCAGTGTATTCAAGAGGCACACACTGTCTGGGGCCCCTGACCTTGCCTTGCTCTGGCCCAAGAGGCAGCATCAAAAGGCAAGTGTGGGCACTTAGTTGCCAGGGCCTTCCTTGTCTAACACCAGCCAGGCATTCCTGTGATGGGCCAGTAATACATCAATATGAAGACCCTGTTGCTAAAAACCCCGAAAATTTAATGTCTAATATTCTTGGATCTGTGGTTGGTCATTTGACTCTGATCCTTGAATGAATGATTCTGACCTGGTTAACTTCCTGTCTTCTGGCTCTGGACCCAGATTATACATACTCTATTCCTGTATGGTTACCTATCTGGCAGGGGGTGAGGAAATAAGTAATTACTGCAACCTTATGACTAATCAGCAAGTTTTGACTTGTTAATTCAGACAGAATGTCAAGAACACAGAAAACTAAACTTGATGTCCTCCATATTGAAACTGAGGAGGCCTGGTTAATAGATATGTGGGAGGGCCACAACTTAGCTTCCTGAGAAATTGCATTATCAGCTGTAAAATCAAGTATAACTTAATGTTTCTGTCCTACCCACAAACATCAATGGCCAAGTCCTGGAGTACCATCTCCCAGCACTCCCTAACATCGCTGGAGTTCCTCATCATTACATGGGATTAAAAGTGTGACATGCTGACCACTGAACTTGGGGTCCTGAGGACCAAAATTCAAACCTCAGCTCCATAGTAGCCATAATCTCTAGACAAGTGACTCAGCCTGCTTTTTCAGTTTATTTACAAAATTGGAATACCAGCACCTAATACCTGAAAGCTTTGTTGTGAGGGTTCAAGAAGATAAAGAACATTCTGTCAATTAACCAACAAATATCTACTGAGGGCATACTAGTTGCCACACACTGTTCTAGAGTTTGGGGATATAGCTATGATTGAGCCCTAATGGGGCTCATATTTTAGTGGATGGAGAAAGACAAAAAATTAATGAGCCAATAAATGAGTAGGGTGAAAAGAGGCAAGTAATACGCCATAGGGGTAGGAGGCTCTTAGTTTAGATAGGGTGGTCAGGGAGGGCTTCTCCAATGACAGGACATATGCACAGAGCCCAGAATGAAGTAGGGGACTGAGACATCACATATCAGAAGGGAAGAACAGTCTTATCCCTCCAGAACATGTAGCAAGTGCAGAAACGCCAAGGTAGGAACATTCTTGGTGTGCTGGAAGCCTAAGCTAGAGTGACAGCTGTGGAGGTGGTGAGAGAAGTCAGCAGAATCAAGATACATTTTTTAAATGGGGCCACTGGGATCTGCTAATAGATTATATGTGGATATGAGATAAAGCATGAAGTACACAGCATTATTCAGTACATATTGATTTGGGGGTACTACAGAGAGGCATCCTCCTAAAGAACACAGATCTAAAAGAGTAAGAGTATGCCCAGGCATAAACTCTAAAATCAGGATATAATGGCTCATAACCAAGATCTGCAGTGTCGCCTTAGCAAGATAGCCCAGTACTATCACCAGTGAGACCAGAACTCAGAAGTTTTCATATAGCTAAAGAAGGACTTCGTCAGCCAAATGGGGTTTCTCTGAAGTAAAAACCTACATAAAAAGAGAATTGTGGAGGCAGAAACTGACTGTACTTTTCCAAACACCATCGAGAGTATGGGGCACCTTAGCCGAGTGATATCAATTATTATGGTCCCTTGGCAAGGCCATCTCTATTGTAGAGACTGATATAGGAAACTGCAGCAAACTGACTTCGAGTATCCTAGACTTTTGGCAAGATAAGCCTCATTGTGGAAATAGATGCTAATGGCATAGTAAATATGGCAGGCAGTAAAAAGGGAAATCAGGCTATTGCAATCACAAGAGTTCATAAATAGCTATTAACAAGAGAGAAGGCACTTAGACAAAGCGCGGACAAATCAGGAAATTGTTGTGCGTTGCCCCAGGTGAAAGAACTGTGGTCAAACTAAGTCCTCTCTTCTTTTGAGCCCCCAGTCTATATTACCAGCTTTAAATTAAAGGGCAATAAGACTTGTCATGCATAGACATGGTTGGATAAGGAAGCATTGTGATAAGCATTTCAACCTGGGTGCTAGGAAGTAAACAATCTGATGGATGATTTTCAATGACTGAAATATCAACATTAAATTTTGTTAGCTCTTGCATAATTCAGTTTAAAAGAAAATTGTTCTTTGAAAATAGTATCCTACAGACTAATCCTATAAAATACCTATTGTTTGTTAATGCATGAGATTTATCAGGTTTTGGGAAAACAAACCACCAATATAAATGGATATTTCACATGATTGATTGCAACTCATAGACACATCGATATTTTAAGTACATTGACAAAAATAATTCTGAAATACAATACTCTTCCTTCTTAGACAGAGGGTACTGAAGCGGCTTCAGCCTGTTCTTAATGAATCAGACTAATTACTATGAATCACAATGCCCTCAGGAGACACAACCCCCACAGAGTGACATGTCCCCTGAACTAAATGGTCCCTCTTAAAAATAAAATGTTATAATAGTATTTCTTTCTAATAGCCCCTATCAAGGGACTATTTCTCTTTTGGCTCTTGCTGGTATATGTGACTTTAGTAGAATGCAATGGACTGAATTTTGTCCTCCTAAAATTCATACATTGAAACCCTAAGCCCAAAAGTGATGGTATTTGGAAATGGGGCTTTTGGAAGGTGATTAGGTTTACCTCTTAAGTCTTAATGGTGAGACCCTCATGATGGCATTAGTGTCTTTACAAGAAAAGACACTAGAGAGCTTGCTCTCTCTCTTTCCTCACATGCATTCACTGAGGAAGGGTCATGTGAGAAGGTGGCAGGCTACAAGGCAGGTGGAAGGCCCTTATCAGGGAACTGAATTGACCGGCCCCTTGATCTTGAACTCCTCAGCCTTCACAAAAGGAAGTATCTGTGATGTTTGTTATGGCAGCCTGGCTAACAAGGACATAGGGTGCCCATACCTCCATTCCCGATTCACAGCTGCTAATCTGCTGTGAACTGCTTGATCCAATTTAGCTTAAAAGATTGAATGTGATCCATGGGTGCTATTTTATTTATTTCAACTACTTGGGTGTCTTCATTACCTACTTTCAAATTCCAGGTTAAATTTTGGCATTCAGAAGCTCAGTGTTTACATGTTTTCTAGGCTTCCGATAGCTTAAAACTGTTTTGTAAAATTTAAAATACAGACCATACTTTGTTGGGTTTTTGTTGTTGTTTTTTAAGGAAAAGGGGGAAAATATTCAATTGTTTCTCACATTTGAGTTAAGAGAACTCTTAAAGCTCTTAAATTTCTCTTTGAGAAATCATGATGGACTTTCAGCATTTTTTGGTGTGAACGGTTGAAAGATTTGGCAAGGATAAGGGCAAGGTGGAGATGCAAATAGAAAAATGTGTATGCTAGAATTTATTTTGTCTTCGGGGATATAGTTAAAATGGTATTTTTAGACATTTGAAATTTGGAAGTATTGGGGACAAGGGAGGACTGTTGCTAAAGAAACCTCTAGAATAATAAAAGTAATTAGTAGGCAGTTTATGTCAAACATATTATTACTGTTGTTGGGTGACAAGCATAAAGTGCAAAAGGCTATTATTCTCCCAGTAAATAATGTGACTTCTGACCAGTTTCAGCACTCATTCTGGGTAGGAAAAACTAGAAGCTTTCAGGGGGCCCCCTGAGCCTATTTCTTATGATTTTTAGCAGATGGCTTAACTGTGAGTGGCTATAGGGTGATGAACAGAATGGAGCCCAGGAATACTTGATGAGGAGCCTGCCTAGAATTTAAAATCTTAAAACTATCAATTGCTAATAAGGCCCTAAAGAGGGGAAAAATGTGCTTTGTAAATAATGACTTGTTAGTTCTTGTACATCTTACGCCATGTATATATTATGAGGGCTCCAGGATGTAAGGAGAGGAAATGGAGCTTAGTAATAAAGCAAATAAAGAGATCACTTACTTATTTCAACCTCCACCTTTGGAGCAGAGCCAAGCAGGTCATATGGGTAATATGTAAAATGAGTACAAATATTCTATAGGCCAGGGGCCAGAATTTTAAGAGTGGCAATTGAAAAATGGAAAATAAAAAGAGCAAAAAGAAAATAACGCAATTCTCCCTCGTCTGTGTTATAAGCACAAGATCTTATGTGAAAATGCAGTTAGGTGTCTATTATCTCTCCCCTAGCAAATTTTATAACCTGGCCAAGCAGAGTGGCTTGGATACAGTGGGGAGGTATCACACGTTTATGCAAGAAATAACTACATTTGTAAGACAGTTTACTGAGCACTTTCACCTAAATTATTACTATAGCCTCCTAAGAGATTGCATTATTCTTCCTAATTTACAGAGAGGAAGACAAAACTCAAGAAGTTAAATTCCCATAGATTAAGTAAAAATTTCCAGTAATAAGAATAGTCATGTGGATGTAAAGTACAGCACGGGGACTATGGTCAATAATATTGTAATAACTATGTATGGTGTTGAATGGGTGCTAGACTTACCAGGGTGATCACGTCATAAGGTTTAGAAATATCTAATCACCATGTTGCACACCTGAAACTAATATAATATTGTATGTCAACTGTAATTGGAAAATAAATTTATTTTAAATAAGTAGTTAAATTCTTCACCCAAGAACAAACAGCCAAAAAGGATCAAAGAAGAGTCTCTAACTCAGAACAGACTGACTGTATCAAGACAACATACACTAAACAGAGAGGCATGTCAACACTCCAGCACGGGGCTTGCCCACAGCTTGGCAACACAATAAAAATCAGCTACAGAGTATCACTCCACATCTAAGCAATTGGTTTCACAATATGCCTTCTATCTCCTAACTTATTTCAGATTCCTCAGTCCACCCAAAAGCACAGGGACATCCTTGCTTAGAAAGAGAATCTCATCATGTACCCATGAACCTGATTCACTGGAAAAACATGTATTTGCTGAAGAGCTTTATGACTATCATTCATTGCTCAGCTTCCAACTGGCTGTCTGTTGGTAGCATCTGAAATGACAGAGCTTGTTGGCAGTGAATGACAGTGTAATTTCTAGTGATACTCAAGTTTAGGACCAGTAACCAAATGCATAACGTGATATTGAAAACACTATCACATCAAATAATTTAAAATGTTTTTTAAAGTTTAAATATTTTTCAAAGTGTGCCTGAGAATTGCCACATTACTCATATAAACCATTAGTTTGAATGGAAAATAATTTCAAAAGCTGCTTTTACTTGGAGATTTTAAACAAAAATATTGTTTTCCAGAAATTTCTTACTTCAATTCTTTGATCCTGTCTTCCACCTGGAGTGTTTTTCTATTCTATGACTTATCTCACTTCCACCTAAAGGTCATTAGAATTCCAGAGGTTTTTCCCTTCTTTGAGTTGCTTTGGCCTTCTACTGCAAATCATTAAGGCAGACTCTTAACACATGGTCATCTATAATTTCCTCATATGCAGATATCTTTTATTCCTTGTCAAGATTACATCTTCCTTGAAGATAATAACTGTATACCATATACTTCATACCATAACAAAATCCTATAGACAAAATAAGTAACTGTACTAGGTCTTTAAAACAGTGGGAATTATGATATGGTGGAATTGGAGGGAACTGAGTAATAGAAGGGTTGAGAAGCCAAATGGGGTAAGATAACCTATGAGTTAGCAACAACAGGATGTTTCTACCAGCCTTAGGAATAGGGAAGACAATGAGAAGAGCTGTTACCATAGCCCAGAAGCCAAGGTGTTCCAGTAAGAGTTGGAACCATGGAGGAAACATAGCTACTGTCAGAGATATCAAAGGAAGTAAAAGGATTGATGAGAATGCCCTAATTTCTCTTACCAGTTCTTGCTCCCCAATTTTTTTTTTACCCGTTCCTCCTTTTGGTCACATCTACTTGGAAGCCAAAGAGTGAAAGAACCCCAATGTATGATACAAATCAGAGAAGAAAAACAGCAAGGGGTGAATCTGAGAACAAACAAGTAGTTTACAGAAACAGTGATCAATAAATTCTTACTGATAAATACAAAAATCAATTAATCCATATGCAATCATTGTATATTACCATTTAACTTTCTTTTTAAAAATGATTAGTATAAAGGTCTGCAGGATGAGATACTGTTTAAGAAATATGTAGAATAGGCTATTGCTTTAGTAATGGTAGACCAGGAGATTTAGACCAATCCTTCAGCTAAGGCCAACTAAAGTGTGTATGCACACACACACACACACTCATCATGTACATGTACTACATATACATATAGTGCTTGACATACTGGAGAGCTAACAGGATAGTAAAGGGCCAGTGTTTGGGTTTTTCCTCTGGGGGAGTTTACCAATTCAGGAAGAGATAGTCAAAATGCTAAGCAGCACTTTTGGCAGACTCCTGGGGATACAGTGACAAATGTTGTACTCTTGGGCTTGGGAAAGAGCCTGGGTCACTCTAACAGAGTGGACCATAAGGCAGCTGGCTCTTATAGTAACTTCAGTTCAGCTTTGAATTGTCTTCATCCCTAAATTAGATTAAGGTGAGTCCAGATGCAAGATCTGCCAGGCATGTAGTAGAACATATACATCTTCCCTGCAAAAAGAAATTATCCTAGACATCAAATTATATCTACAAATGATTTATCAATACAATTTCTGAAACACAATAAAACATTAGCGAGAGGATGAGAACGAGAAACAACAGAACCAACAGAAAATGGAAATAAACCCGCCGTAGATCCAGATCCTAGACTTACCAGACATGAACCTTAAAACAACTATGGTTGCTAAATGTTGATAATTGTTAAAACTGGGTGCTGTACTTTAGGGAATTAATATACTTTTTCTTCTTTTTTAGTATCTACTATGAATTTTTCATAATAAAAAGGAAAGTCTGTAAATAAATCCGAAGAGAATCTTAGTTGGCTCTTTTGTTACCACCAGGTCAGGAATACACTGAATACATTGCCAAGGGTAACACTGCATCACCTCTGTGACATTCATCAAGGTTCACATGTCATGAATAGCAATGAAATATACAAACCGTAAAAACAAAACTATGCTTACTCTTTCCAGGAAATAAAAGAACGAATTGTGAATTCAGCACAGAATAGAAATTATTTTTAAAAGATATATCAGATTGAAAAATAACTAAGTAGAAATTCTAGAATTGAAAAATAAAGGAATCAAATAAAGACCTCAATGGATCAGTTGAGAACAACTGATACACAGCTGAAGAGAGACTTAATAAACTAGAACTAGTGAACAAGGAAAAAAACGGAGATTGAGGTATAAGACAAAAAGGTGGAAAATATTTTTAAAAGAGGTAAAAGAGCAGAGAAAATAGTGAAAAGATCAAACACACTTCTGGAATCCTAGAGGGAAAGGAGAGAAAAAATGAGACCAAAGGAACATTTCAAGGAATAGTGGCTGAGAATTTTCCAAAATGATGAAAAAGAAATTGTGGGTCCAAGATGTCCTATGAACTCCAAGTAGGATAAATAAATCCTCACCTAGGCAAATGACAGTAAAACTGCTGAAAACAAAATACAAAGAGAAAAGTTTTAAATGTAGCTAGAGTTTTTAAAAATTTACTTTCAAAGAAGCAATAAGATCAATAGCCATCTTCTCAAAACATAAAAATGAAAGTCAAATTGAATGATTTCTTTAAAATGGTTGCCTTTTTGTGGGGAGGAAGGAAGGATCAGGAGGAGAAATGAGGACTTTTGGGTTGCCATCAATATTTTATTTCTTAACCTGGGTGTGCTTACAGGGATTTTACTTCATGGTAAACCAACAAGCTATCTATTTTCTATTTATACGTCTTGTGCATTTTTCTGCATGTAATATTTCACAGTAAAAGCAGACTCATGGACATGGACAATAGACTAGTGGTTACCAGAGGAGGAGGGAGAGGGGAGGTAGATGAGGTAATAGGGGTCAAATATGTGATGACAGAAAGAAATCTAACTGTGGGAGGTGAACACACAATATAATATGCTGTTACCTTATTTCTTTTCAATCAGCTCCTGGTTTTTGCTTTGTTCTTGGCTTGCCATGACATTTTGTTTTGTCCTTACTGTTAAATGTACAGCTGAAACTTACTGGATTTTGTTAATCAATGTCACAATAGTAAAAATAAAAAAGAAAAGAAACCATAAAAAAATAGATTATGGTAGAAAAATTCTAATTATTAAATAATCATATAACAGTAAGTGCCATACTGCACTAGCTCTATTTGAAAGCAAACTTTATTGTATAATAAAATTTTAGACTACAGAAGGAAAAGCCTGAATATTTGAGGAAAAAAGTTTTGTGAGTCCCAGATATATAACTAAAATAGCCTAACAACATCTTTCTTATTTGTGATGCTATAATGAACAAATAAATGTGCTAATCACAAATACCTATATCAATAATATGTTAAGGTTGCTTCTAAAGTGTTTAGTTGAAATCTTTGAAAGACATTTTCCCTTAAGCCCTTTACTATACACCATCTACTGCTCTTAGTTGTCAAAACTTAAATCACAAAATTTAACAAAGGGGCAAGACTAGTCTTTTAAATTATCCCATCATTAATTGTTCAATCTTTGATGACCGACTTTTATCTATAATAAAATATTTAGGCTATCAAAATTCTAGAAATAGAATGGATTGATGCCATTCATTCTGTGGCAAGGCTGCATCCATACTGCTTGTCACATTCCCCAGGGTTGCCATGAAATCAAGAAGGGAAGCTAATTGCACATAGTAAGAGTTTTATTTGATGAGTACCTGACCATTACAGCAATTTCCACTTTCATAAGCATCCCAGCTGACACTTATAGAGTATCATAACTAGAAGAGTGGGGACTAATTGCAACAATTAATTAAAAACACACAATTAGCTTCTATGGCAGAGATTATTTTTTAAATTCTTATCCTCATTGCTTGAGGCCTGTGAGAATTTTATTGAGTCTTACTACACTGGGTGCTGTCTGTGCTGATCTTTAGCTAGGAGAGACCAGGAAAAGAGGAGTAGGGCTCACAGCTCAACTAGGTGATGGATTCTGGCCAGTTTCCGCCATGGCAAGCCAAGAACAAAGCAAAAACCAGGAGCTGATTGAGAACACTGGGTGGGGTCTAAATGAGAGCCACTGACACTGAGAGAGTTCATTCTCTTGTCAGTTCCTCTGTCTGTAAAGAAATAAGGTAACTATTACTTGGCTTACCACGGAGAAGAAGTGTTAATGACTATAGAGTCAGCAAGGAAGAACACTGCCCCTCTGTAGTCATGCATCACTGACACTTGGCCTGCCATTGTGGTATTTCAAGATTTGGCAGCTGATTTCTAGAATGATGTCTGATTTTTTTTGTTGTTGTCGTTCTACTTCTGAATAAGGAGGAGTCAGAACCTCTCTAGAAAGACATGAAGAATTGGAAAGGGACATATTTTCCTTCAGCCACATCCTGATCTCACAGAGAACTGACCCCGCTCTCACCTGGAAACATGCAAAGAACATACCAATAAGCCTGGGGTACAGGGCAGACCACAAAAATCCCTTCTAGATGTCAAGCTGAAGCTTGCACCCAGTAATCTGGCCACAAAGGAAGCTGAAAGTGATTAAGTAAATTAAAAGTAAAGATTTTTCTTAATGAGAGCCTTCTTTGGAAAAGGTTACTACATGATCTCATGTGTCAGTCTGCAAAGGATCTGCCTGGGTTTTCCTCTGCAACTTTTTCCTGGGCTAGGAAAGAACACTGTACATAGATTTGCTTCTTCCTATGATCAATCTCTGTTCCAATCAGATGGAGCTAAAATTATGGTGACAGGATAAGTAGAGTATGCTCCAGTGAGCAAGTATTATGATTTAGGCTCCAAAGAAGCTCTTTTTCATAGCTGTTTTCATGGTCCAGTACATGTTACATCTGAACAAAAAGATGAACTCAGTGATTCTTGCTTACAAATAAACTAGGTCTTTGTTTCATCATTTTAGTTCAAGCCTGTAACTGTAAATACTATTTTTTAAATTATATTTCCACAGACTTAAAAAGACTGAAGTGTAATGCAAAATACTGACCAGTTCTAGAAATTCCTACACTTAATAGAAACAAATAGTGAACAGCTAGAAAGCAATGCAAAACCTATCTAAAATTCTCTTAGCTAAAAATTTGAAATAGGTAAAGCTTGTGATGACTATACAGAAGAAAGAAGTTAAATTTACCTTTATTTTCCCACTTGGTTCAATACTTAGCTATTCTAGCAGTGACCGAATGTTTGATATATTTCTCTAACTTCAAACATTTTTGCATTTCCTTGGCCATCCCCTAGTTGAATGCACATGAATCATATCTACTTGTGTTTGGTAAATATGTACATCACATAGCTGATCAAAAATTTGTGATGCTTCAGTGATTAATGCAAAATGTCAAAATATTTTAATTGCTTTATATACCTAAGGCTTTGCGCTCACTCTAACAAAACCAATTACGGCACTGGCATAACATTTGGCAGCACAGAATAAATAGATGTAACCTCAAATTACATTTATTATTGATCATTAAGGGTGAGTGAAATTGTGTCAAAATTGTAGTAGTATAGATGATATTCAGAACAAGAGGTACTGTATTCTGCTTTAGATTTCATCCTTTCCACCCTACTAGAATTTTAAAAGACTAAAATCCACAAGAAGCAACAGCAAACAGGAAGCAAACAATTATCATTATGTGTGTCTGTGGGCTCAAAATTAAAGTTGAAAGCTTGGAGAAGTTGGTATAAACAATAGCTTCCCATTTTTTTCTATTTGAATTAAGCCTAAACAGCTTTAGACTGAAGCAAGCTGATCTACCAACACAGGTAGGAACATAGTCAGAGACAGTCAGCAAGAAGCAGTGACTTTCTCCAGTTCTTAGCCCAGTAACTGGCCCAAATCCAACCACTGCCTAAAGAGAAGAGAATGAAAGGGACATAAGATAGCTAGGCCTTGTCCCATTTAGGAATGGCTTGGGCCTTTATAATTCAGCTCTAATATGGAAGAAATATGAAACAGCAAACTATAATCAATGGCCAAATGTGATATTAACTAATATTTAAGTGAGTTAGGAATGCTTTCAGCTAACACTAACAGAAAACCCATCTAACACTGACGCAACTAAAAGCATGTTTTCCTCCTGAAAGAAGTCTGGATGCAGGCAATGATTAGTGCAGGTTCACCAGCTCAAAGATGGGAGAGCCTATGTCTCTGCTATTCTCTTGGTCTTTCTCTCAGGTCGGCTACCTCATGATTGTGAGATGGCCACTGATATCCAGGCATCACATTAGAATTCAAGGCCAGAAGGAAGAGGATGGGGCTCCAGTATTACTATACCCTTTATTCAGAAAATAAAACTCTTCCGCAAAGCTGTTGGCAGAATTTTGTTAACATGTAATTGGACAAAATTGTGTTATGTGGCCACTCTTGGCTGCAAGAGTATGGGAAAACAAGTATTTGGGTTGTGGGTAAGGGAGTTCTTCTTGGGGAAGAACAAGAGTAGGGAGGACAGGATGGAATAACAGCCTTTAAGCAGATGACATAAATACCTGGCATCAGATTTTGAAGAAAGACCACTATAAGTGAGAAGGAAATATTTCCTATTTCTCACACACAAGAAAATATTTCACCAAAAAGCAGAGTATTTCACATTCATTTACCCTAACAAGGTGAGCGTGAAGAGTTTCCCTGGACTAATGCAACCAAAAGCAGGACCCAGAACATGTCTAGAGCTTCATCAAACCAAACAAGCCAAACTATTTATAGTCTTCTTTAGTATTTTTGTCTAGAAAACAACAAACAAAATGAGGAAATGATGTTATGTTAGAATATAGAAAAAAACCCTTGCATTGACGGTGCATGGCCTGGTGCTGAAAATGACAAAATAAATGAAATACTTGATAAATTTAAATTTAATTTTAATTAAATTAAGACAATTTAAATTTAAACTTACTACTTCTAAAAGAAAACAATCCAAATTTACTACTCAAAGAGCCTCAGAGATGTTTAGAGATGAAAGGGGAAAAAGTAGAAGAAGCCCTCCAAAACTTTTCTGAAAAATAATGTAATAAGGTAAGAAGGGGTATGAGGATTCTATTTTGGTGATGAAATGGCCTTATTTTTTTTGTCCAACTATGTGAAAATCCACTTGGGGCAAAATGTTTTTGCCAGGAAGATACTTTCACAGCATGTTTTGCAAGCTAATGAGGCAAATATATACTACTTAGATTCTAATATGCTTTGATATCAAAGGGCTTTGAACAGAATATTTTTCATTTACTCATTTAGCAAAGTGGTTCTGAATCCCTTCTATCAACTAGACTCATTTTGGAACTTTTAAACTTACAAATGCCTAGGGCCCTCAACTCCCCAGAAATTGATTTAATTGGTTTGGAGTAGAGCACAGCCAGAGGTTTTTTTCTTTGTTTGTTTGTTTAAAACTCCTGTATTGATTCTAAAGTGAAGCCAGAGTTGAGAAAAATTGGATCAAAAAATAATGCTCAATGACTTGAAAGTACAGTGAACTCAGAGCATACATAAATAATAATGAGTGAAAATTAGGTATCATCTACCTAAAATGCAATTTGGCAATATGTGAGATGCCTAAATAAATTGATTCCTTTTCAAACAAAATATTCTAAAGAAATGGGTGAGAATTAAAGATTAATGTACTGAAATTTATATTCCCAGCAACATTAGTTATTATTGACAACATCCAACAATCAATATGATTGAGTAGACTGACATATTTGTGTTAAAACATTTTCGAAAAAAAAAAAAAAAAAAACTCCACAAATGTGAACTACCTAATGAGATGTATGTAAAGGTAGGATAAAGTGTATATGGTATGGTATAATCCAAATTATGTGAAAAATACATACATACAAAATAGAAGAAAGGATGGTGAAGTATGAAAAGTAAAGTATTAAAAAGTCTTGTGATGTGCTTACATTAGTAATATTCATTTCTTTATACTTTTCTGTATTTTTTCAAATAAGCTACATGCACAGCTAATTTTACATGCAGGAAAAAAAACTTTTCCCAAGCCATTGGTGTAATATTTGTGGGACCCTCATTCAGTTAGAAAACCTACTCTGATTACTGCCATATTAACTGAGTATAGTGGCATCTAGTATGAAGAAAAAAAATATGTTTTTCATTATTAAATAATCAGATCAATTGGAGAGGAAGTACTCAAAATACTTTAAAAAAAAAAAAAAAAGCTCCCATAACTACTTTATAAAACTAGCTCTTCTATTTCATAAAAAGTATAATTTAATCTTCAAAAGTATAATTTTAAAGGAATACAATTATATACGATCAGCATGTCTAATGAAATTAGCTCATTTTTTTATATCATTGTTGCCAAAGATATCAACCTCTTAGGAGAAGTTTAACCAGAACTTTTTCTTAACACGTTAAATATACTAGATAACGTAATATTATCAACAACATAGGAGAGCTGTGGATGTTCATGTATAAAGGTGTTCCGCCAGATCTACTCTCTTTTTATCATTCTTCTGAACATTTCTCTTTGTTCCCATAACGCTTTCCCTCCAAAAAGAGAGGCATTCCATTGCCCCTCTCAACTGGAATATTTACAATATTTACACTTGCAATATTTAGTTTTGTCTCATAACCACTCATGGCTGAGCCAAGCTCACTATAGCATTGGTTTCCAATTTTACATTCCCCAGGGAAACAGCTGGCTTAAGGTCATGGTTATTGAGTTAATTGGTGTTCTGATGACTTGGGGTAATGATTTGTATAATCCCCTAATTTAAACCATTTCAGAAAATGTGCACAAGCTCCATTAGGTATGGACAAGAGTCCAGTCTGAGTCACAACACTACAGAGAACGATGGATGCCATGTTTGCTGAGAAGGCAGACTGAGAGCCTGGTCATGCTGCTAGTGCTCTAGGGTGATGACCGCTTGCTAGTTGCTTATCAGCCACAGGTGAAGATAAGAGCTCTTTCTCAATGGTTTGGGAAAGCCAGACTTGAGCTACTGTTCAGGCCATGAGGCTTGACTATGCTAGAGAAAAGGAGTGAGTTACCACAGGACAGAGGAATATTATAGTTTATATGGATTAGGTTTGGCCTAATAGTGCTTTGAAGAAGCCAAACTAAGAGCTGGAGTGATCAGAGTATCTATATTTGTTAAGGGCAAAGGCAATGTACTACTTTACTATATGTAGATTGCATCCCAGGCAGCCCCAACAAAGGAGCTGAATCTAAAAGAACTCAGCAAACTCTATAAAACAGGCAGTTTGTCCTTGGGTCTTTCTCTCCTGTTCTTTACACTGATGTTGCTCCCAGGACCCACCTTAGATCCTGTCTTTGTTTTCAAATAATTGTCAGTTGATTCTTACTGTAAATCAGCAGGGTGGGCTGACTGGAAACACCCCAAGTAGAGACCCTCCTTGAATCCATTTAAGTTTCAGAGAGACAGAAGAGGGAGGTGTGGAGAAGTCCAGAAGAAAAGAATCTGCTTGTTGCCTTATAGGACTAGCAGCTCCCCTCCTCCCAGTCCCCCAAAAGCAGCTTCTGGGAAGGAGGCTTAAAGCAGCTCTATTTCTCTGTCATCATCTTGAGTGAGCTGGGCGGGGCGGGGGTGGGGGGAGATGCTGTGCTAGAATTAAAGGAACCTTAGAGATCACTTAAGATTCACCTAAATTTAAATGAACAAATCAAGGTAGCATGTCTTCTCTGAAGAGTCACCAATTACTCATCTAAACTTTATAGTTTTCCCTATCCCCATCTCAACTCTGCCAATACCCTAGAAATTCAGGAGGGACTCCAATACTCTGATCCTTGAGGTAATATTAATAATCAATCATGGTATAAAAAACAATTGTTGAATATTTATTATGTTCCAGGCAATGTGTTGAAACTTGAACTTGGGTGTACTATCCTCGTCGCTGTCATCGTCATTGTCATCATCATCACCAATTTCCAGATACCACCAGCAAGATAGAAGATTTTGTCCCAGGTGACATAACAAGAATGGGTGGAGTCAAGAGCAAAGCCAGGCATCTATGACAGAGCTGTGATTTGAACCACTCACTATAGAAGGGGTTGGGGGAACAGGACAGGAGGCAGAGGAAGAACAGTAATTGTGAGTCAGCCACACCTGAGTGCTGATTCTGTGCCCTAACTTTGCTGAGCACCTTTACACACTACCTCTGCTTATCACAACATCCTAAGATAGGCTTGTTTCCTCAACTCTTGTTTCACACATGAGAAAACTGAGGTTCAAAGGGGTTACATGATTTGTCTATGGTCCCCCAGGTGGTAAATGCTGGATTCTAGCATTAGAATTCACTCAGCCAGATGCCCGAGTATCAACAGATTCAAATGTCTTGCTGCTGTCAGGAAGAGGCACACACTGAGAGGCCTGGCTTCAAATCTTGAGGGTGTTCTAGTTTATAGGAGAAAAAGCAAAGTTTTATTTTGTATTGTTTGATGTTTTATGATATTTGGTAATGTTATTTGGTTTGTTTTCCTTAAAAACCATTAGAAGGGACAAATAAGGGGGTCCTCAAACACTATAACTCAACCTTGAATAGAGATGGCATACATATAGAAAAAGTGGATCAATTACTCTTCCTCATGGACCACAAGTTTAATTACTGGGGGGAGTGGGGATTATAAGATCAATTAACATTAAAAATGGTATATGTAAAAATAAAGACAGAGTTGTTCTTTAATATTATATTTTTATGGACTTTAAATAGAATTTTTTTCCCCAGAGCAAATACAATCTACAGCACAAGTCCTGAATCTCAGGCACCTATTGGAATCTATTACCCATGATATTATTCTCCTGGTATTTGATGAAAGTGAGAAGGGATAATGAAAAATTTGGCAGGCTTTATACAAGGCTGATCAATAATTTCCATTTCCCCATTTATGTGCCACTACAATTCACCAGCTGAGTGGACAAGTTAAATGGATATATAATGAGTAAGAAGGCCAAAAAGACCTGTAAGTCAAGGCAAGAAGAGAAGGAAAAAATTAATGGAAAGAAGCTAAAGGAAGAAGGATGAGAAGAAGCACAGCAACAAGAAGCTCATAAAGAAGCTTGTGAATTGACCATTTCATATAAAATGAATGTGGCAAAGTGTGTGAGAAGGTACCCTACATACACCCAGCATTAGCCCAGCATTGTCAGCCTCGGTCTCCATGTCACTGTCAACAATTCCTGGAGCTCTAGAAAGAAGCTTCTGTCTTTGATTCAATACTGAGAGGAGACCTAGAAGAGAACCTTGGAACTACGACCAATTCCCACGCCCACTCGCTCCCTCTAAGATGCTGGTAGGCTAGAGGCTGCTCATAGAGTTGGTGTTTATAACTCAGGCTCCAGGCTTCCCGACACCACTAAGTTTTGCTTCCTGGGTCCCTACTTATCCCCAAGGACTTGAGAGTTGGCAGTAATGGAATAAAGCTGTGCAGATCTAGGGGCAAAGTCAAAACTTAGCCAGGTATGTTATCAGCCTCTTCCTAATTCTTTGCATGTTCTGGTGGGCTAAGAGGAAGAAACTATCAGAGCCCATTGCTGAGTTTCTCCAATGGAATTAAGAAGAGTTTGGGGATGGTGTTAGAACATCGATACCAACCAGGGAATCAGGAAACAGCCATAAGGCCAGGGTTAAAAATGTGAACTTAGAATCCATAAGAAATCAAGAGGAAAATAAAGAATGTGGTTAAGAATGCAAAATATCCAAGTTATGTATCCTGGAAAAGAAAGAATTAGGAGCAGTAACTAAAGACCTATCTGCTTATACAGATGGGAGACCAGGGAGACAGAACTCCAACAAGAACAACTCCTGTGGCTTGAAAGGACCTGGCTGAATCTGCTAAAGTCTCCTGCACTTGACTCTTCCCCACAGAACGACCCCATAGGCCACTCAATCAGCTTATTGTCCCATATAATTTGAGTACGAGTAGATGTTTATTAAATCTCCTTCTAGAATAGCCACAGCCCCCAACTAGCACACAGCCTCCACTGACATGTAATAAAGTAATGGCCCAAAGGAAGAGGACAGCCTTCTGTGGGGCACCAGTTGACATGGTCACTCAGACAAAGAAGGGTCATCAGATGAGTCTCTGGCTTAATGGACATACACTGAATGGTGGTTACCTCTAGGAAGGGCAAGGAAAAATATGGGACCTGGGCATTAAAGGATTTTACCTATAATATTTTATTTTCTTTAAAAATATCAAATTTGAACTTTAAAATGTTAATTATAAATTTTACATAGTGGAAATAGGTCATTTGTTATATTACTGTCTTTCTAGATTTTTTAATGTTTCAAAATAAAAAGAAGAAATCAAAACATGCTGAGAGAAAGGGAGGGAGGACAAGGAGGGGTTAGAAGAGAGGAGCAGGATTAGAAAGGCAAATGAGAGGAAAGGGAGTTGCTCCATGGGGGCAGAAGGGGAAAAGGAGGAAACTCACATTGGAAGGCTCCATGAGGCTGTCAGTGAACCCAGTGGTAAAATGATACTAACGCCCAGATCTACAGAGGTATTCACAAGTAGTACCCAAACTAAAGGAAGAATAAAGAACTTCTAGAAGCCATGAACTGAGACAGAAATTCTTAGAACCCAGGGAAAGGCCAGAGAAGTCCTTCTAGGAACAGTAGAAGGATTTCTACTGTACTACCCAAGGCCTCTAAGGAAAGAAGAGCATTATAGTCAACAGGTGAATTCCATTGATGTTCCCAGAATTCCAGAGGCTTGGTAACCATCTGAACCTCTCATCAGACACTTTGAATTCATTCATAGAGCCTAACATGGCAAAGTTTCTCTGGTTTTAAAATAGAAGCCAATGAGAAAAGAGGATTCACTTTACAGTGAAATTCTGAATCAATTTGTCAAGAAATTGACCTTTTATATGATGGAGACCTATACTGTATTTACATTTCTGAAATAAATTTGTGGGCCATAAACATATGATGACTGCCTACATGTACTAGCAAAAAAATACAATAAAATACAATAAAAATAAAATAAAATAAAATAAAATAAAAATAATCTATTTCCTTTTGATATAAGAAAGCTGGAGTTTTTATTTTCATAAGACTTTAGCGTCTAGTAGTAAAACTAGTAACTTATAAAATTTTCAATGTTAGAGAAAAGATAAAATTCCAAACATGTAATGTTTCCTTTCATTAACTGAATACTCAGTAATGGAGGAGGATTTATAACTGCAGGCAAAGCACAGCCTCTCATTAATCCCAGCTGCTTAATTAAATCAATCGAAAGGTTCTAATTTCATTGTGTCTTTTCAGATACTTATACTCATTTATTGGGAAAGGAAGATTTTAGATGGTTAAAGTCACATTTGGTTGAATTTCCTCAGAAGACATAGGTTTTGTTTTTGTTTTTTGTTTTTTTAATATACAAAAGGTATTGTCTGAGACAACATACTGACAGATTCCCTCCCCTGATTTTTTAACCTGTCAGAGAACAAAGCAATCATACACATGGGGACCAAGTTCTCTAAGCCACATGTGATTAGAAAGAAAAAAGGTTAGCCTTTTCACTTGATAATCATACCTCAGTCCCTGGAAAAAATGAAATTTTACCACAGCATCTGGCCAGCAGAAAACTACAACTTAAGAAAATGCACTTACCCATCCCTTCCTAAAATAGAAGGTAATTCAAAGTAACAAAGAAGAAAATGACACATCTCAAAGTAATACAACAAGAGGAGAAAAAAGTCTGTACAAGGTCAGCAAAGGAATATCAGAACCTAGAGGTCATTCAAAATGTGATTTCAAAGAATTAATGGTTATATTTAAACATCAGAAATGTTTTATTTTGGGGAGAAAGAAACATAAAATTGAACCAAGTGAATAGTGAATTATTGAAAAGTATTATTATTTTTTGCATTTGGGGACTAGTTTAAATGTAAACCCCAGTATCTCCCTTTATAATCAATAGATGACTTTTTGTCCCCCACCCTCAAAAAAGAAAAATTCTTAACCATGAAACAGGGAGTACAGGAATGGCTACTTTCAAAGAGAAAAAAACTTGCCAAATAGTACCAGTATACTATTGTATTATTTGACTCATCTAATATTCCATTTTTACCTCTTTTTATCAAAGGGCAGATCTTATTTATGCTTATAGTTTTAAAAATATTACAGGATGTACACTTGTTTCATCTTGAGACACAAGTGAAATTGAAACCCCAATCCCTCACTTAGTGGGGAGCCTCAAGAGGTTAGGAATCCTCCAGTGGCTGATGTTCTCACAGTCATTTCTCCTTCTGATTCTCAGTTTCTATTACATTCCTCCCCACACTCAGGTCTCAACCCCCACAAATCCTCTGGTCTCTTTACTGATTAACAATCCATTTAAACAGGCTTTTTTTTTCTTATTTTTCCCAAAACATTGTGTATTCGTGGCATGTGGGTATGTAACACACATTACGCAAGTTCTGAAGCCATGGTGGGAATTCTATCACAGCACCCACACACCAAATAACATAAAATACATTAGCTTATTTTATGCTACTTAAAAAAATGAAATAAAATTGTCTGAAAATTCTGATTGTGTTCATATTATTCATGAGGGGAAAAAGGAAATATACAACAGTGTTAATAGCAGTTAAAGTAATAAAATTACTCATTTTTATGTCCTTTCCCCCCAATTTTCTATACCTCTTTGATGCATTTGCCCCTCTACATGCAGAAGTAGGTAGCCTTCCCTTCCAGCCTTTATACCTTTGGGTTTCGTTTTTATATTTATATAGAAATCTCTGTCATCTCTGCTTCAGCTTATGGAACTGTTCTCATGGCTCTACACTTTCCCATCTGCAAAGAACTGCATTCCAGGTACTTATTAGAGGTGACCTCTAACTCTTTGCTGCTCAACATTTTGCAAAAGTTCAGTTGAAAATGAATAGTAGAAATGAAGAATTGGCTGGAAGTTCTTTCTCTACTTTATAGAATTATACTTTGGCAAAATGGCAACAATGAGGGATGTCCTGTAAAACAGTCCCATATAATTCAGTGGCAGTCACTGTTGGGCATTTTATGAGTACCCAATGGGAAAACTTATTTCTGTTCTCAACGTCAGGAACAATTTAGCTCTTGCTAAGAAACTTCATATTTAAAAATCATTTAACCAAATGAGATTTTCCTCTTTGCCCTGGTCATGAGGAAGTCTAGAACCAAATTTTTGTTTTATAGGCACACATTTCCTATGCCCAATTTTGCCTTATTTCTCTTTCCCCTTAGTCCTCATTAGATTTTGTATTCTTTTTTTAATTGTCTTAAAACCTTTTTGAAACAAGATAGTTAAAATTAAAAAGCACCTGCCTTCATGTTATAAAGGAAAACAAATTTGAAAATGTGCCCATGGACTGATGGAAGTATATGATCAAAATTTCCTTTCACTCTTTAGTGAAAAAGACAGCCAGCACCTTCTTTGGCAGAACAACACTGATAAAGAAAAAGAATACTTCTCCAACCTTCAGTATTTCCTCTAAGAAACCTGGGATGTTTTCCACATGGATCTCTTTAAGAGATTCTGAGCTAGGAAAATGTTTTCATTAAATACATTCAAACGATTTTTCTCTGTGGTTTGTTGCAGGAAAATACTTGTGCATGAGAGTGCCTGGTTGCACACATTAGCACTCACTCTTTAGGAAAATAGTATAGGTAAGGAAAAATCACATGAATTTCTATTACAGGTCCCTTCCACACGGAGTAGTAGTGATAGGTGCTAACTCTGTTTAGCTGGGGAGAGTTCAACATGAGATGGCAAACATGGAATTCCATGGCAGCCTTTGCATATACTTTCAGTTGTATAAAAATTATACAACTGTATCATTGTCATAATTCCTCAGTTAACCTCAGAGGTCCCTTGGGACTCAGTATGAAGTATTATGAGGGAATACCCTTAAGTATTAAAGGTCAGAGGAAGCTATTTGCTTTCAGGTTTAAAATATCCCACGTAATAGGATCAAGAGCTGGCTTATTTCCTCCCTAAGTTACTTTCTAGAAAAACTTTCAACCTTTTTTTTTTTTTTTTTTTTTTTGCTGAAATGGAGCTGTACCTTTGTCACAGGGTTGCTCTAAGTAGCCTCGGTGTGACTAATGCCTTTCCTCACAAAAATAAATCCTCAGAAGATGACTGTATTACCAAAAGCAACAACAGTTAAATGGAATGAGATCTTATTATGTGCCTGGAACCCTGCAAAACTCTTGACGAAAGATCTCATTACCCCTCACCACCAACCTTCAAGGTTAAGTCTATCCCCATTTTTGTATTGAGGTTCAGACCACTGAGTAACTTGCCCAGGGTCACACAGCTACCAGATGACAGAAACAGGGTTCAGACCCAGATCTGTCCAACTCCCAGATATATGCTCCTGAACATAACTTGCTTGGGACTCTACTTGTCCAGAAGAGCAGAAAATCTAAATTCTCTTTCCAGGGTCTGCCCACCTCAGGAGATCTAAGAACCTCCCGCCCCCTCAGTATTTCCTCATGGACAAAGGTTTGTTAGTCTTTGCTCCCAGTTAGCCCCTATAGCCAGAACTCAGATATGTTCCTTTGATCTCAGAAGACCATAATAGCTTCCAACAGAAGACATTCGCTTTAGAAAAAAAGGTAGGCCAGAAATCTGGTGTTATAGACTGAATGTTTGTGTCCCCCTCACCCTCCACCCCCAAATTCATATATTGAGATCTTGGGAAATAATTAGGTTGAGATGAGGTCATGAGAGTGGGGCTTCCACGATGGCATTAGGGTCCTTATAAGAAGTGGAAGAGAGACCAGAGTACTCTTCTCTCTCTACCATGTGAGGACATAGCAAGAAGGCAGCCATCTGCAAGCCAGGAAGAGAACCCTTGCCAGGTATCAAATCAGCTGGCACCTCGATCTAGGAATTCCCAGCTTCCAGAATTGTGAGAAATAAATTCCTGGTGTTTAAGCCACCCAGTTTATGATATTTCATTATGGCAGCCCTGGTGTCCCATGAAATTCAAAAAGATCTTTTATTGGCCATCACTGCCTTCACTAGAAGGCATGGCTACTTCCAGCTGTGTCCAGAGCAGTGTGTGTGAGCCTGGGCCTTTACCCTAGAGCTTCTCCACGAGGATGGCACCACCTCCAGAGGGTGTTTTGGAACTAGAAAGCACATTTTGGTTGTCACATGACTGTAGGTATGTTGCTGGCTTTTAGAGGACAGGGCCAGGGACCACCCAGCCTTAAGGGTTTTCTTCAGTTTATAATGATCTGAACCTGGATCCTGATTCTGTTTTATATATAAGCACAAAATATTTTTGCAGAGTTTTAACATCCACCAGATTTTCTAGGAATGCAGCGACTGTGTCCAGCAAAGGAAAGGTTGCTATTATTTTGTTTGGACATCACTAACTGTGGCTCGCCCTTTCAGAAAATCATATCACTAGCAGCTACACCACTTGTGATATGAGTCTGCAGCCCACTATACCTATATCAGTTGGCCTATATGGCCATGTCTTTACAGAGATTCTACATGAGCAACGTCTGACTGCTACTTTGTGTCTTCTGGTGTGGTTGGGCCATATTGCTTTATTATAAATTGTTTTCCATTTCTTTTTCTTATACTTAGGGCATTTTTTTTGGTTATATTTTTACAGCTTATATATGTATGCATGTAATATTATCTATGATTTTCATTTCAGGGTATTTTGATGTATTTATTACGTGAAGGGAGCGATACATTGTATTAAAAACCACTCTACTCTCCCACTAAACAGAGTGCAAACTCCCATCTAAGAACATGGATCCTCAGGTTAAAAGAAGGACATCCCCTATTCAGTGTTATTTCAGCTGTGGGTGCCTCATGCAAAAAAAAGACTTGGGCTCCCCACTACTATCTCTTTAGATTCATCTACCAAACCATTGGCTCAAGGCTGAATCCTTTACTTTTTTTGGAGCAAGTCAACATCCAGCACCACTGCTCACATCTAGCACATCCTTCCATCCTGAGAGCTTTTAGAAGCCTTTTTGTACTCCTGTGGTAGTAGACTGCCCAGCCTTCCCTGAAGGTAGGTCCATAACCTGAAATTATAAGAAGAGGGGGATAAAATTTTGGTCCTTTCCTTCACAGGAGGGTCAGTAAAGTACTTATGCAAAGTTACTTACCCCTAACTTCTCCTTCCCCTATAATTTTAAATTCAGACTATCAACACACTGTCATATCAAAAATCTCACTGGCTATTCCATGAAAACCACTGACAATCACTTACATGTACATTCTCTCTTTGGAGCAGATACAATGCCGTAAGAGATAGGTAGGGCAAGAACTATATCCTTACCTAGATAAACAAAATGAGGCTCAGAAGGTAGGCACATTCTCAAGGACACTCAACTCCCAGTTTTGGAATCCAAATGCCAATACAGGTCACAACACATTAAAGCGATGAAAATGGAAAATGTTGTAAAGCCATCCCAGAGTCAAACAAGTCCCTTCTACAATGCCCCTTTGAAAAATGTATTTTCTTTCTCAAATGACGTCACCAGAGTCACCCTCCAGACAAGAAGAGAGGATATTACTTACAATTTGGACAGTATTTTATCACCAACAAAAACCTTCTAACACACACACTCTCAAATGCAATCTCCTACCTGTAACTCACTCAGCTACTTAGTAATGTGATGTGTCCAGGCAATTTAAAATTGTCTTTAGGGGCTGCAAACTTCTTATTGGAATTATCAAACACCATTGCTTATTACTCATGGGGTTCCTAAGCTCAAAGGTCCTGCAGGGCCTGGGGAGGAGCAGGAAGTTTCAAGAGTGCCACTTTTTAGTGTGAGTTCCTCATCATGACAGAATTGTCCCTTTCCTCTTTGAAATTCCATGTTGTTTTGACAAGGACCATTCTTCTTTTCCCTTATCAAACATGGGCACCTCACCATATCTCCTCGGAGGGCACACCTGAACTCATGCCAGGTTCTGGTGGACTAGCTCTCCTGCGTGCCTCTCAGAACTAATGTGGATCTGTGAGCTGCATCTAGCTCTGTAAGTGAGAAAGGCTGTGGGCTTCCAGGACCTGGAAACCAGTGCTTGCTACCATCACCTGGAACATCTCCAGGCTGTGTGCATGGGAAAGATGTATACCCCGTCAGAGATTATACCTTAAGAAAGGTGCTTGTTCTGCATAATCTACATCAATGAACGAGTAGCACAGATCATATTCAGTGGTTAAAATTATACACGGTGGAATCCCACCATTAAATTCTTTCATGAAGCAACTTTATTACAAGATAGATATCTCGTGTCCAGTCCTAGACTCTATGCTCTCAAGTTACACAAGGATTCCAGTATAAAGTGTCACATCTATGAGAGGGCCATGCTACATGCTCCAAAGAACAGAACTTTATGAAATCTTCAAAAATTTGGAGTCTGAGCTCTGATTTTGATAGGAATTTCAGTAGGTTACAAAAGGTACAATCAGTGCAGGCTTAGGACAGATTATCCTCATTAATCACTTAAAGAGCCCTTTAAATATGTGCATGCTGGAGCCTTCCAGTGAGGGGTCCAGGCTTGTGATCCTCAAAATTACAGGAATGTCACTATAGGCGAAGAGCTTAGACAGAGCCTTAGAAGGTTAAAAATATCAAAAGGAAAGCAAATGAATAGTAATGTTTTGTGATCCTCAACCTTACTGGATATGGCAACATGTATATAATGGTAAAAATATCATAGACACTCCCCTCCTACATAATACTAGCAACCAAAAGCAAAGGTAAGCTCTGAGAAAACACATGACTGTAGCAGGGGGTTCTAGGTAGAAAGAAGCGGTGGCAAACTTACAGAGATGGGTGGGGGCAGGAAGCTCTAAGTGTCCTTACTAAGGTTGTTAGCTTTTGGAAGGAAAGACACTTGGAAGTTTCTCAGCAAGACTAATGTGTACAACAGGGAAAGTTGAGAGGATGAGTTTGGCAGTCCAGTTATATATAAGTGCCACAAACCATCACAGTCTCTTACTCAATGCAAATAAATCAAAGGCTCCCACCATATCCCTAAGAAGATATTTAAAAATATTAACAAGAGATTATTTGGGGAAAAAAACACAAAGAGCCCTCAAAAAATTCAGATAACCAAATGGGAAGGCACGGTCAATATGCTACTGTGGTTTTAACCCCAACACGTACACTGTCAAGTCTAGATGCAGGTATTTATAGCAGAACAAGATTTCAATGGCCAGTAACATTCCCATCTACTTAATCAACTTTGTTTTTAAGAAAATAAAGATTCTAATGGAACAGCTACTCTATCCGACAGGGTATCAGAGCTGTCAGTAGAAATAAATGAACTGAAGCCAGTTAATATCAGAATCAGAGGAAATGGGAAGAGAATTTGACCTGATGATGATTAGTTCCTGTTTTCACCTTCGATTTCCAAATAATCCTTGTTGCAACACTTCTGATAATTTCTCCAGTGACTCTTCCCCTGAAGTGGACTTGATTTGAGGAAATGATATTAGATCTATAAGGCACAGTTCCATTTCTCTTTATATCCTGTGAATTTTCTTCTACAGGCAGAACCTCCTGAGATTTCTTAAGAGAGCCAGGAAGAAGGCAGGGTAGGGATTAGGGGGGAATAAAGAAAAGGAAAATAAGCAACTTTATTGGATGTGACTAAGATGTCCTTACAAAGACAGAAAAAGAAATGATAACTACTGCTTTTTTTCTCCCTTAAGTTATTAACGAAATTTCTAACTACTGCACTCTGACACAAGGTCCTAATCAAAATGACAGAGGGAGATAGGATGTTTTCATTTCTCTCTTCAAAGGATCTTCTCTGAGACTCTAAGTTTTACCTGAGATGAACCAATTTGGTATTGTCATAGTAGCATAAATACTACTTGGTATCCCTTGTTTTGTTCTATCATTTTATTTTTGCCTTACTCCAAAAAATGATGCTAGATGGAGGCCAGCTCTAAGCATGGCCATTTGGAGAGAAAGAATAAGAAACTATAAAAATTTACAGTGTACCTTTTTAAATCATAAGACAGGATTCATCAAGAGACCTCACTTAGACTATCTAGCCACATTTCATCTTAACATCCATCTTTCCATATGTAAGATTTAGAACTCAAACAATCTGAAGACACTGGCTTAAATTCGATAAGGACACTGATCTGTGCTTGAGTTCCTCCAAACTGCTGTAGAGGGATTACTCTCCTGGGAGTCAGACCACAGTCTCTACCCAAAGAATAATGATGTCATGTTTGCAGAGTACTTAGAACCTCCTCAGCAGAAAGGCAGTATGCAAATTCAAGACACTCTTCTCACACTAATTAAGACATAGCTATCATTTTTTTGTTTGTTTCACATTTAGAAAACTATCCCACTCACCAAGTGCTACAAACCATTATAAAAGGAAATCTTCCATGACCTTCATAGATTTTCTGTTGAGCGTTTTGAATAGTCTTTGTGCCAGCCAGTCCTCTCTCACTCACCCCTTTGTTTTTTCTTTGAGATATTGGCAAAGGGGAGGAAGAAGAGAAATGAAGGAATGTAAAGAAAAACTAAACAACAATCCATCCTCCTTGCAGTCACTTATTCCCAGAAGGGTGCCATTCTGGACTTCCCCAAGAGAACCTGATTAGAAAGATCTGTCCATATGTTCCAATTAGATTTCACAAAACACGGCAGGCCCTACAAGTATTGAAACCATCATTTTCATCCTCACAGTGCATACTTTTTGTAGCAGGAGAAAGTAAGTTTTGATTTCAAAGAAGGATACTGGTAAAACTGGGGTGTTATGAATAAGAAGGTGAAAGGTAAGCATTGAATTCAATAGAAGTCTTAAGTATGCTCCATTTCTCCAACTCCTTCATCCTAATCCCAATCCTTCCTCACCTCTCTATCTCTGTCTACACGTGACCTCTGATCTGTGCTTCCAAAGGGCCTTCCATTATCTTCTTCTCAAAGCAAATCCAAGTCAATTTAGAACCAAGATCTGATTTGGGTCATTAAATGTCAATTGTCCTTCAATTTGGGTCAATAACCATGAACCACCTTCAACTCTAAAAGGAAACCTCTCTCAAAAGGTGAAGCTTTTGATTTCCCTCACATGCAAGAATTGTCCATCCAGAAAAATAATCAGACCTAGAAAACTGCTGTGATAAGCACATTTTCTGAGAGAGTTCAATTTATCCTGGGGTGGAAGTAATAATCCTTAAGATCTCAAAACAGAATTCTAATTTCTGCCAGGTGTTAAGTCTGTTTCCACCATGGTTTAACTAAACCACAACCTGCACTTCATTACCCTATCAGACGATCAGCTGAAATAACTATTACTTTATATTCAAAAACATACTTTCTCTCTCACACAACTTATTCAAAGGCTCCTTTAAGATTCAGTGGAAGACCCAGCTCCTGCTAAAAGTGCTTTTCCAATTACAATGGAATCCCCTTAACTCTTTGATCTGTCTATCCATTTATTCCAGACTTCTGACTCTAGAAATCATTAAGTGGTCTTTCCTCTTTTAGATGGCAAACTCTGTCATGCCTCATAATTGAGTGGGCACTCGATAAATGAATGCTATAGTACTCTGAGAAATAATACACTTCCTATTGGCAACAAATCCAAGAGAAAACTTCCTTAGAAGAAAGGACTGTCAATTACCACTTAACAAGCCTGAATTTTGGTTCCCATAGAAAAAGCAAACAAAGCAATAAAAACTCCCACCCCAACAGCAGTCACATTATTATCTGTTGCCACCCTCCAGTCACCTGGCATGCAGCTGGTCCCATAGAAGGCATTCAACAAGTCCTTGATGGTAGATTGATTTGTAAAGGCATGGGATTGGTGATATGTAATCCATCACTGATAGGTAGACGCCAGCTGGGTACCTCGTAGTCTGGCTGTGAAGAGCTTCTGACCTCCCACAGCCCTTGGATCTCTTACTATTGAGAAATCTAGCTGGATGTGAGATGCCGAGCCAGAAGCAGGATTCACAGAGGGAGGAAGAGTAGGCCATTGTAGAATACTAGCAGGGGATTTGTTCTCACTTCTTCTGTAGCAGCCACCACAACCTTTCAATCTCCCTAAGGGTGAAGTCCATTTAAACCTTACCGGGCAGTTTTCCTTCAATACTACCCTGCCCAGAGCTTCAGGCTTGACATTGAGTGAGTCACAGTTAGAACATGAATCACCTGGAAAGCTTAAAAATGCTCATATCCAAGCCCCGTTTTCAGACATTGTTATTGAATTGGTCAGAGTAAAACTCCAGTGTTGATAATCTTAAAAGCTCTCCTAGAAATTTTAATCTGCAGGCAGGGTAGAATCACTGCCTTCCATTGTTCCAATCCTGGGCCCATACCTGTAACCCCTTTGCCTGTCTTTTATATGGTAGCTACTGATAACAACAGCAGCAGCAATAATAAATGCTATTATTATTAACAATAGTAGCTAACAGTTCTTGAGCATTTATTATATGCCATTGTTCTAACTGCTTTATTTGTGTGAATGCCTTGAATTCTCATAAGAAGTGCATGCATTTATGACCATTTTTCAGGTGAAAAAAAAAAACTAAGGCATAGAGAGAAGTTAAATAATTGGCCTAAATTTTCACTGCTAGTAAGTGAGCCAGGCTTTGGATTCAAAAAGACTGGCTCTAGCACCTTCTCTCTTAACCATTAACCTACACTGCCTCTCAGCATTCATTCAGTGCACAAAGGTTTGCGGGTACTGTATGGGTGCCCTCTGGATCCTGTAAAATAATAATCACCATCCCAGATAGTCATATTTTTAAATATCTATATCTAATTCCATTGTCCAGCAATCTGTGTTTTAACCTGTGATGGCATACGAATTGCTTGTGGGATAAAAATCCAAATAATATTCAAATGCCTTCCTCAGCTGCACTCCCACCTCATGCTACTCTATGCTCCAACAATTCTGAATTACTCTTACCTCCTTCGGTTCACCCTAGAATCCTAAAAAGCAGACTTGAGAATTGGGATTCTTCTCCATATTCTAGATATGGTTGCTATCGGCATTGGAACTCCTCATAAATGTGTTTCTAAAACAATTTAGAGATACTAAGACAAAATCTTCCGAAAGCGCCAGGTTAGAAAAAAGCATATCCATTCAGCAATTCAGCCACTCAGGGGTATGAGCAGTAGCGTAATATGAATTTAAACCTCACATATAAGAAGACAATATGTACATCAAATATCCACTGCCACAAAACTTATAAAAGTTTGAAAATGGAACTATCATGGTGAAATGGTACAAACCTAAAACCTTGCTGCATTACTCATAACAGGTAGATTAAAATTCTTATGTCCTAAAAAGCATCTATACTGGACTAGCCCAGTAGGGGCCATAAAACCTCCATTTCCATTGAAACTTCTGTTATAAGTGTTTTAAATGCTATAGCACTACATTTCAAAATCTCCTGTAAACTGCATTTATGACAAATCATAACAATTAAATTTGGGACCAGAATCTTAGAAATTAACTGTCAGAGTTTCTGAAAAGCAAAGAAGAGTTCCAGCACTTTATTCCTTCATTGAAAAGCAAGCAAAACAAAACCTACTACTGCAAAATAAAGGACACCAATGAGTTCACAACGCAGCTGGAATGTGGATGCCCTACACTGGTCTATTCAATTTAAATGTAAAATACTTGTTTGCTTTACATCTCCCAGGTCTGTAAATCTACCCACTGCCCTCTGATACTGCATTCACATCTATCTTCAACTGAACAAAACCCAGTTTGTGCTTTCTTTGTTCAGAGAGAGAACATCTTTCTTTTGGGCGATCCAAGTTCCAAATAATGTTGCCCTACCTCGCTCCAGATAAAAAGCTAACACATTACAGAATCATCTGACTTCTCATAAGTCTATCCCAGGCTGTCTCAACCATGGCACCGTTGACATTTTGGACCAGATAGATCATTCTTTGTTGTGGGGTGGCTGTCCTGGGCACTGCAGGATGTTCATTCTGCAGTAGCCCTGCCCCCTAAATGTCAGTAGAACCTCTCCCCAAGGCATGGCAACTAAATATGTCCTGAAACATTGCCAGATATTCATGGGGCAGGGTGGAGGAGGGAAATCGCTTCCAATTGAGAACCATTGGTCTAGCTTCATACTCATTTTGGAGTTTCACACTAGCCATAAACTCTTTACCACATCTGGCCACATTTTTACTTTATGAAATTATTCAAAAACAGCCTACAAAAGTCTTTGGCCTTGTAATTTCAAAAAATAAATCCACATTGAGCATTTCATTGGGGGTTGATGAAGGGTGGAGAGCTAACTAGGTCAAGATGCACAACAAAGTAGTTGTTTAAGACAGTCTTTACTAATACCTGCATTCCTCTTCCAAATACCCTCTAGGAAGGGATGGGCGTGTTACTTCCACTGGATGGCCATATGTGGAAGTTTTCCCAGTGCTTTACAGTATGCACACCAAATCCCTCAAGAGAGCACCATTATCAGTTAGTTACTTGTTAATTAGCAGGAAACTCAGTCCAAACTGGCTTAAGCCACAAAGGGAATTTATTGGAGGTAAGTGAGAAGTCCTACAGAACGGCAGCTTTCATGCGAAGATGACCTAGGCTGAGGCTCAAGATCAAGTTTGGGTGCTGTTTCTCTGATTCTCTCAGCCTCCTCTTCTCCGTGAGTCAGTCAGTTTCAAATTGGCTTCTTTCTTGGTGGCACAGTGGCTACAGCAGATCTGGCTTAGCATCCATACACCACATTGCTTAGAAGAGAGTGCTTTTCTAAACAAGCAAAAGTGTCTTTGTTGTAACTGGACCGACTTGTGTAATGTGCTAAAGGCTGTAACGTCCAATCAATGTGGTCAGAAGAAGGCCATAGGCCGACTGGTTGAGGCCTCCGAATTAATCACAGTGACTGAGTGGGGAATCTATGTTGATGGGGGTAGAACAGTGTTTTTCAAAGTGTGTTCCTTGACCAATGGCTTCAGTATCACCTGGGAACTTGTTAGAAATACAAATTCTTAGGCCCCACCCTAGAAATGGTGAATCAAAAATTCTTGGTGTCGGGTCCAGCAAGCCAGCCTTATGATTTTTATGAAAGCTAAAGTTTGTGACCCACTGGTCTAGACCATCAGGCCCTGCCCACAGAGTCTGGAGTGGGGTAAATCCCATTCATTTCACAGAGTTATCACACAATTAGAAAACAATGCAATGGAGACCTGGGAAGTTACCATCAAATACTCCAGAAAGGAACAGTTCATCTCACCTCTTACTTCTTACAGTAAAGCTATGGCATAGAAGACAATATAGTAAGTGCTTCAAACTGGCAAATTGGTTTGAAGATTACTTCTGCTGCTTGTATTTATTAGTTTACATGCTTAAAGAAATGTCTCACAATAACCTTAGCATTTTCTGTGAAGAAAATGAACAAGTAAAGGTATAGATATTTGAGAGAAAAACAAACAAACAAACAAACGTTTCTTGGCAGTTAAAACTGCATTGAAGAATTCTCTGAGAGAGTTCCTTAATCATGGCTAACTTTAAGCATAGACTGTAGTGAGGTTGCACATGTGGCTCCTTGGGCACTGCCCTAGACCTATCCGATGAGGGTCTCCGCGGAAGAACTTGGGAATGTGCTCTTTTAGTAGACATTTCCAGGGATTCTTATGGATGGTTCATGTTTAGAAAACACTGTCCTAAAATATATCCAAAGGAATGGGGAGAAAAACTCGTGAAGGAATTAAATGAACATTTTAGACTGCAAATAACAGCTTCTTCCCCTCCTTCCTTTATGTATCCCCTGGCTACTAGGGTCTCTAACTGTCCTTCTTCTAGTCTTATCCTATACTGCCTCCCAAATAAGACGCTCTTCATACTACTGCTAGAGTGAACTTTTGGAAACACACTGGAGGTCCTGCCTCTGATCAAAATCAATCACAATAGTGGTTTCCTACAGCGGGAAAGGATAGGAGATGTGTTCACAGAAAAGCAGCTAGATGGATGTGTGTTACCATCAATATTCTCTTTCTTAGAGGTGGTAGTGGGCTCATGGATACTTTAAAAAAAATTATTTATAAAGGTAAATTAACAAATAAGGAAATAAAAAGAGTCAATAGCTGAACCAATTATAATAACGACAATGCAAATCTGAGACTTGAAGATAAAATTAAATATATTTTTAAAAGGAAATAAATAAAATATGTTAATATCTCTGGGTACCGAAAGTATGTTTTTAAAAAATTGTTTTATTTTTTTTGTATCTTATAATTACTCCATAGTAAACTGCATAACTTAATTTTTTAAAAATAAAAAAAAATTGTCACAAGTCCTCACTATGGCCTACAGGATGAAGTTTAACATGTTAGCATGACATACAAGTCTCCACATAATCTGGTCCTTGCTTGTCTTCTTCTGCCTTACTTCCCACCATTATCCACTGACCACCATCTTTGAATCATCCTGAATCTCTTATATTCCCCTAAATACTTGATGCTCTCTTGCCTTTGTTCACTCTGCTCACCATGGTCTTCTTTCCCGCTTCACCTTATGTACCAGTCAGGTTAATGCTGGGTCATCCTGAAGTAACAAAAGCTCAGTAGGTTTATTTCTCACTCACTCTGTGTTAGGGATCAGGAAGTATTTTTTTTCCCTCTGGAGACCCAGATGGTAAATACATTAGCCTTTGTGAGCGACATACGGTTTCTGTTGCATAGTTTTCTTTTCTTCCTTTTTATTTTTCCTTCTTTCTTTCTTTCTTTCTTTCTTTCTTTCTTTCTTTCTTTCTTTCTTTCTTTCTTTCTTTCTTCTTTCTTTTCTTCCTTCCTTCCTTCCTTCCTTCCTTCCTTCCTTCCTTCTTTCTTTCTCTCTCTCTCTCTCTCTCTCTTTCTTTCTTTCTTTCTTTCTTTCTTTCTTTCTTTCTTTCTTTCCTTTCTTTCTTTCTTTCTTTTGATATAACCTTTTTAAAAATATGTAAAACATTCTAATTGAGAGACCATACAAAACTGGCCACTGGCTATTTGCTGACCTCTACACTATGTGACCATTGCCAGAAACATGTAAACAGCAGAGAACTACTCATCTAGTCACTCAGAGACCAGGCTAATGGAGCAGTCACCTCTTAAACATTTTGTGTCATCATTCAGACAGAAAGAGAGGGTCTCATGCAAGCATTTAAATGCTCCAGTCTACAAGTGGCATCCTGTAACTTCTGCTCACAAATAATTGGTCAAAATTAGCCTTTCGGTCCCACCCCACCATAAGGAGGCCAGGAAGCGCAATCCTTCCCTATGGCCAGCAGTAAGGAGAATTAGAATTGCTTGGTAAAAATGACTATAGTCAGCTCAGGCACAACTGCTTTAGAAAGCCTTTTTTTGATACTCTCGTCACCCCCACCAGATTAGCTACTCTTCTCCTGTAATCTTATAGTACCTCGAGCATCCCTTATGCTATGCATTGAGACTATAATTGTAATTTCTCTGCCTCCCCACCAGATCCTGAGTAAACTTCCTCAAGTAAGTATCTTTATATGCCCACTGCCTAACACAGTGCCTGCTACCCAAGGATACTCAAAGAGTGTTCCTTCAGCAAATAAATGAATGTGGTGGATTGTGGGAGGAATGGGATTGCCTATGCATTTACCTACAGTCTTCTAAATCTTGTAGGGTCAACATCCCTAAGCCCAGTTTGTTCAACCACACCAGTCTCCACTCATGATAAATTTAACTTTTTTGGTCATTTAGTTATTTTCTGTATTAATCAAATTAATTCATCCTTATAAACCTTTTCTTCTAAAAATTAACACTTTGCAGAGAACTGGTCTTTGAGGCCACAGAACACTTTGATATTATGTGGATTGATCTTGCTTTTACTTTACAGGTCAGAAATGGGCACAGTGATTTCCCCAAGTTACATAGCCAGTCAGACTAGGAGTCAAAAGTTATGCTTTCTTTTAATTTAACAAAAAAGCTACAGAATTGAACACAGAGCCACAGCTAAGTTCACCAACAGTTTATTTATAACCCTTGGAGAGATAGAAAGTATAATACATGTTTGTCAAAGATAAGTCCTGTTATACCATATCAGTGTTCAGTTTGTAATGTACATTTATTTATATGTGAGTAAAAATTTAAAACAAGCCACATGACCATTACATCTGTTCATATTAAGGCCACTTATCTACTCCGGCACCTTTTCTCTTCCGTAAAGTGACACAGCTCATTATCAGATGGTTTTTTAGAACCCCAAGAATAGTGAAGATGCTATGTACCCAAGGTTTTACTATCGCACCTTAATACCTCTTAGGTGAATAACACCCACGTGCATCTTCACTACAAAATGGCACAAAACAAATTTCAAATCAGTTTCACAAGCAACATGCCCGTGGCCGCTACAGTTTGTATCAAGCATGTAACCACGGGGTGGGCAAAATAGCATTTAAACTGAGCTGCTGTGCAAGATTCCACCAATACACAGATATAAGCCCCTTCATGTTTGTCAGTCACAATCTGAACATCCTCTGGCCCCACCAAAGTGTAGCCTGACCTGAAATTTTTCCTCTTGACTTCCTCTCCTGGATATAGTAAGTTCCTAATATATATCCCATCTGATGACTAGCCTTGACAGACACCCAGAAGAACCAGGACAAGGAGAATATAACTAGGCAGTGCCTACCACTTTTTGTATCACCAAATGAATTACATTAGAATATGGTCCTACTGAAACCAGCGGAATTTGAGTTTACATGATAAAAACAACTTTTTAAAAATATATAAATCCTTTATTTAAGAAGGGGAAATAGCTCGATGTGCCCTCCACCTCTTCTTAGATGCTTATTAGACCACAGCAGACAATGCACCTCAATCAGCAGAAAGTGTGTAATAAAACTGAAGTAAACAAAAGCAAATTTTGGGCTCTATAATGCTAGGCACAGAACAAGGATCAATCCTAGGAGTCCTGCCTTTGCTTCCTTTTTCTTTCTTGAAGCCATGTAATTATTACAAATATATCAAGAAGAATAAACCTACGGGTTTCCCCTCCCCCAAACAAGAAAAGATTAAACTTTTAATTACAGGCCCTTAAACTATCATTTTGTGCAATTAGCAATTAACTCTAATCGTTGATGAGAGAATGCAGAGCTGCGCTAGCAATTTCCTTCTCTTCATCCTAGACTAGGTTATTTTAGTCCCGATCTATTACAGAGGACAAGCCGCAACCGCGCTCACTCTCAGACACACTCACTTAAAGACACATTTAAATTTTAGCAAAAAATGGCATTTCAGCGCGCAATTGAGACAGGCATCCCGAACCCCACACCAGTGCAGCCCAAACATTTAGACCCCCCTCTCTTCAGCACTTTCAGGTGGAAAGAGGAGGCCCGAGGAAGACGTTACCTACCAGCCTCACAGTACCAGCCTCTCTCTGGGGCGCAGGAGAGGGTGGTAGATGCTTGTTGCCCCTGGAAGCTGCACCGCCCCCCACCCCACGCCCCGCAACCCCGGGCTCCAAGCCCCGTTAGTGAGAAGGCAGTGGCAATAGCAGCAATAGTTGCATCAGCGCTAACTGCTGCTGCCGCCGCCGCTGCATTTACTGTTGGAGGCTGCCGGGAGGGTACAGTAATGACTGTAGGGAGCGCCCAGCTGCTGCGGCGGCAGGTTCCCTGGATCAGGAAATTAGGGCAGGCGACGAGGATTGGAGGCGAAGGCTGCGCGCGAGCCAACCAGCTGCCGCCCCGGGCCCCCGTGAGCCCTTGGCGGACGCGCGGAGCAGCTGGGCCCCAGCAGCAGTCCGGGTGGCAGCGGCGGCCACGGCCACTCACGCCCGCACGCTCACACTCGCACATACACTCACACACCCTTGGCGCAGGCACCTGGCTGCCGCGAGCTTACATGAGGGGCGCGTCGATGAGACAGGAGGGCTGAAGCCTCCTCTCCCCTCCGCCCTCCCCCGCCCCTCTGACCACTCCCCCTCCTGCCCCCTCCTAGCTCCTCACCCCGCGCTCCAGCAGTCGCCAGTGTGGGTGCTCCGGGGCCGGCTTCTCTGTCTTCTGCCTTCTCCTCTGCTCTTAGCTCCCCTCCCCCTCCCCTCCTCTCCTGTAACCTCCCCTCTTCTGCCCTCTCCTCTGCAGCGCCTGCATTATTTTCTTCTCGCAGGCTCGCCTTGCACAGCTGCTGCAGCCTGGGGAGGTAGGTAGGTGGGTAGGTGGGTGGGCTGGCTGGTGGGGAGGAGATTGTGCAAGTTGTAAGAGAGGGGGTGTTTCTTCTTCCCCGCTCCCTTTCCCCACTTCTAACTCCTTCCCCTCCTCCTCCCCCTCCTCCCTCCCTGCCCCCACCTCCTTCCTCCTTTCCGAAAGGCTGGTAACTTGTGCGGAGCGAACGGCGGCGGCACCATCCAGGCGGGCACCATGGGCACGTCCGCGCTCTGGGCGCTCTGGCTGCTTCTTGCACTGTGCTGGACGCCCCGGGAGAGCGACGCCACCCGCTCGGGTAAGTGAGGACGCGCCCCTCCCCGGGCTGCCCAGATCCAGCCGGGGCGCCAGGGTTCCTTGAGGCGCGGGTCTCCTTTTGCCCACCCCCCTCCTAGGAGGCGCCTCTCCGCTCTCCTCGCCTTCTTTTCCTCCCCACCCTGGCGGTGCCTCTGAGCTGTCAGCGCCGCGGCCACGGAGAGCCGGGCTTGGGGGACGATGGGGTTTGGGGTATCCTTAAAGCCTTGCCTGAACTAGTCTTCATTCCCTTACACTCCCACCCCCAGACCCGCGGCTTTGCCTCGTTTTTCACCTCACTTAGCAGGGGCTGGGAAATGTGGGCTTCTAAGCCATTGAACAATGGTTCTGTCTCCTCTGGCAGGCGGAGTGTTAGGAAGGAGGCAAGGGCCGCGCGGAGACGTGCGCGGCAGCCGCGGGTGCGCTTCTTGGACTTCAGGGAGGGCGCGAGCCGGCGGCGGGTGCGGGTGGGCGTCTCCGCGTACGCGGGCTCCGGGTGCCAGTAGGGGCGGTGATTGCCCAGCAGCGGTGAGGGGGCGCGTGTTTGGTGGGCTGCAGTTGGTAGTCTCCACGGACCCTGGAGAAGTGCGCAGCCTGCGCACTCGGACTGCGACTCCCCCGGCACCCAGTCTCTCTGGAGTATGGGTTAGAGAACGAGTGAGGCTTGAAATAGGACTCCTCTCTAGATGTTTATCCCCTCTCCCCTTTACACCCCTCCCGCCGTGTTTGCAAACCCCTCGGGTCTCTCGTACAGCTGAACCGGGAACGGGAGTGGAACGAAGACTTAATCAGGTTTTGATACTCGTTCCTGCGAGATTTCCTCGAGAGGAATTGAGTCCTAATCTGGTGACTGTAATTAGCTTTCGTTTTAAACAATAGATCAAAGAGAGTAGCGCAAGAGCTGGTGTGTGGCTGTGGCTTGCTGGGGACTGTCGAGTCCCCAAAGGTCTGCCGCACTGGGCCTGGGAGCCCTGTCCTCAGCTACTTTCCCACTTCTGTCCTCACAACTTTCCTGGGCAAGCGACGGGAAGCCTTTCTAAGAGGATTTGGTTAGGATGCTGGCAGCTTCCTGAAGTGATCTTGATTTGACACGAAGGGGTTTGCTCTAGGAAATTGGGACAGAAAGCTGCCCTGTCCTAAGTACCCATTCCAGAGTCCCTAGCTTATGTCGCCCGGTGGCTTACGAGGCCCGCCTGCCTGCAGTCACGTGTCTTCTAAAGTGAGAGCGAACTTTAAATTGTGTGGTCAAGCAGTCTCTCAGGCAGTATTTGGTGATTTCAAGTCTCTGAATGGCCCCTGCCCTTTGCTTCCATTTGTCCTGAGCGTGTGAAGCTGAGGCGGACTTGGCTGCTCTCTGCGATTGGCTGGCCACCCGGTCACGTTTAGGTGGATCACATGGTTCCACGGACTCACAATTTAGCAGTCTACGAAGTGTTATCTTTAAGAGAATGTAAAAGGCCAGACAGGCTCAGGCTGACTTGTCTCTAAAGTGCTTTCCCCTGCCCTGGGCTCCTTGGAAACTGCTAGTGGATCATGAAGATGGGCTCTGATGTGTAACAAACCTGAGAGCCTGGAAAAGCCCTGTTTACAAGAGTTTTCAGACTCCAACATTAATCATTAATGGATGAACAGTACTAACTTATTAAACAATTTCTTAGAATAGTGCCATGATTTGCATTATATTTTTCATACCATTTCAAAAGACTAAAATATATCAGAACTTACTGATAACTGTCCAGAAAGGTAGGAGAAAAGATACATTTTTGCTGTATGTTCTCTTTGCTGCATGTAATTCTCTTAATTTAACATATAATAACTTTCCATTGGAGGTTAATTTTATCCTATAGAATGCTAGGACTGCAGCCAAACTGTTGAATTAGTTAAAGGCACGTGTTCACCTTGTGTTAGGTAGGTGGGATCCCTTTTGCTCCCCTAGGTCACTTAATGACATTGTGACATGCCATGAACAGTGGAAAATAGAAACCCATGCAAAACTTAAATTCTTCAAAGGGCAGATCCTTCTGAACTAGGCAGGTATTGACCTTAAGCCAACCCAGACTGGCTCCTGTCTCAAGTTCAAAGTCCAGGGCATGTAGGCTGACTTTCTGGCCCTAGTCTACACTTACCCTTCTCCCCACCTGGCTACACACACTAATGCACATACACTTATGGTGCTGGTCTAAAATACTCTAGGATAGGGAAGGTGTGCTTAAAGACCCTGGCAAGGAACTTAAGGCAGGCTAACAAGAGAAGTTAAAATACAGTAGTGTAATACACCTGATTGCAAAATCCCTAGAAAACATTTTCCTCCAGCCTAGTTAGTCAAGATTAGGATCTGCAGTACCATATATTTGTTAAGGCCAAAGCCTAGGAAGATAAAGGTTTTGTGAGACCTATTCAGATATGGCTAGCAACTAGCAAAAGAGTAGACAGAACTCTTATTGTGGGTGCTGGGTTGGTGAAATTGGCAGTACTAACAGACTTGGAGGGATAGGAGACTGGAGGGCAAGGGGACAGCAAACCTGGCTCATCTTGTAGCACCAAGGGAAGGTGTAGCATTGATCATACTCCTCATCTAGGCCAAAGAATGAGAATGTGAGGCTTTTAAAGGAGCATCACCAGGCAAGCTCTCCTTGACAGACAGCCTCTTGAAGTCTGAAGCAGCTTTGTTCCTCAAATCACCCCATTGCTCACTTCACGTGACATTTAGCTATGCATCTCTCCTGTGTCATTTAGACTGTTTTTATTGCTTGAATCTCCAGATACCTAAAGCATGTCTAAAGGCTAAGTTCAGTAGAGCTGCCAAATGTTAAGACTTTAGTATAGCAAAACTGCATATTTTAATTATGGCAGCCTCCATGCTCAAAAGAAGTGAAGCCTGATTGAAATACTTCTGCCATTTATAAAATTGGATAACCATAAATTCAATTTCACTTAAGTGATTTTGTTATAATTTTAGAAAAGGAGAGCAGTTACAAGCCCCTTTTGTTCCAGGAGGAGTATCAAACTGATAAGATTTAACAAGAATTCCTAGAGTAGAACATGGCTATAAGATCAAGGGAACAGATAGCTCCCAGCCATATGGCTTCAGGTTTTGATTCAAAGAGCAGAAGACTCAGAGCACAGCATAGATATATAGATAACTCATTAAATATCTAGACTTTTCTACTCATAGAATGTGAACAAAGCTGCCCTTTTCAGTAGAGGGAACGGTGATCAAGTCTAGGCACTCACCAGTGTGACCTCAAGTCATAATTTATTCTGAGTGCTGACCTTTCTTTGGAAAGCCACTTTCACTTACCAGCCTATATAAAATTAGATGCTTCAGAGGGCTATAGTAAGATCTGTAATGATGCTTATGATAAATGTACCTGCCTCAGGAGAGCTTCTGGGGTGGGCTAATACAGCTGCTCTGGAGATGATTAGTTGATAGCCTCAAAATTGCTTAGGATGTTCCCTTCTACTTTAAGTTAATCTCAAAAGAGTACTTAGACCACAGCGCAGGGACTACTTTCAAGAGAAAGAGTCAAAGGATACCTTCTGCAGAGGTGATGGATGAGATATACCTGTTGAGCATAAGTGGTCCAGGGACAATTTTTTTGTCCAGCTAGAGTTTTTGGCTTGGAAATCTGAAGATTGATAGCTTTTCAGAGGATTTCAAGGCAGAGTAGGATGTAGCTGTAGGAGAATCTTGCTTTGTACATGAAAATTATCTCAACTTCACTCTGTACATTTTCAATTTGAATTAGTATCATTTTGCTAAACTCTTTTGTTGACTTATAATAAAAACTCTAGACATTGTGAATACTACCTAGTTAGATATGCTAGACACACTGCAGGATCTAAATGAGGTGGCAGGTGATACCTTAAAGTTAGCATATTTTTCCCTTCACGTGACGTTTTCTAGGAAAGCTTTGGCCCATTGGCTGTTTTGGATTCTAAGCAAGAGAATGAATGCTAGATGCTGAGAGAATAAGAAGTATAGAGATTCTGCTTTAAAAAGTAAAGGCTTTATATTTGCTTGAGATCCTTTGTCCACTTTGTACCTTAGAGATGCTACACGGATGGGTGGAACAGTGAGGAGGGTATTCATGGCCTTGTATTTAAGAGATAACTTTGGGGGCAGAAACTACAAGATGGGACCACCAGCTAGAATGGTCGATCTTACCACCAGCTTGGGTCATCTTGGTCAGCCCTGCTGGCTTGATAGCCTTTGAGTGTCTAGTTGTGGTCTTGGTAGTGGGGAGGGGTAAGGCTTGCGATTTGCCAAGCAAGGGAGGTGATAAAACTTTAGTGATAGACAACTTTTTCAAGTTACTTATATGTTCATGTGCTCTAACTTAATATGTCCCTTAAATAAAATATTTGCAAGTGATTTTATGTGTTATAACTTAATACTTTCCCCAAATACTATGAGTAAATTGGGTTCCTAAGTTTATAGACTGACTCTAATCTTTGGTTTTCCTAAGAAGCCTTCCCAACATCTGAGTTATTAATGAATCTGTAGATTCGCTAAGCAGGTGGTGCCAACCTTCTTCTTTACATCTGCTGGAACCCACTTTATCTCCATCTGCTGAGTACTTACCATATGGCACCAGCCCTGGGGACATAGTGACCAGGGAGTTGGTCCCTTCCTTCCTGGCAATAAATCTAGAAAAGAAGTCAACCCAGGAATTCAATGATCCAAAGACAAAGTGAAATAGAAGCACTAGATAGGAATGAGCAGATCCAGCGCTTAAGACTTAATCATAAAATAGTCTGATAGCAGCTGAAGATTGCTGGAGTTCCCAAATGCTACTTGGGTAACAGCTTACAAATTTTCCAAAAAATAAAAATAAAAAAGCAAACGCCAAGAACTTAGATTCTAATGCAACAAAGCCAGAAGCTATTCTATCTCTGCAGGTGATCTTTCAAAGGTGACATGATTCAAGCACCATGAACTGCAGCCAACATCGCCAAAGAACCTAAAACATGTCAGAAGTAAAATCTGGGTCTCATACAGCAAATTTCTAACTTTACCAGTTAGCCAATGCTAACTTTCCCCATGTGTCAGGACCTCTCTCCTCACATGGAAATGAGGCTAACATACACTGACACACTCATTCTGACATAAGAGTGGAAAAGTGCATTGTTTTAAATGATAAAATGTCACAATGATAAGGTGAAAGTAGCAGCCTCATAGGCATAGGGAATGGTGGCCTTTGTCACTTAGTCTTTCAAAGTACTCTAGCTGGTGAAACAACTAGTCACACTTGGTTTCAGGTTTAGAAAAGCTGGGAAGAATGCTTTGAAAAAAAATCTATAGAAGATTAGCTTTATTAGTGAACTAACAAATTGCCTTATGAATCCAGGAATATTCACTACTCCCTAAAGAATCTTTAGATGTTGAGTACCAGGTCCCAAGGTATGAAGATAAATTCCAGACCTTACATTAAGGTATCTCCATTCATAGAGATGGAAACGGGTAGGCAAGGGCATCTCAGTACATGATAGCTGCGTAACAGGCACAGGAGACTCTAGGAGATCAGCCAGACCACACCTAACTGGTCAAGAAAGGAGTTGAGGGTCTCATTCAATGAGTGACATGTGAGCCCACTCCTGATAGATGAGTGGATAGGGGTAAGTAACATGAGCAAAGCAAAACAAAGCAACAGTGAGGGTGTAGGTCTAGGGAAATGAGCAAGGCCTCTCGATGTAGCTTGAGCAGATGGCAGGTGGTAAATAGCAGGGAAAAGTCAGAGGAAGTAGGTAGGGAATTAGAGTCAATTTCAGAGCCAGTGGGAAGCCCGGAATTGATATCATCCTTGACACTTTGGGCCATTCTAGGTTGTTTGAATCACCATCTTGATTTGGATGCAAAATGTGGCAACCTAGAGGCAGAAGAACAGGAGACAAATTTAGGTCAAGAGAGATGAGGGCTTGGCCACAGCCAGGGCTTGTTAGCAAAATGTCAGGGGAGAAGAATTTGGGTTCATTATTGGACTACTGATTTAGAGTAAGTGATGGGCCAAAGGAGGAACACATGAGAGAGGAAGACAGATTTTAGAAGTTCTTAACCATGCCTTCTGGTTAAGGCATCTAGATAAACTTTACCTACCTAATGGGCACAAAGGCTTTATGTCAGGTTATCACTATAATGTCTGTTATAAGACTGGCATTTACCACTAACGTCCATCCAGTGATGGGCATGAGGGCTTATGTGGGTGAGTATGGTCTATTCCAATCCTGAAAATGAAATAGTCACCTCCCTTGTAGGTAGACTCTTAGCCTCCTAACCTTCCTGCAGTGGTTTCAATGTGTGGTGTCAGCATTATCTGGGAACTCATTAGAAGTGCAAATTTGGACCCTACCTTAGACCCCCTGGATCAGAATCTCTGGGGTGTGGGGCCCAGCACTGAGTTTTAACAAGCCCTCCAGGGGATTCTGAGGCAAACTGGAGTTTGAGAATTGCTGATTTAGTAGTTTATCACCAGAGAATGTAATAACTTCCAAAGACTATCAGGAGGGCCTTTGCTCTGAGTTGACCGATATGCCTTAGACAAGAAAATCAAGCACAGTATTCCTCCTAGAAAAAGACCTGCTGAGGATACTCTAGCAGCATTTAAAAAAAATTAAAATGGGGAAGGGAAGGAGGGCTCTATCTCAACAATAAAGCTCTGTTAGGAGAGTGTCATCTTGACAAGGAAAACTACCTAATTCTGGATTAAACTACCATCCAAGTTACAAATCTACAGAACATTCTAGAAGGAAGTAGTCCTGAGTCAGGCATTCTAGTTTGTGTGCAGGTTCAGTAGCACAGTATCTGGAGGCAGACTGCCCAGGTTCAAATTTTAGTTCTACCCAGAGTGATCTTAGGCAAACTTCCCTTCCCTGGACAGGTTTCCTGATGTATAAAAGGGGAATGGTAGCGCTGACCGTGTTGGACTGAGAACTGAATGAACTGAGAGACGGAAGTCTTGGAGCAGTGCTTGGCTAATAAAAATAAATTATCCTCAAGATGATCCTTAAGATGATCTCAATCTGATATAAATGGAAAAAACTTCTGACAATTGAACTATAAGATATACTTTTTCAGTGAATAAGAAGGATTAAACTAAGTATTTAATGGTTTTTCATTGGTTGCCACGTCCTTTAGAGGCTGATGTTAAGGCCGGAAGACAACCTTTGTGCTTGATATTTCAGTGGCCCTCTCACTTAGTATAGTTCCTCTTACTAACCTTCTCCTCTGTAGGAAAACTTTGCTGACTCGGAAATCTGCTTGTCCTAAAACAAGTTTTGCCTATGAATAGAAAGATTGGCATCAAAGAGGCAAGCAGTAGAAGTGAGCCGGACTAAAAATAAATGCCCTTGGTGGCCCCAGAGTGCCAAAACAAATGGACTGAAGAAATTCCAGGAGGTGATAACACCCACATGCTCAAGCAGTGAGGAGGGGGGTGAGAGATTTGAAAACTTGGCCCTGCTAGTCCCAGCAGGGTGGCAGCGGGGAGCTGGTCTGAGCAGGTCAAAATTCATGTCTGAGCCTGATGCCCAGAAACAACTCGTGTTCTGGGCATTCCTGATGGATGCTCCTCCTGCAAAGGTGCGGCTGGGATCCCTACAGGGAAATTTGTAGCCCACAGTGAAGGCATGATATTTTACTTTAAGGTCTGTGCAGTTGTTACTGAAGCTTACATATTGTTCTTCCATGTTAACCCTTGCAGGGGCAATTAGACAACGGCAGGCTGACTTCTATTTGCATTAAAAAAAAAAAAAACCCTGAGTTTCTTGGACCCAGTGACCTGCCAACATGTCTGGGTAGCAACGTTAACTATTTAGGTAAGCAAGGCTCCTGGGACATGGGCGCCTTGAAGTAAGTTTGCATAGTCTGAATCCATCTGTTAAGTGACAGTGTAAGTGAGTGATCCTTGGACACTTCTAGGCATTCATTTATTACAATTTTAAATAGCCACATGTGTAACTAGGTATAAGTGACTTACCACCCCCTGACCCAAAGGGGCAGGAATATTTTAAGTATTAGAGCTAGAAGGAAACCTAGATCTAGTCCAACAGTTTAATTTCTTAAAGCGATAGAACACTTTCAAATTCTTACACGAACTCTGATAGTCAAAAGGAAACTTTCCAGCTCCAAACAGAGGTGGAACACCCAGTTTCCCACTGTCATGGCATTTCCCCCCATTTCATCTATCCCTTTGTCCCTAAGGTCTCCCTCTGAACTCTATGGAACACACTAAAAATCACATTTACTCCAACTTTTCACCTTTCTGAGCAGATGGACTCTGGAATATAGAGTGCCTCTACTTCTAAGGTTGTTATTTTTTGAGGCATCATTGGCTTTGGCTGAGCCTACAAATACAAAGAACCCTGGGTGTAGATGGTTTCCAGCTCAACCTATTCCCTTTATTAAAGTATAATACTGAACTTCAGACTTAACTGTCATGGATGGAAATAGACTACAGGTCCACAATCCTGTAATCCCCAGAGCTTTGGAAACCAAAAGCTTCTTAACTCATGTGGTGCTTTAGAGTCTCTCGAGCTCTATGTATACAGCAGCCTTCCCAGTTGGACATCAAAGGTGTAAACGTAGAATCTTTCTGAAACTTGGTCAGAAACCCCACAATGTTGGTGCTGAGGTCTCACAACTCTGCATGATACAGGGAATTAACAGAACTAGGAAGCACTTTCTGGCCAGTAACAATCTCCAGGAAAGTGCTGAGGAAACAGAGACCTGGCCATTCGGTGTAAGGTCTTCATCAACCTCATTCTAAAGGGTTCTTTATAAAGACCCCACCCCCATCTCACTCTTTTTTTTAAAACCAGCAGGGACATTTAGGAGCATACTGTACTCTTAATCTCAACTGTTCCCCCTTCCTAATGGATGGTCATGTGTGTGTCATGGACAGGCAGAAGCTTGGGTGAAGTGGAAATATCTGAGATAAGTGGAGAAACGAAACTCTTTTTTGTCTTAGGTTATTGGAATAAACACAAAGAACATACTTCTGTCTGTCTTGAGCCTGCTCGATATTGACTCTAGAAGTAGTATTGTCTAGATTTTAATATCACTTGTTGTTGTTGATAGCTTACATATTACAACAACATTCAGAGACCATCTTTAAGGAAATACTGGAGTGACTAATCATCAGCTTTAGGATATTTTGTGCTCATATTTTATCCCAAGCCAGCTTGAGTATCTATAAAATCTGTAGCTTCAAAACTCATATTTTAAGGAGCTCTTCTAGGTTCCTAAACCTGAAGTGGAAAACCATCATTAGACACTTTTAAGTCCCTGTCCAAGTTTGATTATGTGGTTACCCTTTTGATAGTGTAGATATCAATGTCAATGTTTTTGTCTCATTTTGACTGAAAAACCTTTAAAAAATTCAGAGCTTTTCAGTTTGTACAGTATCCTGACTATTCTTTCCAAGTATATTTATATCTGTGTACTCTGACTACAAATTGTTCTTTTTCTGCTTCCCAAATAAAGTACTCAAAGTAGATTCTTATCACTCCCACAGCCCTCAAAGGTAGTGGGAATACAGAACTACAAACAATGGCTTCATGGAACAGGTACCCCAGCACTGAGTATAGTGAGACTATATTGAGACTACAATGATGATGGAGAGAAGGCAAAAGGCAGCCAGATATTTCATATTTGGTCTAGCAGTATAAAAACTAGCAGGTGGTGCTCCCTGACAATAACCTCCACCTTCCCTTTGTTTTGTCTTCTAAATTCCTAGTATCATATACCCAATAAAATATTTGCGGAATGAATCACAGTATGAAATGTAGGTAGGAAATGCCATCAAATCGTACTGCTTTGTATCTGCATCCTAGCTTAACTAAACTCTTGGGAGCAGAGTGATACATATAGGTTTCAAATGAATGCATTTATTTAATACTTAAGAAGGTAACCACACCGGTATGGTAAACTTGACTTAGACCAAATTTTAAGCTGCCTGGGAATTAGCCATAAAGCATAGAATGCTCTCAGGCAGTAGGGAGTAGCTGATAGTAGGGAGGCCAACAAGAGTATTGTGTACATAACACAAAAGTTCCAGTCTGTGCTTGCCACTGTAGCATCTGTTCTTATGCCAGCATGTCACAGCTGCAGATGCTGAAAGGTGGCAGGAAATCAGAAGGCTCTCTGCTTGGAAGGCTTCCCTAAGTAATCTGCATGAACTATATGGCTCCACTGGGTTTCTCAAATGTTTGCAGTATATTTGCATTGAGTAACCAAATCTTTGCCTTTTATCTCAAAGAAATCACATCCTCCAGAACAGATCTGCTCATTATAGGAAACACCTGAATGTTAGCTGGCCCACGTCAGGCAAAAAGTAAATAAATAAATAAGTGTGCTATTGACAAGAATTAGTTCATATCATTGTGTGAAATAAATAACCATACACTGAGCATAGGAAAACTGAGGTTCAGGGAAATAGAATCCAAGTCTGTGGCTCTACCTTACTTTGCTTTTCTCCCATCACTAAATTAAAAATGATCTACATTTGCCCCTTAACTCAGGGTCCCCAACTCCTGGGCCATGACTGATACTGGTCTGTGGCCTGTTAGGAACCAGGCCACACAGGAGATAAGCGCCAGGTGAGCGAGTGAAGCTTTATCTGTATTTGCAGCTGCTCCCCAGCACTAGCATCACCACCTCAGCTCCACCTCCGATCATCAGGCATTAGATTCTCATAGGAGCACCAGTCCCTGGTGCCAAAAAAGTTGGGGACTGCTGCCTTAACTGTACCTTCTTGATACTTTTAATTTTATATTGGAGCCATTTTGCAAATATGCCTTTTCCCAATCAGACCTCAAGTTCTAAGATGGGGAACCATGTATTAAACCTCTGCATCTCCCCTTTCCTTGCCACCCCTTCTAAATCTCCTTTACCTTGCTTGTAATAGGAGCATCATTCATGAGTAACAATATAAAATGTGAACCAGAAATGCCATTTAAGGATTAAGATTTGGCTGTGTGGTTATAGCCACACACATGATTTAAATAAGAGAAATGAGTCCAGAGGCAGATGAAAATGTCCCCATGGTCTCTGAGCAATATAGGTTCTTTCTATCTTGGTCTGGCTACACTGGCCCAAGATCACTATTCCAGCCACCATGCCCAATTTTCAGAAACCAGAAAGGAATAAAGGAAAGGAAAATGGATCCCCTGGCTCTTTGTGGCTATTTCCTAGAAATTATATATACCATTCCTGCTTACATTCCATTAGCCAGAACTTGGTCTTAATAGCTCTGCCTCACTGCGAGAGAGGCTGGGAAATCTCGTCTTATCTATATAGTGTGTGCCCAGTTGAGAACTCAATGTCAGTCATTGTGTCAAGACCCATTCAGCTCTGCCCCCTAGAATGTTGTAGCCTGCTGAGTCTGCAGCCGTCCTCAGAGGACATGAGTTTTGGGTAACTAACATCTCTAACTTACCACCCAGGTATCCCAGGCTTAGCTAAGTGTCCTCTCCTGATTTTAGGAAGAAACGCCAAGTGTGAATCTTCCCAATTCCAGTGTACGAATGGCCCCTGCATCCCGCTGTTGTGGAAGTGTGATGGGGATGAAGACTGTGCTGATGGCAGTGATGAAAGGAACTGTGGTGAGTAAAGAGTTTGACAGTTTTATTTGTCAGTGCATTTTATTGAAAAGTAATGCTATCTTAGTTTCTACAAATGTATCAAGATTCTGAAAACAAGATCCATTTCTAAGATTTGTTTTGAACCAGAGTCCAAGGATTCTGTACTTCCTGGTCCAGAGAAATATAATGGAATGTTTGACATGGGGCTATCAACGTGAGTACAGAATGTCAAGGATAAAGTGGAGTTCCTTTCAAATGACAGGACCTGGTTTACCTAAGATCAGGCAAACCTTTGGTATAGGAAGCTAGGAGAAGGGAGAGGAGGACCAGAAGTGGAGATAGAAGATTGCTTCAAGCAGACTTTCTTTTTTAAAGTCTCAAATGGCTCTGATCCCAAAAAAGAAAGCAAGCAAAACACGGACAATATGAAATCCCCTAATATTTCAGGGGGTTAATTAACTCCTGCCATAGAAACTACAAGCCAGCACAGATCAAAGATCACATATGAATTCTTTTTCAATTATCTGCCTATGATAGATACTAATTCTAAAGCATTAAGCAGGGTGGAAGACATCTCTTGCAAGAGAATGGGGATATACCATCATACCCGTTGATCGGTGTTTATCAAAAGGTTATTGTGAGTAATGCCTGTGTATGCAATCTGTGTAACCTCGTGTCACATCAGAACAGCTGAGAACTACATGTCAAGATGACATTTATTTACCTTGACTACATGCTGAAGTTTGCTTTATTGTCCTTTTATTCTATGTTGTAAAAATCCTGAAACAATATTGTGTGTGAATGTTGGTGATAATATTGTCATTTGCCTTTTAAAAGATGTTATCTAAAGATGTCCACTGTACAGACAAGAAACAGAAAAGGAAAATAGAAGCTTAGTGTAGATTTCATCAGCTGCTCATCTCTGTGCCGTTACCTACTTCTTCATGCACCGTTACTGAAACATTATACTGTAAACATTGTGGCAGACTGTCCTATGCTTGAGTTCTCAGAGTACTGTGGATGTTTTCATGCCAATATGTGAATTAATAGCTCATTTGGAAGCACAGTCTATTCTGTAGACTCAGGGAAGAAACTTCTCTCCAGTCTCAGGACCAGGCATAGTTCTCCTATGCAACACTTTCTCATCATTTGCATTCTAACACTAAGATTTTTATCTACTCTATAAGACATTGAGTTCCATGCTATTTCTGGGTTACCTAGGTAATATAATTTCCTCACTAAATATCCCACTAGTAGGATCTCACTCTTGTCAACTGTTCTCTTGGTGTAAGTAGCAATTCTTCCTCTATTCTAAACTTATATATTTGGCAAAACCCATTGCTTTTTCTTAGAAAGTAATTATTCTCTTAATGTTTGGGATGTCTTCTTTTACCATCTGACTGATTAAGTGAAAGCTAACCTGGGCCATCTTAGGGATCATCACTGGCTTTTCCTAAAATAGTATCTGCATGAATAACTTCTAGCCACATGGCAGAAGGGTTGGAAAAGGGAAAGAGGCAGATGTATATACAATCAAGATCACGGAAGGTGGGAAAAGTTAAATATATTCTTGGCCAGAATTTGTCTCTGCCTCCCACGTATGGAAATAGAGAAGGAAAGTGGGAGCATTACTCAGGGGGGCACTGAATGCTTATTTTGAGATGTTACTCCATGGAAGAGAAAAGCTACACAATAACTTAAAATTTATAAAGCTACTTCCTATTTTTTCAGTCCAACCTCTTGATATTGAACTTGGTTACAGTTTCAGCAGGGCTCTTTCAAGTATATCAAGTTGCATATTTTGTCAGCTTCAGCTTGGATCCCATAAGCCATGTGTTTCTGTTGGTTTCAGTAACTTATTATATGTTAGGCTGAGCTGATTAACCAGTATCTAATATCCTAAATCTATAATGGGTAGTTCTCTTCCCCTGTGGTACATCTAAATTTCTATCCATCTCTCAAGGCCCAGTTCAAATAGCTTTTCGTTACCCTTCTAGCCTATGGTCAGAATGGAGAGAACTCTAGCAATTTTTCTGTCCCTATTTATCTTTTGCTCACTTTGTGGTAAAGCCAATCCTTTCTAGCTCTGTAATAGTTTATACTTCTTAAAATCATGTGATCTCTTTACAACCATTTCCTATACCCTCTTTTGCAAATTCTGAGGAGTATCACAGGTAGAATTACAGCAACTGACTCTACAGACCCTCTGACATCTTCCTACATGCTCAGGAGAACAGAGGCCTTCAATATCACTTAAACATTCACACTGGGGTTTGAGTGATTTTAGGAATAGGTGTGACTGTAAGAGCTAATGTGACCTTTATTGTTTCTTTGGCTACCTAATTCAAGGAGATTATCCTTATCAGATCATCATAATTCCTCATCTTGAGTTCTAGAAATTGACTATAATCACTATCTCCTGCTTTATAATACCAGAAGCTAACCCAGAGCGGCTCACAAATAAAAGACACTCTAAACTCTGACAGTTGTACCTAGCTTAAACCCCTGACTCGAAGCAATCTCTTTCAAATTTTCAGCAAATTTCCAGCTGTTAGCTGATTTACCATTACAAAATATGTTAGAGAAAAACATTTTAAACTATAAATTCAGACAGAAGGTATAGGCACATAGGCAAGGAAGAACATAGTCTGAGAAAAATGAGCCTAGAACACCCTACGTGGTTACTTTTCAAGACTCTTTTTACTTTCTGACTTCCTCTTGGGAGGGTGACCAAGCTGCCTGGTTTGCTTAGGAAAGTCCTGGTTTATGCTTATCTTCCTGGTATAATTAACCATCACCCCTTTCTAATGATATTACCCCAGTTTGGACAACCAATTGCATGTACTCCCTGATTGTAAGAGACAAGGCCTGCCCTAGTAAGAGTTAGTAGCAGAACTGATACCTTGTTATAGGCTGTTTTAACTCCAGTCAGTTATGGGTTCTGGTAGCTTCCTTATCAACTTCAGTGACTTTGAGCTGGTTGATGTTAGTCTGTTCTAGATTCTAAACATGACCTGTCTTACACTTGGGCTTTAGCTTTCTCTATTTCTTAGTGGGTGGGTTCCTCTGCCCCAATAGATCTATAGGGGTGACTATTCAATAATGGGGTTTGGCCTTCTTCTAGCTCTACACTAAACCCATGTGTTAAGATATGCCCCTAGAACAGTTATAGTATGATCCAAATCATAGGATGGAATGTTTGGCTATTAAACTCATGAAGGACTTGAAGGCATTGGAAGAAAAGCATGAAGAAAATGAAACTATTACTTAATCTGAACATTGTAAAAAGGGTTGTAAGGTAGCACCGAGTTTGTAAGGTAATGGGACATCTTTGTCTTCAGTATCCTCCAACTCTCTCAAATGAGCACCCTTCTCCTCTGGGATCAACAGAGATTTTCCTAAGGTTCTCCTGGATATTGGCAGTGGGATACCAAACTGATCAAGGTTTGCTTTGAGAGTAAAACATTTCGAAATGGAGTTTTTCCCTCAGTGGGAATATAGGATTCTTGGGTAAGCAACTTCAAGTTTAACCCTGCAAATAAACTTTTGTAGTGAAGAAGACATGTGCTGCATCTGACTTTGTGTGCAACAATGGCCAGTGCGTCCCCAGCCGATGGCAGTGTGATGGGGATCCTGACTGTGAAGATGGTTCTGATGAAAGCCCGGAACAGTGCTGTGAGTGTGACTTGCTTTGGACTTGAACTTTTCCAAGCTGTTCTGTGTTTCATAGCTCTGAATATTGTTTAATTCAATACTTGGTGTTAGCTCTGCTTTGACTCCCTTAAAGTGTAGGCCAATTGACTCCACAGTCAGGTCATTAGCAGTTGATCAGTGTCCTTTAAAGAATATTCTCTCTAGTCTAACAAGACTGACGTTCTCTTGGGTAGCTTCACTATTGAATATTTAAGACTGATGCCAGCAGATTTCATTAAGAACTCCTTGGCTAGGTGCACAGATTTCAAATGTTTGATAATGATGACTCTGAGCAGATGGTACTCAGGTCCTGGAAGCTAAGTCAAGATGTGAGGGTCCCCCACGGGCCAAGTATAAGCTTTTATATGCACAGCTTCTCATGTTATGAAAAAAATCTATTACCGAAGGGGTAAAATGGCTAGAAGTAGGGTGATATAATGATTTTGAACAAACATGTAACCTCAAGTTGTTAAAACAGGGAACTTATAGCTTGTTCTTAAATAAAAGAAACTTCATAGCTATGCAAATACATATCCGTGTCCTTAGGCTATGTTCAGGAAAAAGGTCTACTAGATCACAGAGGAGGATGATTTGGGATGATTTGAATGTCAAGGTAAAGAAAATCTCAGAGTTCATTTTGAGGCAGTAGAGACCTGTTGAAGCACTGAAAGTGGAGGACTAATGGGAACAAAGTTTTGGTCTGGAAAATGGTTACCAAAAGAAAAGTCAAGCACAAAGGAAAATAACTGTGTGAGATCACATTTCTAGGCAAGAAGTGAGAGGTTTCCTAAGAATATTGGTGCAGGCAGGTGAGCTACCACAGGTCAAGTCAGGTTTTATAAAGATTGCACCCAAAGTTTCAGTGGAAGATGACCTAGAAAAGTCAAGAAGTGGAGGATATCCCTACTTTGCAAGATGTAAATAAGGGAGTTTGTGAAGGATACCTGTAAAGGAATCTAGAAGGAAGTCTTTGTAGGTGTTAGACTGTCTGGCCTTTAATGAAGTCAGGATTAGGTATCTGGGTCTGCCATTTGACATCCAACAGATAAATAATGGCCAAGGAGCAGGCCAGCCAATAAACCTAACTATGCCAAGTGAAACAAAAGCCAGGACTGGGCATGCCACGGAAACTTGAAGAAGTAACACGGTCAGGGCTCTCAGGTACTGCCAGGTGGCATAGGTTGGTATGACTTCTAAGCAATGGAGCTGTCGCAGGACATACCCAGGCTTTAACTAGTAAATCAAATCTCAGCAGTATGCCAGGCCACTGAGTTATAGGTGTTACCACCACCAAGCAGCACAAGAGCAACTTTGCACTGATGAGTTTGGAGGCTCTTTTGAGACTGTATATCATCAACAGATATGAGAACATGCCGCATAAATTCAATCAGCTGTGGCGCCCATTCTACTCAGTGTATCCCAGTGTCCTGGAGATGTGATGGTGAAAATGATTGTGACAGTGGAGAAGATGAAGAAAACTGTGGTAAGAAGATCAGTGTTGAGTGGCTTATCCCAAAGGCCCTTTTGCTCAAAGAAGGGTGGGCAGGGGAAGCTAACGTAAGCATGAAGATGCAGTTACATTGACTCGCTTTTCAGTGACTTTACTATCTGCTCAACTACTTATCCTTCATAACTGCCCTAAAAGTCTGAAAGAAGTTCATGTGGTAATTGACCACTACTTGCTTTGGTGTTTCTTGTAGACAAATAGAAATAAGAAGGTAAATCATTTGAGGCACTTAAATTTAGAAATAGCTCAGTGAAGCACCAATCATATGGGCTTTTACCTCTGTTAGGACAATAACTAATGGGCCTTCCTTACTTCAGCTTAATAAAACTAGAAGGAGACCAGGGCCAGCAAACACATTCCTAGGTCTAAACTGGATCTGTTTATTGTAATAAATTAGTTGAGTATCATACAAGCATTTCTTAACCACAAAACTAGATTCTATTTTAACCCTTGCAAAAGTTAAACTGGCACAGCAGTGTTAACATCTTGCTGGCAGATACCCAAGACAACCCTACCCAACTCGTAGTACCTTTGTCTCCTGTCACAGTTTCTACTTGTAAAAGCCAACTGCTTCCTATCATTCTTCTGTTCCTGGAAAATGTGTAATAAATGCTACATGTTAAAGGTGAGGCCCTGGAAAAATCTCTAGGTTGAACAAACATTGCTTTGCTCTTTCATTGCTATCACATTTTTTATAGGGCCTCTAAAAATACAGCTTCCAAGTCTGACAAGTGTGGGGCACCTGATGCAGTTGTGTACAAGTGGGCTGAGTGCACTTGCAGTTGAAACAACAGTCTTGTGTATAGAAGTCACCTTCTGAGGGCAATACTACTGCACCTAGTCCAATGAGTTTTGGTGTTTAATTCTAGAATTGAGCTTTATGTATATATTAGTAAGCCCTGGAGCTGCCAAGTGTTTCCTTCTTAAATCTAGACTTTGCTTCCCAAGAGAGTCAATGGTCTCTACCCTAATTACCACTAAATTGTGACCTTAATTCATTTGGCCAGAATTTTTTTTAATTAATTAATTTGTTTAATTGAAGGAATTACATTTTTTTTTTTTTACCCCATATACCTACCCCCACCCCCCATGCTCTGGTAACCACTAGTCTATAGTACATGTCCATGAATCTCATTTTGTTTGTCCTGTTCATTTGTTGCTTTTAGGTTTATATCCCACATATAAGTGATATCATGTGATTTTCAACTTTTTCTGTCTGGCTTATTTCATTTAGCATGATTATCTCGAGGTCCATCCATGTTGTTGCATATGGCAATATTTCATCTCTTCTTATGGCTAATATTCCGTTGTATATATGTACCACATCTTCTTTAGCCAATGATCTATCGTAGGACACTTTGGTTGCTTCCATGTCTTGGCCATTGTGAATAGTGCTGCTATGAACATTGGTGTGCAAATATCTTTTCGGATATGGATTTTCAAGTCTTTGGGGTAAATACCCAGTAGAGGGATTTCTGGATCATATGGTAGATCAATTCTCAGTTTTTTGAGGAACCTCCAGACTGTTTTCCATAGTGGCTGTACCAATTTGCAGTCCCACCAGCAGTGTATGAGGGTTCCATTTTCTCTGCATCCTTTCCAACATTTGTTATTACTTGTCCTATTGATGATAGCTATTCTAAGAGTGTGAGATGGTATCTCATTGTAGTTTTGATTTGCATTTCCCTAATAGCTAGTGATGTTGAGCAAATATATTTGTTGGCCATTTGTATGTCCTCTAGGGAGAAGTGTCTGTTCAGGTCCTCTACCCATTTTTTGATTGGATCTTTTTTGTTGTTGTTATTGAATTGTATGAGTTCTTTGTATATTTTGGATATTAGGCCCTTATCAGAGGTGTTGCTTCCAAATACATTTTCCCATTTGAATGGCTGTCTCTTCATTTTGTTGACAGTTTCTTTTTCTGAGCAGATGCTTTTTAGTTTGATGTAGTCCCGTTCATTTATTTTTGCTTTTACTTCCCTTGCCTTTAAGGTCAAATCCATAAAATCTCCTTTAAGTCCAAGGTCCTTAAGTTTAGTTTCTATGTTTTCTACTATGCATTTTATTGTTTCAGGTCTTATATTCAAGTCCTTAATCCATTTTGAGTTAATTTTGGTGTGTGGTGACAGATAACAGTCTAGTTTTATTGTTTTGCAGGTGGCTTTCCAGTTTTCCCAGCATCATTTATTGAAGAGGCTTTCCTTTCTCCATTGTATGTTTTTGGCTTTTTTGTCGAAAATCATTTGCCTGTATATATATGGATTTACTTCTGGACCTTCAGTTCAGTTCCACTGGTCTGTGTGTCTCTTTTGCTGCCAATACCATGCCGTTTTGATTATTGTTGCTTTGTAGTATAATTTGAAGTTGGACAGAGTGATGCCTCTGGCCTCGTTCTTTTTTCTCAGGATGACTTTGGCAATTTGGGATCTTTTGTGCTTCCATACAAATCTGATGATTTTTTGTTCCATTTCTTTAAAAAAAATGCATTTGGCCAGAATTTGAGTCAAAGTACAAACTGCCTACTCTGACTAGCTTATCATCATTAGCATACCTGGCTGCTAGATTGTGATTGTAGCCCTAGAAGTGATTTTCTAAAACATTTATGTTTTTAAGACCTGTTATTCCTGATCCTCATTTGAAGGATCAACAGAGAAGGAACTGTGTATGGTGGTGCAACATAATGACTTCTTTTTGGTAATAATGTCATAATGCTTATTATATGTTTGCTTGAATACCTGATGCATGATAGTCTCAGTTAATGATGTGGTCTGGCCTGACATGCAGTGTATCCATTTAAAGATAACTCAGTCTCTGCCTTCCTTGTTATAGTTTAAGTTACTGATCACTATCCCTATAAGAGTGAGTTGTGATTTTCATCTCGAATTAATTTCTAGTCTTCAACTCCCTTCTTAGTCCTTTATTTCTGTTCTTATTCCATCTTTTATGTAGTGAGACTATTTCCTAGTATTCCAGGAACTTGGATATAATTCTACTTTAGCTTTTAAGTTAAGCTAGAAAGCTAGGATTCATGATCAAAGATCTGCAGGTTAGATTTTGGGACAAGAGTCATGAAAGGACCGGTCCTGATACCCTTTCAGTGGGGCATCCTCTCTCTCAATAGGCAACATAACGTGTAGCTCTGACGAGTTCACTTGCTCCAGTGGCCGCTGTATCTCCAGGAATTTTGTATGCAATGGCCAGGATGACTGTAATGATGGCAGTGATGAGCTCGACTGTGCTCCACCATCTTGTGGCGCCCTTGAGTTCCAGTGCAGCTCCTCCTCCTGCATCCCCATCAGCTGGACGTGTGACGATGATGCAGACTGCTCAGACCAGTCTGATGAGTCCCTAGAACAGTGTGGCCGCCAGCCAGTGATACACTTCAAGTGCCCAGCCAGTGAGATCCAGTGTGGCTCTGGCGAGTGCATCCACAGGAAGTGGCGATGTGATGGGGATCCTGACTGCAAGGATGGCAGTGATGAGATCAACTGTCGTAAGTAGCTTTCTTATCAGTACGGCAGTTTGGTTCTCCATGTATCGACTGCAGACAATTTGGCTGGCTTCATTTCCTGGTGTTCCCTCCCTCTGTAGCTTCTCGAACCTGCCAACCTGACCAATTTGAGTGTGAGGATGGTAGCTGTATCCATGGCAGCAGGCAGTGTAATGGAATCCGAGACTGTGTCGATGGTTCTGACGAAGTCAACTGCAAAAATGGTAAGGGTCTCTCCTTGTTGGTTAGTCAAGGGGCTGCTCTGATCAGACCCACTAATGAAATATCTTGTCTATGTTTCTCTTTGTAGTCAATCAGTGCTTGGGCCCCGGGAAATTTCTGTGCAGAAGCGGAGAATGCATAGATGTCAGTAAAGTATGTAACCAGGAGCAGGACTGCAAGGACTGGAGTGATGAGCCCCTGAAAGAATGTCGTAAGTGAAGGGGTTGCTTGAGGACAGAGTCAGGAAGGATAATTAGGCCCAGCATAGCTATGCTGCCTGTACCCTGCATAATGTCTAGTTAAACTACTTTTAAGGAATGAAGTTCAATTGTTGGACTTAAGAGTGAATTTTTATGACTTAAAAGCCCAAGCGGTGACAAACTAGATCATAATTTACTTCCTTAAAGATAACTGATTAGTAATAGAGAAACTTGACCAAATACTGCTTAACCAACTGGTAACTAACTGGCTAAGAAGATTGGGTCTATTATTTCTTCCAGTATGCTCTTAAGATGCACATCTATAAGACATATTTTTAGCTCTTGGAAAAATCATAGGGTTGGCCAGACTAACTAGATAAGTTATTGCAGATAGACTAGAATTTAAGTGTTAATAGGACAGATATCAATTTGGAATAAGCTGTCAAGTAACTCTACTTCATTTTTATTTCAGACGTAAATGAATGCTTGGTTAATAATGGTGGATGTTCCCATATCTGCAAAGACCTAGTTATAGGCTATGAATGTGACTGTGCAGCTGGCTTTGAACTGATAGATAGGAAAACCTGTGGAGGTGAGTCAAAGAAGAGAACCTAAGTCCTGGGGGTGATGAGAAAGGATGATGGTACATCTCTGTAGGTTATCTACCAACAGCAAGACTAACTCTAATTTCCCTCCTAGATATTGATGAATGCCAAAATCCGGGAATCTGCAGTCAAATTTGTATCAACTTAAAAGGCGGTTACAAGTGTGAATGTAGTCGTGGCTATCAAATGGATCTTGCTACTGGCGTGTGCAAGGCAGTAGGTAAATGGACTTGTGTTGCTCTGGTACCTTTAAGTGTTTATGAAAGGTACAGCCAGTGACTACCATAGTCAAACTAAATATGAAATTAAAATAGTACTTGAGAGCATTGCTATTAAACTCATAGTGTAATATCATAGATTAAAGAGCAGATGATTTCCCCAGATTTCTACCTTGGTTAATTCTTTTTGTATATGATACCATGAATATCTACCAGGTTTGCTTACTTTCTGCTTTCAAAACTTGAGTACAATTCAAGTAAGTAACTTATTCATCAGCTGCCCTATTGTTGAATGCCCTGATCCCAGAACTTCTTAAACAGTGGGAAGTACTTGCAGGTCCCACTGGCACGGACTCTGGCAAAAGTCATCCTGAGGTGTTCAGTAGTGCCTTCACTTTTTAAGTGCTCCTCTGTTGGGAGGAAGTAACTTAGAAAGACCTTGCTTTCTTACAGCAAAACTAAATAAACTTGGCTTCTGTCTTGCAGGCAAAGAGCCAAGTCTGATCTTCACTAATCGAAGAGACATCAGGAAGATTGGCTTAGAGAGGAAAGAGTATATCCAACTAGTTGAACAGCTAAGAAACACTGTGGCTCTAGATGCTGACATTGCTGCTCAGAAAGTATTCTGGGCTGATCTAAGCCAAAAGGCCATCTTCAGGTAACTTTAGTTCCACTCTTTGTATCTTGGCCTAAAAGCCATTGTCACTTGGCCTTTGGGAAGGTTTAGAAGAATTTTTCTTGTCTCTAGCTCCAGTCTAGCATCTAGTTTGCTGAAAATAGTAAATCTAAACAATGATTCTTTAACTTTTAAATTACTATCAGTTCCTTGTTATAAACTTAATAGTTGCCTATGAAGTAAAAAATGGCTACAGCAATAAGCTTATAACAGATGATATCTTAATTTCTCCTATTTTCTCCCCTTTCGCTAGAGTTATTTAAGAACTGTTTATAGTTGCTACAAATAGAAATGGTAGTGAAGTTTTTCTTAATGGGAACTATAGATACTCAGATGACGGCTACTGAAACAAATAGCTTCACTTAAAAGTGTATTGTTCTTCCATATAGAATACATACCCGCAACTAGATAATCTCCATTATTGTTAATTTAGTTAAATAATTTGGTGAGCTCTGGTGTTATTAGAGTTCTTTCTCAACAAAGTTGACCATTTTGTAAGCAGAAAGTCCATTTTCCAGGCTCTGATGGTGTCAAACTCTTAAATTTCTTGTGACCTATTCTGTTTCAGTGCCTCAATTGATGATGACAAGGTTGGTAGACATGTTAAAATGATCGACAATGTCTATAATCCTGCAGCCATTGCTGTTGATTGGGTGTACAAGACCATCTACTGGACTGATGCGGCTTCTAAGACTATTTCAGTAGCTACCCTAGACGGAACCAAGAGGAAGTTCCTGTTTAACTCTGACTTGCGAGAGCCTGCCTCCATAGCGGTGGACCCATTGTCTGGGTTTGTATTGTGTTTTTCATCACTTAGCCTTTTAGATGCTGTCTGTGTAGGCCAGGTGCTTTCCTCATGCCTGAAGTAGAACTGAAATACCAAGACTTATCAGCTGCCCACAACAAAGAATTTCCCAGCTCAATATGTCAGTGGTGCCATGATTGAGCAACCCAGGGAGGGCCTCATCTATATGACAGGCTCTCCCAGGGCAGTATGACTGCTGGTTGACATTAAGGAAACAGCAGTGATTTGATACACCAATGGTGTATCTGAATGCTTATGGTCCCCGAACTTCTACAAAAATGACTTTTAATTTTTGCCTGAATGCTTTGTCATGTTAGTTCTGGGTGATCAAACCTAAATATTTGCGTGAGTTGTGAGGACTTTGGTAACCACATTAGCTCAAGGCTTTCATCTAAAGTGAAAGTTGTTTGAAAGTCCAGTTGACATCAACAGACCTCTCTAGAAACATTTCAGTGAGGGGCTTCCTAAATTGCCACTAAATAACATGAAAAAGCAGCTTAGGAAGCTAAGGCTGCAATAATCACAGCTGACCCCCATGCAGCCTCACTAGCACACGGTCAGCTACTCTTGCTCTAAAACTTGTTATTCATCTTCACTCCTCTAAAAGAATTGACTTCTTATAAATGAAATATATAATATGTGATTTGGGGCCGAAATTTAAATGTTAGACTTATATAGATTAATACCATTAATGAGCTTGTAGATTCTTAGCATTCTCTTTTGTTTACCCAAAACATAATTCAGACTGTGAAGTGTTACTATTTGTCTTCATCAATCCCCAGTTTTCTGTTCACTCTTTGAATGCTTGTCTTAAGCCACAACTTTATTCATTCTAAACCGCTGAGGCTTATTTCTGATTTAATTCTTCCCAGCTTTGTTTACTGGTCAGACTGGGGTGAACCAGCTAAAATAGAAAAAGCGGGAATGAATGGATTTGATAGACGGCCGCTGGTGACTACGGAGATCCAGTGGCCTAACGGAATTACACTTGGTATGTATGTTTATGTTCTTTCTTTCTTGCCCACAAATTCAACTGTCTTCACAGAGTTTTAACTTATCTCCATAGTTAATTCTGGACTAGAGCAGACAACTCTCACAGTTCCTTCTATAGCAGGAGTTTTGGATGTGAATAACTGAGTTATACAAGTGGAATGGGGAATTTAAATTACATATTCCATAATTACTGTCCATTTCAGCCTAATATGTGACACAAACTCAGTAATTGTTGGGTCTTGGGAACTCTCAACCTAAATATTCCTGGCCTAAGTGCCTTAGCATGTTCCAAATTGCAGGCTTATAACAGTTTTCTTCTGGCTCATTGGGGGAGAATAACAAAGTGCAGCCTCTCTTAAAACTTTCGTCATGTGAGTGATGTTTCTTCAGTCAATTACGTTAAGAATCTTCGGTGCCCCTATTAATCCCTCCACATGATTGTGCATACAGATTCTGCAGGCTGCTTCACTTTTGTGGAATCCCATTTAGAACCCCTGCTGGAAAAGGAACCATGAAAGTAGAATACCAGATTCCTTAGGTATATTAAATGGAAACCAGAGCAATACTGACTTACTATATAATGAAATTCTTTTCCTGCCTAGACCTTATAAAGAGTCGTCTCTATTGGCTTGATTCTAAGTTGCACATGTTATCCAGTGTGGATTTAAATGGCCAAGATCGTAGGATAGTGCTAAAGTCTCTGGAGTTCCTAGCTCATCCTCTTGCACTAACAATATTTGAGGTAAGACGCATGCCTCACTTCTAAGTGTATACCTTTGAGTTACTGTAGCACCTTGGGGAGAGAGAACAGGCATGGGGGAAAGGCAAAGGAGCATGACCTGAGAAACTGCTTTCACTTAAAACCTGGGACAAGTTAGATATTGACTCCTTGCCTCGCTTTAAGAAATCTGAACTTGCTTGTCTTACAGTTTTACATCCAGTGTCCCAGACAGCTTTAAATAGACTTAGTCCTTTAAAATCACCAATAAACAATAATGACCTTAGATAGTGACTTGTGTTAATCGTATGTGTATGTGCTAATTTGGTGGTTCTGTTTTAGGACCGTGTCTATTGGATAGATGGGGAAAATGAAGCAGTCTATGGTGCCAATAAATTCACTGGGTCGGAGCTGGCCACTCTAGTTAACAACCTTAATGATGCCCAAGACATCATTGTCTATCATGAACTTGTACAGCCATCAGGTAATGTGGGGAAGCACAGCCCTTTGTGGCTACTTTAAGGGCAGCAGGATGACACCATACCTACTGGGTATCAGTAGCTCTTTAGCCACTCAACTTGCTCTAAAATGGAACTTTTCCCTTCTGTACCCTACCTCAAACACTTTAAACCTGGTATTTGGTGTATTCTATTTCTGACTTCCTAGTGAAAGGGCTTCAGAACTTCAGTTTTCATCTTCTCTCCTAACACTTCGTGTTCAGTCTTTTATTTCAGTCTTTTCCATATCCCCTTGGCCTTGCTAAAACTACTGCACTAGCCTCTAAAGTAGCCACAAACTTCCTTTCCTCCACCCTCTTACCCCTCATGATACATCTTATATAGGATTGTGTAGATCCTCGAACACATCTGGTCATATTGCTTCCTCCTCAAAATACTTTACTGGTTCTATCTAAATGAAACCCTTAACATCAAACTAAAAAGGTTTTGCACAGTGAAGGAAACCATTGACAAAACTAAGAGACAATCTACTGAATGGGAGAAGATGTTTGCAAATGATACATCCAATAAGGAGTGAATCTCCAAATTATATAAAGAACTCATACAACTTAACAGCAAAAAGGCCCATTAAAAAATGGGCAGTGGACCTGAATAGACATTTCTCCCAAGATGATATACAGAGAGCCAACAGACATATGAAAACATGCTCAACATCACTAATCATCAGGGAAATGCAAATCAAAACCACAGTGAAATTATCACCTCTCACCTGTCAGAATGGCCATTATCAATAAATCAACAAATAACAAGTATCAGTGGGGATATAGAGAAAAGAGAACGCTTCTGCACTGTTGGTGGGATTGTAAATTAGTGCAGCCTAATGGAAAATAGTATGGAGATTCCTCAAAATTAAAAAGTAGAGCTGCTGTACAATCAAGCAATTCTACGTCTAGGTATTTATCTAAAGGAAAAAATAACAGTAATTCAGAAAGATATGTGCAACCCTAAGTTCATTGCAGCATTACTAGTAGTAGCTAAGCTGTGGAAGTAACCTAGATGTCCATCAATAGAAAAATGGATAAAGAAGATATATACATATAAATAAATGGGATATTATATAATTATTTATATATATGAGATATTATATACATAAATGAGATATTTAAAAATATTATTCATCAATACAAAGGAATGAAATCTTTCCATTTCAACAACATGGATGGACCTAGAGGGTATTATGCTGAGTGAAATAAGTTAGAGAAAGACAAATACCATATGATTTCACTTATATGTGGAATCTAAAAAACAAAAACAAAATAAGGGAATAATCAAAACAGAAACAGACCCATAGATGTAGAAAACAAGTTGAGGGTTGCCAGAAAGGAGGGGTGGAGGATGAGAATAATTTTTTTTAAGTCTATTACATGATAAGTATAGTTTCAGGCCCTGGAGAAATAAGATTGAAAAAGACTAAGCTTTAGAATCCATAGGACAGAATGCTCACACTTAGTTTCTTAAAGGACCTTGAAACACATTCATTAAAAAAAAAAAAAAGACAAGAACATAGGAGTAAATTTTCATGATTTTGGGTTAAACAATAATTTCTAATACATGACACCAAAAGCACAAGTGGCAGAAGTAATAAATTGAACTTTACCAGAATTTTACAACTTTTTTGATTCAAAATATATGATCAAAAAAGTGAAAAAACATCCCAAAAAGGGAGAAAATATTTGCATATCATAAAGCCAATGAGTCTATTATCCAGAATATACAAAGGACTCTTACTACTCAAAACAGAAACGCAAATATTACAATTAAAAATGGTTAAATGATTTGAATAGACATTTCTTCAAAGAAGCTGTACATGTTCAATAAGTACATGAAAAGATGCTCAAAACATTTGGTCATTAGGGAAATACAATGACTAAGCCACAATGAGATACACTTCATAAATTTTAAAGACACATTGCTAACAGAAGGAAGACAGTTTGAAAAGACCACATACTATGTAACAACATTTCTATGACACTCTGGAAAAGGGAAAGCTATAGAGATATGAAATAGATGGGTGGCTACGAAGGCTTGAGAGAGGAAGGTTGAACAGGTGAAGGGAAACTGGGGAGGGGGAATGGTATATGTGTATAAATAAATAAATAAAACCCTTAATTTTCCCTAGAGCTGGTTCCTTCCACTTTGTGGGATCAAGGGAAGACAAAGCCAGGAGACCATGCTTATATTCTTCCTCTAAGCCTTCATTATAAGCTCTGGATGAATAATGACCACTCCTGGTCTCTCATCTCATTTCTCCACCTGCTCCCTCACCACCCATCTGTTTAAGGCATAACTTTTATTTTACTTCCAAGAAATTTCTTTGGATCTGTGGTGTTCTTAGAGCATGCTGCCTGCGCCCTTATATTTATTCTTCATTGGTATTGGTTTAACTTGAAAGTTTGACAGAGAAAACAATTTTAATCTCCTTGGGGACACAGACTCATGTTTTTAGACTCTAAAACAGGGTTTTTTGTTTGGTTGGTTGTTTTTTTTTTTTTTTTTTTAGCTTACCTTTATTTTTTTTTTTAATTCTTTAATGCTACCACATATTTGACCCCCTTTACCCTATCTACCTCCTTCCTCCCTCCAACCTTCTGGTAACCACTAGTCTATTGTTAATGTCCATGAGTCCATTTGTCCTGTTCTAAAACAGGGTTTTATGTATATAGATACACTGGTATATCTATTCTAAAGGACTTTTGTTTCTGACCAGGTAAAAACTGGTGTGAAGAAGACATGGAGAATGGAGGATGTGAATACTTATGCCTGCCAGCACCACAGATTAACGATCACTCTCCAAAATACACTTGTTCCTGTCCTAATGGGTACAAGCTAGAGAAAAATGGTCGTGAGTGCCAAAGTAAGGCTTTTTATTTTTCATCCTCAAGCAAGGCATACATCAGGCAACAAAATAAGACACTAGCTATAAAAATTAGCCTGGATTTTAGAATTTTAACTAACTCTGAGATTTGAGAACATACCTACTATTGTTGCATGCCAGGTGTTTGTGTCATTACTTCAAATTGACATTTAACTCATTTCACCATGAGATGAGTCTACAGATGAGACCTTAGTCAAAGTGTCAATGTGCCTCGTACTGATTTGTACCAACTAGTCCCATAACAGCACTGAGCTAGCCAACTTGCAGATAATTAAACAGTCTTAGCATTTTTCTCCAACAAGATAGGCTTATAATTATGCTTTAAAAGGGCCATGGTTCCAGGAAACCTCATGGCCCCAGTGGGTGACATTATCTGAAACTCATGCTTAAATCAAACTTGCATTTTAGTCTTCTCTTCTTACCTTTTGATTAAGTAGCAAGTTAAATTCACATGTTATGAGCAAGGAACTCATATTGTGAGGTTTTTATTAGCTTAATACTGAATCCCTGCGGGGACTAGCTCAAATAACTGAGAAAGCAGTTGCATAACCTGGCAATAAGATTGGTATGCCTGGTGATCTGTTTTTGAGAGCATTTCTTATAACTTTTGGAGCCCAGGACATTGCTTAGAGGGGGTCATTAAGTGTGGCTGTGCATCTTTTTGAATTCTCAATTTTCAAATGCTGAATCTCCTGCCCAAATTTTTATATATCTCTGGTCTTGCCTGAAGTCTGCTGTTTCTCCCAGTCTTGACACATTCACCATGCAACTTAGTTCAGCAGTGGTTTGTCTATTTTCCATGGTGTTAAAATAACCTATCGCATGGCTTGTCTGGACTGAACAGCCAGCCTCTCTGGAACCTTGGCATTAACCAGGTTCTTGGTTTTTATAATTTAGGTACTGCAACTACTGTGACTTACAGTGAGACAAAAGATACCAAGACAACAGAAATTTCATCAACTAGTGGACTAGTTCCTGGAGGTATTGGGTTCAGTACTGCAAACTGTTAATCTCAACTAACAGCCACACTCTTTGTATCTATTGCTTAAATAATTAATGCAGCCTTTAACTACTAGTTCTGCCCCTTCTGGTAACCTACATTTCAACTCCAGTGACTTAGAACCTGAAAACCTTAGCCTGACCTGACTTATCGAGGTTTCTGTTAGAGAAATGGTAGTGAAATGGCCATTACCATGTGACTCTAAAATACTTCTAGACCAGGTGTCCTGCTATATGACTGTAGCAGATCCTGAACATCAATGATAAATACAAGGGCATGAGGATCTCCACTGGATGGGTACACAGAATTCCAAGTCCAAATTGAGATCCTTCTAAACTAATTCCTTTTGTTCCCCTATAGGGATCAATGTGACCACAGCAATATCAGAGGTCAGTGCTCCTTCAAAAGGGACTTCTGCTGCCTGGGCCATCCTTCCCCTCTGTAAGTAGATTTCCTATATACTGGCTCCAATGAACATCTTAGATACCAGATGAGCATTTATAGTTTATCTTGAGATGCCCCTCCCATGGCCCCTTGTGCTGTCATAGTGCTCATGACCCTGAATTATATTTGCTCCCTCCCCAACATGGCACACTGAGCTGAGAGTCCATATGTTTCTCTTCAGTGGTATCCTTCACACAGTGACTGGCAGTGATGAATGTTCAACTACTACATGAAAGGTGGTGGTTGTTTTCTGCTTCAGAGTTGTTAGTTTGGCTTATTCCCTTTCACAATAAGTCCCTTGAAGTAAAGAGCACTGTTCTATTCTCCTCTGAAATCTATGTAATACTTTATAGAGAGAGGAGATACAAAGCTTAAGTGCCTTCCTGAGGAGGTATAAGACTTATAGAGAATAAATTAAAAATAGTTAATTTTCAAACCTGGAGAGAACCTCTAAAAGCTACTATTGGGCATGTGAATTCTAAGGCACTATGATATAATGGCCTAAATTACTGGATTCCAGGCTTAGCAAATGCCCAAGGGGGACCATTTGAAGAGCTCTCCAGAAGCTTCTGCAGTTTTAATTCAGTCAGCCTGGGGAGGGGCCAGAACTTAACACTTGCCCAGATGGATATGTGGGGCTCGGCACCGGCCTATAGAATAACATTTAACCACTGGTCTTAACTCGCTTCCAGCTCCTTATCCCAGCTTCATAAAACTTACATGAATATCAATAATCATGGATTCATGAATATGATCTCTTTTCTGTGTTTTGAGACTAGACCTTGCTTAATTACCTTCAAATTTTTTTCAGTGCTCTTAGCGATGGCAACAGTAGGTGGCTACTTGATGTGGCGGAACTGGCAACACAAGAACATGAAAAGCATGAACTTTGACAACCCTGTGTACTTGAAGACCACTGAAGAGGACCTGTCAATAGACATTGGTAGACACAGTGCTTCTGTTGGACACACGTACCCAGCGGTAAGTCAGATTTGTGTCTTTATACACCATGGCTTGCAGTAAGAGTGTGTGAAAAGGAGACCACTAATTCAAGCTATGGTTGCTTGAGCTAGGAAGAGCCATTAGGATCATGGAGCCACCAAATACTTTGTCTGCTACCTGGAGATTAGACAGTCTAGGCTGTTAGAATACAAGTCAGTCAGGTGATAAGCATCTGCCCCGTACAGAAAGAATGACAAGTAAGTCAACTTAAGGTCATCGCTATTTGAGGTATTTTTAGTTATGGAAATTATATGTAAATATTGAATGACCCAAGTAGCTCTTTTTTGAACTGTTAAATCAGTTTCCTACTGGATGCTTAAAAGTAAATTAGCATATCCTATATAAGGGAATTGGCTTAACATAAGTGTATTGAGCAAGATTCTTTGGTTCAAATTTACCAAATGCTTGAAAGTGTCCTATCCCACCTAATATAGCCAACTTTTCTATCAACAGTAGGGTTAGTCACTTGTTCTTCAGATGAAACCCAACTGGAATATTTAGCCTTCACTTAGGGAACAGTCTGAACTAAACACATGCTGAGCAGTCCCTCTCAAGCACTCTGGTGAAACAAAGAATGGTGGCCATCTATGACACACATGAGTCTTCACATTTTTCTCTAGAACTTAAGATCATTAAGTAGAATAGGCAGGATTGGTCCACACTGTTTCCTCTCCCTTCCAAGCAAATACAGTTGAATTCAAGTTAAAATGTCTTAGTGACACAACTAATGTGACTTCATGAAGAATCTGTTTTGGAACTGACTTCCCCCCTTCTATGCATCTTTGATCTCTGAATGACTAACGCAAAAGCAAGGTCCATTTTAGAGATGAGTTACTCCAGTGAGTGACCACCAAGCTCACTCCATACTTTCTCTTTTCCACAGATATCAGTCGTAAGCACAGATGATGATCTAGCTTGACTTCTGAGACAAATCTCGACCTTTGAGTCTAAACCAATAATATCCGTTTGGAATGGTAACCGAGCCAGGAGCTGAAGTCTCTTCCTCCAGCCTGGAAGAACATCAAGATATCTTTGTGTGGATCAAGCTTGTATACTTGACCATTTTTATATGACTTTCATAAATATTCCTGTCCACATTCTACTTCAGCTTTGGATGTGGTTACCAAGTATCTGTAACCCTTAAATTTCTAGACAGTATTGCCACCTCTGGCCAAATATGCACTTTCCCTAGAAAGCCATATTCCAGCAACTAAACTTGTGCTATAGTGTATACCACCTGTACATACATTGTATAGGCCATCTGTAAATATCCCAGAGAACAATCACTATTCTTAAGCACTTTGAAAATATTTCTATGTAAATTATTGTAAACTTTTTCAATGGTTGGGACAATGGCAATAGGATAAAACGGGTTACTAAGATGAAATTGCCAAAAAATTTGTAAACTAATTTTGTACGTACGAATGAAATCTTTGACCTCAATGGAGGTTTGCAAAGACTGAGTGTTCAAACTACTGTACTTTTTTTTCAAGTGCTAAAAATTAAACCAAGCAGCTTAACCATGGTTTGTGCCTATTCCTCTACAAAAAAAAACTATAAACAGATTAAGCCGTATGTTCTAACTAAATATGGATCTTGATGTTGTATAACTAAGGCTATAATTTGACTTATAACCAAGCATTAAAAGGACAAGGTACCACTTCATATTTGCTCCCCAAATACTTGTTTTGTAAAAGGAGCTACGTTAGCCTGTACTTAGAATTCTTCTTGCTTAAAGTTTCTTCTCTCGTTAATTTGTTTTCCTGATCTAGAACCATATGTTGAGATTTCTATTAATTCTGCCTCTTCATATTGAAGTCTCAGTTTTTCATGTTCTATCATTATATGTAGTTTGAGGACAAATGCCTTCTAAGGCATGGAAAGGACTTTCTTTTACAAGTCTGGGTAGCACCATGAAGAGAGCTGGGGAAGATAACAAGTAGTTCCATTCTTGAACAATCTAAAGCAATGGTTATCAGTGGAGTTAAGGTTAACATCTGCATTGCCTGGGAACTTGTTAAAAATGCAAATTCTCAGGCCCCAACCCAGACCTGCTGAATCAGAGACTCTGGGGGTGGGGCCCAAGAATGTATGTTCTTACAAGCCATTCAAGTGATTCTGATGTAAACTTGAGTTTGAAAACCACCGTTCTAATGTGACTTCATGAAGAATCTATAATATCTCCTAATTCTTCAGTCTGGCTGGCATAGGATGGATTCCTTCTATGGACAATTTCTGAAACATTTAGTATGAAGAGCAGATAAGGAATCTGGGTAGAAGAAAAAGTAGCACAGGGCTTTAGTAAGTTTTTCATCAGATTAGCCATGACTTCCTTTCTCTAAAAGCTCAGAATGCCAGCAAGCAAGGGAAGATACAAGGCTTGAAGTCCTGGAAAGATGCTCTAAGTCCAAATTGAGGTGGGGAGTCAACTGCAGAGGTGCAGCAGTTTCTCTGGGAGATGAAATCACCAATGCAGTAGCAAAAGGATGAAGAGAAAATGTGTTGAGTAACTAAACGGATCAGTGGATGACTCCTATTCCACTTGCCTATGGAATATAAATAAGACAGTTGACATCTTGCCTGTGGCCTTAAACAAAGAGATCACTAGTGCTAAATGAAGCAGTTGCTTCTGTCATCTTGTTTAATAGACACTCTTTTGATATTGCTCAAATGGATGAAAGTAAAAGGATAGATGTTGACATTTTTTTGTGGGAGGTATAGCGGTCAACATATAGAAGGAGAAGGCTGTGGCCATGAAGGCAGGACTCTGCTGTTCACCTCTTGCTTCCTCTTCAAATGGTCCTTACAGTAAGCCAGATGTGGCCTGCTAACATGAGGTGTCTGAAGTGCCTATTTGATTAATAGGTTAGCATTCATCATTTTTCAACTCTGAGGGCCATTTGGTTGACTGGTACTTTGACCCTGCTGTGATACAAAAGCCACTGATTAATTTTTTTAATTGAAGTAATATAAAATTCCCTCCTAGGAAACTTAAAGATACCAGTGTCTTCCCTCATTACAAGCATTATAGAGTATTAGTCAACAATAAGGCTCAAAGCTATCATTTGTAAGAAAAAAATCGAGCATTATTTTCCATTTTCTTCTCTTAGATTCCAGCTCTTAGTGTGTTCCTTCAGGTTCTAGGTCCCAATTTCCAACCTTCGAAGAGTCTAAAGCATCTCATTCTTTTACCTTGCCTCCTCAGTAAGTACCCAAAGACAGAAACTCTAACTTAAGAGGAACAAACTCATTTGAAGAAATAAAATAACTAGATATTTCTACTGAAATAAGAATAGCTATGTGGCCAGTCAACTCAACATTAATAAGTAATTCATGAGGGACTAGAGCCTTGGGTTTCAGTATCCAAAGAAGAACTATAAGAATCATATGTGAAACATACTGCATAAGTTTGCTGTGTCTCTAGAGTTTACTGTAGGAGATGAGAATTAAGAGGTAAAATATGAAGCTTATCAAACACTAAAGGAGGATGCTTGGAATTAAATCAGCTTGTCTCACAAAGTCACTGAAAGTGGATCCTCCAGAGACTTTAGGAATTGCTACTAAGATTGATGATAGTTGAATAAACATTTGTGGCCCCTGTAAAGAAATCCAGCCGAGTCTCAAGTCCAAAATTTTAAGTGGCTTTTGCAAGCTATCGATTTGGCAAGAAGGAGTGCCAGTTGTTCAGCCACCACCCTTAAAGCATTCTTACAGCTATTTTAAAGCCTTGGTATCATTTCCAAGCCCCTGATATTCTATTCTTGATGAACATAAGGCAAAAAAAAAAAAAAAAAGAAAGAGGCTTCCATTTTGGCAATTGTTTCTATTCCTCATATATTTAGAAGTCAGATGACCCCTCTCAAAAATGAGAACACAGGCTTTCAATAGCAAAGGGCATTTAAAAGACAGCCTCCTCAGTTAACACTTAGAAATGGGAGACTTAACTAAAGTCTATTTTTTAACTATTTTTGCCCCCCACCAAAAGATGCTGATGAGATGTATTCCTGGAGTAATTTCTTAGAATTCTTACCTAGTGAAGCAGTTCATTATTTTGAACCCAAATGGAAGCTAGAATCCTTGCTTTTAATGGTGGGGAAACTTGCAAAAAAAACAAAAACAAAAACAAACAAAAACAAAAACAAAAACAAAAACCATATACAATTTTGCTATATAATTTAGGTCCAAGAATGAAGAATATAACCTGTTCATCCTGATCACTGAATTTGAGCCCTTCAATTTCATAGCCAAGTGTTCAGCCTGACTCTCTGGGGAAATTGAAAATGGTATGTCCCTGTTTCAGCCATAGCACAGACCTAAACTATACAAGTTCAGGAATACGTAAAAGTAGAAAAAGTCTTCAAAGGTATCTCATTTCCAGATATAGGAGGAATGAATATAAAAATTGAACGATGGCTTATTTTTTTGGACTTGTTTCTCTGAAATCAAGCATGGAAGCTTCCCAGCTCAACATGGCTTCATGTGAAGAGTCATCAGCCTTCTCTATACATTCCTTATTCCTGTGTACTTTCACACATGAAAAGCTGAATATAAGTTAGCAGTGAGGTCCTATATGTGAAATTTTGGGGTCCACAGATAAGCTACTAAGAAATAGATTTCAGTAATATTTCATCTGTCTATCATGTCATGAATCTGTTTAGCATTTTTGAGGCTGGCTCATCAGAGAAACAGAACAAAGTGGGACCACTGACTGCCAGTCCCCCTATAATCTCTTTCTACCCATGCTCACTGAGGCAGGAGTAAGACAGGCTGAGGTTGGGGGATGGGGGTTTTTCAGGTGACCCTGTGACACATCATAAAGTTTTTTCCTTCACTGTGCTTAGGGAAAATATCATCTAGATTGGCAGCGAGGAGGGTAACAACACTACTGCATCAGTCTTGCGTGTGGCATTGTGGGCAAGTTACTAATCTCTCTAAATGGAGATGATGAGGAATGTCTCCTGCGACACAATAAGGATTAAGTGAGAACGCAATAGAAGCTCTCAGCACAGCATCTGGCATTTAGTAGGTGCAAAGCAAATGTCACTGCTAAATATCACTCTCAATGATATGCCTCTCTTTGTATTTATTGTGGCACAGTCTAGAAACTTATAAGTGACTTTACCAGTGAGACACAGATAACTTGACTCATTACTGAGGGTAACATGCATTAGACTTGGCCCCAATTGTTTTCCATAACACCTGTCTAAAATTTAAGTAGTGGTATCACCTTTATACAGTCAAAAAGTCTTGAAAGATTGCACGGTTTAAACGCCAGAAACTTAGCTGTCATGGTCCTGTCTCAATAGTTTGACTGTACTGCCTAAGACATGGAAACAAATATTTGGGGGCCTGCCCTGTCTGAATGGCAGCTAAAGCATTTTAATGTCCCTTAACTTCTTACCATATATTTAATAATGTGAAAAATAAATGCTCTAGTTATTTTGTTTTATTTTCACAACAACCTGAATAGGTATTATCTCCAATGTGAAAACTGAGGCTACAAATAACCTGTGACTCCAAGCTCAACATGCGTACTGCCATCTCCTCTCAGAAAAGGAGGTGTACTGTGTAAAGGTTAAGCTAGATGTCATGTTTTCTATTTGCTGAGTCCCCTTTACTGCTAACCCAGGATGCTTCAATGGTTCCTTAGGTGTCTCAGCGCCCATAATGACTGGCTTCCAATATGGCAGTGTGCTGGAAGTATGAGGCTAGCATTACTACATCAGGTTAGCAAATAACAGTTGGTTGTGTGTCATGCTTAAAAGATGCCAGAAGTTCCAGAATTATTTTCCTTTGCCATCTATGTGAAGCAGAAATGGATAATTGGATTGCGAAGTAGAAAATAGAGGGTTCCCTAAAGGAATCTGTCGACATGCAACATCATTCCTGTGCATAAAGATATTGGGGAAAACAAGCTGTAATACAACAAATCTTAAATTTTAAGGCTTTCATAAAGAGAGACTTGCTCAAGAAGACAGAAAGAACTGTGACTTATTTCAGCTGAGTGATGATCCTGTAACTCCAGGACTGGATTTGAGATATTCTGGACTCTATCCCCCCGAGACCTGGGTATTTCTTAATTTACATACGGGCACAGGGAGTAAAAAAATTCTTTGAACACAATGATTGGCTTTGAAAAAACTATCCTGCCCTTTTCAAAAAGTCATTTGAAACCAGAATGTGATTTAAGATTATGTAATGCCTCTGGAGTCCAGAGCATGTAACCAGGCTATCACACTCTAGAGGCATTTGTTGGGATGAATCCAGTTCTGTTGATCCATAAACATTTTTCTTTTATTAATGAACTGTACATTTAATTTAAATAAAAGTTTATTTTTGAGATAATTGTTGTGAGCTTTTCCTTTTCTTAGAGAACTTTTTAAGAATCTTTTATTTAGATCGTTCTCCTTTTCTCCCTTCTGAATCACTGAAGATGGCTCAGTCACCCTTTTCTGGTAAAGGGCCACACAGACATGGACTCATCAAGCTCACAGAAGGAGAGATGTCCCAATTCTTGCCATACTTAGAAGAAAAGTTAGTGCCTCACCATGGGCAGCCACTGTGTCACCCCCTCAAACTCCCCCTTTTTACTCTTCCCACGAAAGGAATGAAAATCAAGGCTACAGTTAGCAAGGAATGTTAGTCCAGAGCTTCCTCCCTCTGGGTGATGGAGAACAGGTTCTACCTGGAGAAAGTGAGGATATCCCAAGGTGGCAAGACAAGATGAGCCTTCGCAAGCAAGTAAAATCATTTTGATACCTTTCTTTCATCAGTGGTCTGTGTTGAAATTACTTACAATAAGGCTACATTTTTGTGACCCTTAAAGATATTCCAGCTGAAGCTTTCCCCAAGCAATGGCCCCCAATCGTCTGAATAATAATGGGTGCTAAATCTTGAAATTGGCTCAGAGGATGCAAAATAAAGTGGGAGGAAAATAAGTAAATTAAAGAAAAGAGAAACTATAAAAAAAAAAAACCTTTTAAAGCTCAACAGTGAGTTCTTAATGAATTTAAGGATTCACTTAATGAGTGAAATGCCACATGAATACCAGCTTTGCAGTGAATTGGATGTAAGTTTGGATGTTTCCTCCACCACTTAACTAGCCATGGCCACAGGTAAGTTACTTACCATCCAAGCTCTGCCCTCCTTTGAAAATCATAACACCTATGCATATAGGGTTCTCATAAGAGAGAGAGAAGCAACACATATGAGTGCTTTACTCAAATGATACTTACTAGTTCCCTCTCTAGTACCCCAAAAAATCATGATTAATTTTTTTAGGAGTTAAAATTCTTTATTTGTGCCCCTTTAGAGAACTAGGGCACAAATAAATCCCTCCTGCAAATGTTTCTTCTTAGATCCCCCTTGAAATGCTAGCACTTAGTGATTTTTTTTTTTTTTACTCCAAGAAATTAAGATTAATCATCCTGCACCTTTAAGCTTTGCAGAAAACCTCTTGTGTGTGACCCTCTGCTGATTTAAGAGCACAAGGGACTGGCTTAAGTCCACCAATTACACAGAGAAGTCTGTTTAATCAGTGGGAGAAGAAAACACTAAACTTTGTACCACTCCAGCAGGTGAGGTTAGCACCCTCTTTGAATTTACTGTGCTCAGCAAATGTGATGAGCTCATAATCTAGGAAATGTTGGAGAATGCTAATTTTCTGAACATTTAGTGAATCCTGGAGTCTGTAGTTCAGAGGCATTTCTTGCCTACTGGTTAACTGAGGCTGGAGATTATGTTTTAGATCCATAGCCATTTATATGTACTTAAATTCATCTATTTTCATTTAAAATTTGCTGAGGATTAGTTCTTTAAAAGCAAATTTGTCTTTTTACCTGACCCCAATTGAATAGCATTATGATTGCCTGAAAAGAGCCTATAAATGCTAGAGTATGATTTTAGGTAACTAAGTAACAATTGGCATTCCTTCTCGGGCCACAGAGCACTTACAGTGACAGTTTTTAAAAGGTTCTAACACAGTTTTATAATTAGCATATCCTATGTTGATCATCAGGGGAAAATGCAAAAAAGGTTTTGAACATTTAATGAAATTGAGGAAGGATATATATGGATCAGCCCCTTCAAAAGCTACTACCTCTACACTTAGACACATACTCACACATACACACCAAATGCTTTGTTCTTATTTCATTCATTTGTTCAACACTGCCTATATGCCAGGCTTTGTTCTGGATTCTGGGGAACCAGTGAAGAACAAGACAGGCCAAAGCCGTGCCTTGTTCTTCACGTGCTCATTTTAGCTGGGGGTCAGGCACAGAAGACATTTAACAAGTCAGGTAGTGATAAGAGCTCCAATAAAAAACATAACAGATTAGGTAATAGAGAATGATAGAATGTGCTATATTAGAGACAGTAGTTAAATTTGTTCTCCAAGGAGATGACCTCAGCAGAGAACCTGGAGGAAGTGTGGGAATGAGCCCACTGAGGACATAGCAGAGGCAGACATCCAAGGCAGGAGTATGCTTGATTCATCAATGAAAAAGCAAGGCAGCCATATAGCTGGAGATGGCCAAGGCAAAGAGGGAGAAGAGAAGGGAGGAGCAAAGGCATTAAAGGCTGTGGCTAAGATTTAGGGTTTTAAATGATGGGACAACTTGAGAAGGTTTGGAGACAGCAGAATGGCATCTCATTGTAAAAGGATCGTGCTGAGACTAGACTGCAAGAAGGCAAAGGTGAAAACAGGGAGATACATTAGGACACTATGGCCACAGGGCAGGTAGCCAGGTTGAGGCTGGGCTGGTGGAGATGGAAGAAAGCTCTACCCAAATCATGTGAAGCGGAGTATATGCGTAGGTTGTGTTCCTGGAGTGGAGAATGTGCCGTGAAAAATGGTCCCCAGTCTGGGAAAATCTAGCTGGTTCTTCTCTGAGGTGTGGTCTTTGCTTGTGGGTTGTTGGTTTGGCTGCCCCCTGACTGGGCAAGGATGACAGGCAGAATCTGTTGGTAGGAAAACTCAAAAAGGCTGCAGGGAAGCTGGAGGAAAAGCCTGGTTTCTCCCTCATAACGGAATCTGAATCTAGAAGAAGAGCCTGGAGCATAAAGGCAGTCCACAGAAGTGCAAGTTTCAGCCATTCAAAAATCAAAGGGAGTCCCTTCCTACTTTCTAGGCACACTTCTTCTCGGGGTCATTTTGGTCAGAGTTCTGTGCTAGCTCTTGAGTAATGTCCTCTAAAAGCATGCTTTCTATGGGAAGCACAATTATTTTTTTAATGTAATTACTTTAAATAGGATCCAATGTTTTCCATCTAGCCAACTGCTGTTAATTTTCCCTATTACCTGCCTGGTCCCTAAAGGCATTAGAGAATCATCAAAACTACTTTACTCTCTAAATTTTAGGATCCTGGTATTTCTGAATTAAAGTGTATCCCAAGGTCATGATTGGGGTATCTATCTAGAATAGTTGATAACAGGCCCCAGTTGGGGAAGAAGAAAATGTCTGCCTAAAGTTACCTAGCAAGGAGACACCATTCATCAGAAAATGCATTGTCATCCACAGAATAACAATTAATCTCATAAAAAAAAAAAGTCTAGAAATTCAGCAATAGCTTGTGAGCCTTTAGTATACAAAGCAGAAAAAGACGCTGTTTTGGAAAACAAGAGTCTTCTAGGACCCAAAATTTCAAGAAAGGATTTTTTTTTTTTACTGCTTTAAGAAGTGAAGTAAGTCTCTGAAGGCCATCCATGCATGTCACGGAATAGAAGCCAAATCTTCACAAATAGCTTTGAAACAGGAAACGGCCTCTTCTCAGACATTAGCCCCAGTACCTGTTTGCATTTAGAAAAGAGAACTAACCTCCTATATGTCCTAGGATCTGAATCCGGTAACCTCCAGAAAGGATGAGCCTGAGAAGAGAGACTACAAGCTGCTCTCCCTGGCTTCCCTGTCCCCTGCAGCAGGCACTGTGTTCCCAGCACTCCCTGAACTTTCTCCAGTATGAGACAGATAAGATTTCAATAGACCTAATTCATAGTGCCGATTCACCCAAAGTGGTGTACCAGCTTGCACAGAATCTCAAGTTCTCTCAGAAATCCAGTGAAAATGGAGTAAAAAACAAAACAAAACAAAACATTATTTAAAACCAAAACTAATTGTAGCTTCTTTTGCCCCAGCAGGAGGGCCTGGGAATGTCCTGGTGAAAAAAATTTCTATATTGCTACAAGAGATGGTAAATCTTTGGGTTTGCCAAAGGAGGTTTGAGTTTGAGGAGCAGATTAACGAGTAGACTGCTGAATCACTCTGCATTCTGTGAGGAGCGCTCGGGCAGGGCGTGGATTGGGGGGGTGCGTGCTGCCAGGTACCAAAGTGAAGAGGGTGGAACAATGTGGTGTGCAGTGCACATTTGAGGCTCAGAACGACAGACAACAAGAACAACTAATATACAATTCTGGACTACTGACATTTTCTTCACTGTAAAGCTTTTCACCTCTCTAGTTCTTCAGTAAAGTGTGTGAGTGAGTGTTGATGAAAGTCCGAGAAAGGATCCCAGTCCTAGATCTGGGTTAACATGGCAGCAGAACAGAGAAGAACCTTCAGGACAATCCATTAACTAAACTAACTCAGTAGAGCTGCAAAAGCTTAGACCCGGAGAGCAGAAGCATCCCAGGGATTCAGACCTCGTCAGCTGGGACAATGGACTTTCTACAGGATGTGAAATTGGAAGTTCAAACCCATATATTCTGGAGCTTAAGGAGCAGAATGAGTCCAGATGACGTCACAAATTGTAAATTTATTAGGTGGGATCTGGTGGCTTTTAGATGGTATGTACCTAGGATTTTGCTAGTCTGTGTACAGAATTTATTATAGCAATGGACTGTAGGAGCTGAGGGTATTTCAAACTATAGCACTGTTAAAATCAAAAGCAAACATAGACCAGTCTTGAAACCTCCCTGAGCAGACAAAAACAGTTTAGTCATTAATTTAGCTTAATTACCAATCACTGTAAAAACACTTTTTCACTATATAAGAAGAGTACACCCCTGAGCCTCATTCCATGTCTTAGTTTGAGCATTCTCAGTTTGTAAACATTCTTTTTGGTGTGCGCACAATAAGCTTTTTTCAATTACTGCTTAAGTGATTCACTGATTTTACTTTGGCTATTTCTGAACTTTTGACACAATCATCTTTTCAAAGTGCAAATGTGACAGTGTCACTACCTATCTTAGATGACTTCTTGTTGACCACAGAATGAAAGCTAAGGTCCTTAGGCTCAGGCTCAAGACCACCATGACCTGACTCCTGCTACTCAGTTCTATACCCTTCAGTTCCGCAGCCCAAACTCCATGCTCTGATAATGCTCACCTGTTTGTAATCCCTTCCTCCTTTCACATACTGCTGCCTCCTACACACAGCTGTGCCTTTGCTCGTGCTCTTCCCATCTTTCTTATTTGGCTCTTACTCCATTTATGACTTGGTTCACATATCACCACCTCCAAGAAGCCCTCCCTGTTTCCCCAGTTTGGGTTGTGTGTCTCTTGTCTACTCAGCATGTAATTCTATAATATTATGCACATTTTTATTTTGAGATTATCTTTTTTTATGTGTGAAACTTCCTGACTGAATGAAATATAAATCTCTCTAATGTAAATTCAGTCTTGGTCCCCTTTGTGTCCTCCAACCTCCAGGGTATGGCACAAAGTTGGGCACTTTTTAGATGTGTAAATACTATTTGTTAATTAAATTGATCCCATGAATGCAAGCAATATTTTGTAAACAAGCATACAGAGCTTACACCTCCAGCTGAGCATTGTTCCTTGAGCTCAGTCCTCTTGAGAGGTTATTTGCTATTAATTGATGCCTCACACAAGTTGGAGGTCCTTTTGTGAAGTACGTTCAGAGAGCACAAAGCTATCTTTTGCATACATACCATTACGGCAAATCTTAGATCCTTGAAGGTAGACATATTTTGAAACAGCAAAAATTATTGAGTGTTCCATGAGGGAACATCGTAATTTGTCATGCTGGTTAATATCATTTGAGACATGGCCATCCTAATAAAGTACTCTCACAGAACATTCTTAGAGCCAATAGAACCATGTTTGAAATAAACATATAACCAACCAAGGGAATGAGCAGCCAAAGGTAACACTATCCTGGTTACTATATACTGCTGAGATTATTTTTAAAATTACCCTATAATTTGATAATACCACCTATTACTTCATTTTTGTGTTTATAATTAATTTGCCACCTAAGTACTTTATATAGCATGGCTTCAAAATGGCTTGATCCCACAAGCCTTCATGAGTTCTATGATAAGGATTAAGAGATTGGAGTCCCTGTCTTAGTTTTGTCACTTACTTGCTTTGTAATTCTGGTAAATTCTCTTCCATCTCCAAGCCTCCATTTCTTCATCTGTAAAATGAGTCAATAATAGAATTTAACTTAGTTATCACAGCACTGAAAGCCAAGATTCATAAAATCAGTGATTAATTAAGTATCTATCACACACATAGAAGGGTTCTGGGTACTCTGAAACAGATGACTGGGATGATCCCTCTTATTTATGGATACAGTTAAGTAACAAGGCAAAGCCGTGCTCAATGGATACCAATTAACGTAGCAAGCAGACAATAAGCTCTCTGAAAGCTCAGAAGATGGAGAAATCTTTGGGGGCTGTCTCGATGAGGGAAAGAAAGAAATGTTTTTCTGTCCATCAGGGTGAGAGTTCATCAAGAAAGAGACCACTCTTTACAAGTCTGATGAAACCAAAGAATCATACCTTAAAAAACATATATATTCACAAACTTTTGCATTGAATTTCAGGAATTCCTGTATGTCCTGTTGCCTACAGAATCTAAAAAGGTCCAGACCCTAGGTAGGAGTCTCTGATGTATACATTTAAATAAATTTACATTTTCCAAGACTATCTCCTTTCCCTTAAGATTCTACACATAAATTCTCTGAGATACCATCAAGACAGCATATTAATGGACAGAATTAATGTCTTATTTAATAGAAAAACATAATTCTTTCTCTATAGAACTGTGACATTTGAGAGATTATATTAAACTCCCAGGGTGTAATACTGGCTTGCCCTGTGTTACATACTAGATGTGTGTATTTTGAGTTCTGCAAATCAGAAATCACTTAATCACCACACCCAGATTTTGACTCCAGAGAGTCAGTGTGTCATAATGGCAAAAGCATGGGAATCAGAATTAAGAGATTTAAATTTTGATCTTAGTTTTGCCACTTACATGTTGTATAATCCTGGTAAATTCTCTTCGGATCCAAACCTCCATTTCCTCATCTGTAAAAATGGGTCAACAAGAAAATTTGACTTAGTCACTTCATATAGTTATTTGGACCAGATAGGATAACAGATGTGTACTATCCAAAGGTCAGTTTGTTGGTTTTTTTTTTCTTTCAGGGCTGTTTGAAAGACATTTGCCTTTACATTTTTCAGGTTCACTTCCAAGGAAGAAATTTTATTGAAGCTTGAGATCACAGACTTTTGGTTTACAATGAAAATCACTGTGCAGGATGTTCTGTGTTTAAAATAACACCACCCATATTGACAATGCCAAGTCTTTCACACTGATGCCAAGTAAAAGTCATTCCCTAATCTGCTGAATTTTCCATTGATGTGAACGGTGCCTCTCTTCCAGCAGCACATTACATTAGAAAGGTGTGTTGGCTTTATCAATACATAGGCATTGTTTGAGTTGTAGCACCAATAAAAATGCTGAAAGACAGTCTCATAAAACTTACATTTTGGGAAATATTTTCACTCATGAGCTTGTAATATATGGCTGTTTCAGTTTGAAAACAAATCCATGTTATTTTTTGCAGTTTGAGTTACTAAGTTTTTCGGTTGGCATGGGCCTATCCTATCCTGAGAGCTGATGAAATAAAGTGAAACTCATTGAAAGTGGCTGCCACAACCAGACAATCAAATTGCAATATTGTTCTTAAAAAATACTAGACAGTGTAGAAGGAGATATGTAGACTACATGTCCAAAACAGAGATGGTGCTGATTCAAAATGACAAATCTCCAGTGTTATGGGGAGGAAGCAACTTTACAGAGTTGCATTATGAACAAATCCTAAATATTTGTGTTTCTTTTGATTCTTTAACCTGTAGAGATAAAAAACAAACAAACAAACAAAAAAACACAAAACATAAAAAACAAAACAAAACAAAACAACAACAACAAAACCCTCTCAAATAACCACTTTCCTTTAAAAGAAATTCCAGTCACTTAAAAATGCTGCATCCTAACTCTGGTCTTGGCACGTCATGAAGCAAGTGTCAAGCCAGGGTAGATTTATTTAGCTGAACTGGAAACCCTGGGCACCAAGAGTAGTTTTTTAATGACAATAGTTGCAGCCATCCCCCATCCTCCCATAGTCTCTCCATAAAGAAAAGGCATCTTCCAGCCTATTTGTAGCTTTCATCAAATGGAGTCATTTTCCTTTCTTGGGGGGAATTCCCTCAAGTCTGTGAAAGACTGAAGCTTTATCTGCAGGAATTTTGGAAATTAGAATATAACGTTCTTCCTTGTGCTTATACCAAGGCCTTCACTGCCTACATATCTCCTGCCCACAGCTGCCAGATTCATCTTCCCCAAACACACTCTGCAAACATAATTTTTTTTTTTACCATAAAAAGCAACAATGGTTTCAGAGCAAAGGCCAAGCTCTTTAGCCTGGCATTCGAGGCCCTCCAGATGGAGGACTTCTAGTGAATCCTACCAAACATTAAAAAAAAAACATAATACCGTTTCTATGCAATCTCTTCAAGAAAACTGAAGAGGAAGGAATCTTTTTTAACTCATTTCAAGAGACTTGGATACCAAAATCAGACAGATATTACCAGAAAAGAAATAGATCAATACCGCTCATGATTATTGATGCAAAAATTCTTAACAAAATATTAGCAAATCAAACTTGACAATATATAAAAAGGATAATACATCATGACCACACAGAGTTTATCTTAAAGATGCAGAGTTAGTTTAACATCTGAAAATAAATCAACATAACTTATGATATTAATAGATTAAAAAAGAAAACATGATTTTTTCAATACCTAAAAGCATAAAAGCAGAGTGTTCCATAAATGCCAGTAAGGTCAAATTTGTTGATAGTATTGTTCAAATTTTCTACAACCTTGCAGATTTTCTGTCTACTTGTTTTATCAGTGATTGAGAGGTACTGAAATCTCTAACTATAAATTTAGATTTGTCTATTGCTCCTTGAAGTTCTATCAGTTTCTGTCTATATATCTGATTCTCTGCTTTTAGCTGGAATTATCCAGTTCCACACTGACAATGATAATTTGTGTGCATGCCCACAAATATACAATCATACTCACACACACCCCTACAGATCATCATCACTTATGGACACACATGAAAAAAATTCCAAATCAAATGTTAGTAAGTCAAATTCAATGATATTGTAAAGGGCATAACTCATCATGGCCAAGTCACAATTCTCAAACTATGTTAGAATAATTTAATATTAAGTAATATAATATGGTATATTATAATAAAAAAATGCCCTAAGGGAGTTATATAAAATTCATTAAGCATTTTTTAATAAAAATTCTTTCAAAACCAGGACTAGAAGGACATTTCTTTAAAATGATAAAAATACACAGCAATCTTAAACCAACAGCCATTTTCAAACTTAATGGTGAAATACATGAGAAACATTCCTTCTGAGGTCAGAAATAAAACAAAAATGCTGTTTTTTTCCAAACATTTTTGCAGCTTGCTCTCTTTAATTTTTCATTCATATGACTCCCAAGGCCAAGGGTCCTTTATGTTTCCTGAGTATATGCCAGAGATAGTTGCTACAGAGTACGGAATAACTGGTATCATAGGGATTGTACCCCACTTCCTAATTTGGCCAAATAGTCATGCAAAAGCATGTATGAGTCATACAAATTAAAAGATTAGAAGTAGAAATAGCCAAAATGATTTGGAAAACTATTTCCTGATGTCTGTATTAGATGGGACAAAAACTTGAAGAGACAACTTTTTAGACTTATTTTTAAAGAGCTCTATCCCCTAGATTAACTTAACACATCTCTCCTCTTATTACTGAAATATTTATTGATAGAAAAAGTATATAGTGAGGAAGTTTTGGATTTTGTTTTAATAAGAACACTTATATTATGCATATCTTATAGCCTGCATTTTTTTCACTTAGCCATGCAGTATGACTATTTTCCTATGTAATATATGTCTAAATTGTGATTTTTATAGGGTATATATGATATGGCTGTGCCACAATTTAATTCTTTGTCCCTATTCATGGGCATCAATATGGATCCAATTTTACTAAATTTGAGATTTTAAAGAATATTTCTACCTCTTCTGACTCATATAACAAAAAGAAACCCCTGAGATTTTCTTCATAGCACAGATGACTCTCCCTAATTCTGAAAGAAATCTGAAAGTTTATACTCTGGAAGGAATAAACTAGAAAGACTTTGGATGAAAACAGGACAATAAAGTTGGAAGTCAATATTGTCCATTTTAAGATTCCCAACTCTGTTAGCTCCCAGGATGATTCAGCCAGATTTATATTCCTGTCTCTACATACACAAGAATTTGGAGGTTTAAGTTTGACCAAGAAAAAAGATCTAGAGTCACCAATTTTTGAATTCCCTCTAAAAATGGCCAGATCCTGGACCAAATCATGGATAGGGAAAACCACCAGTGAACACATCCTGCTCATGCCACAGAGTTTTGATTAATATTTTAGTCCCTTACTCCTAAGTATGATTGAACTGCCAAAGATCACTCAAATTTTTAGAAAAATATTCCACCAAGAAAAATTGACTAAAGAGGGAAAGAAGAACTTCAGAAGAAGGTGTCAAATGAAGAAAGAAGAAGAAATTGTCCAAAATATCTCTATAATTGATAGCTTTAAGACAAAAGGTTTTGCATGTATAAAGTAAGAACAAGATAGTATAAAAAAGAACATTCAGAGAATAGGGAAAAACTCTTGGAAGTTAAACACTATAATAAAATAAAAAGATTCATAGGACTCAAAGATAAAGTTGAAAACATTTTCTAAAAAATAGAAAAAAGACAGATAGGAGAAAATAGGAAATAAAAATACAGGATGACTAGAGGATCAGTCTAGGAGATCCAAAACTCAAAGAGAGAGTTCCAGAAAGAGAGTTCAGAGATAATGAAGAATATTATCAAAAAAATTAATGTAAGTATTTACACTCAAAGAGAAAGACATGAGTTTCCATGTAGAAAGGGCAATCTAAAGATCCAGCACAGTGACCACCCTGCCCCATACACACACACCACAACACTTTAGAAAACTGTGGACAGAAGATCGTAAATATTTCTGGACAAAAAATAGGTCACAAATAAATAGGTCACGATGTCATTGAACTTCTCAACAATGCCAGACACTAGAATAAAACTTAATAATGGCTTTAATATTTTGGAGAAAGATTAGTTAACCTAGAATTCTATACTTCTTTTCATCAAATGTAGGGGTAAACACATTTTCACACATCAAAGCTTTTTTTATTAAATTTATTGGGGTGAAATTGGCTAATAAAATTATATAGGCTTCAAATGTACAATTAAACAATACATCACATATGTATTGTACTGTGTATTCACTACCCAAAGTTAAATTTCCTTCTGTCACCATATATTTTTCCCCTATATTTTTATCTATTCGTCCTTACCCCCAAACATGCAGCGTCTTAAAAAGGTTTACAATGGAAGATTATTCAGTGATAAAAAAGGATGGAATCTTGCCATTTGTGACAACATGGATGGACCTAGAAGGTATTATACTAAGTGAAATTAGTCAGAGAAAGACAAATGCTGTATGATTTCACTTATGTGGGGAATCTAAAACAAAGCAAAACAAAACAAAACCGATGAACAAACAAAACAGAAACAGGGTTATAGAAAATAGACTGTAGCCAGAGGGGAGAAGTTGGGAAAATGGGTGAAAAGGTGAAGGGGACTACGAGATACAAACTTCCAGCTATAAAATAATTAAGTCATAGGGATGTAATGCACCGTACAGGTAATATATTTAATAATACCATAATAACTTTGCACAATGACAGATGGGTATTAGATATATTGTAGTGAGCACATCGTAACATCATAAGGTATATAAATGTAGAATCACTGTGTTGTGTACACCTAAAATTAATATAATATGCCAATTAGACTTTAATAAAAGTCATTAAAAAAGATTTATCAAACAAAATATTAAATTATTATTATTTCTAAGGATAAAAATTATTATCCTTTTATTATTATCCTAATAATAAAAAAATTATTATTATTATTTCTAAGGATAAAAATTAATTCCACAAGAAAAATAATAAAAATACTACAGTTGGGAATAAAATGTAGACCATTCTAAAAATATAAACACTAACTGTTAACAGAATCTAAAATTGTGTAATGAAAGCATGTAGGGAGAAAAAATGTGTATGTATAGAGTTGGGAAAGATTTTTGAACAAAATTTTTATCTTGTATTTTACTAAGTCAATGGATAATATCTAGCTAAAGAAAAAACTATAGCAGTGAAGTCTTATCATTTAGAAAGGAGGGTGAATGATTAGCAATAAAAGCAATAAAGTTAATGGTCCCTGTCCCCGAGTGTCTGGGATCAGGATTAAGGCAGGAGACCACTCTTTTTCATTATAATCATTTTAGAACTTTTTGACTTTTAAAACTACTCCTATATAATCTTTTAATAAAAATAAAAGCTAGAGAGAAGCAAGGGCTCCAATAGCATCAACCCATAGAGAACATTTCTTATGCTTTGGTCTAAGGGAGATAAGGTGACATTCCAAGAAACAGATTTGACTCTGAATTCCTCACATTGAGGAATGTGATGCCAGAGGCACAACAAAAGGAACATGAGCTCTTTTGAAACAGCTACACAGAAAGTTTTCAAAATACAACCTGGACCAGGAACTGCTTTCTCTTTGGGAACTCTTCCCTGAGCCCAGCCAGGGAGAAGATCATCTATTAGAGATCTAGGCCCGGGATCAGGAAACCAAATTTTACAAAATGGGAGAAAAATATTAAAGAGTTGGAAGAGGATGGTGAGGATATAGGGATGGGGGAAAGAGTAGGAGAAATATGGATGGACCATTTATTGCCCAACTACCAGGTGTCAGACACAGTGCTAAAGCATTTTACAACCACGGTAACTTTTATTCTTACATCATAATAATCCGGTACTTCTATTACCTCCATTTTACCAATGAGAAATCTGGAACTCAGAGATTAACTGGTGGGGCTTGAATCTGAGCCATTGCTTTGGTGCCAAAGTTATCTGTACCATGGACAGAGGAAGAGTCAAGGGGAAAAAAAGGGAGTTTCCTTTGCTTCCTGGGCATATTAAAATGTCAGGTTTGTAGCTGTTTATTAATTGTTGCAAAATAAGCATAACACAAAATTTACCACTCGACTGTCTCTAAGTATACGATTTAGTGGCATTAAGTATTTTCATAATGTTGTACAACCATCACCACTATCCATTCCCAGAAATTTTTCATTATTCCAAATGGAAAATCTGTACTCAGTAACTTCCCATTTCCCCTTCCTCAGATCCTGGTAACTCTATTGTTTGCTTTCTGTCTCTAAGAATTTGTCTACTCTACCTCATATATATGGAATCACATAATATGTTTTGTTTATAGCTTATTTCACTTAGCATAATGTTTTCAAGGTTCATCCATCTTACAGCATGTATCAGAAATTCATTCCTTTGAAAGACTGAATAATTTTCCATTGTAGGTATGACACATTTTGTTTACTCACTCATCTGTTGGTGAACATTTGCATTGCTTCCATCTTTTGGCTACTGTAAAAAATGCTACTATGAACATTGGTGTACAAGCATCCGCTCAAGTCCCTGCTTTCAATTCTTTAGGCTATATACTGCTTGTTCATTTTTAAGCCTTTTCTTCTCCTTTGACCTTGATCTCTAAAAGTTCCAAGTTTCTCATATCTCTCCTCAACCCATTCTTCTATCCTCACTCCAAGCTTCAAACTTCAGCCTATGAGGAAAGAACAGAGGAAAGTCTGCTTTTCCAATAGCTCCTCTACTCTCCAGAACTTAATGTCCAATACAGCTGTATCTTTAATCATTCATTCTTTTATTATTTAACACATATTTTAAACACTAATTCTGTGCCTGACACTGTTCTAAGTGCTGGGGATATTTCAAGTAATGAAACAAAAATCTCTGCCATCATTAAGCTTCCATTCTACCTGTTGGGTTTTCTAACCCAAATTTATCAGAACATTTCCAAAATCACAGGAATGTTTTCTACAGGAGAAAATGTCAGTGTTAATCATTCATGAATGCAATTCTTAAATATGAGTGAATTGATGGAAGGCATGCCCCTTCTGAAAAGATTTGGACCTCTTCAGTAGGAGGAGAATGATTCCCCACTCCCTGCTCTCCCCACCACACACACATGCCATCCTAAAGAATTGGTGAAAGCAGAAAAACAGGATAAGAAAGAAGCAAGAGTCTACATTTGTTCTAGCAATGGCTTTGATAAGCCCCATTTCCGGGAGCAAGCTATAAGGGCATTTGTGTCCTTTCATCATGACATTTGAAAGTTTAGATCTTCCAGTGCTTTAACCAAATCGCTTAGCGGAGATAACAGGCAGTATATTCTGCTGGATGTAAAGTCCACTGAGGATTCTAAAAGAAGTTGTCAGTCTCTAATAAATCAGAAAAGATGGCTTTTGCAGCTTTGCTCCATATAAAGGCACAGCCTTGTACAATTTTAAAAAGAATTTTTTAAAAGTTTCAGGCATCACTATATATAATACACCAATGAATCTGCAAACTATTTTATAAAGAGCCGTATCTTTCTTGGCTCTGCAGTAAGTTGAAAAGCATCAGTATCATTGCAAACTGAAGCATTAGGTTTTCCTCAAAAGCATGGGTTTAGGGTTCAGTGACTGGCATTAACCCCAAAGCAAGTCCTGGACGAGTGTAGCACCATCTGTGGTAATGCAGCACAGGAGTTTCTTGATCTTTTCAGGGCACCAGAATTTAGTGTACTTTAGTATTTCCAGGTTGAAATCAAGGTGACATTTTAACACTGAAAAAATTATCTTAAAGAAGTGTGCTTCTCTATTGTGGGGCCAGAGGAATAAAGAACTGGTTACATTTAATGACACATACTGAAACAACACGGTTAAGGGCAAATATGTTTAGCTAGTGTATTAGATCACTGAGTCTAGAAATGTAGGTACGAGCTTTAATAAACGTTTCAATTGCTTTGACTGTCACATAGTTTATAGCCAAAGGTTAAGAAAGTATGTTAGTCATGTCCTAGAGGCCTGCCTGTAAATCAAGTTCCAGGAAAAATGTTTAAAAGTACATTTTGCTTGAGATAATTAAAAAAAAAAGTAGCTGGTTAAGCACAAAACAATGATAGCTTAAATAATAATAGACATGAAATATTTAATTTCTGCCTTTTGCTTTAAAGATAAAGTCACTGATGCACAATCCTAAGACATCTTGCAGAATCTTGCTTTATTTAGATCACTCGACAGTAGTGACAAATGCATCAGACAAGATGACATCAGGAACTCAATTAATCAGACTAAGGAAAACCACTGCCGCTTACCTGAGAACTAATCAATCAGCTTCACCCTTAATACCTAACCCTCAATCTCTGCCTCTAAAAACTCTTGATTAAAAACCCATCAAGGTGTTCAGATTTTGAGTGCTAGCTCTGTTTTTGCTTGCTTGGCACCTTACCAATAAATTGCTTTAATTTCTCTACTGTAAAACTTGACGTTCAGCGTTTGGCTCTGCTGCAGTTAGTAGGTGGACCCCCTTATTTGGTAATAATAATGACATTAATCCTCTATGAAAAGCAAGTGAGGACTGCCAAAGTTGGAGCGCCATGTTCCAGCACCAAACACTTGACTGGAAATTAACTTCAGCAAAGCAAACGGAAACAGGATAACCCACACAACACTGCTTGAAAACATGTATTGGATTTACCCTCTAGCCCAGAAAGCAGCTTGAATGGCAGATTCCTTCTGCCATCTAACTTTTCTCGAAATGCAGATTCTCTCTAGCCTGATTTTTCTGGAACAATGATGTTTTTTAGCATACCAAGATAGTATAATGTTCTCAGGCAGGTAAATTTCAACAACTGACTATTTAATTTTAAAGCCTAGGTTATCCTCAAGAGACTGTTTATTACATAAATATTCAAATAGTACCATCCCCTTGGAGGGTCTTCGGCCACAAGAAGTAAAAACACATGCTAAGATATGGAAGGAAAGAAGTGGAAAGCTCTCTCAAAGGGGCATGAAATTGGTGTACTGTAAAGGTGATCCCAGTTACAGTGGATGGACCCAGTTACAACTTGCTCTTTGTGCCAAGAGTGACATATATTTAATAAGAGTGACTTGCTCATGAATACCACCTGCAATCAGAGATTATTTATTAGGTTATTCATTCAGTTATAAGTAACCAAGTAAATAACAAGGGCTTTTGAGCCTCCTAGCCCTGGTTGTAAAGAGGGTTCTGAATCTTTTCCCTCTTTGCAATCTCTATTCCAGTCTGCCTACTCTGTACCTGTCTTTACCTGTTGCTTGATCCATGGGCATCATCCTTTATTCCTAGTCTTCACTCACTTTTGGACTTCACACCTTCTACTGGTCTTTTTTTGCCACCTAATTTCAGACTTCCTCTGCTTTAGAAGCCATAGGCTAACTGCTTTGCCCAGGCCTGCCAATGATTTCAGCCAACACCTTCAATGGGTCCACCTGTGCCTCCTCACGCAAAGGGGAGAACAAGGCTACACTTTCCACATTCTCTAATACAGACTATACCATTATGGGTGACCCTTACAGGCACTGAGGTTGAAGTCATTGTGTTAAGGTCCCATATAGAAGGAAACAAGAGCTCTCTTTAATGAAGAACATCCTAGCCTTGGATTTAGATAATGTGGGTTCTACCCTAGATCTACCAACCACTTATGGGCTATGTGACCAAGTGAACTGGCTGAGTCCCAACTTCACATGTTAGTACACAAGGCCTTTTACTGAGGCATTCTTGACAAATTCTCTGGTTTCATCTCTTATAACTACCTCCATCATATCCTGTGTAGCCCCAGTGGTAATCCTTCATACTCTGGTAAACCTTAGTATCCTTACTACATGTTTTTCCTTCAACTAAAACTACCCTTCCATTCACTTCTCCTTTACTTAATTTCTATTTGTTATTTGAAACGTATCTCAGGGGTCATCACTGTTAGGAAGTCTTCTCAGTCACTATACCATTATCATCACCACTACCTCCAGCCTCCTCTGTGCTTCTTTTCCTGACATCACTGATGTACAGGTCTGCCTTCCTCAGTGGACTGCTAGCTTCTCGGGATCAGGCACAGTGACATATTTGATTTTGAATTTCCTATCCTTACATATGCCTGAGTCGTACTCAATAAATGCTTGTAGAATAAGGGCTTAACTGCTTTCCGTGCTCCCTCCCATTTAATCCTTACAAGGTCAGTATAAATATCCCATTTGGAGGTGAAAAAAATGAGATTTCTCTTTTATTGGCTAGTTATCTGGTTTAAGTTATACAATTATTGAGTGGCTAAGATGCTTTGCGCACTCAGGCCTGCTTCATTCTAAATCTCTATCTCCTTCCATTATATCAGACTTCATCTACTGCATGGCACTAATCTCAGTGATGGATTTGAAGCATGCAATTCACCCTAATGAGGACTTAGCCCCCTCTGAAAGCTTCTAGACCTTAATAGGGTGGCATATGACACTTATCACACCTCTAATTAATGGCTTTACAATTGATATAAGCCTTATATCTGTGCAAAGCTGAAAGACCATTTTTGTACTCTTATAAGAAAATTTCTACTCCCTCAAACCTACAAGAAAGACAGAGGGAAGGCAAATGAGTAGGAGATAAGATATGGAGTGGAAGAAAAAGCAAAATAAATAAAAAAATAATGTTTAAGAAAGTTATGACAGTTTGTGACTAAGAATGTCACAATCACAGAATTTAATGAAATGCTTCTTTGCCACAACTGGTAGAACTTTTCCATCAAGGTTTCAAAGATCTTTTCTTTTAGCATGATCATCTAGTTGCTCTGTTTTTCTGTGACAATTTTATTTGTGTGGTTTTGGGACTATGATTTGAGCACTGTGGTGCTTTCTATCACCATAAGAATAAGAGCGTCAGAGATACCTGTCACCAGAATCATGAGAAAATATACTATAACCAAAAACTAAGTTTGCAGGGTCTTTTAGTGCTTACCATGGTTGACTGCAATTACTGTAGTCCAAAATGTGTGTGCGCATGTGCACGCACGTGCACGTGTGTGTGTGTGTGTGTGTGTGTGTGTGTGTGTGTGTGTGTGTTTGGGCACAAGAGAGAGAGAGGTGCTGTGCTGAGGCAGAGATGAAGTGTATGCATTATCCAGCAATTAACAAATATTGACAGGTCTAATAATAGTTTATCCTCAGCTAATCCTATAATTTGCTCCTGTAATGCTATAGTTAATCGTATAGAGGCCTGAACTTCTAGCAAGCTTGTCTCAGCACCCAACTTCCTGCTGTGGGTGGGACACCAGTAAACACTGAATTGACATGCCTCTATTTTAATGATACTGACGCAGCTGTGTGTGCTTTGCCTGTATTTTATTGATTCAGTTATTAATGCTGGCATCTTGCCATGAATTTCCCATAAAATGTGGAACAAGTTGCTTTGTCCTACAACCTTAAAAAAAGAAAATCAAAGTCAAAAAAAAAAAACTATGTAACCAATTACAAATGTTACTTCATTTTAAAGTTGGGAATATTCTACCACATCTATTCCCACAAATCATTTTTAAAACTACCCAGATCTGTGATATCTTTACATGGTTCATAAAATTGTGATGGGTATATCTTTTTTAAAAAATTAATACTAGATTCTTCCCTGTTTTAGCAGTTTTTGCCTATGACTTTCCATAGCATGAGAAAGAACAAGAAAAATTCATCTTTATTTTCTACCCATTAAGCTCCAAGTTATAAGCAATGAAGACTTTAATTTTCACCAAAGTCATCTGGATAATAACTATAAAAGTGACATATTATTAGGATGATTTTGGCTGCAAGTAATAAAAAAAAACCTTGACTATATCATAAAAAATGTATCATTTCACTTTATACAAAATCCAGAAGCAGGGCTGCTCCAGAGTTGATTTCCTCAAGACTACAATGATGTTATATGGACTCAGATTCTTTCCATATTGCTACTCTATCACTCTGGGCTTCTTGGCTTGTCAACTCATTCTCTCATGACTGAAGGTTAGCTGCAATAGTTCCAGGACTCAAGTAGACAAAACAAAAACAAGAAAACTGCTTTATTCAAGAAGTCCCTTCTTATCGGTGAAGAAACTTTCCTAGAATCCTGCAGCAATTCTCCCTGACTTATTGGCCATAATTACATCACATGTCATGCCAAAGCAACCACAGGCAAGAGAAATGAAATCACTGTGATTGACCAGTGCCATCTTTTAGCACTTGGCCTGAAGGCCACATCCCTTGAAACTTATGGCAATGTGGAGGAGGATCGACATTTAAACCATAACAGAGTTTTACTACAAAGGAGGAAAGAAGAATAACGGTTGAGTTGGAGACAGCTAGAGTCTCCAACAAATGCAAAAGCAAAAGTTTCTGCAATATGATCATTTGATGCATTCATTTTTCACTCATTTCACAAATATTTCCTGGGTGCCCACTACATGCTATGCACTATTCTAAGCAGCAGCAGGATACCACACTAAGAAAAAATAGACACAGTCCCTGTCCTTATGGGCCTCATGATCCACTGGGCATTTCTTGATTGTCTACACTTCACATAATCCTGAAGCTGGAAAGGACCATAGAGAGCATCTATCCCAATCTTCTCATTTTAGAGGTGGGAAAACAGAAACTGGGAGTGACTAAGTCATTTGTTGGATCAGAGATAAACCAGATTTTGTATTAGCTGTAGTTTTTGAGGCATCAATTATCCTGGATGCAAAAGCTTTTTATAGGTATAAATACTACTTGTCATATGCCAACTTAAAATATGATTATAAAACAAACCACTTTAGGGGGGACTAGTTTCTCTATAAAATGATTCACCACAAGATTATTTAGATGACATCTATAATTAAAATAAATTTTAATTTATAAAATTAGTGTATTATCATTTTTGAAGGTAATTTCTTGATAAATGATGAAAATTCAAATTTTTTTCTTTCATATCCCATCCAAAACTCCATCCCTCTCTCCTCTCCAGCTCTGTGCAGTGCCAGTCAGGCTCTGTGGCTGGTAAGAAAGCCTGTGACATGCATGGTGTCCACTGCATACTCTTTCTCCCTCTACTGTGTGTGGTAGTTAAGACACACCTATACCTATAAATACAGGCCACATCCTCTGGTATCACTACAGACAAGTGACTCCCGAAAAGATTCAGAACCACTCATGGCTTTGGTGCAGTCTGGACATAATTTGTAATAAACTGTGATAAAAGTGGACAAATCACAGCTTAGTACTTTTACTTGTATTTATGGTGAGTCATTACTTCTGACTACTCCTTTGTGAATTTCTTCCACAGACAGAATCACAGAGGTGCACAAATGTACAAGGATATCCACTGCAGTATTATTTTTAGAGACAAGATCAGAAACAATCTTAAAATTCTTCAATATATCTGAGAACATGTCTGAACATCATGTAACCAATAAAATGAAAGACGTAACTCTATGAACTGATATTGAATGACCACCAGGAAGCTTTAACAGAAAAAGCTCAGTGGAGAACATTACGTACAACATGAAGCCTGTTTATAAAAATATATATGAAGAAATAGAAAGTATAATTAAGTATGCATGGAATGCCTCCTGAAAAGGAGTCATCAAAGTATGGCCTGAGGGCCAACTCCAGCTCACCATCTGTTTTACATGCTATCATTTTTATATTTTTCACTGGTAGAAAAAAATTAGTAGAAGAAGAATATTCAAAGGAAGAATAACATAATTTCATGAAAATGACATTAAAACTCAAGTTTTAGTGTCCATAAATAACACAGATACACTCTCTGTGTTGCTAGCAGCTGCTCTTGGACTACAATAGAAGAGTTGAATAGTTGTGAGAGAAACTGAAGCCCATGAAAAATAAAATATTTACTATTTGGCCTTTTACAGAAAAAGTTGGTTGAACCCTGCTCTAGAAGAACTTACAGCAACTAATAACTAGAGATTCCTCTTGGGAAAGGTGCTGAAATACAGAGACAATGGCAGGAGGAACTTGTTTTACTTTCCACACTTTTGTATATTTTTAAATTTTACACCATGGACAGTACCTCACTTAAAAAAAAAAGCAGTTTTTTAACAATAAATTAATCAATGCTTTTCTGAAACTAATTAATGATTTAATTCACTTTTAAACTGCTTGCTTTAGATAAGAAATGTTTTGTCCTTGCTGGGTCACATCTGTCATTGGCTTGACTCCCCAAGGAGGTCCTTGGGGTGTCAGGGGACCAGAGAGGTGGGACATATATGTGTCCTGTATTATTTTATTACTCCATTTAAAACAGCCATCTCTGTTCTGAGGGAAAAAAAGGAGGGGATGTTAAATTTCCTTATTCCTTCTCATGGAGAAATAAAAATATATGGCTATTTTTGTTTCATGCAAGTGCACAGTTCTTCGTGATCATTTTCTCTGTAGCTGCACTGGAAAAGTCAATTAAAATCTTCCCTGTAATTGGCTGAACCAGGCTACATGGGCATAGAGGGTAACACCCTACTCCTCTGATGGAGGAGGGAAGGAACTTGAGAACTTACAAATGAGTAATATGGGCAGCTTGGATCCATAAATGAACCTGGAGATTGAGAAGAAACCCAGTGAATACCCCCAATTTCAGAGTGTTGATTAAAAAATGCTGACAATTGTTTTATATCCTATGTTGTATTTCTGTTGCTTTTTTTAAAAAGAATATTCTAAAATAATGGCTTGAATTTGAACAACTGCTAGAGATGGGGCTCCTCAGATGATTCTATACTATGTCCAGGATAATAACCCTCTGAAAGAGCATCTTGAAAATTGATGTTAGCATAATTCAAAAGAAAATGTGAGCAAACAAAACACAATCCTTGATTGTAACCAAGTATCTGAAAATAACCTTAATTAAAAAGGTTTGAATAAATACAGAACCCTATCTTCGATGACTAAATATTTGAAAGATGCCAAATCACTTTCCCCAAAAAACACCCATGGAACTTTTAAATTTGATTGAGCGGTTCTTAAATTATAGGAAAAAACAACTAAGCCAAAATATTAAAAATAATTGTGGAAAACATGGCAGCAGGGGATGCCGGAAAGATAGTGCATTGATGCATCCTGACTTTCCTACACACAGAACTCTACACCCAGTTTTATCTCATTTCTCCTGAGCTTTGCATTAGTTTGGGCAGTAGACGGGCAAACTGAACTCTAGTAGGGTACTTTAACCTCTGGGCCAGGTGGGAGCCTGGAGGGCAGTGGATAGCAAAAGATAATCCCAGGGCAAGCTTTAGGGGAGAGCTTGATCCGTAGGGACCTCTGGACTCCTGCAAGAAAAGGTGACATTGCCTGACCTGAGTGTTCCCAGATATTGGCTAGTCTCTGGAGGCTACAAGGAGCTGAGGAGGAGCTGAATGAGTGGACTAAGGGTTCCCCACCCTGAGGCTAGGACAGCCCTGTGGACTCAGTGCCATAATAAGGAGCTGATGGCTTTCCACTACAGCTCTGCCAGCTTTCAAGGTCAGATCTTCACACCTTCCATTGCTTTCACAACCCCACCCCCACCCTCCATCCCAGGTAAGGTATGTCAGTAGCTGAACCCCCATAAGCAGCAAAGACAAAAAAACAGACCCTAAGGCAGCTCTGCAGTCAGAGAAAGGTAGAATAAGAAGGATTAGAGCAGGTCCCTGATGAAATAAAGCTGACTAGAGCAGATGGAGGGCACCCTTTAAAAAGAATTCAAAATAGTAATAATAATAATAATAATAATAATAATAATAATAATAATACTTAAAGAGTTTCAAGTTCAGTACATGAAAAAAGACTTCTGAGAACACATTTAAAACAATCAGTAAATGAATTTAAGGGGAAGAAGATCACCACTGATACTCAAATTCAGTGGCCTAGAAAATCAAAAGGATGGGATGAATAAAAACCCAAGGCAAAAATTATAAGGAGGGGAAGGATAAGAGGCATGGGCAATAGACCCAAGAAACTAACATTTGGATAGTGAGTCCTAAAAGGAAAAGAAAAAAGAGAAGAAATGCAGATGAAGCAAAATTTCAAAAAATGCTTCACTGAAAAAAAAGAAATCTGAGTTTCAGCTTGAAAGAGCCTAATAAATTTCAGGAAAAATTATAGAAAGAAGAGGGGCATTTATCCTTATTCTGTCAAAATTCCCAAACCCCAAGAATAAAGAGAAAATCTTAAGTAGGAGAAATAGTTCTCTTAAAATGGAAGAAAACCTATAAGCTTGAAAAGTCTTCATCCTAGTGTTATTTGAAACAGAAAAAGAAAAAAATACACATTTCCAACAGATGTATAACTAAGAAAATGATAAATCTACATAAAATTTTATATAGCCATTAAAAACAATTATTAAAATGATTCTGCAGTTACATAGAAAAGATGTAAGACTTGAAATTATAAAGTAAAATAGATTATGAAACTGTGTGCAGTATAATGAAACATGCTCAAAAATGTACATGAAAAAGCTAGAAGAACAGATGACGATAGTTGTGTTAGAGTAATTAGGACTATGAAGTTTTTTCCTTTTTTGCTACATAAACTTTCTATAATGTAATACTATATTGATAATGTTAGAGTTAATAGTTAATATAAAGTTCAGGGCTTTTTAAAGAGATATTTTTTAATAAACTGAAAAAAATTCATGGTTATAATCTGTAGATGATAGAGTAAATTTCACATACAGGTAAGTCTCACGGCCAGACCAGAGGATTCAGAGCTGCAGAATCAATAAGCCAATATTAATTTTGAAGATTGATACTGCCTGAGGCATGAGGAGGTTTGCCCTAAAACTTTTTTTTTTTGGCAGGGGGGTTAAATTATTTTTGTGTTATATGGAATAAAAGCGGCTTCAATTCCCTTATTTTTCTGTGAATTTGAGCAGATTCAGAACGAGGTTTTAGGGGAAAAGCTTGTCCTTCCTTGAAAGCATTCTCTTCTCCCCCTCATTTAGTGGGGTACCTGTTCTGATGGGGATCTTTGACCTGTAAAATATGAAAAAGATAAAAGCAGCCATAGATGTGGGGAGGGGGAGCCAGCCTGGTACTAGCAAACAGATCTTGGTGTTGCTAGGAGGCAGTGTCAGACAAGGCCATTCTATTATTGTGATAAATTGAGACAAAAATAAATGTGCTCCACAATCATGTCTGGGCACAGACAAAAACAAGGTGTGAACATCACCAAGATAACCAAATATCCCTCCGTCTCAGCTTATAAGCGAGACTGCTGCTTCTTACCAATCACAGTTTAGCTATGTTTCAATCCTCCTACATTCTAGATAAAAATTAAGATAGCCAATCCTAGAATTACTCTCAAACTCCTGACAGCACCCAATCAAGAGCAAACTCCTGCTTCCTTGACCTCTCCCCAAAATCTCTCAACACAAGAACATATCCTATAATACAAACCTCCTAGTATCTTTGTACAGAGACTCCCCCCAGTTCCTTCTTGCTGGTCCAATCTCCTTCAATGCAGCGCCCAAGACACCCAACTCAGTTCACCTGCAGGTGTGTTCCTGTGGTTCCATGGCTTTAGAGCACCAAATGGAACAGCATCTTTATCCCTGGTTTTAGTCAACTCTAGGGTGAGCAATCAAAATTTAGTTGGCAACGGAATATGTTCTTGCCATTGTACAAAAACTGAATTCACTGTTCACTATTATCTAGCATTCATCAAAGCTTGGTTGAGAGAAACAATACAATGGACTGCCTGAAGCATATTTAATCCTTCTGTTTCTCTAAGACCTCTGAAATCTGTCCCTTAATTCAAGGAGATCAACCAAGGACTCTGTGCCTGAACCCCACTGTTTGGCATCCACAGAACTGCCATTACTGAATTCAACTTCAGTGTAACACTGTGAGGGATTTCATAAAACCTTATTTCTTGTCCACTGTCAAGATAAAAAAGCCAGTCATTACCTAAAGCAGTTTAACAACTCTCAGGAGAAATGTTTTTTTTTTTTGATACCAGGAACAGTTTTACTTCTCCTGAGCAATCGGTTTGTTTCTATTTTATATACAGTATGAGTTATATAACTGTTAAGTTTCCATTTTTCAAGTAGGTTTCTTGAAAAGTGAGCCAAAATTTTAGCAAAACTAGTCTGCTTTCTGATGTTTGTCTCATTCCTGGCTCCCTTTTATATCTCTACCATTACTTTCCTTTTTCTCCTATGCCAAATATATGTTTTTGCCATCTTGCTGCATTTTATATACCTGTGTAAGCTGCCTTAAAAAAAAATTGAGTAGGCTGTAAGGAGAGACAGAAAATCAAGCCTGAATGGTGTGGCACAAATTATAAAGCAGGGTAGGCATTTAGAAGGTGAACTCTGGAAGAGCAGTCAGCAGCTGGGCCTTGAAGACTGATCATGCTAAGCTGGAGAAGAATATTTTCTCTAAAAGCTGAAACTAGCAAAGTGTCTATGGAGGTAGGGTGAACACAAAGCAGTAAAGGGACTTGTCAGACTGTTGTGACAAGTTCATGCTAGAAAGATAAATCTTGAGATACAGAATAGGAGGGGAAGTTTAACGCGGACTTGGAAAACAGGAGTAGGTGTTTCAGCTCAATGTAGGTCACATCCACTTTTCCCCTTTGTGTGTCTAACAAACACAACTGTCCTGGTCTATGCACTCAGGCATCAGAGATGTGGTGACAAAAAGGAGACTGTGTTACTGTTCTAGGACTGCCATAGTAAAGTACCACAGACTGAGGAGCTTAAACAACATTTTCCTCATAGGTCTAGAGGCTATAAATCCAAGATCAAGGTGTTGGGAAGGTTGGTGTCCTCTGAGGCCTGTCTCCTTGGCTTGCAGATGGCCTATTTCTCCCCATATCATCACAGTCTTCTCTCTGTGCATGTCTGTGTCCTCATATACTACTCTTATGAGAACACGAGTCATATTGGATTAGGGTCCACACTGACAACCTCATTTTATCTTAATTATCTCTTTAAGGACTCTGTCTCCAAATATAGTTACATTCTGAGGCACTAAGGTTAGGACTCCAACATATGAATTTTGGGGGGACTCACACCTGAGTCCATAATAGGTACCAATAGAAGCTTCTGGAGAAGCCATAAAGCATATGGCAGCTAAAATATGAGGGTCAACATGTAAAAATAAATTTGTCTCTGCGAGATGGAGCATCTCCTGATGGAAGAAAGCTGGGGTAAGTAAGTATTTCAAAGATGTGATGCCAACCCACCTTGGCCCTATGGAAATCGCGTAGGGCTAATTTTTTTCCAGACACCTCTAATCGACAATATCAAGAGAGAAAAATGAATTTTGGGCTTAATGAAGATAAGAATTTTGCAGACAATGATTATAATGAAAACTGTGGACAATGTATGATTCATTCCTAAACCCATAAATGATAAAGGACATGTAGTGACTCAGGATAATCATGTTGAGTCTCTCATCATTAAGCAGGTTGTGGGAACACAACCCGTGTGACTTAGACTCTTCCACAGATATCACACTGTCTGGCTGAGATGACCAACACCTGTTCTAGAGGAAGTTCATAGATTTTGCTAACACATCAACTCAAAGTCTTTAAGTGAGAATGCATTAGTTGAGTTCTGTGAAAGTCAGGCTTTGCTTATTCTCAATATTCTCTGCAAAAAGAGGAGTGGTCGCTTAGCACTTGACCCCAGTTAGCCCTGGGCCAGCTTTTGTGATGCTGGGCCTCTCTGCTTTTCTAATCTGAGCGTTAGGTTGTTCTTAGCAGCTGTGTGTGCTTTGTAGAAATAACATTTTCTCTGTGGAAACATCATTTCTGGCAAAAATCACCAAACTCCCGCCTGCTAAATGAATAGGAAGGAAATGTCACATCATTTTAAAAAGGATGAATTACTTCCAGTTGTGGTCCAACTGAAAAATGAATCTTTCATTAGGAAACAAACATAGAGCCCATGACATTTTCTAAGCTAGCTACTAAATATCCTCTTTCCAATAATAACTCCTGACATTATAATTTAATCACTTCAATACTAGGATTGTTAGATTAGCAAGTAATTTCTCTTCCTGACTTTATTGTAATCGCTTCAGGTTGATTTTGGCTTCTGTGCTATGCCATCCATACACCATTTCATGGGTAGACTGCCATTTCTGAAGGTCGTACCCATTATAAGTTCAGTTGATTAAAGTTGCCCTCAATTTTTATTCTGAATGGATATTTTTCATATAATAAAAACATGAATTGGATAAAAGTGGTCCTCACATCCAGCTTAAGCTTGAGAAATAGAGAATAAAAATTGAGAACAAGAAAATTTTGATTATAGTGTTCAAGGCAGATAAGCCGGGGAAAGGACTGAAAAGGATGGGGATGGGTTATGAGGCCTTTATAGAAACCCCAACCTGAGGTTCTTGAACCTCCCAAAGCGGCAAGAAAATAAAAGACCACAGGAACAAAGGCAGAATCTTCAGAAATGGCCACAGTTAAAGGAGAAGAAAAATAAACAGGTTAACCAAAAGAATAGGACAAATACTGTTGGGAAAGGTTTTAACCAAACTTTTGAGCTAGAAAACTTTAAGAAAGTAGAGCTCAAACTGCTTTAATTTTAGATGAGGACTCAGGCTTTGAAGGTAAACTCAGTGTCTCAAAATCTTCAGTCTCAGACCCATCCACACCCCCAACCAAAAGAAACACCTGGATATACAACATTAAAATACACCAGTGAGCTCAGGAAGACATTCCTGACAGAAGCTATTTGCCTCCCAATGCCTCTCCATGATCTACTCCCTAACCTTGCTGGCTTTCCATCCTGTCCCCCTTTTGACACTAATAGGGTGAACAACTGTGACATATGTTGTCACTGAAGCTGCTCAGCATCACCACCTGCTTCCCCCACTGATGGGGTGGCACTGATTTAGTGGCATTGTCCTTGTTGATGGGAACAAACAACAGCCAAAAATCTGAAGAAATAAAAGTCAATAACCTTGTCTGTCTGCAGAAGAATGTGTGAAGTCAGGGCATCTACTGAAGTATTTTCCCCTATATTCTCCCTCTATTCCTTACTAAGAAATAAGTTTCTTGGTTTTAGGAAGACTTTCATAGGTTTTGCTCTCCTTACATTCTGTCAAGCAAAATCTTACTTTTGTTTCACTGAGAACTCTGAAAGTTCATTCTCCTTAGATTGGTACAGAATCATTAACAATATCTTAAGCTATTAATTTTTCCTCCTCTACATGCACTGAAAGAGAGAGAGAGAGAGAGAGAGAGAGAGAGAGAGAGAGAGAGAGAGAGAGAGAGAGAGAGAGAGAGAGAGAGAAAGAGAAAGAAAGAGAAAGGAAGGGAGGGCTGGAGGGGGAGAGAGGAGTTTTGTAGCTTAAGTGTTTTTTTTTTTGTTTTGTTTTCAGCACTAGACTCACGACCTACATTTTAGGATCCTTTCCTAAGGCAAAGAGGACCCCTGGTTCATTATTTCTTTGCATAACTAATGTATGTCCTTATAACTTCCAAAGGTCCTCCTGTGTTCTTTCATATTTTGTAGACAATTCATTTTGGACATACGAAGTTACCTAGCTTTCTTGACCTTCAAAATCTAGCTAAAATCTTCTCTTTTGCTTGAAATAAAAAAGTTGTTTTTGTTTTTGTTTTTGTTTGCAATAGGGTACTAAATTTTCTAATCATCATCGTCATCATCATCATCATCCCAAAGAAGCCAACTTTTGAACACAGGCCTCTGGTGTTAGAGCCTTTGCTCATAACCACTGCATTCTATGGCCTCCCACTGATGCCAGCTTAGTATCATTTGAAATAATAGTGATTAGAAAGATGACTAATGGTTACCAGGGCTGGAGGAAGGGGAATGAGAAGTTAGTGTTTAATGGATAAAGAGTATCAGTTTGGGATTAAAAAAAATGGATAATGGTGATAATTGTACAACACCGTGAATGTGCTAAATGGCACTGAACTGTTCACTTAAACTGGCTGAAACAGTCAATTTTCTGTTATGCATATTTTTCTATAATTAAGAAAAGAAGCCTAAAAAAGGAAATAGTGATTACTACATGTTACAAGTCATTTAACTTTTCCAAGTCTCAGTTTCCCCATCGGTAAAGTGAGAATAACAACACCTACCTTAGAATATTGTGATAATGAAGCTCTAACATATGAAATTGCATCCAGCCTCACATGTGGCTCATCCTGATGCTCAGCCCGTGTTCAATCCTTTTGGGTTGCCCAGTACTAAAGTCCCCATTCATTTACACTCCTTGGGCACAGCTTGAGGAGTTGGCGAATGTGTGGGCTAAATGGGAAGTTTGTTGTGCTATTTAAAAGTGGCAGCACACTGTAAATTTCCAGCACTTAATAGGTACCTAATAAATATTTGTATGACTAAATTGGATTGAACAGATAAACCACAAGGGAACAATAAAAGGATGCTGGTATCCTATTCTATGATAGGTCTTGATCTATATGTATCAGGGACTCTTAATCCATAAGGGATATAAAGAATATTTGTTGTTGATGAGGCAACTCTGTGGTTCACTTGATTTCATTACAGATTTAGGCTATATTTTAAAAGCTGACTTTTTTTATGTGCAGTTTTACTATCTTGAACAACTGGAGCTAATGGGAAATGGGTGTTTTGGGGACCATCTGTGATAAAGGAAATGGCAGTAATAGGTACAAGAAGCAAAGTCACTGGGCACATATTACTTAATCCCCAGCTGTGGATGTACACTGAAAACTGAAAAATGAAAATAGGCATTAATTGGAACCACCTTTCATTTTTAAGGTTGCAGAGTCTATATACAAATGAACATTATATTTAGGTAATTTAAGTTACAATGCTTTTAAATGGAGAGCGTGGAGCATTAAATTTATGCCACAAATACACAACTTCGAGAAGTATGCAGTACTTTCATTTCTTATTCTGGTAAGTTAAGTAAAGATGAGGTCAAATGGAAACAAAAAGGAAAATAATAAAGCAAAAGAGAAATAGAAGAGAAAGAAGTACAGGGTAGGTCAGACAGAGGAGCAAAGAAAATGAGAAACCCATTAAGAGAAGAGACATAACTATAGAGAGAGAAAGAAATACATGGAAAGCCTAGGGTGATAAAAAAAATTCTCAACTGTTTCTGAACTAAGTGAAAGAGTAAACTACTTTTGTCACATCCGGATATCACCACTGACCCTTACCATTATCATCTGATGGCCACAGTGTTCATAGTCCTGTAATTGCTGTCCCTGTGTTCCCTGTCCTAGAGAAAGTACATCATTCACTCAGACACTCAAGGTAGGAACCTGGTAGCATCCTAGAGCCTCCTCTCCCTCTTCACTCTTGCCACATTCTGTTGATTTTAATATCTATGTGTGTTACAAATCTATTCACTTATCTTCATCTCTACTGGCACTAGTCTAGTGCATGTCTCTCTCCTCTCTCACCTGGATAGGAAAATCGTTGTCCATCAGGTCTTTGACTTCTACTCTGATACCTACACTGCTGATAGTGATCTCTCAATGGCAAAGCTAGTGTCCTGGCCAAGGTTCTTTTGTCTCTAGTAACAAAAACTCACTTGATCAGACTTAAGCTTCAAGCAAGTAAATATAAAATGAATATAATCTGGTAGGGTGTTTTTTCTCCTACAAAAAACGTCTTTTGTTTTTCAAGGTTCAACAGGCATCATTTGGGGAAAAGAAAGCAATTTTGAGGACAAGGGTGAGAGAAAGCAGAGATGGGAAAGGAAAAATGATTCCAAGCCTTGAACTTCTGATCTGAGCCAGGTCCCCTGGAGGCTGCTGGGGAACCCACAGGGCTGAACCAGTGACAACTCAAGTCAGCCATAGGGAAGTGGCCCCTCAGTTGAGCATGGTACAGATCAAATTATCTCACACCTTGAAGAGCCACTGTGTATGATCAGGGCACTCACACTAGGGGCCCCATCTAGCCATGTCACTGAGGATAAGACTGGTCATGATGAGGGGGAGTCTGCCAGACAAGGGGGAGAGCAGCTAGCCCCAGTGCTGCAAGGTAAGAGCAAGGAAACTGCCCTTCTGGACACTGGCAAGCATCTAGAAATGTCTGGATAGCTAAAGGTAATGAGGTTGCAGAACTAGAAAGAGATAGGCTAGACTTCCTGTAAATCAAGAAAAGTGGGAGAGGAGATCATTTGATTGGTCCAGCTTGCCAAGTGTCTTCACATGGTTTAATCAGCTACAGTTAAGCAGGTTATATCAGGTAGTAGCAGCACAGCTGCAAAAAACTTATCTTGCTGGTGAATTGAGGGTATGAAAGTCATCATGTGAAGGATTGATACCCCCAGAATATCAATCATGTCCCATTCTTTCCTGAAACCCTTCATTTCCCTTTCTATTAACTATTCCAATGGTTCTCCAACTTTAGTTGACATAAGTCACCTAGGGAGTATTAAAACACAGATTCCTGGGCCCCACCCTTGAGATTCTGATTTAGTAGTCTGGGATAGGGCCAGAGAACTGCCATGTCTATGGACCACAATACTAAGCAGCACTAACCTATAGGATATAGTCTAAGCTTTTTAACATAATCTAACAGGTCTCCCTACCTGGTTCACATCCCCTCCCATCCCCTTAGTATCATTACCTGCCACTATCCCACCTTTCACTTCATGCCCCAGTACCTAACACATGTAGCATCGTATCTGGAAGAGCACTACAAGGATTTTATTCCAAGGCCCTATCTGTAATTCTCACAAATCATCTCAGTTTCTCCCAAAGGAAAAAAGTTGCTTTGAGTTATACTGATTCCAGAATACTTATTGGGCCATATTTGCTAGTGGGTATGTACAAAGGTCAACCTCTGAATGCGAATCTCTCTTATGTCTGCTCCATGTTGAAGGGCCAGGAACCACTTCATAGTGGGGGAACTTCTGACCAGATTGTTGTGTCATGCTCACTTATTTTCCACCCAAGTATCAGAAGTGGATGTTGACATTTAAGAAAAGCAAGTCTGACTCCTTGTCTCTGTCTTTCTATCTGTCTGTCTCTGTCTCTTTGTCTTTCTGTTTCTGTCTCCCCTCCCACCTAGTCTAGTATGATCCATAAGATTCAGATTTGGTCAAAAGGAGAAGGTAGTGTATTCTCAGGCTTTAAACCTAGGACCCGTGCTCTAATCCATTTTACTAAATTCCCAGCACGGGGATTTGGAAGAAAAGCTCAACCAATAATAAATAAATAAAATGATATTTTCCTTTTCTTTGTCATTGTTCTTTGTTGCAAGATCAATGCATCTACCTCATTAAGAGAGCAGGATTTCAGTATTCCTGGGCCCCCTTGCCTTTATGGCATCATAATACTATAAACCTCACCCTTATTCCTTAAGGCCCATTTCACAGCCTGGTACAAAAGCCTGGGCCCAGGGACCTATAGCTATAGGTCCATTCCTGGCCCTGCCTCCGAATGACTCTGTGACTTCTTCCTTCCATGATCAAATGGGGATTTCAATCACCAATATCACAGGGTTATTGCGAGGCTTAAATGAGCAAAGAACTTTAGAGTTTCAAAGCATAGGAGACCTCAGCCATCATCGCTAAGGTTTTATTCTTTTTAAGGAGCACTAAGACTAATTGCCCAGTACAAAACTCTCAGTCTGGTGCTTCTTCTTGGTCAAGCACCTATTCTTATCTTGATGACCCTCTTCCAAGTCAAGGAAGTCAAAACTGGGAGGAGAAAAAAATGGCATAGATGATAGAGGCTCTGTTCATCCCTCTGGCAACCAAATCAAAGTTGTGACAGAAACAAGGAGAACATAGCAAGGAAAAATCACCTGGGATCTAGAGGAACAAGTCATACAACTAGGAAGAAATCCAAGAAAGCACTCTGTAATGGCAGAAGGTAGGAGGGGGCGAGGATGTGGGGCTGCCAGGTCCAGAGCAGCTGAGTGAGAGACAGAGGCTGTGGCAGCGGCAGACATCTCTTAAAAGGAGCCATCGCAAGCAGACTTTCGCAGTGACAGACTTGCTTGCTCTGAGCACCAGTGCTGGTTCAGCTACACACAGGGCGCACCAGGGACTTACAAGGGAGACACCGAGTTGTGGAGTGAGGGCCAAGGCAGGACTCGCTCTGTACAGAAGTGCCAGTGGTATCCATTGTTCCTCTCTTGAGCTCTCCCACTCCCAGTGCACAGAAGCAGCGTGGACATAGCAGAGACGTCATCAAACTGGATAACAGAGGTCGCTCTGCCCAGAGGATTCCCTGAAACCCCGCCTCCCCCAACTCACGGCCCCACCCAAGCCACATTCAGGTGTATACTCAGTGAGGCAGATGCTCCTTGCTGAGTAGCATCTAGACTCATACTGGATCCAACTGGCCTCAGTTTCTGGTGTGGCCTTTTGAGGCAACTATAAGCACAGCATCTGTGGATTGCTTGCTGAATCTTAACAGGTGGCCCCGGAGGGGTAGAGGGTTGGGCTAAATTTGGCCTGCAGCTGAACCCCTCTTAGGACTGTGCCACTGAACACCTACTTCACAAATGCACACTAATGAACCTGGGGATTTGCTTACTATATAGAAACAGACACAGAAAGGCAACCAAAATGGGAAGACGAAGAAGCAGAAACCATATGAGAGAACAGAAAAGAGATACAGGAATGATAGATTCAAGCAATCTAAAAGGTGCAGAGTTCGAAACACTGGTTATAAAGATGCTCAATGAACTTATGGGAAGTGTAGATAAATTCAGCGAGAACTTCAACAAAGAGATAAAAAACATAAAAATGGAAATGGAAATTATAAAAGGGAATCAGTCTGAAATGAAGAACACATTATCTGAGATGAGAAGTATAATAAATGGAATACACAAAGGAATAAACATAGTGAATAAAGAAGAGGATTAAATGACCTATCTAGAGGATAGGAAAGCCAAGGACACTCAATCAGAATGGCAAGAAAAAAGAAGTAAGACTACAATAATAATTTAAGGAGCCTATGAGACATTATTAAAGGTAAAAATATCTGTCTCATCGGGGTACTGGAAGGAAAACAAGATGTTGAACAGCTATTTGAAGAAATAATGATGGAAAACTTCCCTAACCTGGTGAAGGAAATAGACAAACAACCCCAGCAAGCTCAGAGAAACCAAAAAACCAGGAATCTGAAGAGGCTCACACCAAGACACATCATAATTAAAATGTCAATTTTTAAATACAAAAAGAGAATCTTAAAAGGAGCAAGAGAAAAGTAGATAGTTATGTACAAGGGAGCACCCATAAAACTGGCAGCTTATTTCACAAAAGAAACTATGCAGGACAGAAGGATTTGGCACAAAATATTCAACGTGATTAAGACCCAGGATCTACAATGAAAAATATTTTATCCAACAAAGCTATCATTTAGAGTTGAAGAACAGATAAAGAGCTTCTCAGGCAAAAATAAGCTAAAGGAATTTATCACCACCAAGCCAGTATTACAGGAAATGATGGAGCGACTTCTTTAAGAAGAAAAAACATGTATCAAAAACAGGAATAAAGAATGGCAACAACTAGATTCCTATCAATAAGTATCTCAAATAGAAAAGAATTAAGTACTCTAACTAAAAGATAGAATGGATGAATTAATAAGAAAACAAGACCCCTACATATGCTGCCTATGAGAGATTCACTTTAGATTAAAAGACACACACAGACTAAAAGGAAGGGGGTGGAAAAAGATATTGCCTCGATGGACCTAGAAGGTATTGCACTGAATAAAATGAGCTGAATAGAGAAAGACAAATATTGCATCATTTCACGTATATGTGGAATCTAAAGAAAAAAATCAACAACAACAACAAAAGCAGAAATAAAATTAGAGAATATTTAGAGGGCTACTAGATGGGAGGGAGGTTGGAGGATGGAAAAAAAAGGTAAAGGGATTAAGAGGTACAAATGGATAGTCGCAGAATAGACATGGAGATGTAGAGTGTAGCATGGGGAAGAGGGTTAATACTGTTGTAATAAATATGCAAGGAGGAAGAAGGGTACTAGATTTAGTGGGGTCATCACTTTGTGAGTTATGTGGATCTCTGATCACTATGCTGTACAACTGAAACTGGTATATTATTGTATGCCAACTATAAGTGGAAAGAAAAACCTCATTGAATTGCACAAAGTAAATATAAGCAACTAATCATCTATTATATTTCAATAAAGACCAAAAAAAATGAAAAAAAAAAAAAGAGTCAAAACTGGAGCCCAGTGAGTTTCAGCCCCTCTTCAAATTGTTTTCCTCCATATGGTAAAATGTTAGTCATTTGTTGTATTTCAGCCAAAAAATAAAATCAGAGGGATTGGTCTGTGACTGCTTGGGTCAAACTATATTAACCAAGGGTCTCTGCCTTCTTGAGTCTCACATTACAAGTGGGAATTCACCCATGATAATATCATGTTACTAAATGCATAATGAGACCTTCTTACAGCTGATTGGGCAGTATTAAATTTATCCTGTGGTGAACCAGTGGGGATACCATTGAGACATCTTCCTGGATCCATAGCCACTTCCACAGATTCAACAGTCTCCTTTGTTATCTTTTGCAGATCACCAAGCTGCTGCTTTCTGTGTTGATGGAGGGTACTTTATGAAGTTATATGCACAGATATGTATCCCAACCTTTTGTATAAAGGGACACTGACACATATACTCAGCTTAACAAATTTTCCTATCAGGACTGATTCACCTTGCAGCAGCTTCCACTTCACCCTCTGGTACAAACTAAAAAGGCAGAAGTGGGCTCCAGATTAAGCAGAAACTAGCTTTCATGATACACCAGACACTCATAGGGTTCCTCTTATCATAGCTTCAAACCAACCATGCAATTGGAGCGTTATTAAATCCTTTTATCAGATGAGGAAACAAAAGACAGGTTAAGCAAATTGTTACATACCTGGTCACATAGTTAATGTCATAAACCAGAATTCAAACTGACAGGTTTGATTGGTCACAAAGTCATTAATCGAGATAAGAATACAGAGAAAACCACAACAGCAACTCAGCCAACAAACCTATTTTCAATTGCTCCCTAAGTCACAGGTGTGCCTGTGTGACCCTTCTCTCACCAGTTTCTTAGGAAACACAGTGACTTCCAAACCTTTGTCAGCAATTTCCAATTCCAACATTCTTGAAAATAGGATGTTTCAAACGTTTTTGTGCTGATTGTTTTTCTATCTTGGAACCAGGCAGGGACTTCCCTCCTCAGACAAACCCTAGCCCAGCAGTACTTGCCGTTCATAACAGAAAGAAAGCAGAAAAGTAGAGGACTGAGTGCTGAGATTGTATCACAAGAATACTGTTTTCCCAACATCAATTACATAACTGGCTGGAGAGCATGAATTAAAAGGATCATGCAAATAATCTCCTCAAATCATTGACCTATATTCTCATCAAATCGTTGACCAAGAAGGCAGCTATTAAAGTGATTTAAAACTGGCATGCTGCACTTGTCCAGAAAACTATTCTGAAAACAGGTTTTCATGAAAAAAGGGAGGACGTAATGGATATGGAGGTGAACAAAACTGGGATAGAGGCATTCCAAAAATTGGTCCCCAAAGCTCATCAGTCCCACTGCCTTGTGCATCCCCCTATGCCTCATTTATCTTCATCTCCAAGCTATGGTTCCCATATCCAACTATGAATTAGCTTTTAAAGATACAGAATCTCAGGTTTGGTGTCAAATCTGAAGAATAATGATCCCAGCAGGGTAGGGCTAGGAATTGGTATTTATTCAACTTGCATTTATTTATCATTAGTGGATTCTAATGCAGACAGTCACTCCAGGAACTAGCTGCTTTAAGGAACACTGGCACACAAGACAATTTTCTGGAAGGAAAAAAGTCCTCTACAATTTAAATTAGAGTTCCTTGCTATTTGAAATGTTTCTGGGAGGTCTGAAGACATCTCCGCAGCATGTCAGCAGGAGCTCCTCAGTACAATTCACCTCTCCCATGAGCCACTTGTTTATTTTTAACGTTTTCCATGTAAGGAAGTGCTATTAATTTTGTAGCGTAATATTTCAACTTGTATTCTGGACCACAAAGGAGGCAACACTCTGCTGACAGACAAACCTATCACATTCCCATGGAGATACTTATACGAAGGGAAAGAGGGAAAGTGGGATCCCATGCCAGCTTTCCTCAAAGCTCCTCTCTTTATTCACATGCGGGTGCCACAGCTAAACCTCAAACCCTGGCTGAGATCAGCAATGAAAGAAGAACAGTGAGCCATTTAATTCACTCCTTATTCCCAAAACTAGGTTTTTGCTTAAGTAAGCAAAGGCTTCTAGCTAGATCCTCTTCGTAGAATAGCTATATCAAATAATATTTGCATAGCACTTTATGGTTTGCAAATCACTTTTTCTCTCATTATCTTCTCATCTAATCATCAGCATAATCCAGAGAAATAAGTGTTATTTCTTCCATTTAACCTAAAGAGGCTGAGGCTCAGACAGTTAAATAAATGACTTATCCAAGGTCACACAGCTAGGAAATGGGAAAACACAATTTGAAACCAGGTCTTTTAATTTGAGGTATTCTAATGTATTTGCCCTGCCTTTAAAAGGCCTAAGAAATATTATTGAAGGAATAAATGAAACGATGGGTGGACAGATGATTTTTTATGAAACAAACACAATGCAAAGATTCAAATTAATATTAATATACGTTATTGGATATAAAAAAGAAAATTTCAAAACCTAAATAAAAAATCTCGATGGGAAATGCACTGCCAAACAAAAATCTAAGGTGTGAATTTGCTAGTTGGCCTTTTTTTTAGTAAGATAGGTGTCAGGAATTTGTCTTCCAAGCTACCACAGAGGAAGAAAAACATGAGATTAAGACTCTGAACACAGAGCCTGAGTTTGAATCGCAGCTCTGCTATTTACTGGCTGTGTGACCAATGGCAAGTTATTCAATTTCACTGTGCCAGTTTGTCAACAAACTGGGAATAATAATAATCATGTATAATTTATAGAATTGGTTGAAGATTTTTAATATTTATACATATAATGCATTTATATATGTAATTTGAATGGTACCTGGCACACAGTAAGTTATACATTTTTTTTTTTACGTTAGTAAAAATATCTGCTCACACATAATCAACTCTGAACTGTCTATGCGTGGATTATTCACTAAGTCTTAGGTTTTAGTTTGGGGCTGGTGTTGTACCCTCACACACTGAGATCTGTGGCCCACATACTCAGCTTCTCTGAGGGAAGGAAAAAGGAATTCACATGTGCAGAGCAAGTACCACGTGCCAGGCACTAGGCCAGATACTTCATGCAGGCTATCTTACTTAATTTTCAGAATACCACAAAGTTGCCATCACTGTCCTTGTTTTATAGACGAGAAAATTTATGAGAAAATCTAAGACACAGAGATTTGAAAGACCTTAGCTGGTAAGTGGAAGAAAGATTAAATCTAAGTCTTTCTCTTTCCCAGGCGCTTGCTCTTTCAGGTTGTCTTTTGTTCAATATGGATATGTATGCTATCCCTACTAAATTCCAATGGCAACCACATGCCTTCCCTCAAATCACACAATCTATCTCAGTCTAGCTCCAGTCCCAAGGCAAATCCTGATGGCTTGTAGAAACCACTTCTTGGAAATTCAAAGGGCATAGGAGGATCAACCACCCAATCAAGCCACTATCAAACCAATGCTTTCATTCAAGAATCAAGATGTGTCTTGTGCTAACAGTACTTACAAGGTGATTGCAATGATTAATTGTGTTATAACAGGTCTCACCACATAGCAAGCACTCAATAGCTGTTAACTATAAAAGACAGTCCAGCATAATGTTTAAGAGCATGAACTTGGGAGATACACTGCTTGTGTTCCAATCCTATGTCACTTAATAGTGGTGTGACCTTGGACAAGTTATTTAATCTCTCCGTATCATAGTTGTTCTTCTATAAACCAGGGATAACAATAACATCTACCTCAAAGGGTGGTGATGAGAATTAAATGAGCAAATATAAATAAAGCCATAGAACAGTACCTTGGACATAGTAACAGCTATATAACTAGTTGTTTTTATTATTAAGAAAATGGGGATTCTCACTGGGGAGGGTAAGCAGGCATTTATACACACTATTGGTGGGGTTTTATATTTATGCAATCTTTTGGAGGGTGATTTGGCAATATCCAACAGCATTTTAAATGTTTGTGTCTTCTGATTCATCAATTCCATGCAAAGAATGTAAAGTATAGATACACCAGCACAAACGTGTACGTATGTGTTTGTGTGTTGAGGGAAGTAACTAGGGTTAAGCAAGACTCCCTTAACCCAATAACATAAGAAACAACATTCCTAAATGAAAAAATATCAGAAAATCTCCTTAAAATCAAGAACAGGATAAGAACACTAGTCAATATCATACTGAAGACCAAGCTGTCTATACTAAGAAAAAATAAATAAGGATTTGAAAGAAAAAAGGCTGCCACTATGTGCAAGCAAGATGATTGTTCACATAAAACCCAATAGAATCTATAGAACGTTTATTATTGTTGCAATTAATAAGAGAGCTTAGCAAGTAGGTCACTTACAAGAATAATGTAAAAAATCAACTTCATTTCTATATAGTAGCAATAAATGGAAGGCAATTTTTTAAAAGATTTATTCCTTACCTATTATTTTGTAACGAATTATTCCAAAACTTAGTGTCTTAAAACAATGAACACTTATTATCTCTTACCTCTTAATGGTTCTGAGGGTTAGGAGTCTAGGGTAGCTCAGAAGGAAGGTCTGGCTCGAGGTCTCTTATATGAGGCTGCAGTCATGTGTTGGTGGGACTGTAGTCATCTGAATCCCTGACTGGGGCTAGAGGACCCACACCCAAGACCATCGACCCTTGTGGATGGAGTCTGCAGGCCTCAGTCCTTGCTGAATACTATCGAGTCTCAGTTCTCTGAGTGGGGACCCCTTGGTAAGCCTGCTTGAGTGTCCTCATGACATGGTAGTTGCCTTCCTGCACAGAGGCTGATCTGAGAAAGAGCAAGGAAGAGCCATAGCACCTTTTATGATCTAGTCTCTCAGTTACTTCTGCTTTATTTTTTTCCTCAGCAGCAAGTCTCTAAGTCCATCCCACATCTAATAAGATCAAAACTAAGCTCCACCTTTTAAAGGGAGGCATTTCAAAGAATGTGTGGGCATACTTTAAAACCACCAGAGAGGTCATATATAATAGCAAAAATAATCTCAGTTACTTAGGAATAAATCTAAGGAAGGATGTTCAAAACCTTAAGGAGAACATTTTAAAACTTTAGTGAAAGACATTTTAAAAGACCTAAGAAATGCGGAGATAAATATTAGGTAGTTTCAATAGGAATTTTCTCAAATTGATTTATTAAATCAATTCATTTCCAATCTAAGCCCCCAACAAAACTTTAAAAATAATTTTTTTGAACTTGAAAAGCAAAATCTGAAATTCATATGGAAATCCAGAAGCCCAAGAATTAGCAAATATACTCTGAAAGAAGAAAAAGTACAAAATTGAGGAACATGTCCTATATAAATCAAAGCTTCTTATAAAACTTTATACCAATAGCAGTTAAAAACAGTACGGGATTGTCTCAGAGAGAGACAAACTGGGCAATGACATAGAAAAGAGAGCCTAGATACAGACGTATATGACTGTAGAAACTTGATATATGCCAGAAGGAACAATGCAGATCAGGCCACATCCCTGTCTCATACATATCTCCAGGTAAATATGTTTCAGGTAAACTTAAAACTTAACTGTAAAAGGCAAAACTCTGAAAGTAAAAAAAAATATATATATATAAGGAAATGTCTATGATTTTACGATATGGAAGTGCTTCTTAGGCAGATATAAAAATAATAGCTACAAAAATGATTGATAAATTTAACTATATTAAAATATGTAAAATTGAACATCAAAAAACAGCCAAAAAGAAAGTGAAAAATACAAGCCATATTTGGGGAGAATATTTTTAAGATGATCAACAAAATGGCAGTATCCTGAAAATGACCTTTCTCAATTCTGAAGTGGGACTGCCATCTCAATGTATATGTGAACTTTTCATTTTAATAGATATGTCAGTCAAGAGTATTTGAAGAAGATGTTAGCAATTCAGAGGGTTCAACCCTAACACCAATGAGTGTTATAGATCTTTAATTTTTTTTGCCACTTTGAAACTTGACAAATAGTGAAACTTAATGTTTTTCATTTCTTTTTTATTATGGTATGTTTTGCCACGTAAAAGGGATTTGGCATTGTTTTCTTGTTCCTGGATCAACTGAAATAGCAGCAGCAAATGTTTATTATTTATTTTGCTATTTTGTAGATTTCCTTTCCATATTCTTTTTTCCTTTATTATTCAATATTTTTGGAACTATGAGCAAATTAAAAAAAATAAGAAAATAATATAATCTGTATATACATTAAAAATTAGAGATAATTCCCATAATTTATAGATTTGATTGTTTCCAGAAACCCTAGAAACTCTAGTTTAAAAAAGAAAAATTGCTAGAATAAGATAATTCTTATTACCTTGTAAGATGGCTCAATTCAAGATAAATGTATGATGATCAATAACTTTTCTCCATACCAGCAATAACTATATAGGAATGAAAATGTGGGAGATACTACATTTCCAAGGGCAGATAGAGTAGTTCAGAAGAAATTGAACAAGGCAGATTTAGGACTTTTATAAGTAAATCTATAAAATCTTACCAAGAGTCATAAAACAAGATATGACCAAATGGAAAGACAAACTATTCTGAACAATTCTTCTACAGTTATATCTGGCTAAAGGCAAGGACAGGGAAAGGGCTTGGTACAAGAGAAAATTCAGAATATAAGTAAGCTGGCATCTTCACTCGGCCACTTAGCAAATTTTTATTGGGCACTTATTAAGTGCCAGACTCAGCCACACACAAGTAATAATCCAGACCTGGTCCATATTCTCACAGAGCTGATTTAACAATAATGAAAGACTAGGCTTTATAAAAGCATAAAACACGAAGGGCAGTAGAAGAGACCTTAAATGTCACCTATCCTCTTGCATTATTTGATACATGTAGAAACTGAGTCTCAGACAGGAGATGTAATTTGCTAAAGTTCACATAGCTAGTAAGTCATCAAGCTGTAACTAAAACTCAGTTCCCTCCACTTCTTCTACATACCATTCTGCCTCTCAGATTAGTGTCTGAGGGGTTAAGACTATATTGCTTGATATAGTCTAATCCAGTACTTAGACTGTATAGTACAATTATTATACATATATGAGGTATCAGACTTGAGGAAAACTGGGCATTGTGATGGTGCTCAAACTTTTCATATTTTGTTAGACAATAAGTAGGGTGCATACAAACAGGGGCATACCAGGCAGCCGTTAAAAAAGATGATATAAATTTGGAAATAGATCTACATATGGAAAAATGACTATTATATATCATTAAGTAAAAGTTATCAAATGTTACATTATCCTATATATGTAAAATCATATATAAAAATACAGATGAAAGCATACAAAATGTAAAATTATATGTATATATAATTGTGTATGTGTACATATAGACATACAGAGATATAATGATTTCTGAATAAATATTCACCATAATGTTAACTAGTTACTTGGGGTTGTAAAACATAAGATGGATTTTATTTTCTTCTTCGTACATCCCTCTATTGTCAATTTTGTAATATTGATCCAGGATCTTTTTTAAAGCAATGAAATTTAAGAGAGATCGCTCCAGGTACCAGGAGCATGACCAGTGGGTTGAAACGAATGTTCATGTTAGAACATGGACATTGGATATAGAGATCACAGCAGGACCTATTCATCCAGAAACAGGAAAGAGGAAATGAATACATATTTAGGTAAAATGCTGCACCTTTCTAGTTTACAAATAATCTGGAGGAGCCTGCATCCTTAATGATCCCCTTAGCCTCCACCAGCCCTAGACTGCCAATCTTTGTGCATCTTGTCACACAGGAGGAAAATTGTGTATGTGTAGAAGCCCTTACTTAGCAATCTTTCAGTTACCTGTAGCTGAATGTAATCTTAAAATATGCATGCAATAAAACCTCTTTAAATTAAGATTAGTCATATTTTGTGATGTTCTGGGGGCAAGGAAAATTATTACCTTTCTTGAAAGAATAAGCTACTTATTACTAGCCATTTAGCAACACCAAGCACAGGGTTACATACAAATAGATGCTATTTCAATAATAATAATTTATATCTATTCCATAATTTTTTTTGGCAATGCCTTGCTAGTCCACTTCAATTTGATCTTCAGTTCAGAATACTGGCTTTTCTCATGAAGTTCTCTAAAATCAACTGCATTGCTTTAAAGTTTAATCTACATCAATAGAATAATATAAGTGGACATATTTATTTAAAACTATCATTTATGTTTTTCAGTGAATATAACTCCCACACAAACGCAGTCATCACCTAAAGTATAACTCTTCTGTTCTGATTTTATGAGTTACCTTTGTGATATAGGGACATAATATTTTAGAAAACTGCACAAAAAGTATTTACCTATACTATAGAATTTTGCTCTGACTGATAACTATTGACCTATACAAAAAAGAATAACCAGTTTTGGAGTAAAACTACATAGGGAATTTGAATAATATTATTGAATCATTATTAATCACTTGTAATCCCTCCCCTTTGCTACATTTATTAACCCTTAAAGATTTTCAGAGAATGGCACTATTCCAATATTCTTCACATACCATCTGTTCAAGCACATTTCTTATATTCTTACTAGGTTTTCACAGATGCTACTTTTTAAATTGGCAAATCTCCTCAGGAGCATCATCTGGCTCCTGTCACCCCTACTCCAGGGAGCCTCTAGTCATCACAGTAGTACCAGCGTTAGAGCAAATGTTCCATACTCTCAGGCATATATTCCCTTTCCTGGTAGAGTTTTTGAATGCAAATTTTGAGATGAAAAATAATTTTTGGATGCAAGCATTTTCTGGAAATGCTTGCTCTCTGTGCCAAATGCAGCGCTCAGCAGCCTCATTTCCGCTCTTCTGGAGACCTGGTGTCAGAGCGTCTCCTTGCTCAAAGTACAGGAAGCAGAAAGAGAGACAGAGAGATGGAAACCAGAGAGAACACTGGAAAACCAAAGGAAGTGGGATGCAAAGCTGTGTTGTATTATACAAGGCTAAACTTTTTAAAAATGGACCTTGTCTACTCTATTACAGCGTTCTGGTTTGAACAGAGGAGAACATCGTTTTTGCGATGTAGGTAAAATACAACAATATATTCAATACAAAATGGAGGACTGAGAAATTTTCCACAGAATTTGATCACTGAAGGCAATTAGTTTGGACAACTGAGCCCAGCTCTCTATTAAATGCCAGGATCTGATATTTAAATTACCCAAAACCACTCCTTCCCATTTACAGCTCGTTTGTTTCACATAAACACAACCTTGAAGTGAAAACTATATGCAATGATGATGAAACAATGTCAAGTTAGGGAGTAAGGGCACTGGTGTGGTGTTAGAACAGGGTTCTAGAGTCAGGCATGTACCAACTCATCTATCTATGGGACTCTGGGCAAATGGCCTGATTTATCTGACACCTCAGTTTCCTTATCTCTAAAGTAAGCTGTGGGACTAGACGACCACTGGGACACTCCCAGCTTGAAAGTAGCACAGCGTCTTATACACAGTACATATGTTTACACTTTATGTTGAATTGGATTGCATCCATTTCCCAAATGGCATAACAGATGTTAACATCTGTTGCATCAGCTGAGGCAAAAAGAAAAGAACCATGTTGAAACTGTCTGCATATGTTTAGGAAAAATAACGAAGATCAGAAACAAAGGTGAAGGTTTTCTAAGGCATATATTGTTATGTGCTGCCTATTCTGCTGTTGCAGTACAAAGTGCCTGGAGTGGATGGATGCTAGATGAGTCCCACATTCTGGATCAGCTCTGCCAACCACTCACCAAGTGACATCAAGCAAGAACCCTGCATCTGTGTCACAGGTTCTTCAACATTAAAAGAGGAAATTAAAGAGGATGGATGTGCTTTGGGAAAGTTGGGTGCACCCTCCTGCTTTAAGACTGATTATGACATCCATGGAAAGAATGTTTAGTTACAGCTTTCTCTCCTCCCCGTCACTCTTTTCCTTTTTCCAAACTCACAATTTCAATTTGGTCAGCAAGAATTTCAACCAACTAAAACACTTTGTAATCATTTGCTGTTTCTATTCATTGTACATTTCACCTATGACGAGACAGGTAAATTTAAAGAGAAGGAGGTGAACAAATACCTAAATAATGCAATTACTGGAAAAAATTCACCAGGCTTAATTTAGTGCGGGCTTAAATTTTTTTCTTTTATTGGAAGTTGGGAGATTGTTGCTTTTTGTAATTTCTTTGTTTTGGCTTGGGTATTCATCATCCAAATCCTCATCTCAACTTCCCACTTTACAATTACAATATTAATTTTTTACTGACAGGGACTTCAAAAGCCTTAAAGGAAATGTAAGTAAATTTCCCACATAAAGGCTAAACTTGTATTCTGTCTTTCTTCCTCTCCCACTCCCTGCCCCCAGGACAAAATCTGGGTAAATTTGCAAAGGTGTTTACCTCTCTTTTACTACTACTTTCTTCCCAAGACATTTTAAATCTCAACCTGTTTTGAACTGTCCCACCTCAAGCCCATCCCATTGCTCAACCAGTTTTCCTATCACTATTACTTTTCCTCTGTCTCGTTCCCTTTTGTCTTAGAAGTGGTAGGTCAGATTATGCGGACAAACTCCTCTGGCTAAGGGGTTAATGTCTTGAAATTTCATTGCTCCTTGTAGCACTGCATATTTATAAGAAACTGATCTAGACACAGATATCTTCACACTGCCTTGTCCAACATGGTAGCCACTAGCCACATGTGACTATTTAAATTTAAATATAAATTAAATAAAATTTAAAATTCTGTTCCTCAGTGGCATGAATAATGTTTTAAGCCTTAAGAATATTTCTGTCAATACAAAGTTCTATCAGTCAGCACTGCCTAACACAAAGGAATCAATTTTAATGTGACCGTTATTTCTGTGCTGAGAAAGTTTAAGGTGCTAAAAATATATTTGTGCATTATAATTATATAATCAGGAATTAGAGTAGGAGGTGGCTGGATGAGGGAGAGATGACCATCTTTTGATGAGTATTATATGTCAGGCATTGGGCATAGGAAATCCAACAGAAGGTAAAGTAGAGGAGCATTCTTTTTATATTAACTAGAAATCCTCCAAACAATCATTTTACAGCTAATAAAATTAAGACAAAAAAAGGTTAAGTAATTTGCCCAATACTTTGACATCAAATGCAAAATCAAATCTGTTTGAATTCCAATGTCTTTTCTGTTGTACCATGCTGCCTATCAATCTGTCACCAAGGTAAAGCAAGTAAGACTCCCAGCCAGTGTTCCCAGTCACACTTCCCCAAAGCTCACTAGTTTCCTTTCCCTTCGGAGTGGGGTTGGTATTATGTTAATGCAAAGAGATAAATCTTTTTAACATTTTATTTTGAGATACTTATAGATTCACGTGCAGGTGTAAAAACCAATACAGAGAGATTCTGCATATCCCTTCAATACATATATTTTTTAATTGGCTACATACTGACACTCTTCTGGGTGCTGAGGTCACAGAGATAAGATTGTCTTTACCCTTAAAGACTTTGGAGGCCACTTAGGAACATAAAAAAATAATGTAGAGTTGGTTAAAACAAAAATGCAATGCATTTTTACCCATCAATTAGCAACTAACAATAATAGCAAAGATGTTCTAGCTAAGCTCCTGTGAAAGAGGCATTCCTATACTTTAGTGGTAAGAGTATAAACTGAAGCAAATGGAAAAGCAAGTTGGCAATATGTATGAAATATTTTAATCTTTCAACTAATATTTTTTGAGTGCCTGCTATATGCCAGGCACTGGGCTAGATCCTGAACAAAGCAAACACTGTCCATCCCTTCTGGAACTTACAGTCTTGTCTTGTTGTAAGCAGATAAGCTTTTGTGAGAAGTGCTATGATAGGCAAAGCAAAGATACAGAAGCACTTGTGAGGAGAGCTGGGTGCAGCATTAGGTGATTAGGGAAGGCTATCCTAGAGGGGAAGATAAGAGGAAATAGTCTTCTATCTATTAAATGATAAACAGGAGTTAGCTAGAGGAAGAGGAGATAGGTGGTATGGAGAAAGAGTGTTCTAAACAGAAGAAATAGCAGGAACAGCACATGGGAAGGCTCAGAAGTAAAAGATAATAGCCTAAAAATTTTGGCAAAACTATCTCAAGGAATAATTCAGAATACAAAAAAAAACAAAAACAAAAACAAAAACAAAAGAAAAACCCCATCTTTCAAACAAACAAAACCTTTTATCACATCATTAGTTGTAACTGTGGAATACTGAAAAATATCTGCTTCAATAAGAGAGATTTGTTTAAGTTATAGATGGTACATCATAATATGGAATATTTTGTAGCCATTTAAAATTATGCTTACAAAGTATTTTATATCAAAAATGCCTATGTTAAAATGTTGAATGAAAAAGGCAGGATACATAATTTTATATCCAAGATGACCACGACCATGTTAAATGTGTGTGAGTAATTAAATGGAAGGGGACAGGTTAAAATATTGTCTTTGGATATGAGATTATAGGTGGTTTTTAGGTATATGCTTTTTTAAGAATGATAGTTAGCAAAACCCAGCTCCACCAGCTGTGTAACCTTGGACAACTCAACTTCTGTGCCTCAGTTTCTTCACCTATAAAATAGAAATAATTATAGCATCTATGTGATAGATTGTTGGGAACATTATCATAGCACAGTATCAGGGCAAGCTACAATTATTATTGTATCAATTATTACTATTCTGCTATTTAGAAATTTTCTATAATGCATATATGTAACTTTTATATTGGGGAAAAAATTTAAAAGAAGTGCGTTGTAATGTTAGTGGTATGTGTTTCACAAATGAGAACACTGAGAAGGGGCAGCTAATCCATCTTGGGGAAACAGTGAAAGATGTCAGGGAAGGATCATTGAAAGAGAAGGATGCTATCTGATCTGACTTCTGAAGAACAAGGACTTTAGGAGAATAAGGGCAGAAGGGAATTCAAGACAAAGGAAACATCAAGCAAAAACTTAGAACCTTAGTAATTTCAAGGCAGAAGGGGCTTGGAGATCATCTAGTCCTACTTTTCACCCATTCAGGTTTCCCTCTGCAGCATGTCCTATAGATCCTTAATACATTCAGGGAGAAGGAGCTTACCGCTTTATGAACAAACGCGTCCCATGGCTGGATGGTCCTCGTTGTTGGAAAGTGCTTTCATATATGAATACTCATCTACCACTGCACCTGCATACATATCCGTCAGAGCAAAATCTAAGCAACATGCCCACACCAACAGACGTATTTGAGGTATAAGTCTCCTAAGTGTGGTCATCAAGTCAATATTCCTCACTCCACTGCATAGTTGTGGTTCTTATGCTTTGAGATGCCTTAAAAACAATAGAGTAATGTTTATAAAGTGCAAAGGCCACAAGAGTGTTGAAAGTTTAGGTAAGAAGTATTATATAATTGCAATGGAAAGAGAAAATTTTAAATATGAAAATACTTTTCCTCTTTATAACTGTATAATTGATTCAGAAGGAAAAAAAGTGAATTTATACAAAGGTGAAAGTCACTATGACAGTATTTGGGATGATATAAAGAAGAAATGAAACTGGAAAATGGCTAAGTATACAGCTAGAGAAATAACATCAATATTGTATGCCAACAGGAGAACACCAGGAATACATTGAGAAACTTAATGGCTAGGGCTGGTGAGGGACTTTACTGTAAGCTTGGTCTAAGCTCTATTGGAAGCTAAACAATGTTGGTGATTGTTATACTAGCAGGTGCAGAACCAGTAGCAACTGTTACCTGTCCCAACACCTTTGAAGTATAGTTAGAACTCAGCTACATGATAAAGATAGCACTGCAAATCAGTGAAGACAGATAATTCTATTAATATGCTGGGACATCTGTATTTAAAAAAAAAAAAAACAGAAAATAAAGTTGGATCCTTATTTCACTCTTTATATCAAAAATAATTCTTGAGGGATCAAAACCTTAAATGTGAAAAAGGAAACTATAAGAAAATTGTTTAAGAATTACAGAGGAGTGAAGACTCTTCTAAATTACATAATACCCAGAAGTCATAAAATAAATTTTACATGGGAAAAAATTCTCACCAAAGGATAAACTCAGAAAAAAATATATGTGTAGTTTATATCACAGGCAAAAGATCTGTTTTCATGATATATAGTTTTCCTATAAGTCAATAATACCAACAACCCAATAGAAAGGAGAAATAGCTCTTAACCTACATGAAAAGATGTTCAATTGCATTCATAATAAAATATAAATTAAAATTTACATACCATTTTCACCTATAAAATAGGGAGAGCTCAAGAAGTGTGATAATAGACTCATAAACTGATGGTGAGCTATAAGCTGGTAAACTTTTATGAGGGAAATTTGGCACCATCAATCAAAATTACAAACGTGAGGTCTTGGACTAGGAATTCTACCACTAACAATTTATTCTTCATAGATCCTAACATATGTAAAGTCCTGTATGTATAAGATTATTTACTGCATCATTTTAAGAGCAAAGATAGAAAACAACGTGAATATCTGTCACTACTAGCCTAATAAGCAGCTGTTTTCAGAATGAGAAGGTATTAATGTTCAGATTTTAAAACACCTCTAAGATATATGGTTAATTGAAAAAAGAAAATATATAGTATAATTATGTTAATAATAGAGAGCTATTTAGATGAAAGATGGAAATAGCTTTTCGCTTATATATGTTTAGCATATTTCTGGAAAGATAACCAAAAAGTTCTAATGATGATTGCCTCCTTAGAGACACACACTTGATAGATGAAAGTCCAGATTGAGAGAGAAACTTTCTACTGTAACGCACCTTTGTAGCTTTTGAATTTTTTTCTCATAAACATATATAAGCTAATCAAAACAAATTTATTTTAAAAACAAATTCCCTGCTTAAAGAAAATCTTTCTCTTCTCTATTTTTTACTCACTCTTTTGTTGTTCTTGCCTATTTATTTCACCTACAAAACTATGAGCAACTTGAGGGCTGCAATTGTGTCTCCACTGAGTTTCCATTTCCAGCATCTAGTACAGTGCCATACATATAAAAAGAGACTTTTTTAAAAAAGTGATGTCTTGAAGGGTAATGAAGACCTTTTCCTTGGAAAGAAGTCTGGCCACCTTTATATGTGGCCTAATATAGCAGCTGAGCAGGGCCGCAAGGCCCTAACAACACCTACCCAGCAGTCTTGAGATTCTACCTTGAAACACGTCCTTTCTGTAAGAGAAGGGAGGATGAGAAAGAGACAGAAACAGAGAGGCAAAGAGAGATAAAAACTGAAACTGAGCTATATTCTATAGCTAATTCAGTTGATTACATCTCAGCACAGGTACACGGAGCACTTCCTAAGGGCAAGGCCTAGAGTGGCCCACATTTTTATTAGCAATAATCTCTGCCACCTTCTGATTATCTACAGATTTAAGACCACATAATCATCCCCTACGTCACAGAGTGGAGGGAGAGGGGGAGGAAAAAGGCTAAGAGGTTCCAAATCCCTCCTAACACTTGCTTCTTCCCAAGATTAGAGCAGTCAACAGCCGACTGCATACGTGCTCAGACCCCTGCGGCAGGCTTGCCAAAGGAGGGGCCGCTCTCAGGGTAATTAATGCCTGGGATCCTGAGGCTGAGGCTCAGGCCAGTCTAAGACAGTGCTGGGCACATGATCCCTCCTCCTAGTGGCAGTGAGCAGGCAGGCTGGGGATCCTACGACAGCCAAGAAGGAAAAGCAAGGGGTATACTTCCTGCAGCCATGCTCAAACAGAGCGAGAGGAGGCGGTCTTGGAGCTACAAGCCCTGGAATACCACTGAGTGTGACAACAACACACTCCATGCAGGGAACAGCCAACACCGCAGGAGCATTTGTTCTTTGGGAGCCCGTTCTGGCTCCCAGGCCAGCATCCCACCGTGGACTGCGGTCAGCTATAACTACTACATCGAGGAGGACGAGGATGGAGAAGAGGAGGAATGGAAGGATGACCTGGCTGAGGAAGACCAACACCCAGAGGAGGACAACACCGCCCAGTCGGATGGCCGTACCACCTTTCCAGCAGTGTCATCGACACTGAACGTGAACGTGGGTGGCCAGAGCTACCGCCTGGACTACACCGAGCTGGCCTGCTACCCCAAGACGCGCCTGGGCCGCCTGGCCACCACAAACAGCCGCAGCCGCCAGCTGGGCCTGTGCGATGACTATGAGGCACAGACGGACGAATATTTCTTTGATCGCGACCCGGCCGTCTTCCAGCTCGTCTACAACTTCTACTTGTCTGGGGTGCTGTTGGTGCAGGACGAGCTATGCCCGCGCAGCTTCCTAGAGGAGCTGGGCTACTGGGGCGTGCGGCTCAAGTACACACCACGCTGCTGCCGCATCTGCTTTGAGGAGCGGCGCGATGAGCTGAGCGACCAGCTCAAGATCCAGCGTGAGCTGCGCGCCCAGGCGCAGGCCGAGGAGGCGGAGGAGCTCTTCCGAGACATGCGCTTCTACGGGCCGCAGCGGCGCCGCCTCTGGAACCTCATGGAGAAGCCCTTCTCTTCGGTGGCCGCCAAGGTCATTGCGGTAGCCTCCAGCCTCTTTGTACTCATCTCCATCGTGGCGCTTGCACTCAACACGGTGGAGGAGATGCAGCAGCAGGCGGAGCAAGGAGGCACGCGGCCCATCCTGGAGCACGTGGAGATGTTGTGCATCGCCTTCTTCACGCTTGAATTCCTGCTGCGTCTAGCCTCCACGCCTGACCTGCGGCGCTTTGCACGCAGCGCCCTCAACCTGGTGGACCTGGTGGCCATCCTGCCGCTCTACCTGCAACTGCTGCTTGAATGCTTCACGGATGAGGACCAACGGCACAGCAAGGGCTCATCCAGGGAGCATGACCTCGAGACTGTGGGCAAGGTGGGCCAGGTACTGCGCATTATGCGCCTCATGCGCATCTTCCGCATCCTCAAGCTGGCACGCCACTCCACTGGCCTACGAGCCTTCGGCTTCACCCTGCGCCAGTGCTACCAGCAGGTGGGCTGCCTGATGCTCTTCATCACCATGGGCATCCTCACCTTCTCTGCCGCCGTCCACTCTGTGGAGCATGACATGCCTGGCACCAACTTCACCAGCATCCCCCACGCCTGGTGGTGGGCCGCAGTGAGTACCATGGCCTTGGGCTTTCTCACCCTCTTTCTCAGCCCAGAGGGAGCTGGTCTTCCCTTTCCTTGGTTATCAGCCACCTGTCTTCATCCCCTGCTCGTTCCCCTGTCTTGTGCAAGGACCATCCCATCGCTGCCCCCAGTTAAGAAAAACAGAAGTGGTGTTAGAGGTTTGGAAAGACATAGACAATGTAATCCAGTAAGTAACCCAATTTGTATTGGTCCTGGGAATCTCAAAATCTAGTTTTAGTTTTAAAACCCTTGACAGACAGATTTTAAGGGGGGGTTCATTGTTGATGTATGTGGGAAGCTTCCTCATCATCATCCCTGTTATTTGCCACTCATTGAACACTTATTGTCCCAAGTAGTTTGTAATATAAATTTATCTTACCCTTATGTGGTTATGATCAGTATTTCTGTTTAAAACAGGGAAAGTTAGAAATAGCTTCAATTTGTAAAGGAAACTGTAGATTTAGTTAGTAGAGGAAATGAGACTTGACTGAACACTATGAACCCTGAAATCCCACTGGTTCTAGGTAAATTTGAGTGTGTAAAGAGGTATCTAAAACTGAAACTTGTTCCAATGTCACTAAAATTCTTTCAGGACCAGATATTATTGCCCCATTTAAAAGCTAGAGGAACTGAGATTCAGAGTTTGGGTGTAGACACAGCTAACGGTGGCAGAGCGAGGATTGAAACCTGTTTGTCAACTGCAAAATTCATGCCCTTTCTGCATCCCAGCACTGCCTCTTTCACGCTTTTAGTTCTTCTACAGGCCTTGCACAGTTAATATATTAGTTATATTCACCTTTATAATAACATGGTATTTACTCACTGGGGTGCTATACTAAATCCCTGGAAAATCCCCAAATTCCTGGAAATGCTGACTGGGTCTTTTCAGGTTAATGAATAAGTTGACATATGGGCATAGAAAAGAACTTGGCGTACAGTTTCCTCATTTTCTTAAGTAGATTACTTGTGATGCCTTTAAAGACATTAAACAAATATAACCAGTTTTCCCCATGTTAGAAAGTCGATATTTTCAACATTAACATTAGGTATTTTAGAACCCAGTCTGGTGTAAACTTCTGAGATGAGCCAACCCAGGCAGGGCTCCTAACCAGTGTAGTGTGGTGAAATGGAAGATTTAGATTCTAGTTCCAGATATGCTAATCAGTCACTGTGACCCTAAATAATGAGCTGTGAAACCTCACTCCCTCACTCTCCACCCTCAGTTTCTTCATCTCTAAAAGGGGAGGATGGAGAGCTGGACAGTTCACTGAGTCTTCCTTCCCTGGAAAGCGAGTGCTAATATGTACAACAGGATTTGTGAGCATTCTTCAGTGACAGGATGACATTAGGCTCTTCCAAATGAGCTAGTCAAATGCTTCTCCTCTGATCTTATTCTAAATGACAAAGGTTATTCCCATAGTAGATAAACCATGTGTGCAGATGAAGCAGATAGAGGATGATTTGTCCCCAGCAAATGACATTTACTTTGGAGTTGAGTAAAGCAGGAAGGGGAAAGAGCAAAGCCAAATGTTGATGACAGAATTCTAACTTTTAGAGAGTCAAGTTTCTATTCATCCAAATATCTTAGAAGGCTAGCATAGATAGGTTGGGCCTAGTGGTCTCTTTGATACTATATTTATAACCCACAAAATCTTTTTTTGTAACTTTTGTGTATTAATATAAATGTATTTTTTTAATTTTGTTGCTAATATTGGATTTTTCTTTTAAAGAAATTTCCTGATGTGAATGCTCATTAATCCCATTTAATTTTCTTGATCTGTTTAACATACAAGGATGTTTAAAACTTTCAAATTATCTCATTTTTACAGTGCTCAAGATTATTTCACTCAAGAACAGTGTTTTCCGTAAATTTTACAATATAAATTGAATCAACATTCAGGTTTTATCTACATTTTTTTCTTTTTTTTTTTACCAATTATTGCTTTTTTTTTTTTTTTTTTTTACCTATATGAGTTTTCTTTTGTGACCATTATTTCTATCAGGCACCATTTTCTCAATCCAAAATTTGCACATGTCAACTTTACCATTTCCAAATCTTAACTTTTACCTATGCCCTTTGTCCATTTTATTATCTGAGAATTATTTATACTAGTAAAAATCATTATGAATTAGATAAAAGACTGATAACTTGTATTTGTTTCTAAACTAATCTATGAAAACAAGAGCAATCCCCCTTGAACATTCAAGGACTGTTCTATTCCCCAGGACTGATGTCTTATTAACCTGGTTCTTCTCTATACTTTTGCTGATGCTGCATATTGGGTACTAAGGGTTTGTATTCTCAAAGAGAAAAAAATATTGTCAAAATGGAGGGAAAAAAGTCTTATTTCCTTATGTAGATGCAAAGTAAAATGATGCAAATTAATAAGATTCTTTCCTCATGTTACCCACAAAAAGTTTTATTCATTCATTGAGCAAGAATTTTTTGAGCACCTCCAGAGTGCCAATATTATTATAAACACTAAGGATACAAAGTGATAGAGGAAAAACAGGTGAAGTTTTTTCCCTCGTGGAGTTAACATTCTAAAGGAGAAAGATAACAATTTCAGATATTGGTGTGTGTGGTATAGCATAATAGAGAGTGACTTGGATGGCAGAATCTACCTTTGATGGGATGGTCAGAGAAGCCCTCTTGGAGATCACATTTAGGTAATTTTTGAGCAATAAGAATAAACTCATTTAAATAGACAAGACTAAACAGACATGAGAATCTGAGAGGTTAAATACTAGAAGTAACTGATCGAATAGTCTCCAAGTATTTTATTGATCCTACATCTCATAATTAAAAATTTTTGAGCACATATATGATAAATATATAGTTATTCATAAATTCTAAGTTATTTATTGCCACAACTATGATGGTTCATAAACCACCCCAAAACTCAATGGTTTAAAATGCCAAGCAATTCTTTAGCTCATGAGTTTGCCAACAATTTAGACTGGCAATTCAACTAGAAGGTTATTCTCCTTTGGACTAGAATCAGTCACTCACATACCTATGGTCAGTTGGCTGACAGCTGGAATCAAGGAGGAAACTAGGCCACATGCCTATCATCCTCCAGCAGACATGTATCCATGGCCAAGGCAAAAGACAAGAGAGAGAGAGTGCAATCCCAGTCACGCAAGCAAGTGTATAACCTTCTGTTCCATGTCATTTGCATGACCTGTTGGCAAAAGCAAGTTACAAAGCCAGACTGAGTTAAAGGGCAGGGAAGGGCAGGGCAGGTTAATCTACCCACTATAAGAAAGCATTGTAAAATTCTATGGTAAAGAGTTTGGATGTAGGAAGATATAAAGAATTAGGTGCAGTAATTCAATCATTCTATTTCAGTAAGATATTCCTGCTCAAATATATTATACACATCATAAAACATACACTCACACATTGAAATTTAAAAGATGGGGTAAAAGAATAATGGGATTGATATTTTCTTCCCCCAGTCCAGTGCAACGTCCCTTGTGATGTAGTCACCCACATTGGAGACAGATTCTCTAATCCACTCTTCTGTGTCTGTTTAGTGCTTTCAGTCAACCCCAAATCTGACTTGCTATTACTGATCTTCCCTCTGTCTATGCTAAGGACCCACAACCTTCCTCTGTTCTACTCAGGATTTTCAGAGGAATATAGTAATTTTCATTACCGTGAATTCTCCTACAGCTGTAAAACAAATCCCTCATGGACATTCATGTCTGCGAATGCTCATGCGTTAGGATGTAAGATAGACCGGTCCTACTCATCTATCATATGGAAGTTACTTGTGAGCCCCAATGTAATAGGAAACATATGTAAAATACTAGCCTGTAGTAAATCTGCAATAAATGGAAGCTACCGTATCTGACTAGCAAATAGTCTTTATCACATGGAGGCAATAATCTTTGCTACCAGATTCATTTGGAGGAAAATAAAACAGAAGTGACTCCTTCTCAACTGAGGAAAGAGAGAGACTGTAAGACATACAAAAGGTTCAACTGTTTCATCTTGGGAAAGCTTCTGAGTGTCCAGATAAATAGGCCTACCCTTGGAGCAGCTCCAGCCACGTTGGGACTCTCAGGGTTGCCTGGGTGTGGGAAATGCTGGGCACGGCTCAACAAGAACAATTAGCTCTATGATGAAGCTGTAACCATTGGCCTCCAGTGTGGCTATATTTTTATGCAGAAAAGGGCAATTGGATGGTTCCACAAACCATTTCTTCCTAAGCTTACCAGAGCGAGTTAAAGCTGTAGAAACCAAACAGGAAACTATGTCATGAACTCATTCCTTCAAAAAAAAAAAATAACAAAAACTCTTCAAAAAGAAAAAATTTATCTCTCAATGAGACATCAGATAATTGTGCCCCAGAGACCTGGCTCCTATCTTTGTTTTCCTAAAATGTGATATAATTTTCTTGCAAATGAGTGGTACTTACGATATCACTGAGATTTTATATTATTTTCTTTTTATTGATTGCTTGTTTTGAAGAGACCCATTTGGAAAGTGACTCTGTCAAGTTAGTCAAGAAAACAGAAAACAGTGTGTTTTAAACAGAGGGAATTTGATACAGGGAAGTCTAGAAGCAAAAAGGGGAAGAAACTAAGATAACCCAAAGATTGGTAACTGTAGGAAATAGCTGTTGGTCCTAGAATTGGGAGAACAAGTAGGAGAAGGCAGAATTACCAGAACCAAGGAGTACAGAGGAGCCTCTGTGTAGCTGTCACAAGGACCTTTAAGATGTCACCGTGAGTGCCAGGTGTGCTGAATATGCCTGAGCCATAGATGTCCGCTGTTATTGGAGGATGACAGAAACAGAAACAGGTATAGAGACCCTTATCTCCTCACTGCACCTTCCAGCCTCCCAACAGTGTCTCTCATTGGCAGAACATAACCAGAAGACAGTAGGCAAGGGAATCTGGGAAATGTAGTTTGCAGACACAGTTACAGAATTATAGAGTACAAAAGGGTGTCAGAAGCCATGAAAGTTCTCCTAGCTCCTTCGGCAATTGCATGGGAGCTATACAAATGGGACAAAGGCTATTAGGCACTTCTATGACTTTTGATCTTGTGGACTCCTGATTTGGGAGTGGTGCCCTTTTACTTCTTTAAACTCTGCTCCTCCTATTTGACCAATATGACCGAAGTGGGTCATGATAGACTTATAGAGGGCAGGGAGAAAAGAAGCACCAGGTAAACTGAGGATGTAAAGGGCATCATTATTCTTGTGTACCTTTCTATGGGTAGATTAATAGGTCTCAAACTTGCTTTAGCTTTTGCACACCTCCTCCTCATTGCACAATTATTTTTAGGTGAGGCAACCCTTGGTTGACCTCACGGAAAGGACCTTGTCAGCTTACAATCTCTTTTTTTTTTTTATGCCTACAGCACTTGATCTTCCTAGGTGGTCTCCCATCCAAGTACTGACCAGGCCCGACCCTGCTTAGCTTTCGATATCAGACAGGATCGGGCCTGTTTAGGGTGGCATGGCCATAGACCTTATTGTGCAATTTACATACATGTCAGAACTGTAATAATCAGATGAGACTGGTTGTTCTCTTCAAGGTAGTCACCCATGACCTGATTCTAACAGTGCTTCCACTGATCAAACATTCTTTGAATTCCACTGAGGAATTATCTTCAGAGCCTGTGACATGTCCATTTGCTTCTTTGTAATGGTGCTCAATCTACCTTTTGGAGGGTGGATTTAATGTTTTAAAATAGTCAAGACCCTTGAGTTTAAGACTGGCATCTAAAGTTAATCCTTGGGGTAGTTAATCTAAATTGAAGCATTAGATAATTGTGCCCTAATTATGGCCCAACAAGACCACTTGTTTCAAGGTCATGCCACTGAATCCTCTGTGCAGATTATAATCCAAAGAGGAATTCCTAAAATATTTGCAGCAACAGCAACATGGGTAGGCTAAGTATAGCCTTTGAAACTAAATCTTTTGAAGGGTTGAGGTATGTAATTGAGGTATGTAATAATTTTCTCCAGAAAATGTTAATCTTTAGCACCTTAAATTCTTTGGGAAAACTAGAAGGGGTGTTAATTATTTTGAAAAATCAGTTTTATTCCCTGGGACCATAAATCCTAGATGCATGGATTACTGGCTACCAAGGCTTAATCTATGTCTATTACATTATGAAGGAAACAAACATTCCTTTTTGAAGGAGAAATTCAAGTACAGTCATTCTAAAGTTTTGGAGAAAAACTGGATGCTTGTCCTCTTTGTAATGTTTGGCAGGCCAGGATTTGCTGATTAGTGGGTGAGCTGCTGGGTGGGGAAAGGTCACATTATGGCTTTGGGGATCAAACGGCTAGGGAAAATATGTAAGTTTTCAACAGGATGGTAAGTTTCCAGTTTATAGAATAGCTGAGCCAGGCAGTTTTTTCAGGATATTAAGATGGATTGTAGAAATTTTGGTCACCTTTCCAAACCCAACTCCTGCCAATGTGAGAACTTATTCTGAGTTCACAAGGATCAATCTGGTATCTTCAATTTTTAATGCTCATTTAGGGAGAAATGGTTTGGACTGTGGAACATGGAGAAAAAGTTCCCTAAAGCCAAGGAATCCTGAGTTTTTCTTGGAGCCAAGGAGAGAGCAGATCACTGGTTGAGTCAAATTATCCACAAAACAGACAATGCATAAATTAGCTATGCATTTTGAACAAATTCTTCAGCACTAGTCATAAAGAGCCGCCTAGCAGAAGATATCTTTTCTCTAAAAATAGAGATTCAAAATATACAAAATATTTAGACTGTATTATTCACATCAAATATTTAATCTTCCTTAAGCCAGTCCTCTTTGCTCTTGACTTTTCACTCAAAGTTCAGCCAAAAAATAAAAAATGAAGTTGGGTTTGGGAGCAAAGCAAAGCCAGAATGGGGATTGATCAGAGATTTTAAAAAGGTACTTTGTTTCAATTATTTTCCTTTCTCTGTATCCTAGCCCTCCACACACCAATCTTGTATGCTTGAGGGCCTGGTTTATCACAAAGTCTCTGCTTTGGCCTTTCATGGATACTTCCTATTCTAAACTACCTTTCCTGTCACTCATTCCTATATCCAAACTCCCTTTAGTCCTCGTCCAGGGAATGTAGGCTGACTAAATATTCATATAGAGGTATGAGTGATGCTGATAGTCACATATGAAAGCTATCGTTCAGTTCACACACCTGGACAGATATGACTCAGATTCTTTCACTTTTGGTGTAGCCAGTGACAAGAAGCATGCACACTCACACAAATATGAGTACACTTTGAAATTAACCCACAATCTCACTTTATCACTGCCTCTCATCATCCTTTGGTCCAGAAAGTAGGAAAAAAAGATTCTTTCCTGGAGCCAGCATGCCACTCACCCAATCTCCCTCACAAAGCATTCAGCAAGGGCTAGAGAGGAGCCTCTTTTCACAGTCTGTTGGTCTCCTAAGCATAAAAATTAACATTATCTCTCACACACCTTGTACCAGGCACTGTTTCAATTCCCAGAGCAACCCCATGAGGTAGATACTACTAGTCTCCCTGCATTTCAAAAGTAGAAACAGAGGCAGAAAGAGTTTATGTGACTTGCCCTAGTCACAGAGTTGAGAAGTGGATTCAGACCCACACAGCCTAACATAATACGTACTTCCTTAGCCTAGTCTACACCATCCTGCCTCTTAGATGCTTGCTTGTATTCTTCCCCCAGGGGAAGTAGCAGCCCATCCTTCGGCAGGTCTCTCACCAGTGACAAAGCAGAGCGGGTACTTCATCTGCTCGGAAGGGGAGGTGCAAGCTTTCTCTTTTTGTGGGCTAGATGGAGCCACAGTTCTTATCAACTCCACCAGATTTGCCTAGCTGGCCCACTTCTCCATTTTACCCTAACGAATCAATCACACTTATTCTAAGTTCCAACTAACCCTTACATCATCAAAACAAAAATGTTTACATTTCTAACCTAAAGTCATCTTGGTACAGGTCAACAGGATGACTATGTACATTTTACTACCACCTGGCCAAAAATCATGGCAACAACACAAATCAGTGAAGCAAACAGTGGCCCCTGGAGTTGTGCAATGCACTTGCCCCTCCACTCCCACACTGTAAGCAACAGTCCTGCCTAAAAGGCTTCTAGTAATTTAACCAATAGTCTGGGGGACCAAAGTGAGTCTTAGTATATGAGGCATAAAAAACAGGCCCTAAGAGATTTTCCTGGGTTTTCTCTAGCTACACTGACTGATAACTAGTCCCGTGGGTATCTGTACATTAAAACAGAAGCTTGTTAACCTAAATAAATCTCTAATTAGTGGAATCTAAAGCAGTGTGACAATAGTGATGGGAAGAATTTCATGCCGGGTGAACATATCTTTGGTTGGTGATGTCTCACAAAAAAGTTCCTTCGCAAAATGAGTGTATTTCTCCAGACATTTGCAATTAAAGCACCTTTATAGAAAACATTTCATTTGAACTACATAAGAGCTCTGAGAAGTATTATAATTGTCTCCATCTTAAAGACGAGAGAAGGACAACGAAGGAGATTGTTCAATGACTTTTGAGTGTCTGATACTGTGTTTAGTATTTTAGATTCATTTTCTTATTGGGTCTTCAAAAGAAGCCTGACAGTTAGGTGATATGCTCCTGTTTTAGATAAAGGAATGATGGCTTAGCAACTAGGAATATTTTGCCCAAGGTTACTCTGCTAGGAAGGGTCAGAGTCAGGGTTTGAACCCAGGTCTGACTGGTTCCACGCCCGAGCTCTTTTCAGCATGCAGGTCATGTAAGCAAAGCCAGGGACCCTGATCCTAGAGCTAACCCCAGCTGAGAGGAGGCAAAGACCAACACTAACTGAGCCTACTCTACACAAGGGACTGTAAACCTTGCTTATATGCTCTTCACTGCAATGCTTTAAAGTTGGTATTGTCTCCCCTGTAACATATATAAAACAATTTATAATAGTCAGGATTTAAGCCCAATTCTTTTAGCTCCAAAGCTTGTGTTCTTTCCATGACACAGGGCTTTCAGGCAAATTTCCTCGTACCTCCTAAAGCTGGCTCCATGGGGAGTTGTTACACAATTCACAAGTATTTTCAGGGAGACAGAGGACAGTTCCCTGCCTGCCCTCTCCCTTCTCCTCCCTCAGGGTGCTAACAATTCAATCCTGCTTTCCTTCCAATACAGGTAAGCATCTCCACTGTGGGCTATGGAGACGTGTACCCGGAGACCCATCTGGGCAGGCTTTTTGCCTTCCTCTGCATCGCTTTTGGGATTATCCTCAATGGGATGCCAATTTCTATTCTCTACAACAAATTCTCTGATTACTACAGCAAGCTCAAGGCTTATGAGTACACTGCCATAAGAAGAGAAAGGGGAAAGGTGGAGTTCATGCAACGAGCCAGAAAGAAGGTGGCCGAGTGTTTGGCTAGAAGCAACCTGCAGCCCGCCCCAAGGCAAGAGAATTAATATTCCAGAAAACACATGTGGCTAGCGGATCCCGTGACCTTCAACGCTTCCTTCCTCCTTCCTTCTTTTTACTATCAGGATTGGCAGTGAAAGGACATGTGAGGCAGACGTGCACAAAGGGCATTACGTTTACAGAGTTCTATCCCTAGAAATGTTCATTTTAACCGAAACTCAGACTGCCTCATATTGTTTTGGGTGAGAGTCTGACTGACCTTCCCAATGGCAGATATTGAAAATTCTTTGAGAGGAACAACATTTTAGATTTCTCTTAGAGCTTCTCAATAAATATTTTTGGACTTGAGTTGACTTGAGAAAAATTTTCTTACCTTAAAGAAAAAAATCCTTACATTTCCAGAGAGAGAGAGAGAGAGAGAGAGAGAGAGTGCGCACGAGAGAAAGAGAGAGAGGGAGAGAGGGAGAGAGGGAGAGAGGGAGAGAGGGAGAGAGGGAGAGAGGGAGAGAAGGAGAGAAGGAGAGGGAGGAGTGGAGGAGAGGGAGAGGGTATTGTAGCAGAAATTACATGAGCTTTGGAGTTAGACCAGCCTTGTTCAAAAGCCCAGATTTACCAGCCGTAGGGGTTGGGACAAGTTATTTTAACTGAGTCTCAGTTTCTTCGATTGTAAATGTAAGTAATATAACCTACCTATATGAGCATGGGGAATGGAGATAATATTTGTAAATGCTCAATAAATGGAAGCTGTTAAAATTGTTTGAGTGGGTGTTGTCTAGTAGGTTCTCAACTGAGGAGATTTTGTCATTGTCCAGCCCTCCACCTCCCTGGACATTTGGCAATTTCTAGAGATGCTGTTAATTGTCACCATTGTAATAAAGGATGAGGGAGCTACTGGAATCTAGTAGGTAGAGGCCTGGGATACTGCTAAACATGCACAGGACAGCCCCATAGCAAGGAATTATCTGACCCAGAATGTCAACAGAGCCGAAGTTGAGAAACCCTGGTCTAGATTTAATAGGAGAGCCTCCAGACCTGCCATGTGAAACATGCGCAAGTGTGCTAATGCACCCACTCTCTAGAAACCTTAACATCATAAGTGACTCGACATATGAAAAAAAGGTGGACAGAAGCCCTACTATTGGAAGGTTGCTAGATAAAATACAGAATGTCCAAGTAAATTCGAATGTCAGATAAGGAATATTTTTTAGAAGTATGTCACAAATATTGCATGGTATATACTTCCACTAAAAAATTATCTATTGTTTATCTGCAATTTAAATTTAACTGTATTTTCATTTGCTAAATCTGGCAATCTTATACTATGGCTTTTGTGAGACAAAGGTTCCTCATATGGATAGAAATTACCCCCAACTCCTAAAATCTCAACCAAACAACAGGATCCTCAGCCAAGTTGGACTTCTCTTCCCCCTTGTCAAATAAGAAGGAAAAATTTTGAATCAGGCTCAGAAAGAATTATGAAAACAGAGTTACAACATGCTGGAGGTCAGAGCACAGCTTACATAACCACCTGACATGCTCAATGCAGCAGCTGCCCCTTTCCAGCCCACCTCCAGCTTTCCAGCTCCTTTTGAGGTCTCTGTGGGAGGGTTTGTTGATGAAGTACAGCTGCTGGGGCTGTTAAGGGCACAGACAATAGGAAGGGCCAGTGTCCATCACCCCTCCGTCTGCTCAAGGCCCAGGGAGAATGACTCCTGGTTGACCAGTGCAGCAGGAGAGACTCCCTAAGAGAGACATGGAGACTGGTAGGGGAAAAGGTGAGGGAGGCCCTGGTGAGGAAGATGAACTTTTCCAGGTCCCTGAGAGAGAATCTGGTAAATGACAGCAGTCTCCTCCTCCCCATCTCACTGGCCACATCTGCTTAGACAGCTGCACTCTGCCTCCCAAGAGAGTGAGACTGACAGGAGTGAAAATGTAAAAAAAAAAAAACAAAAAACCCTCATATTCCATGAGCTCCACTGTGCACCAGGCACAGAACCAACATCATTTAGTCCTTTAGTCCTTCAACAACCCTATGGAGTAGGTTTCAAGGTAGTCACCTATAGAGATTTAGCCACATTGAACTTGACATAGTCTTTGGATCTAGATTTGAAACGTGGCTCTGCCATTTACTGAGTTTGAACCATGTGCAATTGTCATTTTCATGAAAAATGGCTGAATATTGGCAGTTTCATATGGTATAACTTAATAGTTATGTGGTTACTTAATTTCTCTAAGCCTCAGTTTTTGCACTGTTAAAATGGAAATAGTGTCTTTCTCAGAGCTGTGCTAGTAATTAAATGGTATATGTATTATAAGCCCATAGCACATTGTTTGGCTCACGTTAAGAACTAAATAAATGTGGGCTGCAATTATCATCATCATTAATATTTTGCTGTCTGCGCAGGAAAACTGTACAAGCCCAGTTAGAGTCGCTTGTTATCAAGGAGAGGATTCTGTGGGTGGACAGCTTTTGAATCCTACTGCCAGCCCCCTAGCCTATCCAGAGCCATGCACAAGGAGCCAGACCAATCTATCCAATAGAACTTGCTATAGAGATGAAAATGTTATGCACTGTTTAATACAATATAGCCATGTATGACTATTGAGCACTTGAAATGCAGCTAGTGTGATTCAGGTATTAAATTTTATTTAATTTTAATCAATTTTATTTAATAGTTAAATGACCACACATAGCTATAGGCTACATGTTGGGCAATGCAGCTGTAGGCCTTTCTTCTGCCCTCATGGGGGCATTTGCCCTGAGATCAAGAGGGGTCCTTGGCTTTCGTGGGGAATAGTACTGAGAAAAGAAGAAAACATAGCAGCCCCCCTGTTCTGGCCTGGAAGGTTGGATGGATTTTTAGGTCAACACAGATATTAATGGAAGCAGAGGTTGTTTGTCTGGTTGGTGGCTTGGAAAGACTTCCTTTATTAGAGAGGAAAGAAGATGAAATCTTCCAAAGCACGTACAACACAAAAAGAGCCCTAAAAGGATCATCTCCATCATTTTAGTTGGTCCCAACCTTTACCCTGAGGGACTTTTGGGCTCCGTCACTGTGCCAGCCCAAGGACATATACCACCCAAACTCCTAAGCCAAACTGGTCAAAAACACACTTCCCTTATTTTACTTCAGCTTCAAGGATATAAGCAGATGTGTTCACATGAAATCTTTCTTAATATTAAAGGAAAACATTAGGTTACCACACACATGAAAAAAAGTTCCCAGAGAGTCTAGGAGCAGGAAAATAGGTTTAAGTTTTGCTGAGCTTAAATTCTCTTCTCCCAGGCCAGTGCCCTAGCCCCCCAAAATCAAGATGAATGTGGTTCCTTACACCTCAGTGCTCCCTCTTCCCTCCTGTTCAACTCTGTTGTGACATCTTTAAAACACATGTGTATTCTACTTTGTTATCTATTCTCGTATGCTGGGTCTTTTCCACATGTCCTAGAGCCATTATTTGCCCTACTCTGCCATGCTGCATGGTCCAAGGCTTCTGTACCATCCTGGTTCCCTTGTCCTCCAGCAGGATATCTGCAGATGAGAGGAGAGAGCGTTCTGGATATTTATCCCCCACCCTCTCCTTATGTGGCTGTAGTATGGGCAGCGGCTGAGTTCCCACAGCCATGATCAGCCAAGCAGCCTCTTGAATGGCCACAGCACTTACGCGTCCCAGTAACACCTTTCTCTCCTGTCATCCTTATGAGTCATATGGCCTCTTGCATTGCTAGCCACTTGTTATCTCACCATCCCCTGTAGGTTCTCTTAATCCTGCCCATACCTATATAATTTTTTATTAAAATCTCTTTAAATAAACCCATTGAATGTGCCATTTATTTCCCACTGGGATCTTGATAAGTACATCTTGTCTATCTTAAGAGAAATATATTGTTCACATTCCCCAAATCACTGCTAAAAAGATGAGGCATGTTTATCTGAGGATTCATGTCTCCCCCACATATCACCCAAGAATGAAAAACACAGCCCTTGGATTTATACACCAGGAGGCATATCCAGCTCACAGATGGTTGGTAGGGCAGTGATGACTGGCACCCCTAAGTGCCAATAAATGATTTATTCTTCTTGTCAAAGTCTCTGCTCCTTTTAGGAGTTTTCAATGACTCAATCTGTTGAATTCACTTCCTCAGCCCCATTCCACACACAGTAATGAATTTTCATGACATGATAGAACAGTGTGCATAAAATGAGTTGGAATATATGCACTTAGGGACAGAAGGTATCCTCTGAGGACATCGAAAAATTATCTTGGCCAGGTTCCTACCTTCACTCAGGTAAGGTTTTATTAACCTTATTTTGTAAGTGATATAACTGAAACCAAGAGAAGAAATGTGCCCAGAGATGACAAACATCTGTCTTCATGCTGCTATCCCCCTTTCCTATGCTTATAGCAGATATTCTTAATCAATCACATCACTCTCTCCCATTGGAGAGCCTTTTCATCACAGTTCTCTAGCAGCCAATGCAAATCTGTCAGGGGTGACACTCAAGACCTATCTACTCTCTTCACACGTGCTCACTTTAAAAATTAGATGTTTCTGGGACTAGAAACATCTCTATAGCCTTCTAGTACACTTTCCTTTTTGAAGGATTTTCCTATAATTTCAGAAAACTCCTGCAGACTATACTTATGCTATCCTCAATATTACTAAGCCTTTGTAATCGAACTTCCCTGAGCCTGTTTATACATTGTAATATGGAGATTATTAAAATCTCCTTGGGGTGATTGACATCTAAATGCAAAGTACCTGACACAATACCTATCATATAGTAGATGTTTACTTAGTTCATGGTAGCTCTTATTATTATTCATTCTTTATAAACAGAATGCCAGTGATATCCACCACCCAGAACATGCCTTTCTGTGGTGCTCATTAGGATCCACGCTCATTGGTTTGTTGACAAATATTTTAGTTCTCCTGGAAGTAGATTGCATTTTTCTACCACATTCAAGTTATATATGGCCAAGTGGCTTGCCTTGGCCGAACAAATGTGAGCAAAAGAGACGTTTTACTTCTTCTGGGCAGAAGCATTTAATTACTACTTCGCTATACCAGTTTTTTGTTTGTCTTGTTTTGTTTTGTTTTCTGTCTTCCAAATTGTAAGATCAAATGTCAGGATGGAGCACCCATCTGCCAAGTGTTCTGAGTGACAATGATGAACAGAACTCTAGGCTGACCCCTGTTGGGCACATAGTATAAGTGAGAAATACATCTTTGTTGGGTAAAAGCCACTGAGATTTTGGAGTTGTTTCTTTCTACAACCATAACTTAATCCATCTCAATGAATACTTCCTTTTGCGTCAAAGTTCCAGGGAAGCTGAATCTTCATCTCACAACAGAGAAGTGACTTGAAATATTCATGTGTCTTAAATGTTCATGTCTCTTTTATGTCATTTTCTCATTCTCCTACACACTACTCCTTAAAATGTATCAAATGTACATTAAGTGCTGAGCATTGTTCTGAGCATTTTATGTGAGCTAATGTACATATAGTAAATATCCAAATTCATGCTAATTATCATCATAATTATCACTTACATCATTATCTAGTCCTCATGATAACCCAGAGATTGTCCTCATCTCCATTTGACAGATGAGGAAACTAAGGTACAAAGAAGTTAAGTAATATTACAAGGTTTCAGAGGGAGAAAAAAATGCAGCAAGGATTTGAATTCGAGTGTGCCTGAAACCAAAGCCCTTGTTCTTTCCACATTGCTCCATAAGTTCCAAGGAAGACTGTCCAATCCTGTGCGGTGTCCCTTCCTGATACCTCTGCTTCCCACTTTTAGGGCCAATGTCCCACCATCAGATCTGTTCCCTTGGTTATACCACTTGCAACAGTTATAGGCTAATTCATTGAGGAAGGAGAGAAACTGGCCTCCCCTAAACCCATTCATCCATGGAAATAAAAACCTGGCATTCAGGAAAAAGACTGTTTTCGACCAGCTTCAAAATTCACTATCAAGAGAGGCTTCTCCCTCTCTCTTCTTTCAGATTTCTTCAAAACCTCTAGGTTGTTGTTTATTCCTATTTTAGAAGTAGCACGGGGAAAGGAGCTAGTAGTGATCAGTTTATCCTGTCCTGCCCATCCCCCTAGAGCTGCAGGCGCCAAACAGGGAGGAAGAGAAAAGAACTCAAATGCGACAGACCTACCAACCAACCTCCACTCACCATATCTTCCTTCAGGCCATTTATTTCATTAAAGCACAGGATGCTCAAGGGAACTTCAGGAAAGGGGGCAATTTCATTTTATCCACACCTTAGAAATTAAAATTCTTTCCAGAAAAATAATTTTCTTTGTTCTCTGAGAAAGCTAAGGAAAGGAGAAAAGGGGTCAAGGAGTGAGAGTTAAGAAAATGAGAGGCAGAGAGGGAAAAAGAGAGAAAAGGAAAATAGAAAGATGTATATAACAGGGGAATAGGGGGAGGTTAAGATAGGAGGGAAGGGAAGAGGAAGAAGGTGAGAAAAGAATAGCAGTGAAACTTGTTCATGCCTTCGTGATACCAGAAATCCATCTGAATTTTCATTTTTTCAAAATTTTAGTTGATACTGTGTTGTCAATCAGTTACATCTGGGGTGTTTTAAGGAGTCCCCTTACCTGCATTCCCTAAGAAAAGCTGCTACTCAAAGCTCCCAGTCTGGTTCATAACTGTAGTTCATTTTGAAAGGACAAGGAGTAGTGGGGAGGAGGAACTTTCTAGTCCAATGGACCTGGGTTCAAAATGCTACCCTAGGACATTTTTTTTCATTCAACAGTATTGATACCCATATATGTGCCAACCACTGGGTTACAGTGAATAAAATTCTATGCCCTCATAAACTTTCCATCCTAGAGGAATAAATAAAAAGGAAAAATATAGTATCTTAGTGATATGTACTATGAGGACAAATAATCCATAAGGAGTAACAAACTTGGGGGTCACTTTTAAATGGAATGATCAGAGGAAGCCTCACTGTGAAGAATGATATTAGAGAAAAGCTGAAGACTTAACCCTGAATAGCAAACCCTAAGTGCAAATGCCCTGAGGAGAGACTAAAGAGGAATTTTTATTCAAAAGGCTAATCAGCTCTCTGTTCTGCTTCTGTAAATATGCTTGCTGCATGGGCTGTACTTGAAATTGACTAAAGACTCACCTTCCCTTTTGTTTGATCTGTCTAAGCTACAAACGCAACTGTTTGTATCCCTTAGCAACTCCAGCACTTTCTAATACTTTGCAACTGCGGGTAGCCCATAGTAACTCCTGCCCTTGTAATGCAACATAACTACCTGCAACCATAGCAACCATAGTAACCAGCTGAGGACAAATCAACCAATCAGCCCTTGCCAAAACAGATCTATATAAGGGATGTTACAACTGAGCTCTGCACCCAGATCTTCAGAGCACTAGCTACTCTGGGACTACCAATGTAATAAACCTGAGTTGTCCAATTCTCTGAGTGCTGCTTGGTTTCTCATCGATCTGAATTTGGATCCTTTCCTCAACAAGACCTCACTTAGGGAGGGAATGGGGAACAGTGAAAAGGTGGAAAAACCAACAGGTTGGAAGAGCTGATGTGGTAGAAGAATTTTAGAAGTTTAGAGACTTAGAGTAAACTAGATAAATAGGAAGTGATGCACAGAAAGTGAGATATTTGAATTTGACTTTAGAGAATGGCTGCAGTTCCCTTGATGACAGACACATTCTAGAGTAAGATCATGGGAGTGAGTGTCTGAAGTTGGGTAAAAGATAAAACCATTAAAAAAAAAAGGCATGAAAGACCTGAGAGACAAGGGTATTTGGAAGTTTCATCTATGTAGATATTAAAAGCTCTGTGTCCTTGGGAAGGCTACTTAACCTTGCTGAGCCAGTTTCATAATCCATCAAGTGGCTCAAAAATACCTATCTCACAGGGTTGTTGCAATGCTTAAAATGAGACATTGTCCAGAAACTTCTAGAAGATACAGTCCAGCATGTTCTAGGGGCTCAGCACTATAGGGCCCACAGCCTGTGGCTCAGGTTACACATATCTGAGTTCAGAAATGTCTCTGCCACTCACTAATTCTATGACCTGGGGCTAGTTATTTAACATCTCTGAGCCTCAGTTTCTTCTATTGAAGATTAGCAGAATATCAGGGGCCTAGGGCTCTTGGAGGAATAAATGGAAGGCTGATGTAATGAGCTGTTGAGTTTTGCCTCCTTCCTCTTGCTGGAAGAGACTCCAAAAGAGTAATTTTTCTCTCCCTACCCCTAAAGATTTCTAAAGTGAATCAGCAGACCTGTGTGTCCTGGGCTCCTTTAAAAAGTTTTCAGGGCTGCTACCTAGGGCTTTGTTTGAGAAGCCAGAGCACATTAAGGGGGAAGGTAAGGATCACGCTAAACTGGAGGGCAACACAGACTAGAGTTCAGAGTTAACACTGGGCTATGAGTAGCCCAAATCCAAGAGGAGAGAGGTGAATTACCTGAGATGGGGAGAGAGGAGGCCCAGGTTCCGCAAGAAATGGGAGAGGCCCTAGTGGCATCCTAAGGCAGACTTGGGGAAGGGCAGGACT